>OY728141.1:822375984-823646641 GCA_963277665.1 Viscum album | reverse complement strand
AAGTGATTGGGAGTTCTCTCTTCCTAGTCGACCATGACTTAGCCACTGATGGCCTTTACAGCGCCCCTACCCCCAGTGGGGGGGGGGTCCCCAACATCTTTTAAAGGTGGTGGAAATTATTTTACAGCTTTCTCTAATCCTTACTATCTCCCCTCATTCCATCAGATAGATTATAGCCCTAAGGTTCCACACATTTTCAATGGAGCTCGAATGTGTCAATATAGAATTGAGAGTTCACAAAAGCATCTTCCATGTTGTATTTGACTTGAATAACGTTTTTCATTATTTTTTTCAACCTTTGGATGTTTTAAACTGCACAATCTTTGATTAATGGGGCCTTCAAGATCACACGATTGTTAGACATCTTGATTCTAAAAGCATCATGATCTGGTTTTATTTGAAAGAGGATATTATTTTGGCTTGGTCGAGTGACCCTCTCTCAATTAAAGGGTTTATTTTTCTTCTCTTTTGATATTCTTACAACTGCCATATGAAGTAGGATTTGTCATTCATTTTTCATTAGGAATGGATTCCGGAACATCGCATTCTCTTTCATAATTATTAAATTCTATGTATTCTAGGGAATCAATTAGTTAATTATTTGTTCTTTAATTACTGAACTCAAGTCATATTTCACCCAATTTCACCTAGTATATGTGTGGAGGTTGATATATTGAATCAACCTATTGATTTATTCTAGATTATTGTTAGTGAAGAGTTTTGGTGTAAGAAATATGTTATCTTTGAAAATTTGTATGATTTATATTTTATGTGTCTGAAATTGGGACATAGAGAGAAGGCTTACAGGATTGAAATGTGAGATGAAACTGAAGTAGCTACGTCTCAAAATAAACTAGTCCTTTGTGAGGTGCCTACTGCTTCATGATGCTTTTTAGGTGTGAAGACTATTATTTATGTTTTCTTATCTGATCTCACTCAGACTATGGTTCTGAATTCACATTAAAGCATGACAAGAACGATACTTCTGTGTTGTTAGGTGGACCATGTTCTAGTTTGATCAATCAGATTGATGTAATTACAAATTCCAATGATGTTTTCTAGGAATGGTCAATGATATCTATGGCTATGCCTCGAAAAATGAAAGTCATGATTGTTTTATGTAGGATAATAGGTGATCTTAATTGTATGAATCTTCCAGTGGTATTGACTCCTGAAAATGCACTAGGAATTGGTGCATTTAGTGTTGCTGATGATGTCTCTAAATTGGGCATGAAAAGGGTTTCAATGAATTTAGAGTAGGAAAGGGATACATGTAAGATACATTCAACCCATCATGAGATGGAATAATTTGATCCAGCTAGTGAAAGGGATCTCAATGTGTTTAAGGCATTACCCAAGAATCCCTTAAGACCATCATTAGTAATAGTGGTGTGATTAGGGAAATGAAATACTGGATGACCTAGTTTGTAGTTGGTAGTAGTAGAGTTGGTTAATAATTTTGAACAGTTGTCGCTTGTTGATCAGATTTAGGAGATTGATGATCATAGAAAATTCCGTGTGGGGGAAGTAATGGATTAGGTTTTGGAAGATATATCTCCAAGCCCAAGGAGATGCTAGAGCTAGAAGGCAATCCATAAAGAGTTGAATAATTACTCATATTTTACTCCTTTAATAGCGACACACTCAAAAATGATGTTTAAAGCTATGAATATGAACATTAATGACACTTTATAGCCACATAAATCAGGTGAGGTGATTGAGCAATCATTAGAATTACTATTTAGCTTAGATAAATAAATGGTTGAATAGAATCTGCCTCTTAATGCTAATGAGGAGGAAGCTACAAGAATAATGAAGACATCATTATGGGTGTACCTCAATGAGGAGTAATATGATTAGATAAAAAAGAATTAAATAATCCTTTATGGGGAATTAAACATTGAAAAATCAGTATCAAGGAGTATATCCAGTTTGGGGACAAGATGGCCTTTCATTTTGTAGATTTTTTATGTAAGGAACCAGACACATAGGTAACCAACATCTCTTTGTAATTGTTTAGGGATATTAATTTTGGTAGGCTAAATCTATCCTTCAATGGTTCTACAATGTCCTTTTGTGGTTCATATCATGGTTTCTTTCTTTTCCCTAACAAGTGTTTGAATAATAAAAATTTAAATTTAAATTAATGAGTATTATTAAATTAATTAACAAAAAGTTATTATAAATTATATTTGGGTTGTGTGCATGTCATGGGTATGAAGACTTTTATTTACCACACATATAATCCAACTATTATTATCTCTCTAACTCCCTGATATGTTTTTATTTTATAGACATCTCTGTGTGATATCATATTCTATATTGATTGGATTAATGAACCATTGGTTTTGTTGGATTAACCTCGATGAGGTAAAATGTATTCCTATGCATTCTTTATTGCGAAATGGTATTTCATTCATATTTAAATTAATATTTTAAATTATGCAATATAACTATAATTCAGAATAATTCCAAAACAATGATGGTTCAAGGTTTTTTTGGTGTGTGATCAACTTTTAGTTCGGTGTGAGTGTGGTTCAACTGATGAAAGACATTGAAATCCTTGACATTAATTTGGAATACCACTAGGTGGAATGTTCCTTACTTTCATGGGATCTCGCTATACATGTTTATATAGTGATTTTATCATGTTATCATATTTTATATTAATTACTGAAATTATATTTCTTGTGGGTTTAGGAGTATCCCATGACACCATATAACTTTACTCCATGTGAATTGTTGAGAAATCAAAAATCCATGTTGATGATTGATTCACATGATGTATTATTAATGATGTTGTATTTTATCATGATATGTTCCTTGATATCATGTCAATGTTTCCTTAAGATATTATGTTCATATATTTTATTGTTGTTCCTTGGGCATTGAAGCCAAGAGATAGGTGGACCTGTAATAGTTCGGTATCCCCAGAGTGGTAGATAGGTGGACCTATAATGTTTTCTTTTTCATGATTTCCATGTGTTACACTACCTAGTTACATGGTTATCATGGGTTATTAGACCATCACAAAAATAGTGGGGCATGATTGACAATGTGATCTATGCCCAAGATAATGTTGGGGAATGATGGCATAGTGTGGATTTACCTGGAAGCAAAGGGCCTATAAAAATATCAAGAAGCATGGGGATGAATCTTGAAAGTTCCAAGTAAATGTAATTATATCACTAAGAGGGGGGAGGAGGTGAATCATTAATACCTTTTTCTTTAATTTTTTGATACAACCTTCTTTTCCAGTTAAATATTTCAACTCCCTCCTGAAAATAATGAAACACACGTTTATAAGAACATAATAATTTACATGGTATACTATTCAATATGATTCTCTATGTCCTCGGTGTTGTGTGGAAATGATACAATACAAAAAATTCCACTAGAAGAAAAATCAATGTTTTATAATGAGTAGGATATATCCTTTCACTCATATAGGACTATGCAAACAATTTCAATAGTGCATGGGTACTATTTTAGCACAAATAGTTTAAATAAAAATTTGTGTAACAATGCATGTTAGTTGTGATTCATTTCAACATCACAAATTTATTAATTTTAAAATAGTTATTTACTTTCCTCCCTAGAATATGGTATGAACTTCCTGGACTGTGTTAAGAAAAATTCAGTAAATTTTTCGGAATACATTTCTTTTGAGTTTGATTCCTCTGAGTACGATTCTCCCAATAATATTTTCCTAGTATTATTTTTCCTACAAAATTCTTTCATGTATGGAAAATATATAACACTGTCAATATATGGTAGAGAAAAAAGTTCACCACGAAAATTGATAATGAAAAAAATCAGTCTGATTTTTCCAAATCTGACTCTTCTCAGTATAATTGCTTTATATGAAAAGATATAGTATTGTCTGAGTAGAATCGATAAAAATCAAGACCACTTACACAATCTGATAGTCCCAGTATAGAAATCAGGATCTCATAATCCATCCAAATATGATGATCAGTCAAATATGATTGGCAGTCCAAGAACCATAATCATGTGAATTTGATAATCACTAAATACGATGATCAGCTAAATAAAACATTTAAATATTGTTTCTTCTCTAATCACTTCTTTGTCAAAAACATCATCATCCAAAACCCAATACAAAAAATTCTTCTCTATAAAACCATAGATATTATCTCTATTCTATATTGAACAATACTTCAGTTAGATAAAAGGAAAAGTACCATTACCGCATAAAGGTGACCCCTAGATGATTTAGGGTGGAATCTCAAAATCATTTCCCACTTAATAAAATTACACATAAACATTAAATTCACTTAAAATTTGGGTAAATATATTACTTATTCAACTGTTATTGAATATTTTAGATCCTTATAAAATCATGATATCTTCTTTAAACATTCATTTTGATTTTCAATCTTATTTCAATTACTGATTTCGATTTTTTGAGTCTGATTTATTCAATACAATGGTCTATACATATTGAAGAACGTAAAATAATATTTGATTTTCAAGCGCTCCATAATCAAAATATCCATATCATTTCATCAATAATTAACATGATTAATTTGATATGAGAACAACGATATTGAACTATGATATGATAGCTCCTTCCCTAATTGAAGAAGCATCACTTTTGATAACAAGTCAGAGTTCATCTTACTTTATAATCTTCAAAAACAAAACCCGTCCTTCATAAAAAACCTAATATATCTTAAAAAATTGACTATAGTATTGATAAGTATATATCATCATGGATTTCATCAGGTTCATCCTAGTACATTTTCCATAGGACTGGGTCAAACAAAATTTTTCCCAAGTATGATAAAATGTAGAATATGATGGACCGGTGTCGATAGCTTTCAACATCATCAAATTTTTTTTTTCAAATTAACCTAAATACGGTTGGCCATAATTCAACTAAAATAAATATAATTCATATGATTATGATCATGATTAGTATGATCTCTAGATAATGTTTATTCTGGGTATGATTAGCATGTATATGATCATCATGAGTATGATATCTATAGTGTAAAATATTTTTTCAAAGCCTCACTAACATCATTTTCTTACCTTCATTCACCAAGATTTCATCAAAATTTCCCCACTAAACATGTGATTTATGAGAAATAAAAATGTAAAAAGCATGATATCACTTGATTTATCATAGTAATAATGACGTTGATTCTCTACTGATACTATCAATTCATCCAATCCAAATCCAGTGTAAATATTATGACCACTTTCTTCCAGCAAGATGCATTCTCAATGTGACTTATCCTTTCATTATTTTTTTATATTGAATCTAATTACAATCAATTACTCATTATGATATTCTCGTATTTTATACCCATAGTTTTTCCAATAAATACAATTTTTTTCCAAACATCATTTCCTCATTATAATTGACAATGTGAGTCTGATTTTTTTGAAAACATGAGTCCAATTTATTTGAAAACAATGTTCAGTATGATTTTTACAAAATACAATGAGAGATGATTTACCTTTAATATTTGATATACATTGAAATAAAATATTGAATTTAAAAAAAATACCTTCCTCATAAGCTTGGTCTTAAATATATCCCTCATTTGATTTTGTTGTCAATAATGTTTCATAAACAACTAAGATCATTATCCTGATGAAATGGATTTTATATTAATAGTTTCATGCCCATGTGGGAAAAATCAAAGTATTAAAAAAGATTAATTGAATAAAAAAACTATGTAATAAATGAATAGTGACTATGAAAACCATATTTATCATCCACACCATTTCATTCTCAAGAATCATTTATAGCAAAACTATGCTGACGAAGAGTAGTGATTGGAAAAACCCTCATTATCTTATTAGTATTTTCTCTCTCATCCCATAAATAGTCATAGGATACAAAAAAAATCCATACAACCACACTAAAATACTGTTGGAATAGCTCACACACAAAACAATGATGATTTCATAGCTTTCCCACAAATCCCCCAATTTACATAAATTAATTAGATAGATTTATGGTACAATTATTTATCCCCCTTGAAAAAACAGTCAAATGGTATGTTGAGAAAGCGGAATAACTAATACCATATCCTTGAAGAGAAAGAGGAGGGACACACATTTTCAACCTCAATTTTGGAATGGATTCCTACAATAATGGTTTTGTGAAAATGTTTGGCACATTTTTTGATGTTGGAAGATAATCCAGATTAAATTCATTAATCTTTACATGATATTTGATAAAATGATATTAGCTATCAATATGTTTTGAATGATAATGTTGATTTGAATTATTGGTTCTATTGATTATACATTGATAATCATAGCTATATAGCAAGGGTAATATTACATTAGCAGGTAATTCATCAAATTGAGTTTTCATTCACATAAGTTGCATAGCACCTTGATTGGACAAAACAAACTCAGATTTAGCAGAAAAAAGATTTACTAAATTTCATTTCATTGAATTTGAACTAAAAAATTATTTACGATAAAGAATACTTGACCAGATGTAGGTATTTTACCATCAATATGTTCTGGCTAATCAAAATCCATATACCCAAACAAGTTAACACTATCTGAGATATCATAACTGATTATGAAATTTTTTGTCCCTGTGATGTATTTGAGAATTATATTTCCAGGATGTAAATTTGATTCTTTTGAAGCACTCTTAAATCGTTCACTTACTATGAAGTCATAAACAAAGTCAGTTCTTGAGGTAGGGAAATAAAAAATCTTCCAATAAACTTCCGAAATTATATCTAATCTACTCATTTTCCTTATCCATTATCATACATCTTTTTTACCCATTAAATCTATGTGGAAACAGGTCTTGGGTTTTCCATGTTGAACTTCTTAATAAGTTCCTAACTATACATATCTTGAGAAATAAAAATGTATTTCTCCTATTGTATTATTTGTATCCCATGAATGTATTTCATTTCACACAGCTTATACATTTCAAATACCATTTCCATATCTTCATAAAAACATTCACAAATTCATTCATAATTCCCAGCAATGATAATGTCATCAACATAAACAATTAAAATGAGGAAATATTCTTGACATTCTATAATGTAATGATTTTTATCAAATCTTATTTTATTGAAATCCATGATTATTAAACCATGTATACAATTTAGAATACCATCACTCTGAAGTTGTTTTGTCCCATACTTTTTTTCTTTAACATACAGAAGACCATTCATCATTACCAATTACGAAGCCACAATGTTGTTCAATGTAAACTTACTAATCAAGATCACCGATCAATAATTAGGATTACACATCCATTTGAATGATCTTGAAACATCATTGTGTATAAATAGAAAGAAACATTCGAATTGTTTATAATCCTTCCAATTAAACAATTGTTTCATCAACATAAATACCTTCAATTTGTGAATACAATTTTTAAATTAATTCTTCTTTGATACTTATCACATTACCTTATTTATTTATATTATTCCAAAATACCCATTTTTAGCCAATATTTGTTTTGTCTTATGGATTGTGTATCAGTTCTCATGTATCATTATTTAAAATCAGATCCAACTTTTCATTCATGGATTGATCACATTTTGGATACATATAATATTATTTCACATCATTCAGATCAACTTTTGAATACCAAGAATTATGTGTAATGGAATTTTTTGATCTTATTTTTTGAACATTTTGATTTTGATCACCAATAATGTTGTGATATTCCAATCTCATTTTCTTCCTAGGATGATATTTTTGAGTATCTTCTTCATTACTTTTAATTGATATGTTTGTTTCTTCTTATAGATAAGGAATACAATTATTTGTATCCTTATCATAACTGTTTTCTTCAAATTGTTCAACTTTCATTTCATCTAGAGCATGTTAATTTTCAACATCCTTTTCTACTACTTTAAAATATAATGAATTAAAAAATATATTTCATTCATTGTTGAATCATCTTTATCCTAGTATATATAGATAATATCCAATAAAAATTTCATATTCACTTTTTTTCCCAATATTTCTAAATCATCCACCTTTCTTCATTGAAATACATTGACTTTGTAAACCCTTACCAATTTCATTCTTGGATTTTTTTTCATAAAACATTTTATATGGAATCATATATTATTGTGCCATGTAGAAACAATAGTTATGATTATAAGCAGTATTACTCATGGATTTCCTATAAATTAATGAGAAAGACTATTTTTAAGAAATGTATTTCTTTTCATTTCTACCAAAATTATATTCTTTCTTTCAGTAACCCAATTTTGTTGATGTGTGTGGGTGGAACTACAATCATAAATAATTTCATTCTTCTAAAGATATCTTTTGAATTATTAACCATTGTATCCAAAATCATTTTCTATTCTCATCATCTTCACTGAATACTCACATTCCATCTTTAATATTCTTATGAAACTGTTAATCATTTTTGAAACTTCCTATCTGTGTTTCATATACCTTACATAATTAATTCAAGTAAAATAATCAATGAATGTAATTATGTAATTATATCCTTTTCTAGATTTATTTCTCATAATCTCAAAAATATTATAATGCATTAACTTGAGGGGTTGTCTTGAAAAAACAATATCAACATTGTTATTCACAAAATTCATAATCATTCCTATCCTAAAAAATGAACAATACCAATATATTATTCTCAGAATACTCGTTATTTCATGGACACAATAAATTATATATAATAGAATTGTTTTTCATTAACATATGTTTTCTATCATTTTATGCCACAATTTCTTCTCTTCCACCATACTCATGTAACACGATTTTTTTATTTCCCTAATTTTAAAAACAAATCATTTGTATGTTGGCCTCTTGTAATAATATTTCCATATTCTTCGCATTTCAAAACAAACCAATACATTCTAAAGATAACTATTTTACCCTCATCACATAATTGATAAACCGTTATAAAATTGTATTTCAACACATCAACATTCAATGTTTTGTTGGATTTCATGTTTTCTTTTGCAATGATGGCTGGTTCAACACCTTTGAGTTTCGTGGATTAATCATTGAAAACATTCATTGTTCTTTATTTAAAATCATTAATATTCATATAAAATTTTAAATATCCAATAATGTGCGAACAACACCTACTTTCATGAAACCAAGGTCATCCTAATTTAGTATTATTAAATGTTGTATCAAAAATAAGATATTTTTCTTCTTCATTTACCTCTTTCAGCCTCTACAAATTATTTAGAGACCTATGTTTTTCAGGTAACTAAAAAAGACAACATTTTTCAAGGGATCCAGGTTATTCACACATTTCAAAAATAGTTTCAAGGGAATGGAACCTATTTTCACCATTCAAATCAACCTTTTCCAGATTCTTCAATAACTCTTTCTTAGAGTTATTTCATTTATAAGATTGACTCCCCCTCAAACATAATCTTTCATAACCTAAGGAATAATAGTAATTATTTTGGTTTAAACAATAAATATTTGTTGTGTTTCCAAATCCATCCCAATACTAGTAATAACCATAAAATTATTATTTTCTTATGAATGATCTATACTGATTGAAATTGTGAGGACTTATCTCAGAATTCATCTCGTCATTTTTTTAAGACATATAACTTTATCTATTCCAACATAGAATTATTTTTAATTTCACATTAATCAGATATAGATGTATTGGATAAATTTTTAGATTTAGAATGTTTTGAAAAAAAATCATACTTAGGGTTTTTTGAATCTTCTGATTTGTAAAATCTGTTGATCTTCCCCACAATCATAAATAACCAAACATTATTCTTTTCAAAGGCAATTCATTCCACCGTCTCCACCTATGAAGGTAAATTTTGTTGAACCATATAAGGGTTCTAATTTATAGAACATTGACCAATATCAGTTAGGGGTTTTTTAAATTTTTATTCCTGTCTTCATCTTTAGAATGTTTTGTTTAACAAGTTCCAACACTTCTTCTTTTTTCCTTCATCATAACCTCCATGTTCACATTAATATTCTTTTCATCCTCAAGAGATTGAAAAAAATCATCAATTTCATTTTCCAAATTCACATTATCATCATCAAAACATTCTTGATTTTGTTGAGTAACATTAATCTTTCAATATTTTCATATCCATAAAATATTTCATATACATTCTTTTAAATATTCTATAAAAACATTTTCATGATGAATTTGTTATTCTTTATATCTTCTACTTCGAAATTATTCATCATGAATTATTTAAATAAAGGTAATTTCAATACCATACTCAATTGAATTTTCAGATTATACATCACTTCTTTATTATTCTTCATCTTTAGACAAGAAACATCATCTTTTAGATATGAATAATTTTCTTTCTATAACTATGGAATTCAATATTCCTTCATCTCCAAATTCTATCCATGATCATCATTGATTTCTTTCTTCCTCATCACTATCATCATCATTCTTTTTTAAATGAAAATTATCTACATTGTTACCAACAACTCCAAATTCCTATAATTTTAATGAATTTGTAATTTTGTATAACCTTATTCATCTTCTATCATTTTTATAAAACATGGATAAAAAAACATCAATATTTTTAGATAATTCATTTTTCAAGGTAAGAATTACCAACTTCATCTTCAATAAAAATCTTCATTGACATCTCTTTCACTGCACCCTTAAAAAAATTTCTCTAAAATCCTATATTTTTTATTTCATCTATTTCTCTATTCTTATTTAATAGGTGAAGAGAGTGCTATGATGATCATCAAGAAATAATGTTTCAGTATCTCTACATTCCAATGGAGCAACTTTCGCATCAAATGTTTTCGTAAGGATTGTCATTATCTATTCGTCGACTATAGAATCATCTAACATTTTACCTAGAAATATTATATTACTCACAATTACATTCACCTTGGTAAATAATTCCCCAATAGATTCATGCTAACCGATCATCAAATCATCATATTTCAATATCAATATTTTTAACATTTATATCATTAACTTTTTTTTCATTCATATATTTATTTCAATCTTTCACATATACAATTGGTTGTGGAAACACATTTTTTTATTAGGAATTCACAATCATTAAATAATAATAGTCTAAAATTATTAGCACTTATATTTTTATCATTATTTTTTTTCAACAATTGTATGAGAATATTTATCATCAATATGAGTAAATCCTCCTAATTCATTTCAAAGAACATAATATCCAATATACCTAATATAATGAAACAATCTATACTTCCATATATGATTATTCTATACATTAAAAATTGGAATACCATTACTATTGACACAATTAATATTACTCATCAAATTATATTCAAAAAATTAGCAATGAAAAAGAAATTTGTACCGTCAACTTTAATTCCACTTGAAAGTTCTTAGTCAATGTAGTTGTATCACTGAGAGGGTGAGGGGTGATTCAGTAATACTTTTTTTTGTTTCCTTGAAATAAACATTTCCTCCTATTGATGATTCCAACTACCTGCTACAAAAAAATAAAACACACGTCAATATGAACACAAGAATTAGCAAGCTTCAATATTCAATAAGAATAGTTATGTCTTTGCTATGGTTTCTAAATGATACAATAACAATCAATTCATTAGAAAACAATCCTTTGATTAAAACAATTATGATATACCATTTAACTCATGTATCACTATGAAAAAAATTTCAGTAGTCCATGCACTCCCTCTAAGAAAAAATATACTAAATTAATATTCATGTAACAATGCATGTTACATATTATTGTTTTAAACATCAAAAATTTATTCCATTAAAAAAATTATTCACTTTATAACCTAAAAGACAGTGAGAACATCCTAGACATTCATAAATAACATTCAATATGATTTTCTGTGTACATATTTCACCTTCCAATTCATCTGAGTACGAATATATAAATAAGATTCGTCTATGTATGATTTTATATGGCTGATTCATCCCATTATGTAAAATATATAACATTTTTAGAGTACGGTGCAGACAAATATAGGCCTCTCTTTTTTATTATGAAATAATCAGAGTCTAATTCTTCCATATCCAATTCTTATTGTTATTATTTTCCAATATGATATGACATAGTATTGTTTGAGTACGATCCAGGCCAATCAAGAATCCTTATTACTATGTTAGGAAATCACAGTATGGAATTCTCAATATGATAATCGATCCTAATATGATGATCGTCCAAATACAATTAACAAGACAAGTATAATAACTAACTAAATATTATTATCATTTATTCTGAATTTAACATTGCAATCTTGATTCATTTTAAATAAAATATCCATCTAAACAACATAAATAAAAAAATAAGGAAACTTATACTTCCTTCTAAAAACATAGAGATTATCTCTCTTCAATATTGAATAGTACTACAATCAGAAAAATCTCAACAGTACACTCACCTTGTATGGATGAGCCATGGATGATTTTAGTGTAATTTTGCAAATATTTTGCACTCAACCAAATTTCCCAAAATATAAAAAATCACATAAATTTTTGGTATATTTATGACATTGTAAACTCTTTATGAATCTTCTAAAATCTTCATCTCTTCATTTGAAAATTATTTTAATCACTAGTCTGATTTCAATTTCTGTGTCTAATCTCATCAATACAATTATCTTTACCATTGGAAGAAATAAAAATAATCTTTAATATAAATTTAGGTTATAGCCACACTTATAGTCACAGTTTAAAAAACATTATCTATATGTTACAATATGGCCAATGGTCATAAAATACCCATGTCATTACCTCCTTTCTCTCTATTCATTCGTGATCCCACCCCCTTTCATCCTTACTTACTCACATCCCCCCTCCCTCCATTTATTCCCTTCTATATATGACCCTCCTTGCTCAAAACATCTACCCATCCACCCAAAATTATACACCTCTAACATGGCCACCCACCTTGGGACAAACCTCCCCTGATGATGTGGTCACCCCACTTCCCCATTGATGCTTCTTCAAGATGGCCTCTCCACTTCCTCCTCTATCACTCATTCTACACGGCAACCCCACCTCCCCGTGTTCCTCCTACTCTCACATGGATCTGACTCTGCCTCTACCCCCAACATTTCTATTGGGGTTCCATAATCATCGACTCAGTGTATAATGTATATGTAGTCTACCCACAATTTATACACTCATCCAAATCTCACCAGTTTATTGTTTGGGTTTTTTTGAATTAAAAATTTTCTATTTCTTCAAATCTGTCATTGATTTATAGCATATGGTTTCCATTCACTCTGATTTTCTATAATACACAACCAAAGAATCATGTAAATGTTGTAAAACGATGAACTCATATGGTTATATTTCCTCACAGAACCTCTAATTTCTTCCACCAAGAAGGGTTTCTCTGATTTCATATCCTTTCATTGGGTACGATTTATTTATTTCCATTTATTTTCATTTTAATTTTCAGATTTTTCTTGCATAGGTTTAGTTGTTCTGACTTATCACATTTTATTATTGGAGAACAATCAACATGGTTCATAACAGTTCTCCACTGGACTAAATGGATCTGGTAATCTTCCTCATTAGAGAATAAATTCTCCTAGATACCTCAATTATACATTTTTTAGTACATAAAACCTCAATATATTTAATATCAGTAGCAACAATCGCTTATGTTAAATTATTTTCCTTTGGAAAATGTGTCAATAAAAACCTATGGTTTAGTATTTTATTATTTATCCTCTATATATCACTAAAATTAACTTTAATTATCATTATAAACTAATCTAGACCATGTGGAATAATATTAAATTACTAAAATTTAGGTATCTAAGAAAACATTTATGTGATATTCAATATTTGAAACTCTATAATTATCATCTAATTATCCTCAATAAATAATAAGACCTTAAATATTGAATTATAAATTAAAAATATTAATGATATCTTTATTTAATATCATTTAAGATATTATCAATGTATAACTTTGAATTTTTTCATCTTCCATTATTATAGATTCCAAAAAATCATGTAGCTTCATTTCCACCTTGTCATGTTCTCATAAACTGAAAAATTATTGTGTAAACCTCCATCTCAGGATGGAATAACATTAATCACAATATTCATTTAAGAACAAACATTTCAATATTACATTACCACTCGAAGGATCTTTAATTCCCAATATAAACCATAGGATCCTTTTATGTAACATTAATATAAATATTGGGTAAACTATGAATCAAAATTGTTAATCTTTGTTATTATAGTATTATTGTTACATATATTCTCAGTTAATATATCATTACTTATTAAATAGAATGATACTATTGTGTGTTCATTGAGTTAATGTTATGTAACATATTGTTAACATAGAGTTTTTTATATATAACTCATTTCATGAGTAGTTCATAAATTTTTTATGAATATATAATTACATAATTTTTTATTAAAATATTTCAGAGTTTCATTTTCACATCCCTTATTTCAATTGATTTATATTATATTTATTGGTCAAAAAATTGTTTCAGGTAGACGTACAATGACTACTGAATGTAATCAACTGTTTTACGGGTTATTTATTAAGGATATATGTTAAAAGTTCTAATGATAATAGAGTTTTTTTTTCATAATGGATATTAATTTGAGTTGAGTAACAAAAAATATGTTTACTGGTTGTACATAAATTGATATAATATATTAATATGATGTATTGATGTATATTTAATATTGGAATTCTATTGTGATGACTCACGGCAAACATTAATAGTTCTTATATTTTAAAACAATGCTTTGTGGATTAATTTAGTATGATCCCTCAAGGATGATAAATATAAAACAATGGTCCTGGATTATCACATATTATGGTTTTATTGATTTTATAATTTTGATATAATGAAAACATGGGTTTTGAAGTTTCTAAAATATGGAATGTGAAAATACATGCAATGAAAATTAGAAGAAGTTTGATAGTGATTGTTTCTTGTTTTCATGATATAGCTATTTACATTAGGTCGTTGTTATATATTGATTTATATAAATTAGTTTCTACTCAAAAAAATTTTAATCTTATTATCTCTAATATTATAGGTTTCATGTGAACACATTACTTTCTTTACTACATTGGTCCTATTATCTTGTGTCTACTATTCCACACACTCAAGGAGCATCTGGTGGTAACATAAGCTTGGATACATGAAAATCCTCTCCCAAGTCATGAAATCCAAATAAATAAATCTCAAGTAGTTTACCAATGCTCAAATGAATACTCTCATTGACTAATCAATCAATGAACACCTAGATGCCTAATAATATATTAGAAAACTAAGGGATGGGGAAATTAAATGTGAAAGTAGTAGAGAAGAAGATTCCATTAAATGATGTGGTGGAAAAATATCAGTAACCCCCATCGCACTTCAATATGAAATGTTATTTTAAGAAAATAGATTATGAAACAATTTAAATTTATTCATACTGAAAAATACATTATCCATCTACATCAAACATAATATGAGAAGTTATCCCTCCTTGATAATAGATTTTTAATAAAGGGAGAAAAATGTAATATTACATAATGAAAATATGGAAAATAATATGATCGTATACTAATTTTCGATCAATTACTTAGGAAGGAACACTTAATCTAGAGAAAAAACTTATAATTTATAACCACAATCATCAATGTTTATGTGGTGGGATCCCATCCATGTTGGTGTGGGTTTTTTCAATATGATGGTTTCACAAGGATAGTAAGATTTTTTACCTTTTGGTTTCCTAGAGTGGGAATTAGATACCAAGAACCTATTAATTACACTACCCTAGATCTCCCACCACACGATCTGTTTATTAGAGGCCAATTTATTTTTTATCCAATTATTATGAGGAAATATTGTATGGTGCCTACAAGAAATCATGTGTGCCACATGGCCTTTATCTTTATTAGTATAAATGGGTTCTCATCCTTATTATCGATTATAAAGGTTTCAATGAATAATATTTAATTATATTTATATTGGAAGCATTATACTATGTTTGTATATTATGTAAAATTCATGAGAAAACATAGTTTTGATAATTTTATCTATGTTAGAACTACATACAAGTATTAACTACGAGATTTGGTGTGTGTTTTCTACATAAGATTATTATATTCAATGGTTTCTCAGCGTTGGTACCTTGGACAACATTAAAAAAATTAAGACAACATCATGGTAGCATTCATAATTCCCCCAAAATAGGGTATCACAACACTTATTATGTAAGTGGGGTAATATATTATTAATCATGGATTAATACTATAGAGTATTTTTAAAACAATCCCATCCAGTCTATACAAGTTATGAGGGTGTGGATGCAGTGTAAATCCCAACTATGAGACTATATTGTCATATCAACATTAATAACATAGTCAGAAATCATTATATTTTAGTTATTTGAATAATTATAGAAACATATTACTCAGAAAATTTTCATATTACATTATATGACTCACAATCATAAATATTCTACAATATAACCACAAATTCAATATCAACATGATTTCCAATCGGGACTTCATGACCAATGAAATACAAATCTAGAAACTGTAGTATTCAGTTGGGAATAATCATGTAAATCTACCATCTCTATGACTGCATCACTATTTATTCATCCACCTCCTAAAATCATATTCTCATCCTTCACAACTCTAATATGTCCACAAAAATGTCGGTAGAGGGCATACAGTTTCACAAAGGTGCTCTCAAATTTCATACAACTTAAATTTACCCTATGAGATTTAAATAATAGTCTCCCAATAGTGTATGAATATACATCCCCTGCAATTTGGGCTAGTTCATCCAGCTCATAGTTATATCCCACATCACTACAATCATAAACACCTAGATGAAAATAATATAGTTATCTCACACTAGAGAACACTAAAAATTTGTTTATTTATTGTTTTGTGTTATTCGTTTTCCTCTCTTCCTTTCACAACAACAAGAAATTTATTCCTCTTACACTTTATGTAAATAATTACAACTTAAACCCTTATCACACTTCACAAAATCAGTTGTATGTGTTGTATAACATAACCAAAAGACTTTTTTACCTCTATAACATGAATTGAAAATTATAATACTTTACTTCTTACTTCATCTTCATCTTTTGTGCATAAAAAATTGAATTTGATCTCCCTCATATTTAGCTATGAAAAAATATAATTCATTGAGAATCTATCAGTGTTGGGCCACATTCTCCATAAATATCAATATTCAATGATTTTCTTTTCCAATTATAGTATCTGATAACTTATTCTTTTATTTGGAAATCAATTTTTTTTAGAATGATTTGTTATTTATGTTTTATATTTATTTATAGGAAAATGAAACTAATTATATTACTCTATAATATTATATTTTATAACTCTATGATCTTACATTCTTATAGTTATGTAACATTAATGCTCCTCGTAGAAGGGATAACACTACACTTATATTTTTACTTACTATTAATCTTAATGAAAATTAAACTTGTAATGTTAAAAATGGTGAGGTTCAATACAAAATCGGATAAGGCTTCTAAATTATTATATGATAAAAATCATTATAGGTCAATAAGTATTGTTTTGATACACAATATCAGACCATGAGTGATATTATGAGACCAAAAAAATTTAATCATAATTGATTTACTTTTTTAGGGTATAATAGTTATACTTTATGGGTATTTTAAATAAAATCTAACAACATTCCTTGGTGGTAATATAAAGGACATAAATTTTGGTACAGTGTTTTCACCCAATGTTTGAGGGTGTTTATATGCAAATCATATCCAAAATACATGTTATTATTTCACAATGATTTTCAATGAATTGAATAAAATCTTTTCATCCTATGAGATTGTGGTATATTATTGTAAATATGCACTGAAGAATATTGTATGATGTAGTAAAAGTCATCATGTTGTGGTTTTTGTTATCTGGTGATTCATGTTACTACTTTGGGGTTTATGTATTGGATTGAATCAGATGTCATATAAATAAAAAAAATCCATTATTAATTATCATGTTTCATTGAATAGGGATGTGCATATCAATCTAAATATTAATTATTCATTATTGGTATTAGATTCATATATAATTTATCATGTACAATTGACAGACCAATCTCATATATATGTACAAGAAGTCACTATATATCTCTTCTTTTCCAATTATTTCCAAACACGTGGTTTCTTATGATGATATTAGTTCTATCCACCTCCATAAAAGGATGGATTTAAATATCATATTTAGGTGTGGTATCTTCCATTTTTTTGGTGGACAAATTTTTTTTAGGGTAATTTGTGATTTTGGGATTAATATATATTTTATTGTGTTTTTAGTGTGTTATGCATATTGGTATTCATTCATGTGAGAAAGATTTTAGTCAGCTTTGGCCAATTTTATTCAATTTATCTATGTGTAATTTTATAATTTTTTATCACTTTTTCTCTATTAATGTCACCCAATATATTTATTCCCACAAATTTAAAAACCTACAACAAATTACATTCCCTTTTATTTTAATTTATCCTTAATGAAAATAGGTGTAATTGCATTATGATATGAAATGAATATGAAATTATTGATGTGCCATGGGTTATGGGTAATCCTACTCCATAACATCATCCTATAATACACTAGGACATAGAAATCACTTAAGGGAATAACTATATTAAAAATAATCTAGTAATTTTTTCATCGGTTATCCTCCTTAGATAGCTTCACGACATAGGTTTTACCATTGAATATTGGGTACAAATCACTATTTGTATATCTTATTTTCAAATATATTGTTTCTTAATTGTATATGTAACTATAATGTTTAGAGAATTTAAACACTATAGACATCACATTAATTTAATATTTTCATTAAAATATCATTTCAAAAAATTCTCCTAAGTTTAATAATAAGAATGACATTATATGTCATACAAAGTAACTAATTCATATATGCATGAAACATTTACATTAGTTATAGATAATCAAATACTGCAATAGACCAACATTGTTTGTTTATTTTGCGGTACATATTTTACTACCCACAATCTTATTAACTATTACACAAGATATAGGTTGAATGTTATATATTTTAATCTATTAATTAATATTATTCATTATTAGACATGGATTGATTGACAACATAAATTTCAATATATTTCATAATATCCTTTTGAGTATTTTCAAAACATTATATATTACCATTAAAAGATGTTTTTGGTTGGGGTTATTATACTCCTTGCATTATTTTTCTTTAAATTTCACATTTTATTACACTTTGTTCATTATTATGTGAATATTTTACGTTTAATACTTTGATTTAAAAGCGGTCATGACTATTTTACATTTATTAGGTAGTATTGTGACGCATTTGAGGAAATTATTTCAAAAATAAAATTTTTCTTCATATATATTTGTTTTATTATTTTTCATATTTGTAATATGTTATTTCTTATATTTTTAGTTTTTTTTATATATATAAATGTTTTTTAGTTCTTCTAGTAATCCTTGATATGTTTTAGGTACTTTTTGGAATGAATTTGAGTTTTGTTTTTCAAATAATCAAATAAGTCACATTAACAAAACAATCAAAATTAGATGTTTATCACCAATCCTGACATGACCATATACAATACGATTCTACCAAAATTGTCACGATCCAACAAGGTATATCACAGTGTTATCTAAAAATATAAATAAATGGGTTACCTCCCAACTACTCAACTGCCAACGGCATTGCGGTGTGATTAATCTCTATTATACCATGACATCTAAAACCTCATCTCCTATGGGGCATTGAATTTTCATTTCCTAGAACATCGCGATGTGACCCCAAGTTAGTGCAATAATATATCCATGATTTTGATACCTTTTTCACGTAATAACTGATTTTTCATCATGGCACCGTTGTTGCATAGCCAAAATGCATTGTGATCAATGTCTACCTAGAACAATTTTATTCCCTCATGAAAAACCTACTTTCCCACACCAAACAACAAGAACTAAAAATTTCATGTCTTAACCATTGAAATGGGATCATCATGTCGTGATGGAATGACTCAAGAATCTTCACATTTCAAAACAACATCACGACATGACCATATTCATTGTGGTGTGAAATTTTCTGACTTCACTACAATTTAATCATGTGCAAGACTATCATGACTTTATGGAATACCTTTTGACATGATTAATTATTGAACACCAAAAATTCATTGAAACATCACTCATTGACCACAAATATTCTTTAAATATTTTGCAAACATCCAAATGGTCTTCACGTCATTGAAATTATCCAATTAAAAATATGTTTGTATATTATTCATATTTTGAACGATTCATTAACAAAAAAAAAACAATACCAAAGTCATGAATCATACACAGATGACTATTAACCAACAATCCCCCCATATGGAAGAAATAACATGAAAGTATCCTTCAGCATCAAATAGTTTCTTAATGACCTATGTAGAGGTTTTCTCATGAAGTGTGAGTGTGAAAAAAACAAAGTGAAAAAATTGTATTGATTTTTGATGATAGTGATTGTTCAAATAATTTGACTATAAAATATTTTTTTTGGTTCGGATAATTGAATTCTGAGGAATTTTTTCATAATTGTTAAAACCTATATTTTGTTAAACCATATGAACATGATTTTTAAGGATCTATCAGAAGATATTTTACCTTTTTGAAATTTTATTTTTATTTTATACTCTTAAAATATAGTTCCTATTTTATTTTTGGATATTCGATATGTATTAATGTTTTTAGCCATTTTATGTCATTAGGATGATGATTTAGACTATGTGGATGTTAATGAAACTCTTATAAACCATGAATAAAGGAATAAATAATTTTCATCTTTATTTTCAGATTTTGATCTAAACGTTTGGTGCTACATGAATGTTATTCTATAGAGGAAGTTCATTTTCCATTATTTAAATTGAACTGACACATCGACAAAGATATGGATTTATTTTATTTTTCGGTTATAGTATTTTGTATAACTATGAGTTTTTTAAATATACAATTTTTTTTTTCTAATAAGAAAATGAGTTTCTTGTGATTGAGTAATGGTTAACATCCCTTACTATGGTGTTGCTACTGAGTGCGAGGGAAAACTACTAATGTGTGGGGGTATTGGTTTGGGGGTGGAATTGAGGGGGGAGTGTTACTGGTTGGTGGGGAAGGGGAGTCATTGCTGACAGAAAGGTGCAGGGGGTAGGGATGATGCTATTTGTTTTCATAAAACTGAAGCCTATAGCCTCAGTTTAAAATAGTTTCTATGCATCTAGTGTCACGACATTAAACCATTTTAGTATATCTAGATCCACAGTTTTATACTGTGGTTCTTTCATTCAATGGAATTATCTAGGGCCATGGTTTTAAACTATGTGTATAGGTTGACTTATATGATTTAAAACCATGGATATTGGTTTCTATCAACAGTTATAAATCATGGATAAATCTATGGTCCAATTTCCATGCCAATCGGAGCCAGAGTTCCGCAAACTGTAGCTATTAAATATTTCCACTATTTTAGTACATATAACCATAGTTATTAACCCTAGATATATTCAAAAAAAATTATAGTGAATCGTTTAATTTCAATCCCACCCTTGACAAAACATCCATCTATTTTCTTTAGTAAATCACTTCCTTAATTTGATAAGAGATGGAAGTATTTCAACTCTAATACTATGGATCTTGATCCAATTGAAGAAGAATCATTTTTTATAATAATTCAATGTTTATCTTTCTTCATTATCTTCAAAAACCAAACCCTTAAAAACCATATAATTCGTTGAATACATTGATGATCTGTCTTCGTTAATGCCATTTTCATCATCTTCTTCTTAATTAATTTTCCATTGAACTTGGATGAATGTAATTTTTCCTGAGTATGATGAAATGCCGAATGAAATGTAATGGGGTCAATATGTTTCAACTTCAGCAACAAATATTATTTTCAACACAGCCTGAGTATCATTGTCAAGAATTCAATATAATTTAATAGATTAGATGTTATTACGATTTGGATTTGTACTATCTATAGATATATATCTTTATGAGTATAGTTGGCCTATATATGGTCATCCTGAGTACGATTTATTTGGTATGATAATTTTATTCCACTTCCTCATGAACATCATTTTCTTCCTTTATTTCGACAATATTGTATCACAATTTCTCTACAATACATATTATTTATGGTAAATAAAAATCATTAAAGAATCATCATAATTAATTCATCATAGTCATGATGACTCTGATTTTCAATTGATATGATCACTTTAATCAAACTAGAACCAAACTAAATTTGATGAGAATTTACTTCAATCACGTTACATTCTCAATGCGACTTTTCCTATCATTTCATATTTAGTGTGAAACTAATTATAATGAATTTCTATTTAAAATATTCTCTCATTTCTGACCCATAGTGAGTTTGATTAAAATTATTTATTCTAAACATATTTTCCTTATTGTAATGGAAAAATTGAATCTTATTTCCATTTTATCTTAAACATCCATGAAAAAAAAGAAATACATGAAAACAAATACATTCCTCATCTTCTTAGTCCAAAAAAATAAAATATTTAAATGTTTCCATTATAGTTCAACTATTTTCTTGCATTGAACCGAATTATGTACGGGGGGGTGGCGTCTTGGTTAGCACACAACCTCTCAGTTTTGTATTGATTGTTCGTTCTTGTTTAACATTGATCACTATTATGAAACACACATTTATACTTGAGAAAATCATATAACAGATGCATTTTCGGTGTCTTACATGATCTTTTCCTCATACCCTTCACGGAAATTTCGATGTAATTATAGATTGCATGAGGCATCCATTGAAGGGGACGGGCCCTACGGTGGATAACTATGATGAGTGTGGAGCTAGTAGCAGACTAGATGAAAATTAGAGAACATAATTTTAATTATTTCTTTATATTTTTTTACTTCTTTTAGACATTCTTGACACTTATGGGAGATTCATTATTTGTATTACATGTATTTTCTCTTTATCATTGCACATGTTAACTCTGATTATTTATTTGATTGTATTGTTATTGATTTTTGATTCTATGACATGATATGGATGGAGTAGACTTCCAACTAAGGGATATAGAACCTCACAACTATTTAGAATCCTACTATATATGGAGAGATGTGCATGAGATCATCTGTCATTTTGGATCATAACAGATGACCCAGCTCAGAATTTTATATAAAATACATATGTGATCACAATTATTCACTCTAATATAACATACCTATTACAGCCCACGTCACTATTTTCATCTCTATTATTTTTAGGAAATTAAATTATTTTAATTGGTTTTGTATGGTTTCTGGTTTTTTCAGGAAGTATTGGGATGCTACAATATTGAACATGCAACAGTTCATATCGTGATTATTTTTTTCATGCTATGAGCTGCCCATGTCCCTTGATGTTTTTCATGGGGTAGTTCACACCCCCAATAAGGGGTTCATTCCACGAAGCATCCTGAGTAATAATTCATGTTTTATGTATGGTTAATTCACCTCATGAATCATTGGCTTTACACTATGACATCATCATAATGGTCCTCAGTTCCATGAATGTGATATAGGCTTCTAGCACAACGAATGCTCGAGAAGGGTGGTTCCCAACTTTTAATTTTTCTATAATTGATGATCATTCAGAGATCTATGCGATAATGAACATCTTGGTCATATAAATTTAAATCAAAGATTTAAAAAGGGATAGAACCCCAAAACCAATAGATATGATAATTATGTTTTATTTATAATAAATTTAATTAAATAATGTATTACCTTTAAAATAATTCTTTCTCTATTGATGAATCTGGTGGAATATATATGGTGCACCATTATTGAACTATAGAAACCAATTGTAGATTTAATCTAGAAGTGATTTAAACTCATTCCATGAATCATTGGAAATCTCTAAATGAATATGTGGTTGCAAGCACGATATATCATTGTGCTTGTGTAGTCCTCCTTTGATCTCCTTGGGAATCACTTCCAAAGCGTTCTTATTGATCGTATAGAGGATGATCTATCTCGTTTCATAGGAATAATCTTGGTAAAGATATATCTCTAGTCCTAAGAAGATTTCTCCCAGATTTTTTGTAAAAAATGAATTGGATATCGAGAAAATAAAATAATACGGTATTTATATCAATTGGATAAAAATAAAATATCCGATCAAGATCCCTTAATTATTTATTTAATCATAGAAAACCACCATGTGAAATAATAATTGTAATATTATTATTTCAAAGAAAGTACTTAAAATTTAGAATTATAATTAAATATTATTTAATAAAAAATATTTATTATTTATTATTTCTCACTGGAATATTAATCTCAATCCTCCATTACTCCTCAGTATTTATCAGGCCTTTAAAATTGACTATTTATTTACTAAATAAATACCACTATAATATTTTCCAAAAATTAAATAAATAGTATATTCAGAAATTAGAAAATATATATTTACTTAATATTCCACTCATATAATATTCTCTCAGATAATTGGAAATAGAATAAATGTGATTAAAATTACTTGAATAGTTATTAAACTATGAGTGGGAATAATATTTATTCAACTTGATAAATACTAAATAATATTATATTACATAACTAGGTCTCTTGAAACACTTATTGTGCGGCCCTCTAGGCATCGTTCATAGTGGAATTTGGTGATATAGCCTAAATTCCATGTTTAGAATTATGCAACATGTTTTGGTACCCATAGAGAAAGAAGGGAATACCACAATGACATTCCACCTCATACACATGCTTACAATGTAATATAATCAATTTATCATGATATCTATAATGAAGTAGGTTGAATGCTAATTCCATCAACCTATGTGCTCGATCTCTCTTTTATTTAATTATCATAAATTGAACATAACTATAGAAAACCATATCCATTGAAATATTTAAGCTATATCATTTCAATAAATGGTCATGAGATATCAACATACAATAAAGAGCAAAAGGGAAAAAATCCTCTATTGCAGTATTGATTAATGAACTATTACTTGTTAATAACCCTACATACCCTACATCATAATGACCATATATCAACATATTTTTCCTCACATCACAAAAATTATGTGACTCTTAATACTCATTAATAATAATATTAATGTACATTGATTAATACATAGATTCTATATATAGGAAAACCCAATGACACATTTAAATGTCTATTTTCTACTTGTGTGTATTATTTTGATAATATCCTACATGATATTTGAAAGAGTTTACACCATGATAAGGTGCCTCAATGTATTTTGAGTATCCACCATTGAGAGATTTTATCCTTTGTGTCCATCAAATGAAATCATCTTACTATATAAAGTATATTGTTGAGTAGTGTCATAACACTTCCAGGTTCTCATCATAGTGAGGATCAGCTAGAACATTTTGTTGAGACAACTACTCGTTGGACAATATCACATAAAAAGTTACATAGAATAACAATCATGATGTGACAAAGATTTTATTAATATTTGAAAAAATGAATACATGTTTTCATAATGTAAACTAGAATTTGTTTCTAGAGTACAGACTCTGACAGACTCCCAGTTCCACTAGAGACAGCTGCTAAAATTCTTTTGTCCACTAGCACTCATATGATATTCATGCTTCTTCTAATATAAGACATTATTCAATGTATTATCCACATTCTCTTGAATTTGAACTCTTCATACTACAACTTCACCCCTCTAATAAAAGTACCCAAAGAGGTGGTACTTATAGATTGATATCTTTGTCTATTGGTGTGAGCATGGCTCTATTGAATGATCTATCACTATAACATTATCATAACACAATGTGATAGGGTATTTACTTCTATGTACCACAGATAACTCATATACACCATTTTATTCCAAATGAATTCTATAGATACATCATAAGCTGTTATATACATGGACTCTACTATAGAATCATCGACAACTAACTACATTGAAATTTTATTGCTCACATCTCCTCAATTGAGGCAGAAAATATATCTTTATTGTGACATTATATAATTTTTATATACCTAAAATAAACCATTAGTATAACCCCAATTTACCATATTCTTATCTCCTCTATAAACCAAGAACATATGCATAGTTCTTCTAAAATACATAAGGATTCCTTGACAATAGTCCAATGATGTTCTCCTAGATATTCTTGATATCATCCTACCATGCTCAATGAATTGGAACAATTGCGTCTCGTACATAACATGCCATACATGATTACACTTATCACTGAAGTATATGGGATCTTACCTATTTTATATTTATCATCTTTTATCTGGGGAAACATTTTATTATAAAGATGAAAACCATGTGAAACTGGAATCAATACCCTCTTGGATTTATCCATTATAAATATTTTTAGTATCTAGTAAATATATATATACATTGACTTTTTTCAAGAAGCCTCTTGGATATCACAAATGATCTTGATTCCTAGAACATAGGTGGCTTTACCTAAGTCCATCATGGTGAAGGACTTATTCAGTTATTCCTAAACTAAATGTATGAATACTATGTCAATTCTAATAAGTAATATTTCATCAAAATTCACTACTAACAAAATGACAACATTCCCATTAATCATCATGTAAACACATTGCCCACATTCATCCATGATGAAAACAAAATATATAATGGATTCACTGAATCAGATGATCCATGACCTTTGTTCTTACTAAAATCAATAATTGAATCATTACGAATTGAAAATCCATTTTTCATCACCTAGGTTTAGAAAATATTCTACTTGTGTCACGTATACATCTTCCTAAAGGTTCTTATTAATGAAATATGTTTTAAAATATATTTTTTAAATTTCATACTCATGGTATGATATTATAACATACAATCTTTTGATGGATTTAAAAATAGAAACTGGTGAAAAGGATTTATCACATTCAATTCCATGATGATTTTTAGACCCTTTATCTAATATCCTAGATTTAGAGGTATTTAATTTCATTTCAATGTCCAGTTTCCTCTTGAATACCCATTTACTCCAAATAGGAATTACATAAAGTGGTGCATCAAACTAACCCCAATCATTTTTTTGATATATTGAATAAATCTTAGAATTAATATCTTATATCTATCTTTCATCTTCTAAGATATATACTACCTTCTTATAGGAGAGACGATTATCAATGTCTAAAAATAATGACTCACATTCCTTGGTATCAAGAAAACCATATTTTCTATTTCTCATAAATCTCTTGTCCTCCTATGTTTTACTTGTGTTTTATGAACAACTTCATTATTTGGGACCATTGGAATATGTTATTATACTAACTCCTATCTATCTTGAGAATCAACTTCATCAAATTCATTCTTTCTCGCACTATCATTTTTTAGTATATTATCCCTCTCTAAATAAATGGATTGTCAATACATGGTAAATTTATTATCTAAGGGGGTTTATAGGTATTATTTCTTGGTTTATATGGGATAACCTATTAAGATACCCATTATTCCTTGGGGTTCTTGTTTGTTTCTTAAGAAGGCCTTAAAAAATTCCATAAAACCGCATACATGTATATCTGACTAAATGAGTTTCCTTCCAATCCATAGCTCTAAGGGAATTACAATTTCCACAATTGTTTCTACTCAATTTTATGCGTTTAACTCAGTTTGTAATTAATATCCCATAAAGGATAATCTAAGATCTTCATGAATCATAATTGAACTTACAATGTCAAATTTTGTATTATTCCTCATTTCACTAACACTAGTAAACTAAGGATTAAATGGTGGAGTGATCTGAAATAGAATTCCAAATTCTGATATACAGTTGATGAACACCTAGATAAGATATTCATCACATTAATCTGATCAATTATTATTTATGCTCTTACCATATTGATTCTCTACTCTATTTTTAAACTCCTTTAATTTCAGGATTGTTATAACTTATTCCTCATTATGTAGATATGGCCATATCTTCTCAAGTAATCAGAAAATACTATGATTTTTGAATACCCACCACTATATTCTACTAGAAATAGTCCACATACTTTATTGTGTACCAATCCTAGAATTTTTGTGGCCCTTTAACCCCATCATCCAAATGGATGTTTGGTCATTTTTACATTTAAACAATCATGATTTTTATCAAATTATTTTAGATAAAATGATCCTAAATAACAACATTGATAATAATTTTTCAAACTCTTCTCATTTATATGAACAATACGGTAAAACAAAATATTAATGATATATGATTCATGTGACCATGGTTCATTATTTTTTGAAAACACTTGTTTTTCAAAATTTAATAAATAAATACCATTATTTAAATTGTTCTTACAAAAAAATCTATTGTCCTTATAAGAGAAACAAGTTTTATTTCTAAATATTAAAATAAACCCGTGCATATCTAGTCATGATATAAAAAAAGACATTTTAAATAACTATTGATACATAATATCAATGTCTTAAAACCAAAATCATTCTTGTTTGCAATGAATGGTGGATATTTAGTAACTGATAGTTTATCCAACCTTAGACAATTAAAAACTCCCAGAATCCCCTCTCCTCTGGAAATCATTTAGAATCTACATGGTCCCAATATTTGGATACATTTGTAAGCATTAAATGCTATATCTAATAATTAGTGTGTATAAATTGAATGATTATACTCGATAATAAATGTACCTTTCACTTCACTTTTATTTTACATGATGTTCCTTTTCTAGTGGCCTGGCATGCCACATGAAAAACACACTCCCTCTTTTCCCTTTCCCATCATTTTAATCTTTTTCTTGGAAGGATGGTGCTTGGGACTTGTATACTTTTTATTAGTATTGGGTCCATTTTTGTTATTCTTTCTTTTTTTACTCACTGTATTTACTCAAGGATTGTCACACCACATGTCCTTGTGCACTTAGTGAATCATGTTAAGATGCTTCTAAAGACTCATATAATAATTGACCGTATTAAAATTTATACAGAAACTAAAGATATACTTGGGTAGTTATGAATGATTGAGATATATACATAACTCATTTGAAAATTTAATCACTAAGATATCTACGTGTTCAATGTATTCAATAAGCCTGACTATGTGATACCTCATTGGGAAGACACTACAAAATTAGTTGTAAAAAAATAATTGTAGATCACCCTTCTATATCATCCCACCTTATATTGATAGAGATCTCGATGATGAGACATCATGCTATACACGTCCATGTCAACATGTTACATGAAATTCTCATTGTTCATGGATGACAACATAAATCATTGAACATCTATAACTTCATTCAGATGTTACTCATGGAGAGTGAGTTATTCATCACATTCCTCACTACCTAGATAAACTGGAAATTATTATTCCAACACATATAATTTCATTATGGAGAAGGATGACACATAAATTTCATTTCTATTCTTAGAAATTTGTGCTAGTGGGACGGTTTTCCTTATTGAGTATCAATCATATTGATATGTTTGTTTAAATTTTAAATGTTCCTTATACAACTAATATTAGCATAAATTTAATTATTTATTTGATAAAATTATCAAAAATAAATAAATATTATATTTATTAGCCTCCTAATTTTTTATCAAAACATAATAGAACTCACCATTGGCTTTAGAATATCCTGATTCATGGACATTCTAGTGAAAAGGATCCAGATTCAACTAATCATTACCCAAATTTTTGTTTGTCAAGAAACATGAATGGTTTAAGGATGGAATTCAAAATGAGAACTACATTAACTAATATTTCATTGATCCTTAGTGTGGACTCCAAAATCCTAAAATCTATTAATTGGATTTCCTCCACCTTTGCCTCTCAGTTATACCAAGTACTACTTTGGTAGTCAACCCTTTATGTAAAATATTTCATGAAAACCCCAAAAAAATAATTATAATTCGCAAATAATTGAAAGAACACAAACTTTTTCTTGTTAGGAATAGTGAAATATGGTTCAATTCTAATTGATGT
Source organism: Viscum album (assembly GCA_963277665.1). Taxonomy (NCBI): domain Eukaryota; kingdom Viridiplantae; phylum Streptophyta; class Magnoliopsida; order Santalales; family Viscaceae; genus Viscum; species Viscum album. The sequence goes on along the minus strand of OY728141.1, from coordinate 823,616,690 downwards.
AATGGAAGACTAGGCCAACTAAATATTTTAATGAGTGATGTTATCCTTTTATTAGTTAATTTCCTATTTTTATATTTATAACATGCTTGTTATTATTAAGTGGAAATACTTAAGTTATTAACCATGTATTATATAATATATACACATAAGCTAGTTTATTTTTGTTTCATCTTTCAGGCTTATTAATTCACAAATTGTGTGATTGTGAAAAAACATTCATAATGAAATAACCTTGAAACATGATAGAAATAAAATAATTGTTATGATCATGAGCATATAATAAGGGTTAGTTTATCTAGTGGTTGATAATCTAACCACTGACAGAGGGGAGTAACACCTTGAACCAATTGGAGTTAATGTTTATACCATTCCACTTTTCCAAATTGTATCTTACATGGATTGGTTTTTTATTGGCTCTGATCTTAAACTGCCTCCACTAGCATGGGAGCTTTATCAAATACACATTCTTTTACTCTCACATATGTGTGGGGGAATGTGTTAATATAAATGAAACCACAGGCCAACAATCCATACATAATAATGATGAGATAAGGCATTCATTACAACAATATAATTTAATATTAAATTAAAATGAAAATAATCTCATAGAAAAGGTCTGGTCTGGCTCATAATCATCCATAATCATGCAACAAATTACCCATTTTATAAATCTAGCATTAAGTTTTTAGTAGTTATTATTTAATATAAATCATGCTAAAATTGATTAATCATTATCAATAATTAATCAATAATTTTATCTTAATCCTTAACTTAATTTCCTTAAAATTCTCTTTCGTTAAAATTTTAAACAAATTAAATAAATTCATTTGAAATTAATTATTCATATAACCTGTACCATGAAGGCAACATGGCGAATACATTTCTAATTGTAACAAACATCTATTATAATTGTATAATTCCTTTACATTTTTGATATATGGAGTACATTAGTGATCCCATACTTTTTTGATATGTACTATCAATAAAATGATTCCATGAATTACCTGATTTTTTGGTCGCATGTTATACTTCAATGCACAAAAAGTAACATATTTAATACAACTCATAAATGACATGAAGATCTAAACGTTAATGAAATATTAATTAAACATTTATATATGTATATATCAAAAAACACTTCACATGGTGTATTATATAAAAGTAATGATCACAAGAAAGAACACATCTCTAGGTTTACATAGTATAATAAATAAATTGTAAATCTGCATGACTGGTATAAAGACACAACATGTAGATTCGATCTACATACTGTGCGGATCTCTCACCATATATCCATGATACATGCCTAGGGACTGGACATGTAAATCATAACATGGAAAATTTGGAGTACATGTCATGTCCAACGGGAAACACGTCCTGTGGACTTAGTGTTACATGGTCACAAGTCAGTTCGTTCATGTATGAAATACTTGTACCGTCTATGACTCAATGGGACTACACACTATGTACCATTGGCTATACAACAAGTAATTTGAATGACCAAGTGCTAGTCTGTTCGGGTCGACACATTATGTATGAATTATCTACACCTCGTTTTATAAATGCATGCATAAAAAATGATTTCTGAAACAACTCATATTGCATTGAATATGAGTACATTGTGTGTATATTTAGTTACATGGCACGTATTATTTTGTTGTTCGGCTAGAATTTTTTTCACGCCTTGAAGAGTTTCATGATTTTATCATAATCTTATAATTATTCATATCAATTAGATATATGAGAAGTAAATGTAGAAGAAATAGAAATAGAAGTTAATATTTAAAGAACAACTATACATAAATTGAAAATATAAATTAAAAATGTATAATTCATGAATTATATTTAGAAATTATAAATAATAATGTGTCCAATATAATTCAACTTGTAGGTTTCAGGGGTAGTAGAAGTATGAGAAGGGAATTTCCTAACATTCCTTTTATTCAAAATCGATGATCAATCAGATATTTATGTGACAATGAACATCCTTATCCTTGGAATTGAATCAGAGAAATAAAAAAAGGATATAATTCCTGATCCAAGAGGGAGGATCATAACATATATTTTATAATTAATTAAATTTAATATAGTACTACCATTAAATGTTCTCTTTATTCGTTAATGAATCTAGAGAAAAATCTCTGGTGCATAATTGTTGTGTTTTAGAAACCAAGTACATATTTCCAATCGTGGTGATCTACATGTGTTCCACTAATCTCTTGATGTCACCAAAATAATCTTCAAGTGCTAGCATTGAAGGTCCTTTTTCATTGATTGTATTCCTTGGTCACCTCGAGAACTACTTTTAAATAGTTATCATTGATCCAGTGGAGGAGGGTCGGTCTCTATTCTTGGGAGCTTTAATAGAGAAGTGTGGTCTCTAGTATGGAGTGGTTTTCTCCAAAAAAAAATGTGCACAACTGAATTTGATAATCATAATATAACATAATTGGTTATTTATATGGCTAGGGTTAAAATATAAAAATTGCACTAGTGACCTTAATTTAATATTTAATCCTAGATAAAACCCATGTAAAAAAATAATAGTAATATTATAATTTTTTTATATTCACATAACATAAAAATTATAATTAAATATTATTAAATCAAATAATATTTAATTTTTATTATTACCCACTGGACCATTAATCGTGTCCTCCCTTCCTCCTAAAAATATATCTAACCTTGAATAATGAATATATATTTTTTAAATAAATAATACTACATTGATTCCAAAAAAGTAAATAAATATTATATTCAAAAAATTAAAATTAAATATTTAATTAATATTCCACTCACATTATATTATATTGAATAATTACTGAAAAAATAAATTTGATCAAGAATATATGAATAATTATTAAACCACAACAATGAATAATATTTATTCAACATTTTGAATAATAAAAATAACATATTATTTAACTGAGATTATGGGTTCACTTAGTGTGTGACTTTCTCGGCATATTTCACAGTGAATGTAGTAAAAAAATCATGAAGTTCATGTTTAAATACAAGTTACTTGCCCAGGAATCCAAACAGAAAAAAGTTGATGTTGAAATTAAATGTTGCCTCATATTGATGCTTACGATGAAATATAATCCATTTGTTATGATATATCTAATCAAGAAGGTTGAATGCTAGTGCCGTCAACTTAGGTGTCTGTTCTCTCATTCTATATGACTATTAAAAGTTATTAATGAGTTAGTAAATTTTGAATCATGTTTTTATGACTTTATCAAAAATCATATATTAAATAGGGTCAAAATTGACATATATGATATTTTAAAAAAATTACAATTTTATGAAATGATAATGAAGTCATAAAAATCTATGGTTCTTCCAAATAAAATAGATAGTGTTACAAATGAAATTAATGATCCACTTTAGGTTCTTTTACATTTTATAGTAACTATACTATCCATGTGGGGTAAAAATACATGAATTTATGGTAAGAGTTTAACTATTTTACAAGGCATTAAATCTATAAGATAATTTTAATTTTATGATCTAAACATGTCTAAAAGAAACATATTTAGTGGATTTTGACCCGTCCTCTTCTTATCATCAATGAGAATTAATTTTGATCCATTAGAAATCAATAATCATTTTATAATAAAATAATATTTCATTATTTTCTAATTTTCCTCTCACCTCTCTCATAAAAGGGCACAACTCCTTCTTTTTTAATTAACATCATTATCGCCCTTTGTCTTGGACAACAACTGCTCATTTCCACTCCCAACATCCATCAATTCATCCAAGAGGTAGAAAATTGGGATGAAAGCCAACACAAAGTTTTATTTTGTGCAATTCAAAAGGAGATGCACAAAAAAGAGGTACTCATGTTATCAAACTCCTTCAATGTTCATTCTTATTATACATCCATTTAATATTTTTTACAATAATAAAATAATAACTCTAGAATCTAATATATGTGGAATTTGTTTTATGATTATGGGGATGTAATGACCCACTGTTTTGTCAATGAAATTCCATTATGATAAATATGTTGTATAGTATAATCATATTAAATTACTTATAGTAAAAAATAAAGACCTTATAAATGATTAATGAGTGGAATGAAATGTATCTCTTGATGTTAAGGAACATATATATATGAAGTAGTAATTGACCTTTGGAATAGTAATGTGACCATTATGAATTGTAAACAATCCAATATTATAGTAAACTCACCAAAATATTTATATAAAAAACTTATCCATCTTATATGTTTTAATATGATGTAATTATATGATAGTATATTTTAATATATATTCTAGAAATATTAATTAACTATTTGAATTTTTAAAAGTCATGTATATTTAATTAAAATTTTATGATTAATTTAATAAGTTAAAATAATAGTCATTTTAATATAAGGTATACATAAAAATATATTTTTATGTATTAATATTACAAAATAATTTAATGAGACCTTAAATAATTATTCAAATTATTTAAAAAAAGAACTTTTTTTCGAATATTTATTTTTCATGTTAATTAGAATTTTAATTTGAAATTAAATTTCACAGATTTAGAAAATTATTTTTCAAAATTGAAGTTCATTTTTTGTATTCAAAATATCGATAAATTGTTAAGGTGAATTTTTTATGTTTTTGTAAAATACATTAATTTGTATGAATAGTGAAATACATTAATTTTCATTAAATTTACATTATGAGTGAAATACGCTATTTATTGAGTTATATCTAATTTAATCAACATTTTATAGAACTCTCATCCACTTATTACTATTTCTAGTCATTAAAAAATAATTATATCTTGTCTTCTGATAAAATAATAAACTATTGATTTAAATATTAAGAAAACCCTCTTCCCCTCCACTATAAAAAAACTAACACTCCACTCTTCTATTAACTCTACTCATAAAGTCTCATATTGAAATGTAATTAACCTAATCACATATTCTCCGTGGTAGGTTAATCATTTCCATAGATATCCAAAAATCTACTTATTATTGATTAAAAAAAATCTAACTAAAAAGAATTAGTCATACTAAACAGGGACTTCACGTAGTCCAGTGGTAGGTGATAAATCCCAATCACACATTGGAGGTGGGTTTGATTCCTACGAATTTATCTGACATGATGGGTTTACATGTATCAATTGTGTCATCATTTTTCAAAAACTATATAATTTTATAACAATCCCAAAAAGAGATAAATTCATAAAAAATTACCATCACATATTTTAACAACAAAGTTTATCTAATAACTTTTATTTTTAATCCCAATATGTATTAAACTATAATCACCTCAAATTCAAAGATCATATAAACCCAAATGGTTCTTTATAACTATATCCACAAAAGAAAAGATAATTATTCCTTGAATAAAATTTTCATATATCAAACATGAGGGTTATATATATACTATAAAAAGTATTCTAATGTAATATCATCATCCAAAGAGCCTTAATACTTTTAAGAATTTCACCATCCTAAAATCTACCATAACACATGAATCCCATATATGGTGACGTCTTACTCATTAATTATTCTACATGATCCATTAACCATTCCATTCCAAATTATTTTAAAAAACATCTTTCATACAAACAAAATCACAAATCATATACTTTGATTCAATAATGTCATAACATATGTTAAGAAATAATCCGTACCTTTCATTGGTTATTGTTAGTTTCTTAATCCTCAATAAGAATGGAATATGGTATTGGTAAACATATATTTGTATGATCATGGTGATCCCATTCCTGAAACTTCTTCGTAGGACATCTATTTTTATAATGACCATGCACACCACATTTAAAACATTCAATTGATCCCTCAGAAATTACTACTTTCCCTTTCCATGAGTGAACTAGATTCCTCTTTTTTCCTTTGCAGGTTCTTGCTTTATGACCTTCATTTCCACATTTATAGAATCTTCCCGTCCATTTGAATCAGTTTCCTATGTGTTTCTTTCAAAATCCTTGAAACACATGTTTTTTAATATAATTACCTTTATAATTATTACATGAACATTCTAGGGGATTTGTTTCTCGCATATAAGATGCCTTATAAAAATCAACAATATTCATGTGGTCAATCATGACTCTAGATAGTTGGTTGATAATAACCACAAGTGTTCTCATTACAGCTCCCATTTCATTCAGTTTCTCATTCTAAAATCCATCATAGTTTTCTTCACATCCACTGCTAATTTGGTTCCTTCTAGATCCATCCATTTACTAAAACCAAAAAGTTAAGTGTGTGTATATCAGTAAAACCATCAAATAATATCTTATTATGAAGGTAAATACTTAGATATACATATTCATGTTATCTTAAACTCATTCAAATTATATAAAATAAATATGACTCTTTCTAAAATACTAACCATTATAGTAATGTCACTTATTCTTAAAGAACAGCCTAACCTATAAAGTTATCTAAACCGACCTCTGAAACCAACTATAAGGACCCAGCCATAAACATTACATAAAATTGAATTGAATGAATAATTCACATTGATGATTTTTTAGGTTTAGAGTTTTAGAGAATTAGGCCATAACTATTACATAAGAACTTCAATATTACAAGTATACACTACTAAAAATATCCATATTTTTCATAAAATAAAAAATATTTAAAATAAACAAGTTTACTTCCATGTTTTAGACAGCATGAATTTTCTATGATCCCATCCATGACCCTATTAATCATTAAGTCTGTGGAATACATTTCAAAAACATGGGATGAGCATTAAATTATCAGTAAGAGTTATAAAATAAAGATGGAAAACATTAGCCCATCAGTAAATAATAATCAATGAAACTATACTTTTCAACAATAGCATACGATAAAAAATCATACGATTTGTGAATAACAAACACAAATCACAAATTATAAAGGTTACTTATGGAATCCATATCAAACATACATTTTATCTATCATAGCTACATAGGGAGTTACTCTTGAAATACCCATCACATTATATTCCTAAAATCTCTTAGAAGAAACATCACGTTTACCTCCTTTACATTACCAAATGCATTGGAGAGCTATCTCGGGCTCACCCGACCTAGGTTTATCACGGAACCACCCATATACATAAATAGTGCCCAAAAACCATGACATATTTATATCACATAATACAATAATAAATGATATATAACATTTCCACATTCTAATCACAATATATCGAATCAAGATATTGAAATAAACAATGCTTTATCAAATCATATTCAAAACCATTTAAAATAGGATTTTTTAGTCAAAGTGTCCCATACCTCTTTGAATCTTTTAAATAAATTTTCATTTGAAGACATTAACGTCCACATAAATAAATCATGAATTCCATTTTGATAACATGGACATTAATGAGAAATATTTAAAAGAATAAATCTTTAAAACATTTAGATCTATCTTTTAGTTATAGGGTTTTTAGCAAAATGGAGAGACACTTGAATTCAAATAATACAACAATAACTTATAATCATTACACTATAATATTATGAAAAATAAGGGATTCATTATATATTATGCCAAATTATAGTTTATATACCACAAAAGAGTGAATTGGTGCATAACAACAATTAAGCCTCAATAGAAATGTAAATAGAGATGATATCCCTTATAATAATGGTATCCATAAATTAAGGATAAATCAATAAAAAAATTCTGTGAGAAAAATATAAATACAAAAAATATAAGTGGATATTAATTGTAATACAATCGTAGATCATTCACACATATTCATAGGATGAAATATTCAATAAATACAAGTTGAACCTAAAGAATTGAAATTGGGTTAAGAAGTTCCCTTGTAATAATTCGACACCCTAATGACGTCACTTTAAAATTAAAAAAATGAGTTTATTAGATAAGAAGGGAATATAACCACTAGGAAACAAAGTTTACATCAATAAGGTTATTGAATACCATATCCCAACATAATAAGATGTAAATTAAAACACATACCAAAAACAAGTCTTTTAAAGAGAAGAGGGTGAAAGGTTTCATTTCCATTTGGGTAACATACAAAACATACATCACATGAAAGAATGATCATAAAATTAAGATGTAAATACTCATAAATGAAATTATATTTCACAAATAGTACAACAATGGGAATTACATACACCACAAAAAAATAAATAGAGTAAAATATATCAGGAATCTCTCGAATATAAACAGTGATATGAAACCCTTTACCACATTGTAATCAACTAAGTCATATGACCAAAAGTTAATAACCACCAAATTAATCACATAATACCATTAATATAATAATAAACATGATAATAGATATCAAATTTCAGTATAAAATACACCACATGCAATAAATAAGTGGCGAATAATGTAAATCTCACAGAATTAAAAGTGAGATAAGAAAATCCCATACCTCGTGTCCAACTTGACACGATCTTTCATTAATCTCCTGAATAATAAACTAATGTTAATATATAATTTTTTAAGAACCTTTTTAAAGTTTATTATTCATTATATATCACTTATTATGTTGTTATAAACATTATGTAATCATTTAACATAAAAACGTTAATTTTGTCTATATTTTGTACTTGAGTCAAAAATGAACACCTAATATATACAAGTTGTCCATTTGGTCAATAGTCTATTATATCTAGAATGAAATTCATTATTTAGATATCATATATATCATATAAATTCAGTATATATATATATAATAGTACATATCATTTGGAGGTAAGAAATGAAATGCACCGTTCAGGGAGACGGTAAGTCGTTCATACGCATGAACGCTACTTACATTTATATTTTTTATTTTAATGGAATTAAAACAAAATTAAAAATATATATATTGTAATTAAAGTATTATATCATTTATAATGTCATTAAATCCAACCTTTATACATCCCACAAAAGGTATTAATGAGTCACGTCACTTTTAGGGGGCGGTAGTCCGCACTTCTTCAAATGAGATTGTCGTATTTACCCAGTATGGAAACAATAAAGGAGTTATATAAATGGGAATTAAAGAAGCATAATAAAATCACAAAAAAATATTTATCATACATCAATACAGTTCCTTCATAATGGACACCATGAGAGGTTGTAAAAGATAATTGAACAATCATCGTTTCGTGAGACGTTAGTTTTCCATCCACATAAACATTATGTTTTTCACCCATTAGATAGAGGTGTCTGTAAGTGTAGTTCAAATAATTCTTATAAAAATATCTAATTATATTAAGGATAATTTTTTTTCTATAAAATAAATGAATAAAAAGAGTTTAGGGGTTGGAGAAGTAAAATAATTGAAAAAAAGATAAGTGAAACTGTTGCCTTTTATTTGGGAAACAACCTTTAGTTTGAACCAAAAGGACTTCTTAAAGTGTCTTATGCCTAAGGTAAGGAATATAGGATGAGGATAGGGATATAGTGAGATTAATTGGACAGACTTTTGATGAGACAAATTTATTTAGAGGTGTGATTAATTGGTTATAACTTGTCTCTTTTTATAAGGGAGAAGAGGGGCTCTTTAGGAATGTGTGAAAATATTGTTTTAATATAATTATTTTATGTTTATAAAGGTCCAAAAATAATTAAATTAGAATATATGATGACTCATGGTAGAAATAAAATCATCCAACAACAATTGGATAGGTTTTGGATAATATTTTAATCATTATAATCTTATTTATTTAAATCATTTATTAAGGAGGTAAATACTGCATCATTATTGTGTCATAATTAATTTAATCTATTATATTTATAAAAATTATAAAAAAATACAATGATGTAGGAAAATTTTTTAGATTACCAATTAATATTTATAGTCAAAAATAATTCGTATATAACACTAAATAAAAATTAATTTACTAAATGATTTTTGTTTTTTTTCATTGTGCCTTTACATTAAATTAATTAATCTAAAGTGTCAATATCATTCATAAGTGGCTCTAAGGGGTCCCAAAATTGACCCAAAGATGCCCATGGTCGTCCATGACTTATACAATAAGGTTTGGACAAGTGTTAATGTAATTTTGAATTATTATAATATTATTTTTACCTTGAATTTATTTACCTTAAATAATGGGAAAAAAGTCAAAAATTACTATTCAAAAAAAATAAATTTCATCTCATTGAACCACATTTTAAAAACTAATAAAAACCATGTATGTCGTATTTTCTAAAATCAATTAAAATAATTGGTAAAATTTCATTTACAGGACAAATTCCGTTTTTTTACTACTACTAAGTAGTTTCACTATTCACCAAAAAATTATGTTTTTCAGAAAAATACAAACAATTTAGCCTCAGATATATTTTCTATTCAAAATTCATAAATGATGTTGAATTATAAAAATTCAAAACATTAATGTCAAATTAATTAATGTTGGTAAAAAATGACAACTATCAAAAGTTTGAAAATTTTTTATGTCCAATTTCAATGTGAAATTAATTCCAATGACAATAATTGGATTAAATGGTAAAAATTTATACTAATTACAAATTAAAACCAATTAAAATGAAAATCTAACAACATAAATAAATAATATTAAAGCGCAGTTTTGAATTAAAATACAATATTTTTTGATATGCATTAAAAAATGTACTTTATCAGAAAAATTCCAAATAATTTAAAAAAAGTATATTCTGATGTCCCATTATAAAGAATAATTTTATTTTGTAAAATATAACATAAAAATTGACAAAAAAATTATTTAATTGGGATCACCATTACATGCCAGTAAATGGTCCTTTTAAAGAAAATTATGCCTAAAATTAGGCTCATTCACATTTCAAGACCTTAACTTTTATTGTATAATTTTTAAAAAAATTTAAAAAAATATATTATCATATATTAGTTAGTTATATTCATTTGTGTTAATAAAATGGCTAGGCGTTAAATACAATTTAAAATAATAATTTTATATTATTAGTGTGCAACATACGATTTCAATGAAACACATTTTTTCTTATAGTGTACGCTATTGAACATAGAAACCCCTTTAAAGTAAAATTAATATTTAATTCAAATATATTAATAAATATGAAAATGTCATATTCATTATTTTACTAGGATGTTACACTTAGTCAAACATTACATTCGCAATAAACTGACATGTCTTATGTTACATGCAACACCGAATTGGCGTACGATACACACATTTATAAGAAAATATTTTATTCAATGAATAAAAGAACTGATTTTGTATTATGTTATTTGGAACACCAAAGGATGGTTTCACTACACCCAACACTGACTTGGGTTGTGTTACACATAAGATCAACCTTCCATGATAGCTTGCGCTGTACACAATACCGAGTTTCGCTAAAAAACTATATATTATTAAAATATTATTATTTAATGGATATAAAATATCATTTAAGAAAAATATTAATCACATTTTCATTTTTATATAACATTACAATTAATCTTATATATTTTTAATACATTATATAAGAATAAATTCATTTTTTTGGATAAAAGAAGTCTTTTAAAAAATGCACTTCTTCCACCATTCGATGGGGAACCCATTTAAAAAATAGTATTTAAAAATTTTATATATTATATTGTACAAAATAAACATCTAATTTTGAATTGGGAGAAAAAAATTTACATTGGTCGAATTTGTGGTATTTTTTGATAAAATTTATATTTTAATGATTAGTGAAAAATAATGTATTTTATTTTAAAACATCATTTTCATCTAATTTATTTATATATTAAGTTTGTATTTATATTTGGTTTTAATGTATAATTGGACTGTGTTTTTCTATTTTTATCTAATTTTTATCATTGTAAGTAATTTCACATTGAAATTGGACATAAACACATGTCAATATTTTGATAGTTTTTACTTCTAAAAAACCCAGTTTTCTGTTTTGAAAATGATAATTACATTTAAATTAATTTATGCCAATTATGTATTCTGAATTTGAAAAAATTCATTCCATATTTTTAATCCGAATTTCCAAATTGTGTAGTTAGATATCATTCTTTTTTGGGCTGTATGAATAGGAAATTCAACAATTATTTTTATTTGCCTTGTTTAAAGGGTAAATCTGGTAAATAAGGATAAAAAATAACATTAAAATAATTTAAATTTATCCTAAAATATATTAAAATACTATTTGATGTTATATTTCTGAACATGACCATCTTTAGGTCTCTTTTAGGACATGATGGATCCACATGGGGGTCAAAATGACATGTTATAATAATTAATTGAATGTGTAGGGAAATATAATCTTATTACTAAAACAATTTTAATTAGAGTTTTATAATTTATATCTTGAAATATAAAATGTTATTACAAATATAAAAATATTTCCTACACCATGAAATTTTGATTAAAATTTTTAGAAATTAAATAATTAAATTTATTTATGACACTATAATGATGTAGTTTTTGTCTTATCAATGAATGAATGAAAAAATGATGTTATAAATTTTAAAATAATAATAATTTTATTGTTTTTATACCCTAGATGAATATTATGGATGCCTTTACATTATTTATTCTCTTTATTTCTTTTTGATCTAAGGAATAATGTTTTTATGACTTTAACACATATAAATTACTAAATAATGTCAAAATTGACATAAATTAGTCTTTAAAACAATCTTTTTTTAATTAAATTATATAATAGTCCAAAAAAACTATTATTCAGAAATAGAACTTATATAATTTGAAAATTTTCTTTAATTTTCCACTTCTGGTTCTATTGTAATTTCATTGTAACAATAGTAACCATATATTTTGAAAATATAAGAAGACATGGTAAGAATTAATGTTTTTATCTAAGGGTTAAAGCTAAAATATAAAGTTAATTTTGTGTATTAAACATGTCTAAATCCTATTGTATGAGATTATTCAGACCAATAATCAAATTATTTTCAAATTAATTCATTTTTGATAATTACAAGATGAAAATTAATTTGTAAAAAATTAATATTTCGAGGCTTTCCTAATGTGCCCCTTCTCCCTCTTATAAAAAGCCACCAACTCTACCCACATACTAAAACCATTAAATCCCATTTTATAGTCCAAAATCTAATAAAATAAATTCCAATAATACATCCTTAACTCTTATAGGCCACACTTTTGGAATAAATCCATCCTAAGGATACATTCTGTTCAAATAAAAAGAAGTTACTCAGAAAAGAGATAATCTTTTATCACCTCTTTCAATATTATTGTCTTCTTATACATCCTCTTCATCTGTTTTCCATAAAAAGTAATAAATAATGTATCTTATAAATGATACTTTGTTATTATAATGATGGTATAATCTTATACCTTATATATCCATTCTACTAATAACAATATCCCCATGTGTGCGTACGTACGACTTACGATCTCTACATTGTGGTGTAATATTTTATTCAATAATAAATAATTAGGATATATATATTAATGAGTATAATGGATTTAAATAGCTAATATAATAAAATATTATTTCATTTAAATTAATATAGCATCCAATTCTATTCTATTTTCCATCAAGTAAATGATATCATCGCACATGCGAAGGTACGACTTACCGTCTCCGCGAAGCGATGACATTCATTCTCAATGATAACCATTAATGAATTATTCTAAAGTATATAAAAAAATAAGAATAAATATATGAAATAATAATAATAATTTATATATATATATATATCATTTAATTTCTTTCATTCAATTTAACAAGGAAACAAAGATAGTGTTCATGTGTACGAACGACCAACCGTCTCCACGAATGGTGTATTCCATTTCATGTATCTATCTTATATATATATTTATATATGGAATATTTATGATATATAGATCATTTTTTATATTCTATATGTATATAAATCAAGATCTATGTAATAATATCAAGAATAACAATTCAAATCATGTTTGATAAATAAAACGATTATTACCCAAAACCATACTTTAACCTGGAATTTATAAATAAAAATGTAATAAAATTCATAAGTGAATTGTATATGATATAATAGATATTATTCTTTTTCTATTAAATTTTAATAATATGTTTAAACCCACTATATAAGAAATAATGATATATACTGAAGAAATAAGACCTAAGGCAAGGGATAATTTTCCAAATCTCATTATTATAGAAGATTGTTTATTCGTATGTATTTAATGGGTATTATTTATCATCCAATTATATGTTTCCTAAATATATAATATTATTTATATTATTATACTATTTTTTAAATTCAATTTTACACATTGGTGATGTTTTATTAATTTTTTTGGATGTAATATTTCTTTCGTTTTCCATATGTTGATCTTTTTGACTTTTTTGACAAGATTACAAGAAGAATATTTTTTAACATATACAGTATGAATGGATTTTCATGTCTTCATATTTCCTCTTCTCAATGATGATTCATCTACATTAGTTCTATTTTATTTTCATCTAAATTATTTTCTTTTAAAATTATGTGTCATTTTGATAGAAGATAATTTTTTTTTGTAAAAGGAGGGATATTTTCATCAAGAATTATGTTCATGTGTTTTATCTAAATTATATTACATATAAGTGAGGGTTATGTTTATAACCCTATTAATAATTATATTAGATTATATTTATGCTAGAATTATATTTGAAAATCCATTTATTTTATATGGATTATTTTTTGATGGAAGGATGTTTAGGAAACTCATTTTATTTTATTGGTTATACAATGATGAATGATTTATGTTTCTATGGAACATGTAAGAATAATTTCATTATGAGAATAGTGGGACCTATATCCCCCTCCAATGAATTTTGTAATGATATATATCTCATTATATAGACCTAAATTGACTGGAATGTAAATCCAGTTCAGAAATATTGAGATGAAACATCAAGTAAATCAGGTTCTGTAATACATGGCTAGAATGAAAAATATACATCGTCCAGTATTGGACATTATACAAAATGATGGTCTTGGAAGATATACCTTGTCCACTACATAAATCATATTATGTTCTTATTAGTTTTCCACAATTCTATATTTTATTCCAATTCTATTTAATTATGGTTAATGTTCTATTATTATTTATGTTTTACGTAATGACATGATTTAATTAATAAGTTATGATTTTGATATTTCTACATTATGTTCATTTTTTACATTCATATGATTATGGTTATTTCTCCATGTTTACCCTTATTGATCATTTGATAATACCCTTTTTTAGGTTTTCCTTTCCCTAGCATATAATGAAATGTTTTATGTAGGAAAAAAGTGGAAGATGGTTATGGGAGTTGTTTCATATCTTTCACAAGGTTAGAAGATTATGTTCAATGTTGGAAATACACTTATATAATATGTATATATAGAATATATTTGTATCATGTAATATATATTCTGAAAAATTAATGTAAAGTCCTTGTACATCAATCTTGGGACATTACAATTGGTATTAGAGAGACAGTTTTCTTAACCATCGGAAACTATAATGTAAATTCTTTAATAAAATCCATATAGATATTTCTAAGGATAGTTCCTAGGATATCCAAATGATAAGTCTGGATATAGGTTACAATCTTTGGGTTATTTTCATAATCTTCACAAACCTTGTGTTAAACTAAAGAAATCATATATTGTAATATTATATGTAATTTACCTTAATTATGTGTTTCTAATTTAAGATATGTATTTCCCACACTCTTAGTTGTGGTCTTAGTCAATATATTTAAATACATAAAACATAGTTGACCATTGAATGGTTTAGATGGGGAGATTATGGGAATTATAAATATCAGTTTCCTAAGGGGAAATATCAAGATGAGAATCATGACTATGGTGTGAGTACTGGTCATATTATTGAGGATATAGAGATTGTAAATGATATATAAATGTTATGTGATGTTATTTAATTACTATTTACATTGAACATAAGAGGAATGAAGTTGAGAATCCTTAAGACATGATTCATATTTGAGGAAAGATGATGATGATGGTTCATGGGTAATGCTTAAAGAATAATATTGGATTATTGAGGTTTATATATTATAGAACTCAAGGATTATGTTATATGAATCATAAAATATATAAGTGTTTTAGATATATGTTTTTTATCAAAAAATGTAATGGATTTGATTAATAATTATATGGTTCCAAAAAGAGATTTACGGGTAAGGTGATATACCTGGAGAACACATGATTATGGGGATAATAACACTTAATATTCCCCTTATGATTAGATAATATTTCATCGCTAAAAATATGTATGATTTAAATAAGTAAATTGGATGATGTTAGTTTCATAAAATATAATTATAGAGTTTTTGACAAGAGGTTTATGCTATCATGGATGTTGTATACAAAATTGTTTTGGACGTAAGGAATATATCGAATAAATCATGGAATATTTAAACATTCATGTTTTAAATAAGGATATATGGTAGATTATTTTATTATATGATTCAATATAATGCATTATAAAGTCATTAAAATGTTTTTAATTTATCCAATATGTTATATCTTATGATATATTGGGGATATATTAAGTTATTCAAATGCTTGTTATATGGCAATTCTTGTAATTGTTTTTTTTTGTGCTGTGAGTTTGGACAAGAGTATTTTTGATAAGCCTGATGGATGGAATTGATTAAGTTAGACATAAAATAGTATTATATAGGGCTAAAAAATTAATATTATTTAGATAATGTTATTACAGTACAGTTTTTGAAAAATGACAACCAATAGGATGGGCGAAAAACCGTTGAGTCGGACAAGGTAGTGGGAATCGAACCCGCAGCCGAAGTGCGGAAAGCCATTATCACCTACCACTGGCCAATGAGAAGTCCCATGCGTAGTATAAATTGGTTTTATTGTATTTTAGTGGTATGATTGATGATGAATAAGTCCATTTATAACTATATAAGATTAATATCACCAAAGATGGACTTATGTATATTTGACAACTGGTTCTAACATGTTTGTGATAATGATTGATGGTATGACCAACCATTCTATTTATGGATCACATTATCTGCTAACACTTCAGGAATGAAAAATTCTGTAACACCCCAGGTAAATAAAAAATATTACATTTTCACATTTATCTATATTTTTGAATAAAATATTAATATTACTTTAAATGGGATGCTATGCTCGATGGCGTACCCAACACGCAACAACGAGTTTCTTGGGAATCTTACGTTGCACACTAATAATAAAATAAAATTATTTTAAATGGTAGTTAATGCCTAGAAATTATGATGGCGGCAATGAATATAACTAACTACAGGATGATTATATATGTTTGTCAAATATATTTACTTTTTACAATAAATTTTAGAGGATCAAAAATGCGAATGAATCCAATTTTAAGCGTAAACATTCGAATATTCTTTAAAGGGTCGATTAACTGCCTTTTGATGGTGAACCTAATTTAAATCCACTTTTTGACAATTTTATGTGTTATACAAAATAAAATTCTTCTTTAGAATCGGGGCATCAAAATTTACATAGTGTAAATTTTTGGTATTTTTCTAATAAAGTTCATTTTTAAATGAATACTAAAAATGTTGTATTTTTATTCAAAACCACCTATTAATCTAATTTATTTATATTATTATATTATCTTTTGAATTGGTTTTAAAGTGAAATTTTAATATATTTTTACCATTTAATCCAATAGTGCTCATTGGAATTAATTTCACTTTGAAATCGGACTAAAACTAGTGTCAATCTTTTGATAAATTTTGTTTCATAAAAACACGCTATTTGTTTTAACAGTGGGAATTAATTATTAAATTAATTAATGAAACTTATCTGTTTTGAATTTTTTAAAATATACATCATTTTTGAATTCGAAATATCAAATATATCTTAGGGTGAATTTTTGTTAATTTTCTGAAAAACATAAATTTTTGATGAATAGTGAAACCACTAAGTGGTACTTATAAAAACTGATTTTCCATTTAAATGAAATTTTGCCACCTTTGTGTTTATAATTTCAAAAATCTGACATACATGGTTGTCATTAAGAATTAAAATGTGGTTCAATGGGATAAAAATAATTTTTTGGTGAATAGTAACTTTTATGTTTTTAATCGCGATTAGAGGTAATTAGTGTAGTTTAAGGTAAAAATAATGTTTTCATAATATGAGATTAGCTTGACACATGTCCTACCCTAATTGGATGTGTCATGGCCGACCAAGAAAATCCATGGTTCAGCTTGGGGACCCCATGGAGCCAATTTGTTTGGGAAATGACATAAATAACTTTTTATTTAATGTTAAAGTAAAAATGATACAAACATGATATGTTTTACTAAAACAATTTTTACATGGGGTTATACAAGTCAGATTTTTTACTATAAATATTCATTATAAACATAAAAAGATTTCATACATCATATTAGTTTTTTTATAATTTTTAGACATTAAATAAATTAAATTATTTATGACATCATGATGATGTAGTGATGACCTCATTATTTAACGATTTAGATAAAATGGAAAGATAATGTAAACTCTAAGACCTAAACATGTCCAAAACCTATTTTATGGGTGGATGTCGAACCCTTATCACCATATCCTCGAATCACATCAATGTGAGACCATTAAAATACGAAACTCATTATAAAATAAAGTAAATTTCCTTACTTTCCATGAGTGCCCCTCCCCTCCCCTTATAAAAGTCCCCCACCTCTATCTCCTTACCCACACATCCAAAGCCATTTGCATGGCCAAACCCTTCCCATTTTTCCTTTCCACATCCCTATATAACTATTAGAATCCTCACATTTTTCAGAAGTCTTCCCAAGGAAGCCTTTGAGCTCAAACCAAAGGGAGTTACCCGATTTTAAGGTAATGTCTTCACTTGAGTCCTTTTGTTTTATTTTGATTCTCCAACCCACTAAACTATTTTTATTCATTTCATTTGTAACAAATCCAGTATCTTCAATATACTAGGATGATTTTATATGAAATATTCGACCTACACTTACACATAACTTCGTCTAATGGTTAAAGAACATACTGTTTCTGTGGTTGGTGATTTTCTGCCTCACGAAACGATGATTGTTCAATATTCTTTTAACACCTTTCATGGTGGATATTAAGATGTCACTATATTTATATATGATATATAATATGTTTATGTTTTACTTAATCTTCTTTATTTTTCATTTATGGCATAACATTATGGTTTCCATTATGGGTAATCACGATATCTTCATTTTAAGAAGTGCGGACTACCGCCCCCTCAAAGGGATTTGATTCATTAATGCCATACGTGGGACGTATAAAGGATGGATTTAAAATTATTATATATTATTTTATAAGAGAATTATATTATACCTTTATACCATTATTATTTTATTTCCACTAATGCATGAGATATAAATGAAAGTAGCGTTCATGCGAACGTACGGCTTACCGTCTCCATGAACGGTGCATTTCATTTCTTACCTCTAAATGAATATGTAATATTATAAATAATTGTATATTTTGGATATATATGATATATATGATATCAAAATTATGAATATCATTCTTGAGATAATGGATATTTGACTACGTGAACAACTCGTAAATATAAGAAGTTCACTTTTGACTAAAGTACCAAATATCGACAAATTGACTTTTATTAACTTAAATGATTAAATAATGTTCATAACATGGTAATAAGTGATATAAAAGGAATAATGAACTTGAAAAAGGTTCTTAAGAATGTATAAATTGAATCATGTTTATTATTCAGGACATTAAGGAACGATCGAGTGAAGTCGGACCCGATGTAAGGGATCCTACCCCTCTCTTTATTTTTAAGTACACTCTTTTATGTCATTCCTTTTAAGCTCATCTTTCATATGATTGGGATGTTCTTTTATATTACTAATACTTTACTTTTTATGTTCATATGATGAGAGACCTATTTTCTCTCATCAATCCATTTTGTAAGTTTTAAGTGGCGTCGTTAGGCTGTTGAGTTTTCGAAAGGGATTTTTCGTCTCACTTTTAGTCCTGTGAGATTTATGCTACATTTGACACCGTTTACATTGAGTGGTGTATGTAATTCCCATTATTATACTCTTTGTATAATATAATTTCAATTATGGGTAATTACATATTCATTGTATGACCCTTCTTCAATGGGGTGTACGTTTTGAAAGTTACCCAACTCGTTTAGGGGACCTTTCACCATCCTCTTTTTAAAAGACTTCTTTTGTTATGTAGTTTATTTCACAGGCTATTATGTTGGGATATGTTCTTATATATCCTTATTTATGTAAAATTTTATGTCCATGTGATGAGATACCATTTTCTCACTCATAAACTCATTTTCTGAATTTTGAAGTGACTCCGTTAGGCTGTCGAATTTTTGCGAGGGAACTTCTTAACCCAATTTTGATTCATTGGGATAAACATGCACTCCTTGAATATGTCGTTCTATGATTATGTGTGAATGTCCTCTAATTTTTATACACTTAATACCCACTTATATTTCATGTATTCATTTGTCACACATAATTATGTAATTGATTTATCCTTAATCCAGGGATACCGTCTTTGTATGGGACTTCGTCTCAATCTCTTTTCATTGAGGAAAATTTTGTTTTATACACAACTTTCTTTTATACGGTGTATAAACACCTTTGACTTTTACATTTATTAAAAATTAATCTTTTTTATACGAAGCATTTACTAAACTACAAAAGGGAATGTTTTTGTTATACGTATGCGGCGACAACAACTTTTCTGCCATCGTCACCATTATTTGAATTTCGGCTTCCTCTACAAGCTATACCCTCTTTTTAAAAGAAAAATAAATACCATGTTTTTATATTCTTTTATTTTGGTATTGAAAATGGTTTTCATAATGTTTTTATATCAATGTGTTGTATTGATATCTTGTTATTGAAAGGTGGAAATGTTATGTTTCCTTTTTGCATGTTTTATGTTATTAGATTATGTTGTGGTTCTTGGGAATTGTTATTAAGACGGGTGGTTCCGTGATAAACTAAGGGCGGGTGAGCCCGATATATCTCTCCAATGCATTTGGTAATGTGAAGGAGTGAAACGTTAAGGTTTCTCCGAAGAGATTTAGGGAATATACTGTGGTGGGTATTCCATATGTAACCAAGAGGGTTACTCCCAACATAAGAATGTTATGAATGCATCAAGTTACCTTTTATGTCTTATGATTTCTATGATTTATTCATGATTTTATGAGGTATGTTAAAGTGCCTATGTTTTATGGGTAAAGTATGATTTAATTCTTATGTATATATGAACTCATGTTTCCTTTCCATATTTCTATAACCCTTACTGAGCTTTTTATGCTCATCCCAAGTTTTTTTGAAATGTTTTTCACAAGTCAAGGGAAAGGTACATGTTATTATGATAGTGTCAAGGAATTGTCAAGAAAGAATCCATGCTTTATATTTAAATATGTTTCCATTGATGGAAAAAATGAATACTATCTTTTATGTAACCCCTTTGTGTAAATGTGGAATGTAATGCTTGTTTTATGATCTCATTCTCTAAAACTCTAAACCTGAAAAGATCCCCAATGTGTAATCTTGTAATAACTCAAGATTAAGTAATGTTTAAGGCTGAGGCCTTATAGTTGGTATCAGAGGTCGGTTTAGATAACTTTAGAGGTTATGGTATTCTTTAAGCATAATTGACATTACCATAATGGTTACGATTTCAGAAAGAGTTCTTGTTTTAGATAAAGTGAATGAGTAAGTATATCTTAGTGTTTATCATCCTCATTAGTACATGATGGTTTTGTTGATATACTCACACTAACCTTTTTGGTTTTAGTAAATGGCTGGATCTAGCAAGCACCAATGTAATAGTGGATGTGAAGGAACCTGTGACAGTTTTTTGAGCAAGCAACTGAATGATATGGGAGCTACAATGAGAAATCATGTCGTTATCCTCAACCAACTATCTTGAGACATGATTGACCACCTACACCATGGTGATTTTTATAAGGCATCATATATGCGAGAAAAAAATCCCTATCGAACTACGGGTAATAATCATAAATTTAAGTGTTTTCAAAAACCTATGTGTCAAATATGTGGACAGAAACACCTAGGAAAATGTTTCAATGGGGCATAAATATGCTATATATGTGGAAATGAAGGTCATAAAGAAAGAACCTGTCATGGAAAAAGGGAGCATCTAGTTGACTCGAGGAAAGGGAAAGAAGTTCTTTCTGAGGGATCAATTGAATGTTTTAAATGTGGTGTGCATGGTCATTATGTAAACACATTTCCTATAATGAAGTTTAGGGAATGGGATCACCAAGATCGTACAAATATTCGTTTACCAATACCTAATGCTATTCCGATTGAGGATGAAGAAACTGACAATGACCAATCAAATGTATGGATTATTTCTTAACTTATGTTTTCCTATTTTGGAATCTTAGGATATGATTCATGATTTTGTTTGTAGGAATGAAGTATTTCAGAATAAGTTTGAATGGACTGGTTAATGGATCATGAAGACTGTTGAATGAGTAAGAAGTCATCATATAAGGGCTTCAAGAGTTATGGTGAAATTATTAAGAGTATTAAGTCTCTTTTGATGATGGTGTTACATCAGAAGACTTTTTATAGAATGTGTAACCCTGATGTTTAATATATGAAAATTTTATTCAAGGAATAGTTATCTATTATTTTGTGGACACAGTTATAGAGAACCATTTGGGTTTATATGATCCTTACTTTTGAGGTAATTATGGGTTACTATATGTTATGATGGAAGTGAAAGGCATGAGATAAAATTGTGGTTAAATTATGTTATGGTTATTTTTTATGATTTTATCTCTTTTTGGGGAATGATTTGAGAATTATTTAGTATTGAAAAAAGGATAACACGCAGACCGTATGACAACCCCTTCTGTCGGACAATGCTGCGGGAATCAAACCCACAACCAAAGTGCAACTGGTATTTATCGCCTACCACTGGACTACGTGAAGTCCCTAGTTAGTTTGACTGAATCTTTTTAGTTAGATGATTTTATGAATTAAGAGTAATTTTATTTTGGGTTATCTATTGAAATATATTATCCTATCATGGAGGATATGTGATTAGGTTAATTACTTTTCAATACGAGACGTTAAGAGAAACTTATGTTGTTTGGAGATAAATGTTACAATTTAACTTGGAAGACTATGTGACTAAATCCTTCAAATATTTGGGTTTCATTCTCAGATTGGTTTACTTTGAATAATTTTATGGAAAAATTGTTTATCGAATGGTCTTCGTTGAACTTTGGGTTTTTTTTGGGACAAATTTTGGAGATTAAGAATATGTTTTCTTTTTATAAAGGATTATACTTTTCCGGATTATCGGATCTTGTACTAACCTTTTTGGTTTTGGTTTTGGTTAGAGTTTAAAGACATGGGATGTATATAGTTCTCTTTTTGGGATTAGGTGATTATCTAGAAGTTGATTATAGTACTCTTAATGCGAACAAGACTTCATAAAAACTAGTCTTTTGGATAAAATATGAGTTTGATTAAGGAATATAATAAAATTTGAAAGTCAACATGATATGTAATTATGTTTTCTTATGAATAAATTCCTCAATAAAAAGTAACATAAAACAAAAATGTTGTCTATTAACTTTTCCTACTGGGGAATTGAATATCATTTAACCCATCACAAGTTTGTGATTTTATTGTGGTTATCTTTCTCCTAAACATGTTTTCTATCACTCTCCATCGGAACATGACCCTATGTTTTCTCCTCCATGTCCATGTTTTCAAACATGGAATCCTAGTATGTGTTAACTCAGGTGACCTCTGTACTTCTCTTTCTTTATTTTGAAATGATTGTTTTACTGACTCTTGTTCCGATGTGGGATTTTCGATGAAGATGCCAAGGCCAATTTTAAAATTGCGAGGATGCAATTCCCAAAAGGGGGAAGGATGTAACACCCCAGGTAAATAAAAAATATTACATTTTCACATTTATCCATATTTTTGAATAAAATATTAATATTACTTTAAATGGGACGATATGCTCGATGGCGTACCCAACACTCAAAAACGAGTTTCATGGGAATCTTACGTTGCACTCTAATAATAATATAATATTATTTTAAATTGTAGTTAATGCCTAGATGTTGTGATTGAATGAATTAATAGAACTAACTAAAAAATTATTATTTATGTTTGTCAAATATTTTTACTTTTTACAATAAATGTTAGAGGATTAAAAAGGCGAATGAATCCAATTTTAAGCGTAAACATTTTAACATTCTTTAAAGGGTCGATTAAACGCCTTTTTATGGCGAACCTATTTTAAATCCACTTTTTGACAATTTTATGTGTTATATACAACAAAATTCTTCTTTATAATCGGGACATCAAAATTTACTTTGTGTAAATTTTTGTTATTTTTTTGATAAATATCAGTTTTTAATGAATCGTGAAAAATGTTGTATTTTAATTAAAAACCACTTTTTAATATAATTTATTTATATGATTAGATTATATTTTGAATTGGTTTTAAAGTGAATTTAGAATATATTTTTACCATTTAATCCAATATTTCTCGTTGGAATTAATTTCACATTGAAATCAGACTTAAACTAGTGTCAATCTTTTGATAAATTTTGTTTCATAAAAACACGATATTTGTTTTGACAGTGGTAATTAATTATTAATTTAATTAATTAAACTTAAATGTTTTGAATTTTGTAAAATAGGCATAATTTTTGAATTCGTAATATCAAATATATCTTAGGGTGAATTTTTGGTAATTTTCTGAAAAACTTCAATTTTTTATGAATAGTGAAACCACTAAGTGGTACTTATAAAAACTGATTTTCCATTTAAATGAAACTTAGCTACCTTTGTGTTTTGAATTTAAAAAATTTGACATACATGGTTTTCATTAAGAAGTAAAATGTGGTTCAATGGGATTAAAATAATATTTTGGTGAATAGTAACTTTTATGTTTTTAATCGCGATTAGAGGTAATTAGTGTAGTTTAAGGTAAAAATATTGTTTTAATAATATGAGATGAGCTTGAAACATGTCCTACCCTCATTGGATATGTCATGTCCGAAAATGAAAATCCATGGGTCAACTTGGGGACCCCATGGAGCCACCTTGGTTGGCAAATGACATAAATAACTTTTTATTTAATGTTAAATTAAAAATGATACAAACATGATATGTTTTACTAAAACAATTTTTACATGGGGTTATACAAGTCAGATTTTTTACTATAAATATTCATTAGAAATTTAAAAAGTTTCCTACATCATTGATGTTTTTTCATAATTTTTAGACATTAAATAAATTAAATTATTTATGATATCATGATGATGCAGTGATGACCTCATTATTTAACGATTTAAATAAAATGGAAAGATAATGTAATATCTAAGACCTAAACATGTCCAAAACCTATTTTATGGGAGGATTATGAACCCTTATCACCTTATCCTCGAAAACAATCAATTTGAGACCATTAAAATCCGTAACACATTCTAAAATAAAGTAATATTTCCTTACTTTCCAAGAGTGCCCCTCCCCTCCTCTTATAAAAGGCCCCCCCTCTACCTCCTTACCCACACTTCCAAAGCCTTTGGATCGGACAACGCCTACCCATTTTGCCTCTCCACATCCCTCTATAACTCTTATAAGCCTCATTTTGGTCATAAGTCTTCCCAAGGAATCCTTTGAGCTCAAACCAAAGAGAGTTACCCGATTTTAAGGTAATGTCTTCACTTGAGTCCTTTTGTTTTATTTTGCTTCTCCAACCCCCTAAACTATTTTAATTAATTACAATTGTAACAAATCCAGTATCTTCAATATACTAGGATGTTTTGATAAGAAATATTCGAGCTACACTTACAGACACCTTTGTCTAATGGTTAAAGAACATACTATTTCTGTGGTTGGTGATTTTCTGCCTCACGAAATGATGATTGTTCAATATTCTTTTAACACCTTTCATGGTGGATATTATGATGTAAATATATTTATATATGATATATAATATAATTATGTTTTACTTAATCTTATGTATTTTTCATTTAAGACTTAACTTTATGGTTTCCATTATGGGTAAACACGATATCTTCATTTCAGGAAGTGCGGACAACCACCCCCTCAAAGTGATTTGATTCATTAATTCCATACGTGGGACGTATAAAGGATGGATTTAAAATTATTATATATGATGTTACACTGGAATTATAATATACCATTATACCATTATTATTTTCATTCCATTAAAGTATGACATAGAAATGAAAGTAGCGTTCATGCGTACGTACGGTTTACCGTCTCCATGAATGGATCATTTCATTTCTTACCTCTAAATGATTATGTAATATTATAAATACATGTATATCCTGGATATATATGATATATATGATATCCAAATTATTAATATCATTCTTGAGATAATGGATATTTGACTACGTGAAAAACACGTAAATATAAGAAGTTCACTTTTGACTTAAGTACGAAATATCGACAAAACGACTTTTATTAACTTAAATGATTACATAATGTTTATAACATGGTAATAAGTGATATAAAATTAATAATGAACTTGAAAAAGGTTCTTATTAAAGTATAAATTATCTCAAGTTTATTATTCAGGACATTAAAGAAAGATCGAGTTAAGTCGGACCGGAGGTAAGGGATCCTACCCCTCTCTTTCTTTTTAAGTACTATCTTTTATGTCATTCATTTTAAGCTCATATTTCTTATGATTGGGATGTTCTTTTATATTAATCCTACAGTACTTTTTATGTTCATATGATGAGAGACCCTATTTTCTCTCATCAATCCATTTTGGAAGTTTTAAGTGGCGCTGTTAGGCTGCCGAGTTTTCGAAAGGGAATTTTCATCTCACTTTTAGCCCCGTGAGATTTTGCTAAATTTACCACCATTTACCTTGATTGGTGTATGTTATTCCCATTATTATACTCTTTGTATAATATAATTTCATTTATGGGTATTTACATATTCATTGTATGACCCTTCTTCAATGGGGTGCATGTTCCGAAAGTTACCCAACTCGGTAAGGGGACCTTTCACCCTCCTCTTTTTAAAAGAATTATTTTATTATGTCATTTATTTCACAGGATATTATGTTGGGATATGTCCTTATATATCCTTATTTATGTAGATTTTATGTCCAAGTGATGATATACCATTTTCTCTCTCATCAACTTATTTTCTGAATTTTAATGTGACATCGTTAGGCTGTCGAATTTTTGCGAGGGAACTTCTTAACACAATTATGATTCATTGGGACAAACTTGCACTACTTGAATATACCGTTCTATGATTATGTGTGAATGTCCTATAATTTTTATACACTTAATACCCACTTATATTTCTTGTATTCATTTCTCACACATAATTATGTAACTGATTTATCCTTAATCCACTGATATTGTCTCTGTATGGGACTTCGTCTCAATCTCCTTTCATTGAGGCGTATTTTATTTTATACACAACTTTCTTTTATATGGTGTATAAAACCCTTCGACTATTACGTTTATTCAAAAGGAATCATTTTTATACGATGCGTTTACTAAAAGACAAAAGGGAATGTTTTTGTCATACATATGTGGTGACAACAACTTCTCCGCCGCCGTGACCATTATTTGAATTTCGGCTTCCTCTACAAGCCATACCCTGTTTTTAAAAGGAAAATAATTACCATGTTTTACTTTTACTTTATTTTTGTATTGAAAATGGTTTTCATAATGTTTTTATATCAATGTGTTGTATTGATATCTTGTTATTGAAAGGTGGAAATGTTATGTTTTCTTCATGCATGTTTTATGTGATAAGATTATGTTATGGTTCATGGAATTGTTATGAAGACGTGTGGTTCTGTGATAAACTAAGGGCGAGTGAGTGAGATATTGCTCTCTAATGCATTGGGTAACGCGAAGAAGTGAAACGTTAAGTTTTGTCCGAAGTGATTTAAGGAATATATTGTAGTGGGTATTCCAAATGTAACCAAGAGGTTCACTCCCTACGTAAGAATGTTATGAATGCCTAAAGTTACCTTTTATGTCTTATGATTTCTATGATTTATTCATGATTTGATGAGGTATGTTAAAGTGCCTATGTTTTATGGGTAATGTATGATTTCATTATTATGTATATATGAACTCATGTTTCCTTTCTATATTTTTATATCCCTTACTGAGATTTTTATGCTCATACCAAGTTTTTTTGAAATGTTTTTCACAGGTCAAGGGAAAGGTACATGTTATGATGATAATGTCAAGGAAGTGTCCAGATAGAATCCATGATTTATTTTTAAATATGTTTCTATTGATGGAAAAAATTAATACTATCTTTTATGTAACCACTTGGTGTAAACGTGTAATGTAATATATGTTTAATGATCTAATTCTCTAAATCTCTAAACCTGAAAAGATTCCCAATGTGTAATCTTGTAATAACTTAAGATTAAGTAATATTTAAGGCTGGGGCCTTAAAATTCAACTTCATTTAATTTAATAAGATAGAAAGTGAAAATTGTTCAATGAATTACCAATGATGATATACAACTGAAATCAAGTAAATATTCCATCTATTTTTATTTAAATTTAGGAAAAGAATATTGAAAACAAAAATAATTAACCAAATAATATGATAATCATATGGTCTGTTAAATCATCATAGATTTATGTCTTTCATATTAGTAACATTCCTTAAACCATGTTCCCTATCACTACCCATTAGAACATAATGGTTAGATTTTTCTTCCATATCCATGTTTTCAATTTCCTTATATGTTCTCTTATGTGGAAACACAACGATGAGTTACTTTTTGTAACCATCATGTTTCTGTCATTCCTTTTTAAAATGATGTTTTAGTATTCCTTTTTACGAGGTGGATTCCCATTAAAGAAACATTCAAGTAGTATTCCTTTTTGAAACGTGACGAGTAACATAATTTATATATTCAAATATAAATATTAATTATAAATATAATTATATTTCTTACATCATGGTATTTTATTTTTAGTTTTTACACTTTAAATAATTAAATTTATTTATGACATAATAATGATGCAGTATTTTCCGTGTTAAGGAATGAATGGATATATGATATTATAAATATTAAAATACATTAAATTTGAATTTTTTTATTCCATAAACATATTTTATGGATGAATTTAACATTTTTTATTTTATTTGATGAATTTTTTGGAGTAAATAAATATTTTTTTACTTTAACAAAAATAAATTTCTAAAAAGTGTCCAAATTTTTAAAAATGAGTTTTTAAACACAAATATTATTTTATTAAATGATATAATGGTAATAAAAATATAATATTCATCCTAAATAGTTATATAATGTTATAAATTTCTTTGATGATATACATATTGTTCTCTTGGCATTTTATAGTAACTATAGTAACCATATATTATAAAAATACAAGAAGACACGGTAAGGATTAATGTTTTTAACTAAGGGTTAAAGGTAAATTATAAGGTTATGTTAATGACCTAAACTTGTCTAAAAGATTGTGGATGAGAGTATTTAGACCCATACTCATATTATGTTCTAAATAAATTTGTTTTGGATCTTTATAAACCTAAAAATATATCATAAATTAACATTTCAGGACATTCCAAAAGTGCCTCTACCCCTCTTATAAAAGGCCACCACCTCTACCAACATACTCACACCATTAAAGCACCTTATCTTGTCCAAATTATACTCAAATAATCTCCCCAAATACCTGGAATTATGATATATTCCATTGTTTAGGAATAAAGACATCCAATGTATAACTTTTCACCAAATCTAGAGGATATACTCTAAAAAGAGGTAATTATTTTATATCCTCCTTCACAATTATTTTCATCGCCAACTTCATATTTTTATGTTTTTTTCATACTAATGTAATAAATAAAGTATCTTATATATTATTATATGTTATTATAATTAAGGTAGAACCTTATACCTCCTTATATCTATCCAATTACTTACAATACCACCATGCGTGTGTGGGTACAACTTACCGTCTCCACACTGTGGTGTAATTTGTGTTTAAAAAATAATTAATTTGGATGGGTATATTCACGAGTATAATGGATTTAAATAATGAATATAACAAGGTATTTTAATTTCTTTAAAATTAATATAGCATCCAATTCAACCCCATTTAATTATCAAGGGAATGATATATTCGCTCGTGCGTACCAACGACTTACCGTATCCACAATGTGATGAGATTAATTATCCACGTTAACGATTCAAGAATGATTATAATGTATATATAAAAAATAATAATGAAATATATTACATGTTAATTATTTTGTATTTAGGTATATATATGTCTTTTACTTTCTTCTATTCATTTCAATAAGTAAACAAAAATAGTTTTTATGCGTACGTATGGACTATCGTCTCCATGAATGGTGTATTCTATTTCATTTATGCATATATAATATATATTTATAAATATAATATTTATTATATATAAATCATGTTTTATATTCTGGATGTATGTAAATCATGATCTATATAATAAGATCAAGAATAACAAGTAAAATCACCTATGATAAATAAAATAATTATTACCCAAAACATTTCTTTAACATGCGATTGATAAATAAATCAGTAATATAAAGCCATAAGTGAATAATATATGATATCATAAGAATTATTATGTTTCTTTTAAAAGTTAATAATATTTTTAAACCCATTATATTGTAGTTTCTCACACATAATGATTAAATCAGACCAGAGGTAAGGAATATTTTTGCAATCCTGTAATTATCCAAGATTGTTTATTTATAAGTATTTATTGGAGTATATTTATCATATAAATACCTTTTTATAAAATTTATAATATTATTTCTTTTTATATATTAACTTTTAATTGCAATTTCACCCATTGGTTATGTTTTATTTAATAGTATTAAAGTAATATTTCTTTTGTTTTCCATATGTGGTTATTTATGACTTTTCTGAAAAGCGTATGAGAAGAATGTTTTTTTAACTTATACGACAAGAATATATTTTTACATCTTTATAAAACCTTATTTCCATGAATATTTATCTAAATTATTTCACGTTTATCTTCAAATAAATTATTTTCTTTTAAAATTTCATTATTTTTTGAGAAACAAAACCATTTTTCTGAAAAGGAAAGGTTAATTTCCAAAAGAATTATATTTAAATGTTTTGACAAAATTATTTTCCATATAGGATGACATAGGGTTATGTTTATATCCTTACTATTAATGAAATTTGATTTTTTTTAATGGAATTATTTTTATGAAATCTATTTATTTTATATGGATAATGTTATTATAGAATGAGGTTTAAGAAGACCATTTTATTCATGGGTTATGCTATGATGAATGATAAATGTTTTTATGCCACATGTAAGAATGATTTAATTATGACATGGGTGGGATATATATCTACCTACAATGAATTCGGTAAAAATCTATATCTCATGATAGAGACATGACTGGAATGAAAAGTAAATATTTTTATGTAATATAGGGCTAAAATAGAAAGTAAATAAGTTTTAATAGTACAATGAAATAATGATATGAAAACCCAGTACTGTAATGTACTTTGAACACTATAATGGTCATGAAATAAATTCTTTGCCTAATACAGAAATAATATTAGGTGCTTATGAGTCTTCCACATTTCCATGTTTTATGACAATGCTATTTTATAGTGTTTAATGTTTCTTTTTGGTCTTTTTCTCACGTACTACGAAGATATATTTCATTACTCAAGATTTTGATATTTAATCTTTATATTCTTGTTTTTACATTCTTATGTGTATGTTTTGATCTCTATGTTTATCCTTATTGTACATTTTAGGTCACTTTTTTTTATGTTTTCTTTACCCCATGATATAATGAATGGGTTCACGTAAGAAAAAAAGGGATGATATTTATGGGAGAATTAAAGATCTTTCACCATGTTATAAGATTATGTTCCATGTTTCCAAACACACTAAACTAATACTATCTTTTGGAATATATATCTGTCATGTATTAATTATTCTGTAAATGTAATGTAATGTATATGTATATCATACTTCGGTCTTTAAAAATTTGAATGGTGAATAATGGAATTATCATAATATTATAATTGTTATTTATGTTAGAAATTGTAATTTAAAGTTCATGTATATAATATATTTTCCAAGGATGCTAAACTGAATGGTCCTCTGGTATTTGATTCCTTGTAATCAGTCCAATGTCTTGAAATAATTCACTACATCTGGGATTCTAGGGTCATATCATTATCTATCATAACTCTTTGTGAACATATGTTGTCAGGGTTTTCATTAATACATCAAATTACATGACTCATTATACTAATTAATAATAACCTTAAAGCATAAGGATCATTACACATGTTCATATACAATAACATCCAATGACACATATAAATGTTGATATCCTATTGGTCGATCTTGTTCCCATAATATCCTACTATATATAACTAAGGGCATACACTATGAGAAGGTGACTCAATTTCCTATGAGTCTCCAAAATAACAGCCTTTATCATTTTTGTTTGTCGAATGATATCATCCATCTATAGGAAATATAATTATAAATAGTGTCATATCACATTCGGGTTATCATTATATTATGGATTTACTATGTCCTTTTAGTGAAACTGTTAAACTTGAAATTGGCCATATAATATTTTACATATAAGAACTATCATTATTTGATAAATAGTATATTAATATTAAAATTTATGAATAAAAGTTAACATAATGTAAACAAGAATTTAGTTTTAGGACACCAACTCTAACATGAGAGTATTCACGTTCTAAATGTGTTTGCATCCATGTTTTTTTGTTTTCAAAATTTATCCCTATCAATTAAAATTAGTTTTAACCCTATCTTATTATCCTATTATTTTTATTTTTATTTGATTCATGAGAGGGATTACCTTCCTCCTTGACTTTTTAGCTCCCTCACATCGATTTTAGCTAATATATTTATCTAAACCCCATGTTCCTTTTCTCATTACTCCTTCCTCTTTCTTCCATTTCACCTCAGATTCAATTCAACTGTGAAACCATAGGGATTTACAGGTTGAGATTTGTGTTCTTTATTTCTTTAATTTGGGATTAAGTTATTCATGGTGTGTAAGGATCATCTCCTTATTTGAGGTTTCCATTGACATTGAAGGTAAATTTTTATGACTGGTCATGAGAGGTTCCCTCATCGATTGATGTTTTATTTTCAAAGATATTCCATGATTTCTCAATTATTAAAATTCTTGAGTTTTAATAATTTAATTTTGATTTCACTGTGGTAAAGTACGATACCCATTGCTCATTTTGAAGCTGTTATCATTCATCTAAGGATTACTATAAAAGGGTTTCTAACTGAATTTATTGTTTTTTTTAACCTTAAACATATTTATATCCAAGACACCACTAAAATGATTCATTTATCTATTAAATGATATAAATGAAAGAAAAGTGGATTTGGCTCTATTTTTGTTTCAATAGGCTAAAAAACATGCTTTAATGAATGGGTTTTATTGGGAAATGGGTGTGGTTTTCAAAATGATTTCTAATGAACAGTTTCAATGTGAAATTTAAATAAATGGAAGTGAATTGTAATTCCATCTTTGGTATTTATTGAAGGATTTTAAAAAAAAAAATTAATTTTAATGTTTGGGGTTCATGTCACCATCATGGTTCTCCATGTATTTTTCATTACCTTTTTGGATAATGCTTAAATCATATGATGATTAGTTAATGAATGAAGAGCTCTTTTAGTGGGAGGCAGTTAGTGGTGAATTGAGAAACATTGTTTTTATTTTTATTAATACATTTTTGTCTTGGTTGATTTCTCACCTCCATTAATTTCATGAATTCATGGGACCTGAGAGTAACTAATAAATTTTTTGTATGTGGGTTGTGATATCCTAGTTTGTTAGAGATCTATATTTCCTTAGGAGAGTTGATCTATCCTAAGGGTTGAGTATACGGTAAAAGATAGTATATTAGGGTAATCTTGATGGGGATACTATAATGATGCACATAGGGTCTACTGAATCTTAGAACTAGGCCCAATATCATTCTTATTTATAGAATCCTAGGTTTTTAATAGATAAATATCTCATCATTTTGATGAATATTCATTACATTACCAAAAAACATGGCCGAGGACCATAAAATTTTACTGTCTTTGGAAATGTGGAACCATAAACAATTGGTTTATAAGTAAACTACATTATTCCCACTTGAATATTCATAATTATCACCCTTCATACACATATCATACATAATACCATTCATTAATACCAGTGGAAATGAAAATAAGAAAGGGTGAATATAGATTTTCAATAAAAGAAAATAAAGGATATATATAAACATAACATGACTATAATGGTGTGTGAACATGGGCATAACATTTCAAAACCATACCATGAATTTATAGAATAATGATTTTGAGTAATGGAATAAAGATTAACTATTAAGAAGACATTAATATTAATTTAATCAAAGAACATGAGTCATTATTGCTTAACATTGGTGTAATACATTGATGTTTTATATACATATAATCATGAAAAATCATTTAATTTTAATTTATGTCTCATTTCATAGGATATTATATTGGAATGGTTTAACACCAAAAACCATTGATGTAGTCATGTTTCACTCCCAAGAATATATAAGTGGATTAATACCTATACTGAATTGTGTTAACTCCCCATTTCAGTCCATTTTATCTAATGATATATCAGTATTTGACCAATGCATTAGAGTGAGATGTAGGTCCCACCCGTCTTGGTTCCAATATAACCATCATAATTGGTTATAACAAAAAAAATTCCCTAATTATTACATAGCCACAATCCGTGGTAATAACATAACCACTATCCTCAATTATAACATAACCACTATCCTTGGTTATAAAATATCCCCCATACTTGAATATAACATATCCAATGTCCTTGGTTTATAATGGATCCTCCTATGAAATAATGAAAACCATACATATATGTGTCATAGGATCGTAAAACACTCATCGCATCAAGTCTTATGAACAGAAATGGGTTTCATGAAAATTTCATCACAGCATGAACATTTGAAAAATTACGTTTCATAATCATTCCATCTTTTCATCATAGAATAATCGGTGAAAAAAGAATGGGTTTCTTAATAATTTCATCATGGTATAACATGTGGAAGTGAAATAGGCATCAAAAAAACATTTAATCATAAATATAACTCATTCAAAGAATGAATAACAATAAAATACATGGATTATATCCTAATTAAATACTAGGTAACAACTAATTATTGCATCTAAAATGGAAAAATATATTTAAATATCACTTAAAGCATATCTTGTGTAAAGTATCATTTCCACCATGAAAATTACATTTTAAACCAAATAAATCACAAAACATTGTAAAAATAATTTAATTTAAAATATACATTGTAAATTATTGAGGATTTATTAATATAATGATTTCTCAGGATGATAGATGATTTTTTTTCAATCCATACACATTATAAAAATTATTACTTTCAAATTTTTGGTAAAAATCCAAAATATCCTTGTTCAGAAAACCAAACCAAGATTCATTTTAAAAGAATTAAAGTAAATAAAAAATGTTTAAAATTGACATAAAATTAGTATTGATATAATAGTAAAAATAATTTTGATAACATTTGTAAAAAAATTTTACATGGAGGAGAAAATATTTTCGATCACAGAGAGAAATAAAGTCAATTATCCTTCAAAATCTATTTAGATTGTTGTGTGCATAAGGAGGAAAATGAAACTACACATGTATTCTAAATAAATATCAAGTTTATATGAAAATTCATAAATTTCATTATAGATAGACCATATGATATCATCATAAAAAATGTAATAAAAAATAATCCTAATAAACTGTATGATTAAAACATAAAATCATTACAACTTTGGTAACATTTTAATTGTAAGTATAATGAAAGAATAAAATTAATCAAAACACTATATATCATAAAAATAAATAAGTTCACAGTATAAATTATCAATGGGAATTATTGTAAACTTCAAGAAAAATAGGTGCATAACCTAATTTATGACTCAAAGAAGTCAAATTGAGACAAAAATTGCATTCATCGAAATCACTTTGTCTTCATATATAACATATAAAAATTAATTATAAATCTATTCTAAGAAAATAATAATACTTATCAAACCATATATTATGTATCTATACCTTTTATCTCATTCATTTATTGATAATTCATTTTTAAAATCCATGTTTCGGGGGATAATTATTTTTATTTTTAATAAATGTTTTGATATGGAAGTCTAGGTCATTAAACATTTATTATTGTTCCATCATCTCCATATTTTCATTAATGACATTAATAACATATATTTTTATTATATAAATATTTGAAATCATTCATAAATTTAATAGATATAAAGATGAAATACACCATTCACGGAGATGGTAGGGAATATGTTCGCATGAACGTTGTTTCCATTTTACAACAGATGGAACAAAAGAATGGGAAAAAAATAAATCAATATTATATAGTCATTAATATATAATTTATATGATATATACTCTATAAATACATACTTATCATCATCAATGTAAAAAATATGTAAAAAACACATCACATTTGTTTGTTAGGTGGTAGTGCACTGCGCATAATAAAATATATTTATATGGAATATAGTGATTTTATTTTATTATCATGGTTTAATATGATTTAAATGAGGCGGAATAAGAAAAAAAATTCAATGATCATTTAATAATGATACATATTTTTTAGATAAAATTCTTAAGATATCACCATACTACAAAAACACCTGTAATTTAGAAAATGTGTCTTGAAAACGATGCAAATTTAGTAATTGTTTTGTGAAAAACATAGCTTGTCAATATATGTTTCAAGAATAAAATCATTATTTTAATGAAATTTATGGAAATAATCTTTAATTTAGTGACCTTTCAAGAAAACATTACTAAATTAGTGAAATTTATTAGATACATTTGTAGTTTATCAACATTTTGTGAAAAAAATTCGAATGTTGGGAAATTTCTAAAAGACATTGCAAAATTAGTGACGTTTCAAGAAAAAGTCTCTAAATTAGGGACGTTTTCATGAAAAAATGTTCATTTAGAAAAGCTGTAAAGGAAATTTCATTAATTCAGTAATATTTTTAAGTATACATCACAAAATTAGAACAATTCTTCAATAAATGTGGGAAAAAATTTACATTTATATATCCCATTTACTCTATTCGATATAAATATATATTTAGATATATGTATATATTAATACGTATAAACACATACATGCATTTATAAACCTATATATAAAAATAAACTCACACACACCAAAACACACTCACACATATA
Source organism: Viscum album (assembly GCA_963277665.1). Classification (NCBI taxonomy): domain Eukaryota; kingdom Viridiplantae; phylum Streptophyta; class Magnoliopsida; order Santalales; family Viscaceae; genus Viscum; species Viscum album. The sequence continues at coordinate 823,579,366 of OY728141.1, read as the reverse complement.
TATAATCATATATTTATATATAAAAGCACATATATATTTTAAATTTAGTCATGTTTTTCAGAAGACATGGTTATTTTAGTGAAATTTTTACCAGTGTTTTAAAACATTTCTCACAATATATGTAATTATATTTATATTTATGTATACATACACATATATATTTACACACAAACACACACATATATATAAATACACACAAACGAATATATAAACATATATATAAATATAAAATATAAAAAATAATATAAATATAAAACATAAAATATAAACATATATATTTATATAAATATTAATATATGTATATTAATATATATAATTATATATTTATTGATTTGTTAAATACATACACATATATATAAACAAATACACATATATAAACATTTATTTATATGTGAAGACACACACACATGAATGTATATATATACATATATATTTACATATAAAAATATTTAATTTAAATTTAGTCACACTTTTAGGAAAACATGGAAATATTAGTACCATTCTTATCAGTGTTTTAAAACACCGCTAATTATATTTAATTAATTATTTATTTACTTATAAATATATCTATATACATAAGCATATATATTTATACACACACATAACCATATATAAACGTATAAATAAAAATGAAATATAAAAATATAAAAAGCCTAATATATAAACAAAATTTTAATATAGTATATATAACAGATGTGTATATATATATAATGTTTGTATATATATATAATAAAAAATATAAACATTTTTATATAATATATTATATACATAAACTATAAAATATATTCATATAAATATATATATAGTCAAAATTTTAAATTATGAAAGGTATTTATGAATATAAATAAAATAAAATACAATATAATATTCAATGTAAATGTGGGTGTGTTGGTTTGATCTTCAAGTGTTAATTTAGGTGAAAAGTGTTCAGATCCAAGGAGAGGGTATATTGACATGAACTCATGTGTGTTGGGGTGGGGAAATGGACAACAAATGTATTGGATGCATGCTATTCATGTGTGATTGGGTGGGGAATTAGATGTGAGATGTACTAGAGAGGGAGTATATTTCTGAGTAAGATTTGGTTTGAGGTAAGGGATAGGTGATGGTAACTTTATTGATTTGTAAAATTGATGGGGAGATAAATGAGATACGTACTAGAGAGGGTATGGTTTTAGTGTAGAGGAATAAGACATACAACATGTGATAAATTTGTTTCTATTTTTTAAAACATTATTTATGAATTTCTTAAAAAACATCAATTTCAAAAAAAATCATTTAAAAAAATAATTACTAAAGCTTTCAAAAACCATTGATAAATGAAGATTCTCTAAATAGATACATTTATTAAATTCTCCAAATTAGTTAAATTTCATTACTGATGATTCAAATAAACATTAGTGAATGAGGTGTGACTAAATACGGACTTTTATAAAAATATATAATACAAAAAAACTTCACTAATTAGGCTTTTTTCTATCTTGATAGAAGATTTGATAGAATGAAGTTTAAATCAATCCTAGGGATCTAGGTCATGGAGAGGGATGTAATGAAAATATATTGGTACTAATTGGTTGAACCAGAGGGATTTCGAAATCTAAATAAGAGATGATAGGGGTGACCTTTTATAAGTGGGGGAGGGGACACAATTGAAATATCATAAAATAAAAATGTGTAATAACATTTTACACATACCACAAGGTTAAAAAATGGATCATTAAAAAAACATAGAATATATAAGGTCAAAATATTTCTATCGAATATAAATTGGATATGTCTTTGGACATTTTTAACTTCTATCTATTTATGTTAACTCCCTTAGAAGACTTATTATTAGCATAACTATTGTAACAAATTTTTTGTTTTTTTATCAATATTTTTGGTCAAAAACATTTCTATATAATTATATATTATTAATTACTATGGTTCAAAATATTTTCTATATTTAACAGAATTCAACCTATTGATTTTATAGAATTTAATAAATCCAAAAAGTGCTATGAAAAATCAATTTTCCAGTGAAATAGTTTACATAAGTATTAAATGTTTTTAAATAAAAATAGAAAATAAAATTTATTCCAATGATTTATATGGGATTAATAATTATATAATTGAAGAAATTTCACAACAAAAACATTATAAAATAATACATTACTCTTTTAAATTCTTTAAATTAAACAAAATAATTTAATACAAATTAGTATTTATCACTATTTAAGGAAAAGTTTATTATTTTATAAAATTCCATAAAAAAGGTACTCTAATATAATTATGACATGATGATTAAAATAATTATTTTATAATTTCAGATATATTTTTATAATATTTGAAAATTAATTTTTAAATACGCTCCCCAAATTCAACAAAACTATTTTTAAAAACATTGATCTTTTTGTAAAATTAGATTCACTATTATCTAATTCCTAGAAAACATATTAGAAGAATGTAAAATAATTTTAGTGAAAATATTATATATATATTTCATTAAAATCATATACCACTAGTTATTATTTTAAATTATTATGAGAAAGAGATGTTGTGTGAATAAAAAAATTCCAAAAAAATCATTATTTCAAAATGATCATTATTTTAATTTATATTTAATTAATAATAAAATATTTAATATTATATTTTTGTAAATAAAATATTCTCATAATTTACCTAATCATATTCATACTGTCAATTCCAAGGTCTTAAATAAAACATTCATTTTAAATAATAATATTTTAATAGTATATTACGTTTCTTTAAAACTGGTGTTGCGTGTAATGATTGATATCAAATAAAATAGAATAATTTGAAAAAAATCATAACCTTTTATGGTGTTACATTCTACCCCATTAAAATAATTTTCACTATTGAAACCCTATTACACTGATACTAAAAACAGATGATAATACTTCCTCATTACATCCTTAGGTTCCCATGTAGCTTATTCAATTTTAAGATTTCCCTAAAAAACATTGACTAGGTTAGTGATCTTATTTTGTACAAATTTCCGTATATGGAATAGAATCTAAACTGGACATAATGCCTAAAAAATATCTTCATCTTGTGGTATTACTTATGATTTTGGTACATTTGATGGATCATGAATGCACTTCCGTATGAGTGATATATGGAACACATCGTTCTCTATAGTGAGGTTTGGAGAAATCTCTAATTGATAAGCTATTATCCTCATGTGATCAATAATTTCAAATGGAGAAACATATTTAGGTTTATGCTTTCCATTATAAAATAATCACAACTTCATACTTTGGGTGTGCTTCAATCAATTTCAACTTCATCTCTTACAACAAGAAATGAATTTGAATTTTTCGTGCATGATTCACTAATATTAAATTTAGTGAATCATAGGATCCGTAAAAGGAAGATAAATCATTCCTTCAATATTTAGTTATCAAAAAAACCAAAATAGGAATCATATGTTATCTAATATTTATAAATAATAATACGAGGAAGTAACATAATAGTCTCTAAAACCTCATATAGGGATCAACTTAAACCCATCCATAAATTGATAAATCTACGAACCATTCAAAATTCAAAAAATATTTTTGAAGAATGCCACTGAATATCAAATATAAACCCATAATTAATCCGATAAATATTATAATGTATCTCATAATTTTAAAATTCCAAATATGCGAATACCTTTGTCATTTATTACCCTAAAATAGTAATAAAAATAATTACCTAGAAAAATCAACAATGAAAACATACATGCTTCCCCATTCCATAAATAAAATCATATATTATTGAATATATTCCTGTAATCTGTAAAATCTATTAATAATAACATAAAAAACATTCAAAGAAATTAAATAATCATTTTCACGGATATCAATACTATACATTTTACTTTATCTATATCAATCATCTCTTTGTCCCAGGTAAACAAAATTATATCGACATCATGAACAAACTGAGGAGTATTTTTTCCTTAATCATGTGTTTTCCCTAATATATCCAATTAGAATTATATAATTTTTATAGGTTTTAAGTACCAATCAAAATATTTATTGAAGCCTTTAATACAGAAAATTAATAAAACAATAAGAATATATATCATGATTCCTATAAAATAATTCTTTAACTTCAATATAGAAATACTTAAATCATTCCACTTCATTCTTAAACTATTAACTAGGCTTAAAATCATATTCAATAATACATCTTTTAATTCATATGTAATTTTATGACTCTTCACCATCTCAAACAAATATTTTACACATAAACCCCATTTGATCTTGTTATTAAGCATTCCCATATCACAAAAATTTTCATAATTCTCATTCATTTCTCATTTAAACTATTCAAATTTTGACTATTCCTTAGGGAAACCATTTTTCACATCCATTGTGTTATACAAACTTCTCATATCTTATTGAAAATTAATTACACTATTAACTAATTACCCAAATAGAAAATATCTACAATTTATATTGAGACATTACCTTGAATGATTCTTCCCACACATTTAACATATAGGTAACTAAATCATCATTCCTCCATGGTATTCACCACCCCAAATCATATCAAACTATATCCATCCATTCATTAGTGATTTCTAGAGTTGTTTAAAGATCATGTTTTTATAATATATTGTAATAACTATTTAGGCATAATCATAATATCCAATGGTCTAGTCATCATCATATTTTATTTCACATCACAAAATATTCTATCAAAATTATTGTCAACCTAATTCCGAATGTTTCTCACAACTATATAAAACCAAATATCATAGTTTGAGAAAAAATATTTAAAGTTGAAAAATACATAGTTATGATAAATAATACAAAGGATGTCTAAATAATGAAACATTAATTTCAATATATAACACCCTATGTTTAACCTAGGTCATCCATTTTTATAATCTATTCAAATCCATTATAATAGTTTAAAAATAAAATTTTAATTAATCAAAGAATATATGATGGAAGTGTAAAAATAGGTATGTAGAAAGGGCTTAATCACTGTGCACTAGAATAATGGATGACATATACTCGAAAAACACTTTTTGAGGATGTAGACCATATATGAATCTCTTTCAAAACCACATTCACTTGTAGTATCCATATAGGTTTGTATTACTATGAAAACCATATATTATCTTCCTCACCAAAATTTTAGGATGATATTATGTAATTAGGCTTATCCATATAATGCTCACTAAATCTTTCTCAACCTAGTTTCAAAAGATTAACTAAACCTATGAACTGATACCAACTATAGTCATCCAGGATTTCCATACATAAATATATCATCATTTTATAGGAATATTCATTGCATTACACAAAACAAACCCAAGTACAATAAAGGTTTAGTGTCTTTGGAATCATGGAAACAAGAACAAATTGTTTATAAGTTAAGTACATATTAATTAACTATGTTATCCATATTTATCCACATTCTTAGACATATCATGGATAATTTCTGTATTTATAACATGGGAAAAAGAATTATTGGTGTAAACCAAGATTCTCAGAATGGGTAAAAAAGGTGGATACATAAACCTAACATGAGAATAAGGGAATAAAAACATGAGAATAACATTTGAAAATGGTACATTGAATTTCATATATCTTAATATTGATTCATAACATAAATATTGGATTTTAATAAGTCATGAATCAAAATGTAATCAAAGAACATGATCCATGAGAGTATAATATTGGAATAAGACATGGAATCATAGCCTACACATATTCCTAGAAACCCATTTCTATATTAGTCATGGATTATTTCCAAGTATATTAAAATAAAATGAGTTCACTCCTGAAACCATCATAGTATTCATGGTTCACTCCCAAGACTATCAAAGGGGGAAAATTCCATTAATAAACTTGTTTAGAACCACATTCTATTATTGTTTGTCTCATTAGATATCAATATTTACCCAATTCATAGGCGAGAGATATAGGTCACACCGATATTTGTTATATAATAGACTTTGTATTTAGTTTTAACATTACCATTTTATATGGTTATAAAATAAACAACATACATGGTCATAACCTAACCTCTATCCTTGGTTATAATGAAACCACATTCCATGATTATAACATAACCACCATCCTTTGTTTATGAAGGAACGTCCAATCAAATAATTAAAACAATACAGATATGTTTCAAAAGATTATAAAATATTTATCCCATCAAAAAAAATTAAATATTATTGTTTTTATAAACATTAAATCATTACATACACAATATAAAATAAACCTTTATCATAAATATTTAATCACTTCATCATAGCATAACCCTTGAAAATCATAATGAGTTTCATAAGTATTTCATCGTCGTATAAGTCCTCGAGGAGAAAATATTTTCATAAAAAAATCATATCAAAACTAGAAATATAATAGAAAGGAAAAGAATTAAAACCATAGATATTATACCCACTAAATAATACATAATATCAAAGGATTTCATCTTTGATAGAAAAAGATTTTAAAATATCCCATGAAACATTTCTTGGTGAAAATATAATCTACACTTTTGGAATAATCTATTAAATATAAAAAATTAACATAAAAATATGAAACACCTTTTCATTAAAATTAAAATTAAAATTTTTTAATGTAATCATCGAATGAATGACTCGTCATGATGGTAGAAAATTTAGTTTACCTTGTGCACTTTAAAACAAATATTATATTTCTATTTTTGATAAAAATTAAAAGGAACCTTGTTGGGAATACAAAAAGAATATTCATTGCAAATCATTTTTTAAAAATTAAAAAATAGGTAAAAATGAATTTAAATATATTTTTAAAATAATAAAATAATTTTTTAATTTTTTTTAGAAAACATGGATATTGAAGAAAAAAACATTTTGGCCCAAAAAATAAATAATGTTGTGTTTCCTTAAAAACATAATTTTGTACTCTTATGTTCCTAAAGAGAGTAATGTGAAACTAAAACATATATTCATAAGAAATAACTATAGGAGAATAAAATAACAATTTTCTTAAAAGAAATATCATATGATATCATCATCAAAAACTTAATGATAAAAAATCCCAATAAACAATGAGTCTGTTACGTAAAATAAAAAATAATTTGGTAACATTTGAATCATTATCCCCATGAAAGCATAAAATTTAAGGAAAAATAATATATTATAAAATTAATTATATTCCTGATATAACTTATAAATGAATATTTATATACACCCCAAAAAACAAGATAGGTTTATAACATAACTTATGTCTAAAAAGGGATGTTTTAGACAAAAAAATATAACCTTGAGTTTTTGATGCCATGAAAGTGATCTATATTTCTATATAGTAGAAAATTATTATAAATATATTAAATTAAATTAATATTATATATAATACCATTTATGATGTACTTATACCCTTTTAAACCTGATTTAATAAAAAAAATTATTTAAATCTCTGTTTCGGGTAAAAATGAAATCATTTTTACAGTATGTTCTTATTCGGTAGTTTTGATACTTGTAAATTTATCACCATTAAATCATATAAATAATGATAATAATGATAATAATTTCATATATTTTAATTATATATGCATTTGAAATAATTTATAGATAGAAATATTAAATGCACCATTCATGGAGACAGTATGTCATACGTATGCAAGAATGCAGTTTCTATTTTTTTAACATATATAACAAAATAGATTCAAACAATAATTAACCCATTACTTATCATTATAATATAATTTATATAATATATAATTTATAAATATATCCTTATTATCATCAATATAAAATGAAAATGAAAAACATACCACATTGGTTCGTGAGGAGTTAGTTAGATGTACACAAGAGTGACGTTATTGCTTCAAAATTGGTTTGAATGTAAACATTTATGGGGGGTATTATAATTAAAGAAGAATGGATGAGTAATAAATATAAAATAAATTTATTAAATTTATCATTATAACCATCAATTCAAATTATATGTGAAAAATGAATCACATTGTTTTGCATGGCGGTATTTCACGAAACACGTGATTGATAGTTTCATTTCCCATAAGAGGGAGGAGGATGTGAATATAGTTCAATAACTTAACATAATAAAATATAAATATAATTAGAAAAATTATTTATTTATATTTTAATGACTTAATAAGATATAAAGAATGTGGAAGACTAAATAAAATAGAATTGTTCATTTCAGAACTATACCACCTCCACTGATAACCTATTTATGTTAGCGCTAAAATCGTTCATAGGATAGATCTATGATAAAAACATGACGTTTATGTCATGGTAAGCGAATTATGTATGGTATTATAATATTTATTGTCTAAAAAATAGTGATTTGTAATTTTTAAGAGAATAGATGTGGGGTTGTCTTTTATAAATGGGTGAGAGGACACACTTTGAATTTTTTAAAATAAAATGTAAACCTATGTTTTACACATGTCACAAGGATAAAAAAACTTTTTATTTCTACCGTTAGATGATAATATGTTGAAATATTTTAATACAATTAGAATTGGACATTTTGATCCCATTTTAACCCTTGTCATTCTTTGTTATCCCAAAGTGAACACATTTTCACCAAAAACATGATAACTGATTTTTAATGTTTTACTCTTCATTAAATTCAAAATTTATTTTGATCTTTGTAGATATATATTTATTATTATGAATAAAAATAATTTCTATATTTTCTCTTTGATCTCACATAACTGGAATAATTTAATAAATCCCATATACATGATGAAAATTCAGTTTCTTAAATAATATGTTTTCATAATTATGAAACTTTTTTAAATAATAATTGAACATAAAAATGATTACAATTATCTTGAAAATCATGCATGTAAGTTTAAAATAGTGTGTGATCACATCATTCATTAACAAAAAATACATCAATTTATCTTTTAATGTTAAATAAATTAATTTACCATATTTCATTATTCACCAAAAAATGAGAAACATTAACAAAATCCTAATAAAATTACCCTAAAAAATTTTATATGTGTATATTTTATGAAATTATATTCAGTTTTTGGAAAAAAAAGATAAATATATGATAAATATAATTCTTAAATTAATGTTTTCATTTAATTTAAAAGTACCAATTCTAATATTATGATAAATTTTCTTACACATTGGAAATTTACATGTTGTCTTATAAAATTATCTTATTTTTAAAATACAACATTATTTTACTTTATATAAACATTTTATGAAAATAAAATTTATTTTATATCATTATATTTATTGTAAAGGTGTAATTAAAACATTTAGGTTTTATAAAAATAAAAACACTTAATATATCATTTTTAACATTAATTTATTTGTACAATAATATTAATATTCAATAAATAAATTTTATAAATTACATAAATTTTAATTTACACATAGAGAGGGGAGGTTATTATTATAAAAATCATTTTACATTTCCTCAAAACCATATTACTATTCCATTGGTTATGTACCTATTACAACAACAAGATTATCTGTACAGACCCCAATCATGACATACGTGGAAATTACGTTAATTTTGAAAAATACAGAATTCATAAAATAATACTCCCAAGGACCATATAAGTTTACTGTATTTGGAAACATGGAACAAAATCTCCTAATCATTGTGAAAAATATTCAATATCACCCATAAAGATCTTTCCCTTTTGTTTTCTTACCTAAATCCATTCTCTAAATCCGTGGAAAAATAAAGCACATAATGGGTGATATAAAATTCTTAGTAAGGGTACGCATGGAAAAGATAAAACAAATCATATACATTTGAACATAAAAAAACATGAACATAAATTTTAAACACCAAAATCTTTAGTTGTGAAATAAATATTGGTAGTACTAATGCATATATCATACAGGAAGATTAATAAAGATAAAATAGAATGGTAATAAAACATGTAATTGTGGAAAACCATTAATCACATGATATTATTTCTATAGTAGCCAAGGTATTTTTTCCAGAACCAACATAGTGTACAATGTCCATTACTAAATCGGGATTACTTGTCGTTCCGGCCCAATATTACTGAACCAGATTTACATGTCATTATAGCCATGTCTATCTAATGAGATATAAATCATTTCCCAATGCATTGGAGGATGATATAGATCCTACCCATCTCATAATGAAATCATTCTTACTAGTGCCACAACATATATCGAAATCATTCAACAAAACCCAATGAATAAAATGGGTTTCATAAACATCATCCCATCATAATGAAATTCATATAAAACAAATGGTTATAATTTCATCATAAGAAAAGTAAATACATGTAAATAATTAATAAATTATATATGAAACATACACATATGAAATAATGTCATCTTAGATGGAAAATGGTTTTGATAAAACACTTGAAATGAATACTTAGTGAAAATATCCATTCTTCTTAAAAATAATTTTCTTTTCAGAAAATGCCATTCAATTTTAAAAGAAAATTATTTTGTTGAAAATAATCATAAAATCGTGTAGAGGAAGATTTTTGAAAATTAGGCATTATGAAAACGTAAAAATTCATTCATGCTGTATAAGATAAAAAACAATCTCCTCATACTTTTTCTGGAAAAGTCAAAATATTCCTCATAAGGAAAACAAAAGAAAGATTACTTCCTTAACATATTGTAAAAGTCAAGGAGGGGTAAACATGACTTTAAAAATACATTGAATAATATTAAACACTTTATGAAAAACATTTTTATGGACATGGATGAAAAATATAACCCCAGTAATTACTTACGTATAAGCAATCTCAGATAAAAATGTGATTTGCAAAATTATCTGTTATCTTATGTCCAATTTCATCCATATGTGTTATAGACTCATTTATAGTGGGTTTAAACATATTATTAACTTGTAACATAACCGTAATAATATTTATGATATCATATATGATACACTTATGACTTTATATTACTTGTTTTTTTTTAATTCCATGTTAAAGCAACGTTTTGGGTAAAATCGTTTCATTTATCGTACGAGTTTCGACTTGTTGTTAATGATATTAATAATTATATCCTGATTTACATAATTCCATAATTTGAAACATGATTTATATATAATATATATTCAACACATATATATATATATATAAGATAGATCAATAAATGGAATGAAATACACCGTTCATGGAGATGTTAGGCCATACGTACTCTTGAACGTTGTTTTCATTTATTTATTAAATTGAATGAAATTATGTAAATGAATCATATATGTACATAAATCCAGTATCATTATTATGTAATATATTTCATTATTATTTATTATATACACTTTATAATCGTACTTGTATGGTTAATCATGGAAAATGAATCTCATCGCATTTGTGGAGACAGTAGTCCGTACGTAAGCACTAGCGACAATATCATTCTTTTGATATTAAAATAATATATAAATAGATGGTATATCATATATAAAGAATCATAAAAATGTTATATTTATTAATTATATCATTTATACTCATTATTATTTCCATTCAAATGATGAATTGTTTGAATAACAAACTACACCACGACGTGGAGACGGTAAGCCATACGTACGCACGTGTGGTGACTTTTTAATTAATAGGAGTGATAAAATAAATAATATGGATGTAAAATTTTTATAATAACATAACAATATATAGAAGATACTTTATTTTATAATGGAAAAAACAATGAAAGAGGAAGTGGAAGAATAACGGAACTTGAAATAGGTGGTAAGATATTTTCCTCTTTTTCGGGTTCTTCCTTTTAATTTGATCAAAAGGGCTTCATAAGATGGATTTATGAAAAAAGGAAGGCCTCTAGGATGAAGGGAAGATAGTTGAAAGGGTTTTTGGGTTGATTTTGGCCGAACCAAATGGCTTTGCAGGTGTTATTTAGAGAGAAGTGTGAGTTCCCTTTTATAAGAGGGGAGGGGGGCACCTTAGGATAACCATAAAATATTATTTTATAATAAATTCACATTCGGTTTATAATGGCTCTGAAGTGTCTTATTTAGAGGTTATAGTGGGGATGGGTCAAAATACCCTCATCAAATAGGTTTTATACATATTTAGGTTACCATTTTTACCTTATCATTTAGATTTAACTATAAGTTAAATATTTTAACGTTTATCATGACTTCTTGTATTCTTACACTATATGGTTAAAAATCATAATATAAACTTCCAATAGAACCCGAATTTGTTAATTAATGACATATATATTATTATATTTGTATTTTTTTCTGAACAATAGTTTTTAGGACCCTTATATCAATTAATAATATAATATTTTCTTTAAAAACACTTTTTTGTCAATTTTGACACTATAGTGTATTTTGTATTTTCTAAATGCATAACAACATTATCACTTTAAAGATAATTCATCTAACCAATCCTAATAAAATATATTGACCTATACAATTAGTTTAATTAATATAAAGTCTCAAATTACATTTATTTGGGTATTTATAATATCAATTATGGTAATATTTCATTAATAAGGTAATTACATTATCATAATTGTGTCATAAATAAACTGAATTATTAAATGTATAAAAATTAAAAATAAAATACCATAATGTATGAAATAATTTTATCTTTATAATGAATAAATTTAGTGGAATTTATCTTATGTATAACCCTATATTAAAAATTGTTTAGTTATTAAAAAATTATTTTAACTATTTTAACTCTTCTTTAAATAAAATAATAATAAATGGCCTAATCTAATCCAAGTTAACCAAGAAGATAATATTTTATTCATATGGTTTTTTTGGTTGAATTAAACTTATAAAATAAAATTAAGACATGTTTTAGGGAAATAATAATATAATTTATTCCTTAATTACCATATTTACTTTTTACCGTGGAAAATAATAGTATACTATTACTATTCACTAAAAACTATTTTCCTCTCATTGAACCACATTTTACTTAATGATATCAACTGTGCCTCTTGTATTTTCGAAATTTAACTCACAGAAGTGGTAAAATTATGTTTTATATTACTTTTTAAATGCTCCTAGGATGAGGGTAAAAGGAAATGAAAAGTTCAATAAACTTTTTATATATCTAAAATTATTATAAAACGACTGCAATGAATAAAATTGAACATATATAGGTATTATGTGTCTATTTTTACCTAACGTAAAATTAAAAAAATGATAATTTAAATAATAATTTGGTTATAAACTATAAGTCATTGTTTTTTCACTATTCATCAAAAATTGAAATTTTTCAGAAAAATACCAAAAATTCACACTAGGGTAATTGCGATATTCCGAATAAAAAAATGAAGTCCATATTGAAAGATAAATTTTATTAAATTTCAAAAAGTGGGTATTACTATTCATAACTGCTAGTTTATATAATAACATATCGTTGTTTAGTGAAACTAGGTATTGCATACAACGCAAGCTATCGAGGAAGGTTTCTCTGCCATGTAACGCATGCCAAGAATATAGTTGTGTATACTACAAGATAAAATGGTGTTGCTTTAGCGCCAATAAATCATTGGGTAGTGTACAACACAAGATATCGAAGAAAATAAAAAACAATTAATATTTCACAAAAAATCTTGTGGTGTAACATTATCATTACAATAGTCACAATTATAATGGTGATATGGGATCAATAATTAACTCAAATACCTCATATATCATTCATTAATCATTCAATTCTATTTTCACTCAATGTTTTTTATATTTTCATTTTCAGGATGAATATTTTGTTACAAATATTTTCCCTCTTTTGTATAATCTAGATAATGAGTTCAATTAATCTGGTGGATCGAATGTATCCACATTTTCATATTTTAGTTATCTTATTTCATATTTTATCCCATTGTTATATTATCAATTTTTATATCCATTTTTATTATTTAAACTAATGATCAAATCAATATAGTAAAATTACGTTGGTTTTCTCTTGGGGTTTGTGTGCATTATAATTTATTACCAAATATTACATAATTATAATATTTAAAATTCCATTGATAACAATATAGATCGTTATATTGTTCCCCCGTTAAAAAAAATTTCTCTCTAAATTTCATTTTACATACTGTGGTGAAAACAATTGATAGTACTTATTTATAATGGTTACCTTTAGTTCCCTTTATTCCTCCTCAGAATTATGGTTTTGCAATGCTATATTGACTAGGTGATTTGTCTTGTTTCGTAGGAATTTATCAATATATACCATGATATTTATTGGTTATCCCACATGATAGAGATCATTTTAATGTTTTTATTCCCCCAAAATCAGTATTTTTGTATGATCTAGTTTGTACCTCCTCAAGAGGGATAAATTGAATATTTTGTGTTATTAATGCAGGGCTCGTGGGATTTATAGTTAATAATACATTGATCTGATAAAATAGAAATCTAAAAGGGGTAAATATACTTGGGATTTAACTTTTCTTTCTTCCTATATCTTATGACTCTCTTTTGTGAGGATATGTGAAGTAATTCATTACCACCGACCACACACTCCATGACTTTTAAAAAAAATTGTTAACATAGCCTTATATAAACATTGGGATTCTATAATGTGTTGTTTAGTGGTCTTGACCATTTCTACCATATCCCCAACCATCTCAGTTCCCATCACCTAGTAATCACCAACATCATCCCAGCACATAGTTTTTCTATATCTATTCCTATAAATTGCTTCATATGGAGTTATTTGGCACCATGAGTGAAAAATATTATTTTATAAGAACTCGGTTAGAGGAATATATTCACCACATCATCCTTTGATGTTTGTAGATCATGATCTAAACATGTCATAATATTTCAAGATAGTCTTCTTAAAATGAAATTCAATTTATGAGTGATAATTCATTCTGAAGGACAACTCAATGTTTAGTGCTTTTTGGAGAGTCCCTCAGAACATGGTGGTATATCCTAGATCTCAATCACATAAAAATAATTGTGGTGTCTCATTAAGTCTCACCGCTTCCCTAATGTATATAATTCTATGTTTATTGATTGATGAGTAATCTTGAATAGATATTAAATGATCATTATTTCTATGATGGTCCACCATAACCCATATAGAATTGATTCTACTAGATTTATTCAGAATACCAGTGTAAGAGTATATTGTGATGTTGTCCCATTTCAATGTTGGTATAGGTAATGGATGCATTATCCCCTTATATTTTTTTATCTCTTCCTTTAATGGCTAACATGTCAAGAAGTTTCATGTGTATTATATTTTATACTTCTTCAAATTTTCCCTCCGTTAGTTATTCTATAGATCTCAATAAATTGATATGCTTCCTAGGTGGATAGATAAGGTTGTGTTATGTGTGTCATTAAACATATCTTTATTTATCTAGTTATTTAATGGTACAAATATTCATTAAAAAAATGTAAAACTCCTTTATAAATTTTAAACTTTGAGGATTTTTCATTTCTTTTAGCATCTACCTTCTTCTAATATTACAAATAATTAATTTGAGCACACTTTATCACCTCTAGAAGTGATTTTTTAGAAATAATTTGAGTAAAAAGTTATGATTTTTTTCCTTCTAGAAACCCATGTCCATTATTTGTATGTATATGATTATTTTAACCCTCTCAATTTTCTTCATTGATTAGTTTATTGATCCATTCAACATAGATCATCTATCAAATTATTTTACAACCTAGCCTGGTAGTAGATTGATAATTCATAGTCTTGAATCCATTCTAACCATCTTCAGTGGTGTATATTATAATCCTTGTGTATAAATATATTCTTGAGGCTCTTGTGTTCTATATATATTCCATAATTATCTTAATAGTGGTAATGCCACAATATTTTCAATGAGAATATCACTATAAACAACCCCAGATTGTTCATTGGATAGTTATACTCACGAACTTTAAAAAACCTTGAGGAGTAGGAAATCACACAATTCTCATTCATTATATATTTCCTAATACCTTCTTTAATTCAACATTTTATACACTGAAAATTTCCAAACTTGTAAGAATTATATGTAATGGTGTAGTTTTAAGCATATTTATCAATTCCATGAATCTATCATTTCATTACTTTCTCTATAAAAACATTACACACTTCCTAGACATCTTGGTTATTAGATTTTAAAATTATGAGAATATCCTCAACAATAATATATAATACATATCTATTTCATGGAAACAAAGAAGAGCCAATATAAATGCTTGTATGAGCCACTATATAATTGGAATTTTCTCTGAAGTGTTTACAGATATGATTTTCTTTGTGACAACATTCCCCTATAATGACACTTCCACCATCAAAAACTAACATTTACTATACAGTTAATATAACTTCTCTTTTCTCAAGGAAATTAGAACAATATTAAAATACACATCAAGATCATCATTCCTCTTGTAGTATATTATAATATCATTTATAAAGATTGGAAGAAATATTTTGATGTAATCATTGAAGAATCTATCCATCTGGTCCATGAAATTGGGAAGTGAATTAGTGAGTCCAATGGGAATCACTATGAACTCATAGTGTTCATACCTTATGTCCGTCATTGATATATACCTTTCCACAAATAGTTTATTGAACAATTCATATTTCTATAGTGGGGGATGCTTTTTCTTTATCTAGATTTTGTTGAGTTCACGATAATTGATGCAGATACACATAGACCCTTCCTTATTCTTAACTAATAAGATATGTAGAACCTATTGTGAAGCACTCAGGTATATAAATCCATTTTTATATTATACTTTAATTTCATCTTTATTTATTCCAACACAATAGTGGATATTTATAATGAGTCTTTGATATCACATAGATCCAGTTATAAGTTCAATTGAGAACACAAAATCTCACATGGGAGGAGGGCCATAAAACTCATTTTAGAATAAATCTATAAGGCCCCAGCCTTAAACCTTACTTAAACTTGAGTTATTACAAGATTACACATTGAGGATCTTTTCAGGTTTAGAGTTTTAGAGAATTATATCATGAAACTTGCATTACATTCCACATTTAAACAAGGTGGTTACATAAAAGATAATATTCATTCTTCCCATCAATGGAAACCTATTTAAAATAAAACACGGATTCTTTCTTGACACATCCTTGACACTATCGTCACATCATGTACCTTTCCCTTGACCTGTGAAAAGCATTTCAAAAACTTGGGATGAGCATAAAAAGCTCAGTAAGGGTTATAAAATTATGGAAAGGAAACATGAGTTCATATATACATAAGAATGAAATCATACTTTACCCATAAAACATAGGCATATCAAATCATGAATAAATCATAGAAAACACAAGACATAAAGGTAACTTGAGGCATTCATAACATTCTTACGTAGGGAGTGACCCTCTTGGTTACGTTTGGAATACCCATCACAGTATATTCCCTAAATCTCTTCGGAGAAACCTTAACGTTTCACTCCTTCGCGTTACCCAATGCATTGGAGAGCTATAACGGGCTCACCCACCCATAGTTTATCACGGAACCACCCATCTTCATAATAATGCCCAAGAACCATAACATAATCGTATCACATAAAACATGCATAAAGGAAACATTACATTTCCACATTTCAATCACAAGATATCAATACAACACAAAAACCATTGTGAAAACCATTTTCAATACCAAAATAAAAGAAAAGTAAAACATGGTATTTATTTTTCTTTTAAAAAAAGAAGGTATGGCTTGTAGAGGAAGCCGAAACTCAAATAACGGTCACGACGGTGGAGAAGTCATTGTCGCCGCATACGTACGAAAAAAACATTCCCTTTTGTCGTTTAGTAAACGCTTCGTATAAAAAAAGATTCCTTTTGAATAAACGTAAAAGTCAAAGGGGTTTATACACCGTATAAAAAAAGTTGTGTATAAAATAAAATATGCCTCAACGAAAGGAGATTGAGATGAAGTCCCATACCACCTTGAAGATTTTAACATTTTAAACCATTAATATCCATATAAAAGAATCCTTAAAACCATTTTTAAAACATGGATATTAATAAGAACAAATAATTAAAACATTTAAAACGATATTTTCGTTAAAGGGGTTTTACCAAAATTAGAGACACTTGAATACAATAATCGAGGAATAACATTTAGTCAGAACTTTATAATATCATGAGAATAGAAGGATTCATGATATAATACTCCAAAGGACTATATATACACCATATAATAGTGAATTGGTGCATAACAACAATGAACCCTCAATAGAAATGTCAAATGTGATAAAATCCCTTATAAAGAAGGTATCCTTAAATTAAGGACAAATAAATCTCAAAAATATGTGTGTAAAATATATATACACCCAATATAAGTGGATATTAAGTTTAAAACAATAAAAGGTCATTCACACATATTCAATGGATGACATATTCAATGACTACCAGTTGAACCCAAAGAAATCGAAATTGGGTTAAAAAGTTCCCTTGACAGCCTAACGGCATCACATCAAAATGAGTTGATGAGAGATAAAAAGTGTATCTCATCACTTGGACATAAAATTTACATCAATAAGGATGTATGAGAACATATCACAAAATAAACATATGTAAATTAAAAGACCCAATAAAAGAAGTCTTTTAAAAAGAGGAGGGTGAAAGGTTCCCTTACCGACTTGGGTATCTTTCAAAACATACACCCCATGAAAGAAAGACAATAGGTCATTGATGTAAATACTCATAAACGAAAGTATATTACACAAATAGTAGAATAATGGGCAGTACATACACTACTCAATGGAATTTGTGGCGAATGTAGCATAAATCTCACGGGAATAAAAGTGAGATGAAAAATCCCTTACGAAAACTCGGCAGCCTGACGGCGCCACATAAAACTTCCAAATATGGATTGATGAGATCAAATAGAGTATCCCGTCATATTATAATAGAATTTACAGAAATTGTAATATAAAAGAAAATCCCCCAACATTGCAAGGAGGAGTTTAAAAGAAGTGACATAAAGGAGAGTACTTAAAAAGAAAGAGAGAGGTTAGATCTCTTACGAACGTTCGGCAGCCTAACGGCGCCACTCAAAACATCCAAAATGGATTGATGAGAGAGAATAGGGTCTCTCATCTCATGAACATAAAAATTACAGTAAATGTAATATAAAAGAACATCCTAATCATAAGAAAGATGAGCTTAAAATAAATGACATAAAAGAGTGTACTTAAAAAGAAAGAGAGTTGTAGGATCCCTTACCTCAGGTCCGACTCGACTCGATCGTTCTTTAATCTCCTGAATAATAAACTTGAGTTAATATCTAATTCCTTAATAACCTTTTTCAAGTTCATTATTAATTTTATACCACTTATTACCATGTCATAAACATTATGTAATCATTTAAGTTAATAATATTTGTTTTGCCGATATTTGGTTCTTAAGTCGAAAGTGGACTTCTTACAATTACATGTTGTTCATGTGGCCAAATTTTTATTATATCCAGAATTATATTCATTATGTAGATATCATATATGTCATATATATCCAGTACATTCATGCATTTATAACATTACATTATCATTTAGAGGTAAGAAATGAAATGCACCGTTCATGGAGACGGTAAGCCGTACGTACGCATGAACGCTACTTTCATTTCTATTTCGTATTTTATAGAATGGAATAATAATGATATAAAGGTATATTATAATTCCAGTATAATATCATATATAATATCATATATCTATCCTTTATACATCCCACATATGGTATTTAACGAATCAAATCACTTTGAGGCGGCGGTAGTCCGCACTCCCTTAAATGAAGATATCGCGTATACCCATAATGGAAGCCATAAAGGTAAGACAAAAATGAAAAATAAAGGAGCATAAATAAAACATAAACATATAATATATCATATATAAAAATAGTGACATCATAATGGCCACCTTTGAAGGTGTTAAATGAGTATTGAACAATCATCGTTTCGGGAGGCAGAATTTCACCATCCACGGAAACCGTATGTTCTTTAACCATTTGATGTAGTTGTGTGAGAGTTTAGCTCAAAAAAATCTTATAAAAATATCCTAGTATATTTAATATACTGGTGTTGTTACAAAAGAATTAAATAAAAAGAGTTTAAGGGGTTGGAGAAGCATAATAAAACAAATGAACATGAGAGAATGAATTACCTTTAAAAGTGTAACTCCTTTTGATTTGAGCCTAAAGGCTTCCTTTGAAAGGATTCTGCCTAAAGGTAATCCTATAGAATGAGTATAGGGATGTGGAGAGAGTAAATGGGCAGGGTTTGGCCGAGCCAAAGTCTTGAGGAGTGTGTTAAATGAGGTAGAGGTGGGGGCCTTTTATTAGAGGAGAGGAGGGGTACTTTTGGAAAGTAAAGAAATATTACTTTATTTGAAAATGTGTTTCGGTTTCAAAAGGTCCCACATTGATATAATTCGTGGGTAAGATGATAAGGCTTCGAAATACACTCATCCAATAAGTTTTGGACATGTTTAGTTCATAGATTTTACATTATCTTTCAATTTTATTTAAATCGTCAAATAATGATGCCATCGCTGCATCATTATTATGTCATAAATAATTTAATTTATTTAATGTCTAAAAATTATAAAAAAACTACTATGATGTAGGAAATCTTTTTATATTTCCAATTAATATTTATAATCAAAACGATGACTTGTATAACCCCACTTAAAAATTGTTTTAGTAAAATATATCATGTTTGTGTCAATTTTACTTTTACATTAAATAAAATGTTATTTATGTCATTTCCCAACCAAAGTGGATCCATGGGGTCCCCAAGTTGACCCATGGCTTGTCATGGTCGGCCATGATACAACCAATGAGTGTAAGACATGTGTCAAGCTCATCTCATTTTGTTAATGCATTATTTTTACCTTAAACTACACTAATTACCACTAATCGCGATTAAAAACTTAATAAGTTACTATTCACCAAAAAATTATTTTAATCTCATTTAACCACATTTTACTTCTTAATGAAAACCATGTATGTCGGATTTTTGAAAATCAAAACACAATGATGGAAAAATTTCATTTAAACGGAAAATCAGTTTTTATAAGTACCACTTAGTGGTTTCACTATTCATCAAAAATTGAAGTTTTTCAGAAAAATCCCAAAAATTCACCCTAAGCTATATTTGATATTCTGAATTCAAAAATGAAGTCCATTTTACAAAATTCAAAACATATAAGTCACATTAATTAATTTAATAATTAATTCCCGTTGTCATGACAAATAGCGTGTTTTATGAAACAATAAGTATCAAAAGATTGACACTAGTTTAAGTCTGATTTCAAAGTGAAATTGATTCCAACGACCACTATTGGATTTAATGGTAAAAATATTTTCTAATTTCACTTTAAAACCCATTCAAAATATAATCTAATCATATAAATAAATTAGATTAAAAAGTGGTTTTGAATTAAAATACAACATTTTACACTATTCATTAAAAAAATAAACTTTATCAGAAAGATACCAAAAATTTACACAAAGTAAATTTTGATGTAACGATTCATAATAAGAGTTTTATTTGGTCCAAAATAATGTTTAATAATGAACAAAACTATATTTAATGACGGTTCTCTATCAAAAGATGATAAGTGAACCTTTAGTGAAAACTAGGGCATATACGCCTAAATTGAATTCTTTCCGTATTTTAAGCCTTTATCTTTTATTGTATAAATGTAAAAATATTTAAGAACATATATAATCATATTTTAGTTATTTCTATCCATTCCCGCCATTACAACGGCTACATGTTAACTACCATTTAAAATAATATTATTTTATTATTAGAGTGCAACGTAAGATTCCCAAGAAATTCGTTGTTGCGTGTTGGGTACGCAATCGAGCATAGCGTCCCCTTTAAAGTCATATTAATATTTTATTCACAAATATGGATAAATATGAAAATTTCATATTCCTTATTTACTTTGGGTGTTACATCCTTCCCCCCTTTTGGGAATTGCGTCCTCGCAATTTTAAAATTGCTCTTGGAAACATCCTTGAATGTCCCACATCGGAACAATAGTCGGTAAAACAATCACTTTAAAATAAAGAAAGATAAGCACAGAGGTCACCCGAGTTAACCCATACTAGGATTCTAAGTATGAAAATATGGACATGGAGGAGAAAACATAGGGTCATGTTCCGATGGAGAGTGATAGAAAACATGTTTAGGAGAAAGTTAACATTAAGAAAATCACAAACTTATGATGGGTTAAACGGTGTTGGGTTCCCCAGTAGGAAAAGTTAATAGACAACATTTTTGTTTTAAGTTACTTTTTATTGAGGAATTTATTCATGAGGAAGCATAATCACTTGTCATGTTGACTTTCAACTTTTACTAGATTCCTTAGTCAAACTCATATTTTTTCCAAAAGACGAGTATTTAGGGAGACTTGTTCGCATTAAGAGTACTATAATCAACTTCTAGAGAATCACCTAATCCCCAAAAGAGAACTATATGCATCCCATGTATTTAAGCTTTAACCAAAACCAAAACCAAAAAGGTTAGTACAAGATCAGATAATCCAAAAAAGGATAACCCCTTATAAAAACAAAATCTATTCTTAATCTCCAAAATTTGTCCAACAAAACCCAAAGTTCAACGAGGACCATCAGATAAACAATTTGTCCATAAAATTCTTCAAAGTAAACCAATATAAGTTTGAAACCCAAATATTTAAAGGATTTAGTCGCATAGTCTTCCAAGTTAAATCGTAACATTTATCTCCAAACAACATCAGTTGCTCCTAAAGTCTCGCATTGAAAAGTAATTATCCTAATCACATATCCTCCAAAATCAACTTACTCTTAATTCATAAAATCATATAACTAAAAAGAATCAGTCAAACTAACCAGGGACTTCACGTAGTCCAGTGGTAGGCGATAAATACCAGTCGCACTTTGGTTGTGGGTTCGATTCCCACAGCATTGCCCAACGCGACGGGTTGTCACACGGTCTGCGTGTTGTCCTTTTTCCAAAACTATATAATTCTCAAATCATTACCCAAAAAGGGATAAAATCATCAATAATAACCATAACATAATTTAACCACAATTTTATCTCATGCCTTTCACTTCAATCATAACATATGGTAACGCATAATTACCTCAAAAGTAAGGATCATAAAAACCCAAATGGTTCTTTATAACTATGTCCACAAAAGAAAAGATAACTATTACTTGAATAAAATTATCCTATATTAAACATCAGGGTTACACATAATATAAAAAGTCTTCTAATGTAACCCCATCATCAAAAGAGACTTAATACTCTTAAGAATTTCACCCTAACTCTTGAAGCCCTTATATGTTGACATCTTACTCATTCAACATTCTTCATGATCCATTATCCATTCCTTTCCAACGTATTCTGAAACACCTCTTTCCTATAAACAAAATCCTGAATCATATCCTAAGATTCCAAAATAAGAAAACAATAGTCATGAAATAGTACATACCTTTGATTGGTCATTGTCAGTATCTTCATCCTCAATAGGAATGGCATTAGGTATTGGTAAACGAATATTGGTACGCTCATGGTGACCCCATTCACGAAACTTCTTCATAGGACATGTGTTTGCATAATGACCATACACACCACATTTAAAACATTCAATTGATCCCTCAAAAAGAACTTCTTTCCCTTTCCTCGAGTCAACTGGATGCTTCCTTTTTCCATGGCAGGTTCTTGCTTTATGGCCTTCATTTCCACATCTATAGTATATTTCTGTCCCATTGAAACATTTTCCTTGGTGTTTCTTTCCACATATTTGACACATATGTTTTTGAACACACTTACCTTTATGATTATTACCTGTACTTCAGTAGGGATTTGTTTCTTGCATATATGATGCCGTAGAGAAATCTCCAAGGTTTAGGTGGTCAATCATGACTCCAGATAGTTGGTTGAGGATAATCAAAAGAGTTCTCATTGCAGCTCCCATATCATTCAGCTGCTTGCTCAAAAAACTGTCACAGTTTCCATCACATCCACTGTTACATTGGTGCCTGCTAGATCCAGCCATTTACTAAAACCAAAAAGGTCAGTGTGACTATATCAACAAAACCATCATGTACTAATGAGTAAGATAGACAATAAGATATACTTACTCATTCACTTTATCTAAAACTAAGACTCTTTCTGAAATCCTAACCATTATGGTAATTGTCAATTATGCTTAAAGAATACCCTAACCTCTAAAGTCATCTAAACCGACCTTTGATACCAACTATAAGGCCCCAGCCTTAAACCTTACTTAAACTTGAGTTATTACACGATTACACATTGAGGATCTTTTCAGGTTTAGAGTTTTAGAGAATTAGATCATGAAACCTGCATTACATTCCACATTTAAACAATGTGGTTACATAAAAGACAATATTCATTCTTCCCATCAATGGAAACCTATTTAAAATAAAACACGGATTCTTTCTTGACACATCCTTGACACTATCGTCACATCATGTACCTTTCCCTTGACCTGTGAAAAGCATTTCAAAAACTTGGGATGAGCATAAAAATCTCAGTAAGGGTTATAAAAATATGGAAAGGAAACATGAGTTCATATATACATAAGAATGAAATCATAATTTACCCATAAAACATAGGCATATCAAATCATGAATAAATCATAGAAAGTACAAGACATAAAGGTAACTTGAGGCATTCATAACATTCTTACGTAGGGAGTAACCCTCTTGGTTACGTTTGGAATACCCATCATAGTATATTCCCTAAATCTCTTCGGAGAAACCTTAACGTTTCACTCCTTCGCATTACCCAATGCATTGGAGAGCTATAACGGGCTCACCCGCCCTTAGTTTATCACGGAACCACCCGTCTTCATAATAATGCCCATGAACCATAACATAATCGTATCACATAAAACATGCATAAAGGAACCATAACATTTCCACATTTCAATCACAAGATATCAATACAACAAAAAAACCATTGTGAAAACCATTTTCAATACAAAAATAAAAGAAAAGTAAAACATGGTATTTATTTTTCTTTTAAAAAAAGAAGGTATGGCTTGTAAAGGAAGCCGAAACTCAAATAACGGTCACGAAGGCGGAGAAGTCGTTGTCACCACATACGTACGAAAAAAACATTCGCTTTTGTCATTTAGTAAATGCTTCGTATAAAAAATGATTCCTTTTGAATAAATGTAAAAGTCAAAGGGGTTTATACACCGTATAATAGAAAGTTGTGTATAAAATAAAATATGCCTCAATGAAAGGAGATTGAGACGAAGTCCCATACCACCTTGAAGCTTTTAACATTTTAAACCATTAGTATCCATATAAAAGAATCCTTAAAACCATTTTTAAAACATAGATATAAATAAGAACAAATAATTAAAACATTTAAAACGATATTTTGGTTAAAGGGGGTTTACCGAAATTAGAGACACTTGAATACAATAATCGAGGAATAACATTTATTCAGAACATTATAATATCATGAGAATAAAAGGATTCATGATATAATACTCCAAAGGACAGTATATACACCATATAAGAGTGAATTGGTGCATAACAACAATGAACCCTCAATAGAAATGTCAAATGTGATGAAATCCCTTATAAAGAAGGTATCCTTAAATTAAGGACAAATAAATCTCAAAAATATGTGTGAAAAATATATATACACCCAATATAAGTGGATATTAAGTGTAAACAAATAAAATGTCATTCACACATATTCAATGGATGACATATTCAATGACTACAAGTTGAACCCAACGAAATCGAAATTGGGTTAAAAAGTTCCCTTGACAGCCTAACGGCATCACATCAAAATGAGTTTATGAGAGATAAAAAGTGTATCTCATCACTTGGACATAAAATTTACATCAATAAGGATGTATGAGAACATATCCCAAAATAAAAATATGTAAATTAAAAGACCCAATAAAAGAAGTCTTTTAAAAAAGAGGAGGGTGAAAGGTTCCCTTACCGACTTGGGTATCTTTCAGAACATACACCCCATGAAAGAAAGACAATAGGTCATTGATGTAAATACTCATAAACGAAAGTATATTACACAAAGAGTAGTTTAATGGGCAGTACATACACCACTCAATGGAATTTGTGGCGAATGTAGCATAAATCTCACGGGAATAAAAGTGAGATGAAAAATCCCTTACGAAAACTCGGCAGCCTAACGGCGCCACATAAAACTTCTGAATATGGATTGATGAGATCAAATAGAGTATCCCATAATATTACAATAGAATTTACAGCATGTGGAATATAAAAGAAAATCCCCCAAAATTGCAAGGAGGAGTTTAAAAGAAGTGACATAAAGGAGAGTACTTAAAAAGAAAGAGAGAGGTTAGATCTCTTACGAAAGTTCGGCAGCCTAACGGCGCCACTCAAAACATCCAAAATAGATTGATGAGAGAGAATAGGGTCTCTCATCTCATGAACATAAAAATTACAGTAAATTTAATATAAAATAACATCCCAATCATAAGAAATATGAGCTTAAAATAAATGACATAAAAGAGTGTACTTAAAAAGAAAGAGAGTTGTAGGATCCCTTACCTCAGGTCCGACTTGACTCGATCGTTATTTAATCTCCTGAATAATAAACATGAATTAATTTCTAATTCCTTAAGAACCTTTTTCAAGTTCATTATTAATTTTATACCACTTATTACCATGTCATAAACATTATGTAATCATTTAAGTTAATAATATTTGTTTTGCCGATATTCCGTTCTTAAGTCGAAAGTAGACTTCTTACAATTACATGTTGTTCGTGTGGCCAAATGTTTATTATATCCAGAATTGTATTCATTATGTAGATATAATATATGTCATATATATCCAGTACATTCATGCATTTATAACATTACATAATCATTTAGAGGTAAGAAATGAAATGCACCGTTCATGGAGACGGTAAGCCGTACGTACGCATGAACGCTACTTTCATTTCTATTTCGTATTTTATAGAATGGAATAGTAATGATATAAAGGTATATTATAATTCCAGTATAATATCATATATAATATCATATTTCTATCCTTTATACATCCCACATATGGTATTTAACGAATCAAATCACTTTGAGGGGGCGGTAGTCCGCACTTCCTTAAATGAAGATATCGCGTATACCCATAATGGAAGCCATAAAGGTAAGACAAAAATGAAAAATACAGGAGCATAAATAAAACATAAACATATTATATATCATATATAAAAATAGTGACATCATAATGGCCACCTTTGAAGGTGTTAAATGAGTATTGAACAATCATCGTTTCGGGAGGCAGAATTTCACCATCCACGGAAACCGTATGTTCTATAACCATTTGATGTAGTTGTGTGAGAGTTTAGCTCGAATAAATCTTATAACAATATCCTAGTATACTGAATATACTGGTTTTGTTACAAAATAATTAAATAAAAAGAGTTTAGGGGGTTGTAGAAGCATAATAAAACAAATGAACATGAGAGAATGAATTACCTTTAAAAGTGTAACTCCTTTTGATTTGAGCCTAAAGGCTTCCTTTGAAAGGATTCTGCCTAAAGTTAATCCTCTAGGATGAGGAGAGGGATGTGGAGAGAGTAAATGGTTAGGGTTTGGCCGAGCCAAAGTCTTGAGGAGTGTGTTAAATGAGGTAGAGGTGGGGGCCTTTTATAAGAGGAGAGGAGGGGTACTTTAGGAAAGTAAAGAAATATTACTTTATTTGAAAATGTGTTTCGGTTTCAAAAGATCCCACATTGATATAATTCGTGGGTAAGGTGATAAGGCTTCGAAATCCACTCATCCAATAAGTTTTGGACATGTGTAGTTCATATATTTTACATTATCTTTCCATTTTATTTAAATCGTCAAATAATGATGTCATCGCTGCATCATTATTATGTCATAAATAATTTAATTTATTTAATGTCTAAAAATTATAAAAAAAATACTATGATGTAGGAAAGCTTTTTAGCTTTCCAATGAATATTTATAATCAAAAAGATGACTTGTATAACCTCACATAAAAATTGTTTTAGTAAAACATATCATGTTTGTGTCAATTTTACTTTTACATTAAATAAAATGTTATTTATGTCATTTCCCAACCAAAGTGGATCCATGGGGTCCCCAAGTTGACCCATGGATTTTCATGGTCGGCCATGATACAACCAATGAGGGTAAGACATGTGTCAAGGTCATCTCATTTTATTAAAGCATTGTTTTTACCTTAAACTACACTAATTACCACTAATCGCGATTAAAAACTTAATAAGTTACTATTCACCAAAAAATTATTTTATTCTCATTGAACCCCATTTAACTTGTTAATGAAAACCATGTATGTCGGATTTTTGAAAATCAAAACACAATGATGGAAAAATTTCATTTAAACGGAAAATCAGTTTTTATAAGTACCACTTAGTGGTTTCACTATTCATCAAAAATTGAAGTTTTTCAGAAAAATCCCAAAAATTCACCCTAAGCTATATTCGATATTCTGAATTCAAAAATGAAGTCCGTTTTACAAAATTCAAAACATATAAGTCACATTAATTAATTTAATAATTAATTCCCGCTGTCATGAAAAATAGCGTGTTTTATGAAACAGTAAGTATCAAAAGATTGACACTAGTTTAAGTCTGATTTCAAAGTGAAATTGATTCCAACGACCACTATTGGATTTAATGGTAAAAATATTTTCTAGTTTCACTTTATAACCAATTCAAAATATAATCTAATCATATAAATAAATTAGATTAAAAAGTGGTTTTGAATTAAAATACAACTTTTTACACTATTCATTAAAAAAATAAACTTTATCGGAAAGATACCAAAAATTTACACAAAGTAAATTTTGATGTCCCAATTCATAATAAGAGTTTTATTTGGTCCAAAATAATGTTTAAGAGTGAAAAAAACTATATTTAATGACGGCTCTCTATCAAAAGGTGATAAGTGAACCTTTAGTGAAAACTAGGGCATATACGCCTAAAATTGAATTCTTTCCGTATTTTAAGCCTTTATCTTTTAATGTATAAATGTAAAAATATTTAATAACATATATAATCATATTTTAGTTATTTCTGTCCATTCCCGCCTTTACAACGGCTACATGTTAACTGCCATTTAAAATAAAATTATTTTATTATTAGAGTGCAATGTAAGATTCCCATGAAACTCGTTGTTGCGTGTTGGGTACGCAATCGAGCATAGCATCCCCTTTAAAGTCATATTAATATTTTATTCACAAATATGGATAAATATGAAAATTTCATATTCCTTATTTACCTGGGGTGTTACAAAATCAGTATAATCACCCACAATGGGCATGAATATAAGAATTATTCTATCCTTTTACATTATCATTTTATCTAGATATGGTCTCTCATAAGGTAATAATACCAACACATGATATGAAGATTCCAAATGAGATTTATCCACCTTCATACAGTTTTACAAAATTGGAGGATTACTCAATATGTGAAGATTGATCTCAATCTACCAAAAATTGATGTCGGATTTATATAATGATAGTAAATCCATGTAAATTTTAGAATGAAACACCACTAAAGGAAGCAATAAAAGGCTTCTTGGCTGGTTCAGTCAACAAATGTTAACCGAGAAATAGTAATATAATTTGGAAACAATATTTTCACCTTTTTTATACATGTTAATAGCAGAAATCTGCCTATTTTTGTGTTGTTATCTGAATATTTCTACTTAACATTCAATATATAAAATAATCTGTGAAAATATAATTATATAGGAAATTTGAATCTGGATAATTTAATGTTATAACACCTTTCACTATTTATTTTGGTTCTATAAATTTACTATATCCAAAATAAACATAGGGTTGAGAATATCTAAACTAAAAAACATATAAAAATAGAATCTAGGAACATATTAGGAATAACTCGTTATTAACACATATATCATAAAATATGAGCCTCTAGTATTCAATTTATGTTATCCCTGGTAAATTTTCGATTTAGGTTTTCTAACCTAAAAAATCTATTCATTTCCTTCATAATGGTTCATAAAGTGTTTGTGAATTTTCCAAACCATATACCACAGGAGTATCAAACCAGGTGTGCAATAAGGACACTTTATTGTGACTGAGGTTGTTACAGAGTTAATAATAAATATTCTATCTTTAGTGTTATTACCCCAATGTACAACTGCTCCAAATCTATATCCTTTCACTATATACAGATATGGATTTTGTTTCTTGGAATCCACTCACCCTATACTTCAATAAAATTTTAGAATCATTTCTTATACATAGATTTATCCTAAGACTTATCCCTAGGTTTATCACTAGAGTATTCCAGTTTATATAATCAAAATTTAATAGAACTTTAAATTAGACCAACTATAGTGACCTACATCTTTTACACATATTATTAAATTATTTTTTACATAAATATCCATTAAATACAACATCTAGATCGACAATCCTTTTTTCATTGGAAGACTGTGTACATAAAATATCAAAAATAAAATAAAATTAAAAATATGTATTTTAGTCTCCATAATGAGATATTAAATCTCATTGATATCCTATAATATATAGGATAATTTTGGGAATACATAAATGAAATGGTGAGTTATAGAACCCAGTAAGGGTATAATCATTGTAAAAACGTATAACTTATGAATCATAAGATAGAACATCAAAGAATAATAGAAAATTCTCATGATTATAATTATACAGAAAAAATATAAAGATAATTAAATAGTTCAGTCATAAAAATATAGTACTGTGGAAAATATATAAAACCCAACATAAACATAAGTCAATGTTGACTTCTAAGACAACAACTCATGGTGGAAAGAGTACCATCATGGATTATGTTTACTCTATAGTCCCATATATATCATCTCATGGGAAAAAATCATTACCCAACTAATTGTAATTATAAATTGGTACACCCATTAAACATGTAAATACTTATTCATGAAACAAATAAAAATTAAACTTATCTATTAAAAAAGTAATTTCCCATTAAATGAAATGGGTTACATAATATTTCTTTATTAGGGAAAACTTTAAATAATATATTAACCCGTTAAAAGGAGGATGTATAAGATAGGTGTATATGTAATATATATAATTTTAAAAGGATTAATAACATTAAATAGAGAAATAGGGAGTGGAATAGTGAGAGAAAGGTCGTAACTTAATGAAAATTCTAGTTCAAAGAGATCCCTTACCTTATGTTCCAGAATCGCTCTTCACGTCCAATAAACATATAAGAGAATCATATTATATTAATTAATTAATTAATTAAAAACCATTTTTATCTATATTTTATTTATTTTAATTTTATTATTTCTATTTATGTCCATTTCAATGAGATATAATGTTTAATTTTTCTTTTTGAGGGCATTCGTTACGTGGTTCCATTTTCAGATCATGTTTTTATACTTGTGAATGTTCATTTCAAATAGGCATAAAACACTAGAAGTGAAGTAAAATTATATTAATTAACATATGGATATATAAAGGGTCTAAAATATTATTCCAGTTCTCGTACATGGATGGTCCATTTATTAAAATTGTTAATGTAAAATTCTTAGTTTCGTTCGGCAGTTTCACAAACCATCATGAAAAAGTTTTATTTTATTAAGTAATATGGAAATATATCCATTCTAGAATATCAAAAATATATAAAATACATATATATACATAAATTTAAACAATAATAAGTTAATTTTATCATACCATGAATTTTTTAATATGAAAGAAAAATTCATCTTCCATGGAGGCGGTGAACCGATATATTACGGATGATGGTTTTTTTAAGGATAAGAGGAGTAGATGAGATGATTTATGATATATATCCCATTGAAATAATAATATTTTATAATATATATAATACTTAAGTTATTATGGAATATTTTATGGAATTATTTTGGTGGATTAGGAGGATGATAAAAAAAGTCTCGTTTTAGGGTATTACCTTCTCCTTTAGAGGTCTCCTCTTGCGTCGCTCCTTGGACTGGGCTTTTGATGAGACTGGAAGAAATATGAAATATGGGATTTTATTTGGAAGAGGTATGGGATGAAATTTTTCAATCATCAATTAAGTTATGATTTAAGGGGAAGGGGAAGTGAGAGATGGTGTTTCTAATGGGTGGAGAGGAATGTTTTGGAATATTATATTTATTGATTTATTATTATGAATCAAGACTATAAAATGTTTATATTCTTGGGAATATATATAGAGATAATGTTTCATGTGAGTCTGAACTAGTTTATTATTACATTATCCATGACTCAATAATTCATGTATTTAGCTTATAATGTTAAATATGAAAAATTATCAGGGTTCACTATTCACAAAAAATTCAACTATTTTAGGAAAATACTAAAAAATTAACCCTAACCATTTTTTGATGTGTATATTTCTAAAATTAAATCCATTTTTTGTAAATAGTTTTAAAAATATGCGATATTATTATTTTTTAAATAATATATCCATTTAATTAAAAATTGAAATTTTTTATAATAAGTTCATTTTTATTAACCATTGAAAAATGAATTAGTGACTTATATAGTTTTTTTATTATAAAAATAATAATATAAATTTATATATCCATTTAATGGGAAGAAAAATTATTTAAATTATTTATATATTTTATAAAATATCAATTACAAATTTTATGTTTTACAAAAATAGATACATGAAATTTATAATTTTTAAAACATTAAGTTATTTGAACTATTATATAAATATATCATATTTAAATTTTATAAAACACAAAAATTTTCTTTTACATTCCATATGTGAGTTTACTATTCTAATTTCTATGTTACTATTCTTAATTGTCATATTACTATTATAGTGGCTAGTTTACAATTCCAATGGTCAGATTACTATTCCAATGGTAATATTTCTAAGGATAACATTAGTTCGATGATTCCTATAAATACCTCATATGTAATTAATTATTCATTGAATTCTATTTTCCCTAAAGATTATTTGTATTTTAATTTTTTTTATAAAAAATGTATTAATAATATTTTTCTCATATATATATTATTTTTCAAGCATAACATTTTTCTGGTCAAGCATGAAAATTAACATTTTCTTATTTTTGTTTTCTTATTTTTTATTTTCCATCCAATTTTAATATTTTCATTTCATATGTCCATTTTTTATCTAAATGAAATTTTCAAACAAATATAATAAATTTTATTTGCTTTATTCTTGTGTTTCATGTGTATAATATTATATTTCAAAATTTGACATAAATTATAAGAAGTGAAATTCAATTTAAAAAATTTTGGCTCATTGTACATGTCGGCACACCAATAACAAACTCTCTGAGCTTTTACACAAGACCTCTTTAGAAGAGGTGTTTTCCAACACTAGAATATCCTGAGTTTTATATTATTTCCCTGAGAACATTATAAACACTATACCACATTCTATGAACCAAAAAATGGTACAACTCTAATAAATCAAACAATTTATGAGGCTTTCTCAACTTCATTCCATCTTTCAAGTTCATTTGTAACTTATAAGGCCCTTTTAATCGCCATTAGATAAGAGGAAATACAGAATGTTGATATGATAGCTTCAAGGCCTATATAAAGACTTCCATTAAAATAGATATGCTTATGGGAGTCATCACCGATGATCTTAGGTGAGAATTATACCAAACATGAAAATTTCTAGTGATAATCCGTAACCAAATTCTCACATTTAATGATAACCATTATCTCAGAAAATTCATCCATATTCACATCCATGGAATATTTCTACTAAATAACGACTGATGTGAAGAATTCCCAGGAATTTTTTTTATAGTCAGGTAGGTACTATGACTTCCCCCCACATTCATCTAGGTCCATAAAATAGGGGACTGACATACATATCATTTATTGAATTATGAGTATTTAGATAATTAAAAATTAAAAAAAAATTCTAATCAATTCATTGGATCAATATAACCCCACTCACCTCTATAAACATATGGAAAATGATTAAAATATTTTTGGAAGGGAACAAAAAATCCAAAAAGTCTCCTGGTCCAACACATTAGTTAGAGTCTACGCCAAGTCATTAACATGAAATACAACTTCTAGAATACATGAAGGGATACCTTAAATACCATAATTGTAAATGGATATTCTACCTATTTGGGAATATTTTTTGGTAGATATTTGATTTCATCGTGAACAAAGGTTTATCAACTCAAGCATAACGAAAAAACATAGACAAAGCAAACTCAAAAATAATATTATTTTAAACATAAACCACATTTTTTCAAAAAAATAGGTACTTTAAGGAAGCACAAGTTTTCCCCATTTATATAACATTACAGATTCCATTCAAAATGATAATTATTGATATACATCCATTATATTCAAATTCGTTCTATCACTCATGGAACTCAATCCATGGCTTCAAAACATCCTTTTAAAATTTCAATTTTTAAACCATATCCATTTTAAATCCATCACAAATCCAAAATTTCTTCTTAAAAATCCATTTTGAAAATTACATAAAATATTTTAAAATTTTGAATAAAAAAATCAAAATTCATCCTTTTTTACATTGAATTTTTTTTTTTAAATAAATTAAATGGAACCTATGTATGGCTTTGGCCACAGATTCATGGTTCCACTGCCTTACATTATTAAATTACCATGTCTATAAGGAATCAAATCATGAACGACCGATCTATTTAAAGGTTTTAGTAAACCTTATTACATTCATGATATCTATATTACCACAAGATATTAAATATAAAACTTGATACACAACAAAATGAAATACACTACATAATTGAAATCATATTCAATGATTTCTTCTTCATATCCTAAAAAGGATACAAAATAAGGGAATGCAAAATTCCCATTAAGGGTATGTAGAACAGAAGTAAAAAATGAATCAATGAACATAATTATTATGAAAATTTAAATAATTGAGAACATATTCGATATAAATATTTCGATTAGGCATAATCAATTTGGAAATATAGATAACTAAAACAGATTTCATTTAATTAGTAAACTAAGAATCAAATGAATCTATAGATAATATCAATGAAAAAAATTACATGGATAATAATAATAACTGAATTCCAAAAAAAGTTAATTCTTAATTGTTGGATATTATGTTTCCCAGTGATATGATAACTTTATCATCATGATCTATTCTCAAAACATTTTAATCTACTATAATTTGGCCAACTAATTCTTTTCATTAGACTACTGATGCCTTAGTAAGATTTCATTAACCTTTCCCCAAACCATTTCATTCACATCCAAAAAATCTTCATATATTGAGATAATCTACTTAAATAATAAACAACATTCCTTATTAAATATCTATATTGAATAAAAGATACATAATTATCAATAATTTCCCTCTTAATCAAATTAATGGCATGGTATAAACCATATGTAAAATTTGTGTATGGTTTAGGAAACAATTATACCAATTTCATGAGAATATATTTTAAGAAAATAAATGAAATGTTCAATAAAAATTATCATAAGGATTTTAATGTTTCCCTAGAATGTTAACAATCATAAAAAAGTAATATTGTAATGATAACTTTTACAACTTGGAAATTTTAAAATAAATAACAGTTAGATGAGATAGTGTCATGTGAATCATAAAATATCATGATATTTGAGTAAATCATGATAATAAATTAAAAATAGGATTTACATATACAAAATTATATTTAATTGGTGTATAATGAGAAACAAATTTCAATGGATTGAAAATTGAGACAAAATCACCTACCATGACTATGAATTGTTACATGGTTCATTATCTTTCTAAATTATAGAATTATGATAAATATTTAATTTCTTGCTATCTTTTTTCTATTTTATCCATACTTTGTATTCCATTAGTATAGGTTATATACAATTTTATTGTGCAATTATGCTCACAACGGGTGTTTTCACAAAATATGATTCATGTGTCAAAAATACATATGTAGGCCCACTATGGACAAAGGGTTTATTATATAAACATAACCTAAATAATAATCATAAAATAATTATAAAATATATATATAAAATATTTTTTTTAAACCAATATTGAAATATTGTTATGAAATATTAAACAAAATTAAAATCATGTAGACAGTAGGCCGTAAATACTCATGATTAACATTTCTAATTTTTAATGGTAGTTATGGAAACATGGTAACATTTTATCTTCAAAGAATTATCATTATACCACAAATAAAATTTCATTTATTCATATATACTTATATATATAATTCTAGTTATGATAATGGAATCCCTTGGAATTGAGGAGGTGGTAGTCCACATGTACAAGATTGACATTATCACTTTTATTTATTTTGTGGAAATGGTAATATTGAAATGATATATTATATTTACTTAATGGTATTTATGTAATTAATATCATATAGAATTAATTTATGTCACATATTTTTAATTTTAAAAAATCCTTAATACATTCCACGTAATATGTGAATGTATCACTTCTCATTGAGGAGGTGGTATTCCACACATCCACAAATGATGTTATCATATATTCAAAATATTGTATGAATGAAGCTATGTGTTATATTAAAATTAAAGGATTATTAAGACAAAATTAAAATAATATATATCAAAAAATCATTTTCCATCATAATTTACAACCAATACTATTAGTAACGGACAAATGAACGAACTTGTTTCGCAAAGTGGTTTCCTACCATACAATCGAATAGTAAATTAATTATCCATATGATGGAATTGTGTATAGGTGTAGGTAGAACAGAAATCATAGTAAAAAATAATTATATATTTTATACGTTTTTATTATATAAGCATTAATTAGTAATAATTTAATGATTTTTGAATGAAATAAAACAAATGTGATCATTAATGAATGTCAACTCTTTTTCATGTAACTCCTATTGGTTTAAACCAAAGTACTTTCTTGGATTCATTTTTTCCCTAAAGTTATGATTCTATGATGAGGGTAGGAAATTTTATTTATTAATATTTCAATTTTCTATGATCTAATTTTTTTGATATGTCTGAATATTTGGGAGTGGTGAGTGACCATTTATAGTGGAGGAGGAGTGGAATTATTGTAAATATAAAAAATTAAAAAATATTGAGATGTAACCATTACATAATATGACTCAAATAGTGATTAAATCCTTATCCACATTATTATATGGTTGATATGTTTCCATAAAATTGGTTTTGGACATGGGCCTAAGTCATTTTGGCCTATAAGTTTATGGTTTAGTTGCATGTTAATCTAAATTTTATGTAACGCCTCGACCCTAGTTACCCAGAGCCAGTGCATTATTACATAACATTGGCATGATCACAAGAAAGATCAAATCTCGAAAGACCGATTGGTTTAGTAGCCTTGGATACACTATATATATTCATATGTTTTACATTACATCATAAAATGAAAAACTACTACAACAACATAATGTCTCCATAATCCACACTCATATCCCCACATAATATCCTTGCAGGTCATTCATAATTTACTTCTTCAATTCCTAGGAAAAATAAAACATAGAAAAGGGGTGAGCTCAAATGCCCAGTAAGGATAACAATATAGCGGAAACATTCATAAATAAGAATAAACATTTAAGGCAATGTATAACTAAAACAAAAGCCTTTAAAACATGAACTTTCAACATGGTATGGCATAAATAAAATGAAATAATTCCATTTACTTATTCACATGGATATTCAACTAATCGAATAATCACATGCAAAATTCAATAACCACATTCATAATGTTGGAATGCATAATGCTAGACTATCATAACCACATAGTCAAGGCCTCGTGCCAAGACTACAAATAAGATTTTGTCAAGGCCTTGTGAAAAGACACTAGTTTGTCTCATGAAACCTACCGATGCATCGAGGAGCAATAGCGGGCTCCACCCGTCACATATTAAGCCCAATGCATTCTCATATGAAAAGGTTTAAACATAACATAAACATTCGTATTAAAACTAGCATAGGAAATGTCAATAATTTCACCATAAACAATGAATGGTATAAAAATAGCACATCCACAGTCAAACATATCACAAAACCTTCAATACAATATAGAAGTTTTGTATCATAATAAATCAACTTCAAATAATCTTAAAATCCATAAAAGGATGTTGACATAGATGAAATCAAAATTCTTTTAAAAGAAATATCTCCTTTTATTTTAAAATAATTTAAGATCCATATAAAATAAAACATTTTCTTTGAAAATATTCTTATAAGCTTGTATGGGAAGCTTTGAAGATTTTATAATGGCGGAAAATAGCCGCACCCGCCGTATATGTTTAAAAAAACATTCTTACCATAATTCTGTCGAAAAGGTTAAAAAGGACCTTGTTTTGAAAACGACGGAAAGATTCCTTTATAAACCTCTTATAAAAAGTCCAACAAGGGTATAAATGACTTTATCCCATATTCTTGTAAATAATAAATATGTTTTGAAATTCATTTCGAAGAAACATGGATGTGGATGATAAAGAAATCCCAGTAGATTATTACGTATAAACAACCTCAG
Organism: Viscum album; assembly: GCA_963277665.1. NCBI lineage: Eukaryota > Viridiplantae > Streptophyta > Magnoliopsida > Santalales > Viscaceae > Viscum > Viscum album. Next base: position 823,540,920 of record OY728141.1, on the reverse strand, counting down.
ATAATGAAGAGATTGTGAAATAACCCTTACCTTGTACTTTTCCTTGGTTGGGGTAGGTTAAACACCTGTATAATGGTGAAATAATTGTTATTAAATTATACAATAATCATATACATTAATATGATATCATATATGATCTTTTAATATTGATTTGATAATAATATCTTAGTATTATCGTTGTTTCGGGTGTTAACTTACTTGTTTTCATTTATATGTTTTGTTATGTAAGACATGTTTGTAAATGATAGGTTTTATATTATTCATATCCAGAATGATATCAAGTCCTTAAACATCATTTCTTAAATCATCAAATGATAATTATACTTGAATGGGTACGATGGAGAATGAATCTCATCGCGTTCGTGGAGACGGTAGTCCGTACGTACGCACGAGCGACAATATCATTCTTTTGATATTAAAATAATATATAAATGGATGTTATATCATATATACAGAATCATTAACATGTTATATTTATTATTTACATGATTTACACATCATTATTATACCCATCCAAATAATATTATATTGAATAACAATTACACCACGACGTGGAGACGGTAAGCCGTACGTACGCACGTATGGTGACATGTTATTCAAAGGGTGGATATAATACTGAATATGGTTGTACCATATTTATAATAACATCACAGAATATATATGATACTGGATTTATTATTTTAGAATGGTAACAACAAAGGAAGAAGAAGTGGAAGAAGAAATGAACTTAGAAAAGGGTGGTGAAATCATTACCTCTTCTCCGGGTTCTTCCTTTTGATTTGATCAAAAGGGCTCCTTAGGTTGGATTTCTGATCAAACTAAGGCCCCTAAGTTGTAGTGAGGGATGTTGGGAGAGTATTTGGGCAGTGTTTGGCCGAACCAAAAGGCTTTGAAGGTGTGAAGAAATGAGAAGGAGGAGTGCCCTTTTATAAGAGGGGTGAGGGGCACCTTTGGAAAAGCTAGAGATATTAGTTTATAATAAATTCATAATCGGTTTCCAATGGCTCCAAAGTTGACTATTAAAAGGTTAAGGTGGGGATGGGTCGAAAAAAACTCAACCAATAGAATTTAGACAGGTTTGGGTACTTATATTAACCTTATCTTTAAGTATTTACTCTAAGTTAATTAGTTTCACTTTTACAATGTCTCTTTGTATTTTTTATAATATGGTTAATAAACTTACTACATACATCCAAGATACCCCCAAGTGGTCCATTAATGAGGAACCTATCATGATATAAGTCTCTTGGCCGAACCTTAGATTTTTAGTAATTTAATATCAATTAATAATATAATATTTGTTTTAAGAACTCTTTTATGTCAAATTTGACACTATTCAATAGTTGATTTTTCTGAAACTCATAACAGATTGATTACTTAGAACAATGTAAATTAAATCAATCCTAATATATCATATTATCCAGGAAAATTAGTTTAATTCATTAAAAGTTTAATATTATATTTATTTGGGTATTTATAATATCAATTATTTTAATTTTTCAATATTATAGTAATTACTGTATCATCATTGTGTCATAAATAAAATAAATTATTTAATGTCTAAAAATTATAGATAAAATATCATTATGTAGGAAAGCTTTCTATCTTTCTAATAAATATTTATAATCTAAAATCCAACATATATAACCCTATGTAACAATTGTTTTGCTAAAAGATATATGCTTGTGTCATTTTTGAATTCATTTTAAATTAATTAAAATAAAGTGTCATTATCACTTACAAGTGGATCCATGGGGTCCCAAAATAGACCCAAAGATGCCCATGGTCGACCATGTATCAACATATAGGGTTAAGACACGTTTTAGGGTAATTTAGTATTATTATAATATTATTTTTAACCCTTATTTACCGGATTTACCCTTAACCATGGTAAATAAAATATTTACCGCAGTAATTATTCAAAATGTCTAAAAATAAAAGTTACCTATTTACACAATTTGAACATCCTGATTCCAAATATGGAATCCATTTTTCTAAATTCAAAACACAGAAGTGGCAGATATTAATTTAAAATTAATTCCCGCTGTCAAAACAAAAAGCGTGTTTTTAAGAGATAATAACTATCAAAAGATTGACACTTGATTATGTCCGGTTAAATTGTAAAATTATGTCCAATGACCAAAATTATATTAAATGGTAAATATATATTCTAAATATACTTTAAAACCACTCAAATTCATAATTTATCACTATTAATTATTTTGATTAAAAAAGTTGTTTTTAATTAAAATTTAGTAATTTTCACTATTCATCAAAATATGAAAGTTATCCGAAATGTACCAAAATTTCACCTTAGGCTAAATTCGACATTCCGAATCCAAAAATGAAGTCCATTTTGAAATATAAAATATATATAATTTCAAAAAATAGGTATTACTATTCATAACGGCTAGTTTGATTGGTTATGGTGTGTTAGAACTCGGTGTTGCGTACAACACACGCTATCACATTATTCAAAGAGAAGCGTACCGTAGAAGCTTGGGGTGTTATATTTTACCTTAATCACTTTTTTGGTCAAAAAATAAGTTGACCATTATAGACATTATACATTATTTATCTTCCAAATATGTAATCAATTTTTCCAAATTAAAATAATATATGTGGTAGAAAATAATTTAAATTTCATCCCATGAACGGGATGGGAATAAAGTTTATAATGTAAAATTATTCCAAATATTGAAATGTGATTGTATCCAATTTTAATGTGAAATTGATTATAAATAACTAAATTGGATTAATTGATGTATAATTTACATATCATAACTTTAAAACTAATTTAAAATATAATTAAACTATACAAATAAAATAGATTAAAAAGTACTTTAAAAATAAAATTCAATATTTTCATTATTCAGTATAATTTGAAACTACATAGAAAAATACCCAATATTCACCCCAAGATAATTTTTAAATTATAATTTCAATTTTTATGTTTATTTTTATATATTAAATTTATCTTACTGAACAAATTTAATTTTAAAATTTGTGCTTTATTGAAATGATGTAAAAGGACATATATAAAAATATAGATTTTAACGTGTAATATTGAGATGGTAATTATCATATGCTTATCAGAAATATTAGGTGAATATAAAAAAAATTTATTTAATATATAATTTATAGATTGTATTATTAATACTTCTTAATTTTGTAAAATTAGATTATTAAAAAAATGACTTTGTGAACATAAAAACTCTTTTTATAAAAACATTCTCATTACATTCAGTTGGTTCTTCTATTCATTTCGAGTTAATTTGTAACCAATGAATTCAACTATATATTTTGATAATATTGTTATTGATTTCATTAAGTATAAATTTCATTTCTAGGGTGTATCTTATTATATTAAAAATATATATTTTTTGGTAACCCTTAGTCTTACATTTAATGAAAAATTCCAACCAAATTTGTTATAACATGTAATGAAAGCAAACAAAGTGTTACATTAATTTCAAAATATAGAATATTTTTTTAAATAAATCATAAATTTTTGAAATGTTGTATTCTTTTATAATCTTATTGTACCATTTCATACAGACTATTTAATACAATGATTTTTACATTAGAGATTTCGGGTGTTTCATTCTCCCTACAGAAATTAAATTGCATCCCGAAATGTTATACATGATATCGGTAATCGAGGGTTAGACAGTTTAAAATATTAATGTTGAAAATGCCACATCATAAATATTGTTAATAATAGATATTTTTAATAAGAATGAAAATTAAATTCCAATGTCAGCACAAAACAATACTTTCAAGTTGGATAAAATTAGTTGAATCTTGGACATCGAAGAGAAATCAAACAGTGGAGTTTTGGTAGAGAGTGATAGAAAACATGTCCAGTAGAAATTTGATGGAAAAAATCATTAAATAATAATTATTTATATGGTCATTGAAATCATAAAAAATGATAATAATATGACAAAATTTTTATTTCAAGACAAATTTTCATAGAGTTGAGGAATTCCATCACTATCTAAGATCATGAGTAAATATAATCTTAAATTTCAATAGCACAAATATTTTACTTTGGCTATGCCATGAAATATTTATAACTCATTTCTAAGAATAGGTTGCATCACATAGTCTTGTAATACATTAGTCCTTAAGTCTTCATTCATTGATAAACGTAATCCATTTCATAAATGGTGACCCATTTCAAATGATGGTGATCCAAAAAATTAGAATCATTTCCAGGGTAGTTGGTAGTACCCAATTGAATTTATCGACATGATACGTCCCTTTTTCCAAATTTCATTAACTAAAAAATTGGGATATATTAAGGCTTATATTTCCCTCAACCATGGGATTTCAAAAATGTTCAAATTGATAGTGAATAATATTACATGGTTTTCAGTACCAATCAACACAATATTATAAATACATGGTGAAGATGTACTAACATAAAATACGTATACATTAAATAATACTTATGACTAGGATATCATCAACAACATAAATTAATAAAATTATTCAATGTTATAAATATTGGAGAAAATTAATCATTCCATTTCAGCTATATCAATTGAATTATTTTGAAATTAATCTCTTAACTTCTTCTATGGAATATTCCTTTGTTGCTTGGGAGCATTTTTTTACATAGTGACACACCTCCTTCTAGTTGTAAAACTCAAACATACCATTTTACTTCTTCATTTTCATTATTTTTCTTAGTTACCTTTCTCTATATGCTTATATCAAACTCTGAATCCAATTTATCACATCCTATGGTGATTCTTTCTATAGTTATAACATGAGGAAAAATTCATATTTCCATTTTCCACTTTATCCATTATTTTATATTCCATACTATTATTATATTTATTACATTAAAATCTATATGACTTAGGGAATTATTTACCTATCTTGATATCACATAAAACTATTTCATTGTATGGAGAAAAATTTTGAGAGACCAGCACCTTCCAAATACTTGTCTTAAGTTATTCAAATAAATTTTCAATCCTGAATTCCATTTTTCATATGAAATCCGTAGAATAACATGATAATATTTTAATTGAATATTCATAATAAAAAACAAATTATTCATTATTTTACGTAAAATAATGGAACATTATCTTTACAATATTTTTTTTTCTCATGAGGGAAATATTTATGAAAGAATGTGTCCTTAAAAAATATTCATTCCTTGAGTTCTACTTCATATTTTTTCTAGTATTTTGGATCGGTGATGAGCATTGATACTCATAAAATTGATATAATAAAATTCAAGTGAAAAGTTTTACTTTTCACTACAACCATGTTGCTTAAATCAATTATCCAAAGACTTAACACACGGATCGCCTTCCATTGAATCAGTAGTCCCACAAAACGATTGGCGCCTATATCGCTTAAAGTGATCCAACATCTAAGCATATCATTGTGTAATAGTTTACTCTATCATGGAAAGGTTATGAGTCCTAAGATTATTAATTTGACCAAATATGTCCATAAAAGTCTTAGCTATAATACCAACTACATTCACTTTCTCAATAGAGAAACATCTATATTAGGGATTTGTATTGATCAACTTCTTCCTTCCATGATCTATTTTTTACAATAGAATTTGCTAGATGAGATCATAAATTTTTTTAAACTAATTATTAATCCGAGAAGTAGTGGAATATTTCTCATAAATTGAAAATGTTAGGTATATAAAATCTCATAATCATAGTCTTGGCTTTGGTAACATCACTAGTTTTTATAAACCATTTTTTCGGTTATGATTAAATCAATTTTAATTTTTGTATTGAATTTCAATATGTAAAATAATACTTTCCCATGGTACTATATTTTATTTCACAGCATGCACAACCAAATTGGCTTTTGATATAATCAATACCAACTTAGCATGCGTTAAACAGAACAACGAGTTTCTTTGAAGTATAATTTTATTATTATAATTTTTTAAATGAGATTTTTTTAACCTATATATTAAACATAGTAATAAGAATAATAATAAATAACATTATGATATTATTTATAATGGTTTTATACAAATAAAAATTATTGATAATGGAATATATAATTTTTGGTAAAGTATATATTTGTTTTAAAAAAATATTTTTTCAAATAAACTACATTTCATGTCTTTCTATGAAAAACAATAAAATATATATTAAAAACATTTAGAAATTTATTTTTGAAAAATAAACTTCATTTTCGAATTCATAATTTCAAAATTATCCTATGTTGAATTTTTGGATTTTTTTAAGAAAAATAATTTTCTTATGAATTGTGATAACTATTACATTTTAGTTAAAACTACATTTTTTCTAAATAATATTTAGTGTTTAATTTTAATTTAATTTTATTTAATTTCAAAATTGATAAATTATTCATATATTAATCAAATTTATTTCATTAGAATAAATTTCACATTGAAATTCAACATTAAAGCATAAGAATCATTTGATCATTATTCTACATTAAAAATCATTATTTCATTCCATCTGTAGGAATAGAATTAATATTAATATTAATTCTTCTATGAATTTAATTTAGAAAAATGGATAAAACCATTATAATAATTATAATTTTTAGAGTCTAATAACATAAACTTGTCCAAAAACATTAGTGCAAGTGATTAAAATTAATCCAAACGATTATGGTTAAATTAAGATTAATTAGAGACAAATCCTTAAAATTAGGGGTCAAAATGGAATAGAAACATGTTCAAAACCTATTTTATACCCATATCTATGACATGAACCTTATATTATGATGTTTGGTTGGTTTTATGACATTTTTTAGATAAAATCATTTTTATAACTAACTTGTTTTACAAAATGCAATGTGTTTCCTTTCCATTGCCTATAAAAGACCAACACATTTCCCTCTTCTTCACAACTATAAAAAAAATTATGTTCAGCCATGATCTGACCAATAATCATAGAAACATCCCTACCTTCCTCATTGAATCCTCCTTTTATGAAGAATGAATTTAATGTAATCCCTATATTGAAAACCAAAAGGATTTACCCAATTAAGTGGTAACATCCTCCATTAAACTCAATTCTTGTATTTTCATTATAAAATACCAAAAATCTTGTTATTCAAATTTTTTATAATAAAATTAATCCTGAATATATTTTTATTTTATTATTCTATGGGTTTGACCTACAGTTACACACATCACAGTCTAATGGATAACATACATACTATTTATGTGAATGATGAACTACTTTCTCCCAAAACGATAAATATTAGTTCTTCTATTACCACCTATCATTGTGGGTATTATGATAGTAACCCTAATTATATATATTATATAATAAATTTATAAGGTTATAAATCTTTTTTATCCCATTTTGAACACATATCATTGTTACTTTCCTTTTTCGGTACATAAGATCATCTTGTTTGAGGAACTGTACACTACCGTCCCATCAAAGCGATGTGATTAGATCACACACTACATTGAATGTCTAAAGTATGGTGTAGTGAAATTATATAATATATATAATAGTATAATGATAATTAAATTATATTATATAAATATATTCATCTATTTTATTTTCATTCTTTCATTCATTATGGCAATAAAAACCAAAAAATTGTTCATGCGTACGATTGACTAACCATCTCTTTGAATGATATATTCCATTTCACACTACCATATACTATAGTTTATAAGGAAAAAATATAATAAATATAAATGATATTAATATCCTAGATTACATTCTATAAATTTATATTTATATATAATGAAAAAATATAACAAATTAGGACAAATACGAAGAACAAAGATGATTTTACATGAACTGAAATCATAAAATAGAATTGTTAAAAAAAGGGTAATATACTGTCATAATAAAAAAAATATGGTATTAAATATATGGATATTCCTCTTTAGATGATTAATAATAAACTTATATTTTTTTATAAAGGTGTTTTGTATGTGTATTAAGAGATTCATGATATAAAGTAAGGGGATTTCATCTCACATTTTATTTCTGTGTGATACATGCCATGTTAACCACTATTTCATTTTTAATAGTGTATATACATCCCATGAATGTATTACATTGTTATAATTATTATATTTATGTGTAATTACATATCCATTATATGATAATTATTTCATGGTATTTATGTTTCAAGAATTACCAAATCAAAAAGATAATATTTCCAATTTTTCTATCTTTGAGAAATATGGTTTGATATGCAACTAAATTATTTCACGAGTTTTATTTGTGAAGTTATATAATGAATATCATTTTATCAATGATAATTTATGATTCATGCAATTCAATTTTCTTAAATGTACAGTATTATCCCATGTTACCATGTGGTAATAGTTTATTGAAACAATCTCATCGTTTATTAGGATTGTTTATGTTTATTCTACCATTGATGAAATATTATGATCCATATCTCAAGAACACACAATAAATTTATTATACACTATTTATTCATGATATATTCATTTTTAGTTCCATTTTCCCCATACATTGTAATTAAAATATTTAACAATTTTGTTTTTAAAAAAACTAACTGTATTTCTCTTTTCGATTGGAAATCATTCTTATTTGAAAAACCATTTTTTCAAAAATGCTTCCAAAGAGATTTCCATATTAGTTTATTATTTTTCATGGAAAATGTACTTAAAAATGATTTTTTGTCCCCTTAAAAAAAATTAAAAATGTTTTATGTTTTGAAGAATCTTTTTCAAATAAGAAAGTATATTTTACTTAGAAAATGTTTTTAAATGATCATTCAAGACTTTTTTCCATCTAAGATTACATCTGTTAACGTTAATCATGCAATTATATTAAAATTTTTCAATTCTTCCCTTCATATTATGTATCTAAATGTATTATGTTTTGATGTCATGATATTTTTTAATCTAGTTTTACTTTTTTAGGTTATATGATTTTGAAACCTGATTCATTTAACAGTGTATTATTTTTATTACAGGATTATGAAGGCTATATATTTTTCCATAGGTTATGTTATGTTTATTTGTTTATGATGCACATTTCTATCCATTTGTTATGATATGATTTTAGATTACATTATGTATCAAGTATCTCTGGTTTTATTATGATAAGGGTGGGACCTATATCTCCATCCAATGCATTGGATAATATTTATATCTAATTATATTGACTAATATAGTATTATAAATGAACCTTGACTAATATGATGGGCATAGGAGTGATCCATGACTACTAATATGTATGAGGAGTGAACTCATGAACCTATGATGTCTATGGGAGTGAACCACCACTACTAAGATGGCAAGAGGAGTGAAATCTACATCCAATATGGTCTTAGAAGTAATGCCTTGGATACTATAGAAATATTTTCATATGCTTATGTGTCTTCCAAAATTCCAATTTTTATTCCAAAATTATGTTTTCAAGTATTTTGTTCATTATTTCTTTATGATTTATATCTTACAAACTATTAATATTTATTTCTTGATTCATGTATATGATCTTTGATCTGCATGATATGGTCATATATTTTCACAATCATGTTTTTATACACTTATTCTCATGATTATGTTTAAATATCTCAATTGTTTATCCTTAATGAACTTCTGAGCTCACACTATTTTAGGATTTATTCCCCGGGTTGTGAAGAAATGTATTATGTTTTATTCATTTAAGATGGGTTCTAGTCAAGAAGAATATAGTGAGACATAAGTTAGCTCACTTATGTGTTAGTGTTCATGGTTCCATGTTTCCAATGGCACTAGACTAGTATGGTCTTTTGGAATCATTCTATATAATGATTGAATTTTTCTAAAAATGTTATGTAATTTTAATGTATGAAATCAGAGGTTCACTATAGTCCATATCAGAGATATGTTTTAGTTAACCTTTAGAGGTTAGGATGATAAATCCATAGTAAGTACCCTAAGGGAATAGCTACAGATAAGGAAAATTATATGAAAACTTCCTAGAATTTGGGTAAAGGGTAAAGTGAGTGGTTTCCTACCAATACATCTCTTTTTGGATAATACAAGTTGATGTGGCTCTAAAACTAATGTACCTAGGTGTAAAAACTCTAATAAAAAGTTCTAGACCTGAGTCAGGTTAATTTGGTAAAATATAATGGGCTTTTTAGATCATATGGTTTGAAACTACAAGGGTAAATGATATGGGAATTTGAAAACTCTTTAGAAAAAAACATACAGTATTTAAATGGAAGTTGACTATGAACATCCTAGGATAAACCTAAGGATTCATAGATTTGGGAAGGTTTCATAACCTAGACATCCTATAAGTAACATTCCAGGATTATGTGGTTTGTCCTTATGATAAATTTTTCTTACTCTTTGATTTAGTTTTTAGGTAACTGATGGAACTTGAATGAATCAAATTAACGGTTATTATGACAAAAAATATAACAATTGTCCTCATGAGGATTAGAATTCTATGTGAGATTTATTGAAAAAAATTTAATACCATGCTCACACATCTTTCATAAGCTATGAGTCATAGTGTACTTACAAATGAGAAAGGAGAGAAAAAAAATCTATTGAGTCCTTTATGAGGAAATGTCCACATTATTTTAGAGGGTCTTCTGATGCACATGCATTTATATAGTGGATAAGTACCACTGAAAAGATAATTTTTGTCCTTTAATGTTCGAAACATGAAGAATTTATTCCAGAGGTTTACCATTTACATAGTGAAGAGGACCAATAGTGGACTCTACTCAAGAATATGAGGAATCAAGATGATTTTGAATCCATGTAATGGGAAATATTAAAGAACATATTTTTTGATAAGTGAATCCCTAGGATTCTTGTTACCATTATAAGGAAAGAGTTTGTTATTTTGAAAGAAATAGATGATAAGTCTATTGGTACCTATGAGGATAATTTCACATGGCTTGCGATATATGCTTTAGGAATTATCATCCAACCTGAATGTTATGCTGATAGAATATTTATTTGTTTAAATAAAATAATGAGAATTTTTTTGGCATAAAAAAATTATAGCTAGGAAGAGATTGTGTGTTGTACTATCAAGGTTGAAATGGAGGTCGGAGTCACATATCAACTTCATGGCTTTGATTAGAAAAGGATGTTGGAATTTAGAGTAAAATTTAATATCAATGAAAATAAGAAGATGATATTTCATTGATGATCTATGTGTGGGAAGAATAATGGAGGAAATTGTATTAAGAGGTATAATAAATATTTTCTGTTTAGAAGGGAAGTCCATCGAGAGATTGATTGCCAACGTTATGGAAAGAAGTTATGTAATAGTGAAAATAGAGAAAATTCCACAAAAAGTGAATCTCTTACACATTGGTGCTATAAGTTGTAAGATAATGGGAGTTATGATAAAAAGTGTCCACACCAAAGGGATGGTGATGATGAAAGGTGTCAGTAACCTCTTATGTTGTGGGATAAGTGGAAATATCATGAAATTGAGGTTTCTAAACAGGGGTTTGATAATAACGTGATGAAAGGTACACTTACCATCCACTATAGAACTAATAAAGTTATATTTTATTTGGGATATACCCTCACTTTAATATCTATATAATTCTATAAGATTGTTCATTTTCCAAAAAAATGATTATATGAGGAATTAGAATGAAACCAACTAATGGTACGACGATTTCATCCCATGTATATGATTCCTCTTCAGTTTAAATTTGTGGGAATGTTTATCCTAAAAATATTTTCATTCTTCTTTTGGTGGAATTTTAGGTCAAATTATATATGGATTTTCATTCTCCACAAAAATCTCATTTCAATTTTCTACAAAGGGATGTTATGTTTGATATTTCAAACCCTCCATTGATCATCCTTAAATGTGATGATAAATATGAATTTCTTATGGAAATTAAATCTAGTGTGTGGGTATTAATTAATATTTAAAAGTATTTTTAATATAAAATTATCGTGGAAAAGATTAACATCGATAATATGCCTAATATTTGGGAATTTCAGGATATATTTCTAAAAAAATAGTATCCTTCCAACAAAATGTGAAGTTATGTTATCAATATGACTCATACCTAGTGCCACACCAATTTCAAATAATCCTTACAGAATGGACCCAATTAATTTATAGGATTTAAAGAATAAACTCTTATAAAACCTTGATAATTTATTAGTTCAACCAAGTGTGTCACCTTGGGGTGAAACATTTAATTTTGTAAAAAAAATATGGGTTAATGAAACCCTAAATTGATTATCAGGATTTGAACATGATCACAATCAATAATATGTATCATCTTCTACATATTGATGAAATATTTGATCAACTGTGTGGAACTCTATAAATTTCCAAGATTGACAACAATTCTGTATATCTTTCATTAAGGATTAAGAAATAATATATAGCCAAGATGTCATTCCCCAAAAGTTATGGACAATATGACTATATAGTGATTCTTTTTTGACTTTCTAATTACCCATTTATCTTTATGGATTTGATGAATAAATTTTTTAGTTATTACCTTAACTAGTTTGTGGTAGTCTCTATATATGATATTCATATATATTCAAAGGTAATTGAAGAGATTGAAGCTCACTTGAGAATTATTCTAATGACCCTAAGGTTGGAGAAAATATTTAATGTTTTATAATGTGTGAATTTTGGATAAATTTTTTTTACACAGAATCTAAAGATATGATATAGTAGTAGATACATCAATAATTAATTCTATTAAATTTTTGTCTATACCAACAACCGTCACTGAAATTAATATATTTCACTATTTAACTAGATATTTTTTTAAAAATTTGTAGAATTTCTCATGACTATCTAATCCATTAACCAAGTTAACTTAAAAGGATTCCATGTTTTTATTGATATATGAATGTGGGGAAAATTTCCTATAACTAAAGAGAGGTTTATTCAGTGAACCTATGTATTCAATACCATATATTAGTGAAGGGTTTTTAATTTACATTGATGCATCCAAGAATTTATTGGGATGTGTTTTTATACAGAATAACATCGTTATCACCTATACATCACAAAAGTTAAAGATTCATGTGACAAATTAACCAACTCATGATGTGGAGTAAGGGGTGGTTATTTTTTCATTATAGATATGTAGGCATTATCTTTAAATATAATATTGTGAAATATATACCGATCATAACAGTCCGAAATATATATTCACACATAAGGAGATGAACATGTTCCAAAGAGGATGGAGAGAGTTGATAATGGATTATGATTTCGCAATACATTACCACCCTATGAAAGTGATCTAGGTGGCCGATGATTCGTATTGAAAGAAACATGATAGCTTAACCATAATGGGGATAAAAAAATATACAATGTTTGTGGATTTGAAAAATATTGATCTCAAAATATTGAAGGAAAAGGCAAAATAACCCCTTACAAAAATGAATGTTCAACCCACTATCTATGAGATGTTTAATGAGGCTTAATGAAAGATGTAGTGGTGGAAATAAATGTGGGAAATTCTCATGAGTATAACCTTTATAAGGATGGAATAATGAGGTTTGGGAAATGTGTATGTATTCCTTCATTACCATATTTTAAGAAGGAGCTATTAGAGTAGCACATAGTTTATCATTATCTATTCATATCTTAAGTACGAAGATGTCAATGGAATTGAATTAACACTTATTGTGGGATGGAATGAATTGTGATATCCCAGATATTGTATCTTAGTTATTTTTATGACCTAATTTTATGGCTGAAAAACTAAAACCTAAAGGGATGTTGCATCCATTATCTATACAAGAATAGAGATTAGAAAACAACACTATGGACTTTGTCAAAGGACATCCCAAAACCAGAGAAGTTTTTAATGATATGTGGGTCATAGTTGATCGCATTACTATCTTAGCACAGTTTATCTCTATCATAGAAGAATCCTCTCAAGATCTGATTTCCAGGATATAGATTAAGGAAGTGTTAATATTGTGTGGAATTCCACATTCTATTATATTGGTTCAGGATCTGAGGTTTACCTCAATGATCTAGAGAAGTATCTCGAATACATGTGATAAAGAATTGAGTTTCATCTCTAATTATCATCCTCGGATTGATGGTATGTTCTAAGGAACAATTCAAACACTAAAAGATATGTTGAGATCTTGTTCTATGGATTTCAATGGTGGTTGGGATCAACACTTTTCTCTAGTTGAGTTTTTTTACAAAATGGATTTCACTCAACAACTCAGATGGAACCATCTGAATCCCTCTATGAGAAGAAATCTAAAACTCCAATGTGTTGGAATGAAGTAGGATTAAAAATGATATTGAGACCAGAGATTTATTAGTAAATGGTAGAGAAAGTTATAGCCATTTAATATCACATCAAGGAAGCTCAAACTTGGGAGAAATGTTATGTTCATAACCATCGGCTTGACCCAGATTTTGAAGTTTGAGATACGGTGTTTCAATGAATCTCACCCTAGAAAAATACTATGATATTCATTCATAAAGTGAATGTAATCCCTTGCAATATCATTCTGTCCTAGATTCTAGATTGTATTGGGATGGTAGATAATCACATGTTACTTCATATAAATCTCTCTAAAGTCCATAATGTGTTAAATGTATCTATCCATATGAAGTACATACATGACCCTTAAAATGTACTGAACTAAAATATCATAACACTGGAGCATGTCCTTTTTTATGAGGAACATCCTTTTAAAAATTTGCATCATACATATACAGGTCAACAAACAAGACAAATCAATGGCTCTAAATTTGTTGAGAAATCACTAGTTTGAGGAAACTACATTGTAACATGAGGATTTGATAAAGAATAAGTATCACTAAATTTCTTACCTGATTGATGAATTTCAAATGAAAAATTCATTTTAAAAGTGTTGAATGTAAAACCCAATGTTTTTATGTACCATTTATTTAATCCTAGAATGAATTAATTTTTATTAATATCTTGCATTTCCCTAGGTTAATCATTCCTTTCACACAACACCAACTTGTCTTATAATACAAAAAATTCCAACTTGTCATGTGCTACTCTCAACACCGACTTGACGTGCATTACACATAGCACTGAGTTTCTACAAAGCATCATTTAAATATTATAATTATTTATATGAGATTGTTTTAATCCTATCATTAAACATGGTAATATGAATAGTAATAACTACTTCTTAAAGATTATTTATAATGTTTTAATATAAATAAAACTAATTGATAATGGAATATATAATTTTTGGTAGGGTCTTTATATGTTTATAATTGTATTTTCTAAAATGAATTACTTTTCATGTACAATTGTGAAAAGATTTAAATTAATATTAGTCCATTTCAAAATTTATTTTAATAAAATAACACTAATTTTTGAATTTATAATTCTAAAATTATATTAGGGTGAATTTTTGGAATTTTTCTGAGAACCATCAATTTTTTATTAACAGTGAAAACTACTACATTTTATTAATAAACTAACTTTTTGTTAAAAAAATATTATTGTTAAATTATATTTTGATTTTTTAAGTCACATTAGTCCAATAATACATATATTAATACATCTTATTTTATTATAATCAATTTACCTATGAAATTGAATATTAAAATTTAACAAAATGTGGATTATTTTTCTACATTAAAAACATATTATTTTTCCTAATTTGTGGGCTTATCATTAATCTTAACATTTCTTCTTTTGTGAATTTAATTTTCAAAAAAGACATAAACAATTATAATCAGTACAATAAATATATCCTAATAAGATCAACTTAATTTTTTACAAAAAAATATGGCTACAATTGATTAAAATTAATAACAATGATTTTGGCTAAATTAAGTTTAATTAGGTATAAAACATAAAAATTAATTGTCAAAACGACCTATACACTTGTTTAAAACCTATTCTATGGCCATTTTTCAGACATTAACATCCCATTATCGATTTTAGTTGTTTTTATGACCTTTTTTTCTGTAGGAATGTGGGGACACCTGACTTTTAAAAAAAATGATATGTGTGTCCATTCCTTTCCCTATAGAAGTACACCACCTCTCCCTCTTATTCGATTTTATAAAACCATTTTTTTTTTGGCCAATAACATCCATATAAAAATCCCAATATCCATAATGTCCTCCTTTATGCCTTCTATTTCAACAAATTATTCCATTTAATCCATTTGTGCAAACCCAAATGGTTTACCTGATTAAGTGGTAATAACCACCCAAAAATCCATTATTTTATATTCATTCTCCACTGCCCAAACACTTCTTATTCCATCTTTTTATACCAAAAATAGTATAATAAATATTATAGGAATATTTTATTATAATGGTTAGACCTACATTTATACACATGACCATCTAATGCGTTATGAACATATTTTTCATGTGTACGGAAAACTACCGCAACACAAAAAGAGACTATTTTATTTCCCTTACCACCTCTTATGGATGTAATAACTATTTGAATTGTGTTTATTTGTATTATATATTATATTTTTTTGTATTTAATAATATGTATTCCTTTTAAAAGACATATCTTTTATCCTTCCATTCAGTGTAAATAAGTTAATTTCATTTTCAGAAGTGTGGACTACCACCCACTCAAAACGATGTGATTCTTTCGCACACTAAATTTAATTTGTTAATGATGGGTGTAGTGACCTTATATGATATATATAAAATGATAATTATAATTTAACAATATGTTGGACGTGGTCATTCTTCATCTCTAGAGGCTAAAATTCTGGGGGTCATCCATGCTGTTGACTTTATGCTTCAAAGAGGTTGGAGAAAGCTTTGGATTGAATGTGATTCTACCACTATCGTTCTTTTCATTTGAAATGGCCTCACTCATCTTGCCTGGCCACTTAACTCTCTTTGTATGAATTTTCTGAACTCGCTCCATGAGATTCATTACATAGATACTCATGCTTACCGTAAAGCGAATGTTGTTGCAGATGCACTTGCTAACAATGGTGTTCAACAAATCATGACTTGGCTTGACACTATCCCAACTGACTTATTATATCTGTTTGATAGAGATTGTAAAAAAATCCCATCCTTCTGAAATTTGTAATCATTTTGATTATCCAGAAATTGTTCTTTGGTCTTTGACCAAATTATTAACTTTTAAAAAAATATAACTGATATTTATATAAATTTTTTAGATTTTTTGATACATGATATTTCTATATGGATTAAAAATATAAAAAATTAAGGCACATAAAAAGAACAAAGCAGATATTACCTAATGTGAAATCCTAACAAAGAATAGTTATCAAGAGGGTAATATAATGTGATAAGGAAACAATATATAGTATTAAATATTATAATATTATTCCATAAAATATTTATAATAAACTTATATTTATTATATTGGATTTTTTGTGAGTACAAAGAGATTCAGTACATATATTGAGGATTTAATCTATCTTTATACATCCCTGTGATACATGCCTTATTCACCACTATTTTTTGTATATTGTATATAATTCCCTTGAATGTATTATATGATAATTATTCTTAATTTTATGGTAATTAAATATCCATTCCATTATTCTTATTTCATGTGGATTATTTTTCAAGAGTTACTAAATCAGTAAGATAGTTTTGTCTCAATTTACCTTCTTTGAGATGCATGTTTTGTTATACACCAATATTCCTTTCGGATATATATTTGACATGTTATTTAATGAATTAATATATTTTGATAAATATTTTAGGACTAATGTAATTATATTTTCTAACATGGAGTGTACGATCTCACGTTACCATGTTGATAGAGTTTATATAATTAATCTCATCATTTATCGGGATTAATTATGTTTATGCTTCCATTGATGAAATATTATGATCCATATGTCAATAACACTAAATCATTCTCATCACCAGAAGTTATTAATGATATATTCATTTTATAGAACCAAATTTTCACAAATTTTACTTACAATATTTAAGTAAATGTTTTTTTAAAATATGACTATATTTCTCTTTTCGGTTAGAAATGTGAATTATTTCAATAATCATTTTTTCAAAAATATTTTCAAAAAGTATTAAATTTTCTTTAATATTTTTCAAGGATAAAGGTTTTACAAATTATTTCATGTAATATTCAATGAAAATATTTTTCAACCTTTTTTTTAAAACCCTTCTTCAAAATAGAAATGATATTTTTTAAAAAAAACGTTTTTAACAGATTTTTCCAAATTATTTTCCATCTAAGATGAAGTCCATTGATGTTACTATTTAATTTCTATGAAATTGATTGAATGATTACATTAATATTACTTCTATAAATGGATTATGTTATTATGGAATGATGTTTATGAAACCTTCTTATCTTTCAATGGTAATATTCTTTTGAAAAATGCTTCATTTAATGTGTTATTATATTGATGAAATAATTATTAAATATGTATCTTCTTCCAAAGATTAAGGTATGTTTACATGTTTATGATACCCATTTTTTCCTGGGGTAATGATATTATTTATAATGTCCTTGTTCCACCTGTATGTATTACTTCATTATGAGATGGGCGAGACCTATATCTTCGTCCTCTGCCTTCGGTAAAGAATTATATTTCATGAGATAGATGAAGATGGTCATGGTAATGATCCATGACTACTAAGATGACCATGATAGTGAACCATGACTTCCATGATGGTATGTGGTGTGAAAAATGTTAGTAATATGGACATGGGGGTGAACCATGACTACCATGATGGTATGGGGAGTGAACACATACTAATAAGATGGTCTTGGCTGCAATGACTTTTCTATTATTGAAATAATTTAATGTCCTTATGTGTCTACAAAAATTCCATGTTTTATTCATGTTATATGTTTTCAAGGATGGTGTTATTTATTTTCTTATTATTCATTTCTTATAAACATCCAATCATTATTCCAAGACTCACTAATATTATCTTTGTTATGAAGGTTATGAACTTTTAATTTCACAATCATGTTATAATACCATTATTATCATTATTATGAATACATATCTTCTTCGTTTACCCTTACATGGCCTTTGAGATAACCCCTTTTTATGATTCCATCCACAGGTGATGAAAAATTTTATTATTTTTGACGTATCTAAGTACGGTTTTAGTAATGAAGAACCTACCGAGAGTTAATTTTGATCATTTTTTAATCATATTTCATGTTTCCATATTTCAAAGGGAACATGACTAGTATGGTATTTGGGATCTGTTTGTATAATTTTTTAGGTTATCCACAAATATAATGTAATGTTTATGTATGAAATTAGGGTATTGATATTTCTTATCTTATGTTTATATCCACTAATAAATGTTTTCCTATATCTACTTTCCAAATATTATACTAGAAATTGTTTAATACAAACTATAATGTGTCGACCTTAGATGCTCGGATTTGGTTGATTATGTTACTACATTGGTAGAATTGTATGAAATCAAAACCCAAAGGACCGATAATGTTATATGTTATGGAAGACCAGATTACAAAATTCATACCTTTATTACAATGATTAATAGATAATAAAACATAAAATATAATACAAAATAACATGAAATAAAATATATCCATGAAATCTCATCAATATATTTCTTCATCATTTCTCTGGGAAAGGGAAAAAAATTAGAGAGTGGTCAAATGATAATTAATGGTATAGACAAAAAAAATCAATACTGAATAAATTTCTATAATCATAGTTTAAGATTACAAAAATTATCACACATTGAATATAAATATTTTGATAAGGAATAATCAATATTTGTATAGTAGATAACTAAAAAACATGAATATTTTTCAATAACCTAAGAATGAAATTCCCCTATAGATATTGTCAAAGAAAAAAATCCCCTGGATAAAAATAATAATTAATTTATTAGTAAAGGTAATTCATAATTATTTGATTTCATGTTTCCCAGTCACATGATACCTTTACATTCATGTCCTACTCTCAAGACTGTTTATACTAATTTGACTTGGCCAACTGATTCATCTCATGTAACTACTTATTCAACATTGGTATTGCATTGACTAGTACCCAACCATTATCATTCAGCTACAAATAATTCATTATATATTGAAATAATCAACTTATATAATAAAAAAACTTCCCTATCAAATATTAATATTGAGTAAAGGATACCGATTTATCAATAATTCCATATTTTTTCAAACAAAAGTCGAACTAAGCACCTTTTGTAAGAATGGAATTCTTTTTATGAAAAAATAATATCCATTTATGGATTTTTAATATGAATTTAAAGTATAATTAAAATGACTATAATATGTTATTATTTCAAGAGAATGTAGGCAATCATAAAAGAATATTCCTTTTAAATGATAACTTTTACACCCAAATATCATTTAAATCTAAACCCCTTGGATGTATACCACATTTTATTATCTAGTAAAATAAAATAAAAATTTTAAATTATTTAATCGACATTAAATTAAATTGTTTTATTATAACAAATACATCTCAATGGAATATAAATTGAGATTAAAATCTCTTACCTTGAGTCCAACTTGTAACATTTATATTTATCTACTTAATAGTAAACAAATGATAATTCATTACAAGATTTAATAACATTTTCAATTTTATAATTACTTTTATTTAACTTATTATAATTGTTTATACAACTAATTAAACAACTATGTGTTCATCTTCTGTCTTTACAAAATTCGGTTCATGTGCCATAATTGACTTTATAAGGTCGACTATGGTAAAAGGGGTCATTATATAAAAATATCTAGAACAATTATCATGAAATAATTATCATATTTATACATAAATATTTCTTTTTTAGGAAATCATGAATGTTAGTTAAGAAAAATTCACAATAGTTACAATCATAGAATGGTAAGACATACGTACATATTAGTAACTGTCTCATTTTTCAATGATCATTCTAGAATGATGTTAGTTAAAATTTTAACATTATATAATAATATTTATATCATAAATATCACTAAATTTAATCATATATACTTATATATATATAACTAAAATGATGTAAAATGAATAACATCACATTGATGTGGCGATAGTCCACACATTCACGAACGATGTTATAACTTATTTTAGTGTGTGAAAATGGTGATAAGGAAAACAATATATTATATTTATAAAATGGTAATAATTTAATAAATGTAATATAAATTTATATCATTTCCCCAATCTTTAATAAAAAACATTAATACATTTTGTGTAATGTGAGAACGTATCACATCGTTTTGAGTAGGAGGAAGTCCACATGTCCACATATGATGTTATCATATTTACAAAAAATGGAAATCATATAGATATATGTTATATAAAAATTACAAAATTATTAAAAAAAACTTCAATATCATGTTTTCTTATAATAATTTCCAACCGTGATAGGAGGTACAAGAAAAAACAAATATCATCATTTTGTGAAGCGGTAGTATGTCATACACATGAACATTAAATTCGTTACACATTTTATGGAAGTCTATGTAGATGAATGATCAAGAATCCACATAAAAACATTGTAGAATATTTAGTATACATATCCTAATATATATTAATGGAATAATAATAATTAATATTTTTAAATAAATAATACAAATGTGATTACTGAAGAATGTAACCTCTTTTTCATGTAACTCCCTTTGTTTTGCACCGAAGGAATTCCTTGGTATTACTTATTACCAATTTTAGGATTATATGAATATGGATGGTATTTTGGTAGCTTATTTGGGATTTTTTTATGGGAAAAGGGATTTATTTGAGTGAATTAATTGGAGGGGTGAGTGCCTTTTTATAGTGGATGAAGAGTGATATTATTGTAAATATAAAAAGGTAAACATTCTTAAGAGGTCTACATTGTATGATGTGACTACAAGAATAAAAATAGTTCTTTAAAAGTGATTATATGTTAGAAATATGGCTATAAAGTATGTTTTCTACTTGTTTCAAAGTTATTTTATACATTAATATTATGGTTTAGTCCCTTGTTAAGCATAATGGTACTGTAATCGTTTTAAATAACATTAACTATATTCACTAATATTTTTTTTCTAAAACTAAGTTGAAATTTCTATAAATAATATAATATTATGATTCTAAATATGGAATAAATTTTTATAAATTGTATTAAAATAATCTGAATAAATTACTTTAAATTGAATCCCAAAGACAGTATGAGGAAGTAGCTTTTTAATCTACAAATTCACAAATGAATGAAATGTTTTTATATCCAATTTCATTGTGAAATTGATCAAAATGAACTAAATTAGATTAATTTATGTATTATATATCTTAGTTAACATTAGAACAAATTTAAATATAATTTATCTAAATTAACTATTTGATGAAAAGAAAATTTTAAATTAAAATTCAGTATTTTCAACTATTCATTAAAAAATGTAACATCACAGAAAAATTACCAATGTTCAGACAATGATAATTTATAAATTCATATTTATAAAATTAATTTTAATTTGAAATTTATAATTTTTAAAATCTATTAAAAAATCATTCATAAAATAGGTTGTCCAATAAAATGTTGTAAAAGGTCCTTTTAAAAATATAAATTTGTATACATAATATTGGGTTTGATTTTATCTTATGGTTATCAAGTAAATTGGATGAAAGTAAAAAAATATTTCAATTAATATATATTACATTTATAACATTAATATCATTCTCTAATTGTAATTAATTATTTTTAATAGGATAAAATGAATTTGTGAGCATAAAAATAGTTTTTTATATAGAAATTACCATTACATTAAATTGGTTCTTATATTCATTTTTTCTCTATTTGTAACCAATGAATTCAACCATGTATTTTCATATGTTAGTTGGTCTTATTCATAACCATAAATATCATGACTATTTTGTACATTATTATATTAAATAATAATATATTACTGATATGATTTTTTTTAGTGAATATTTCTCTTGAGTATAATGCAAACAAAAAAAAAGACATTCTTACATGTAACGCAATATAAATCAATGTTTTGTGCATTAAAATATATAGAATAAGTTTATTTAAAATATTAAATCTATCTTAAAGACTCAGGATGGTATATTACTTTCTATACATGGTTTCATTGTCACACATGATTTTAAGTACTCTGTTCGTACTTTGGAATTTTTGGGTGTCACATTCTCTCATCCATAATAAAATTGTCTTCCCATGATTTAAACACTATATCGGCAATTGAGGGTTTTATACTGTAATAAAACAGTGTTTAAAACCCCACATTTTAAATAGTTTTAATAACACATCTTATGAATAATAAGGAAAAGAAAATGTGAAGTTCACCATAAGACAAGGCTTTCAAATAGGAGAAACTTAGTGAAAACATATACATGGAAGTTATATAAAACTATCAAGTTCTGATGCAGACTGAGAGAGGACATGTTCGGCTGAAAGTTGATGATCCAAAATACGTAACTCCCTACTATAGAAAAAGTTCATTTATTTCATAAAAAATAATTTTAATGGCATAACATTATTTTTGGAATCCATTTTCCATAGAGTTGAGGAATTCCTTCACTCTATATGAATAAATATAAATACATGTTTCTATATTATAAGCACAATCTTATCCTTTGGTTATTACATGAACTATTTCTACCTCATTTATTAGTATAGATTTCATCACATTGTGATGTAATAAATTAATATTTAATACCTCATTCAAATATCAACTTAGACTTTTTCATAAAAAATTAATCATTAAAAAATATTATGATCCAACACTTTAGAATCATTTCCAAGGTAGTTAGTAGTACTCAATTTACATTGTCAATATGAGTCATATATTTTTTAAAATCTCACTATATAAATATTAGAAATATATTAAGTATTATCTTTTCTTCGACCATTAATTTTCCAAAAAAAATTAAATTGATATTGAATCAAATTTCTTGGATATTAGTACCAATAAACACAAGCTTTTAAATACTCAATTAAAATGTACAGTATAACAATCATTATACATTTCATAATTCTTATTAATAGGATTACATATCAATGAAAAAATTATATAATTATTCAAGGATCTAAATACATGAGGGAAATAGTCATTCCAATTTAGATATATCAATATCATAATCCTGTCATTGATCTCATAGCTTCTCTTAAAGAATATTCCATTGATTCTTGGAAGATTTGATTTCATTTTTTCACATATCATTATAGTTGTAACCATATATAAGATAATTTTTCTTCATCAGTTTTCATTATTTTTCCTAGTGACCTTTATCACCACACTTATAACATACTCCCAATCCTTTCAATCATTTCCCAGGATGATTCTTTCCATAATTATCACATGTTGGAAATCCTACGTTATCTTATTACCATTGACCCTTATATTCTATTTAATCATTTTATTATCGTTATTACCTTATAATTCATAATAATTCTAAAATTATTTCAATATCCTAATAGCATAAAAAATTGTTTCATCATATGAATAAAAAACATAGACACCAGCACCCATTAAATACATGGCCTATGTACTTGAAATAAATAGTAAATCATGAATTCTATGTTTCATATTAAATATGTAGAATATCTTTCTAACGTGGTAATGGTAGATTCATACTCGGAATCACTTTCATATATCTTTTTATTTAAACTAATGAAAATTATCTACCTATCAGTTATTTTCTCCTTTGAGAAATGTTTTTTAAGGAATGTATCCATAAAAATTTTCCATTCCATTAATTGAATTTCATATTCTTTGTATTATTGTAGATCAAAAAACACCATTTTTTGCCTCACTATTGAGACAATACACTTTAATGTGTTCCATTTTCTATTTTAACACATCTAAATGTGATAAATATATTTTCTGAAGTCTGAAACCGTTGCTCAGCTACCATTGGATTGGTTGCCCCACTAAATGTTGGAGGACATTACCGTGTAATGTTATCTGAAATAAATGAATCTTTAAGTCAATTAGGTTTCTCTATCCATAATAGGTTTTGATTCATAGCCTAATTAAGCTTCCATAATATATCTGTAACATGCCCAGTTACCAAAATAATTACATTGACTTTCTCAACAGGTCAACCTCTACATTTCATATGAGTATTGATAAACTTATTCCTTATAGGTTTGATTTTTAAATAATTTCATACACTATATTACACCATAATATTATATAGCATAATTTATAATCCCAAAATTTGCAGAATACTTATTATAAATTGAAAAATTAATGGATATATAGTATTATAATCATAAACATGGTTTTATTAAAATTTTCATCTCTGATTATCCTTATAGTATATATTATTGTTATATTGCCTAATATATGTTTTCAAAAATCTAGTTTCCAAGGTTTCTACTAATATTACGTTGATATGAACTATAATTCCCAGACCCCATAAGCCTAGATTCGGTGTTATACTTTATTACATTGGCATGATTACAATGAATAAAATCCTTCTGTTCTGACCAGTATAGATATTTCCAAAACCTGATTACATAAATGATACCCATATTATATTGGGAGGTATAAAATAAAACATCATAAATAATAAAATGAAATTAATTTCATCCGTGAATTCTTATTCTATTATTTGTCATTCAAATCCTCAGGAAAGGAAACAAACTAAGGGTGAGATGAAATGCATAGTAATTATAAGGCCCCAGCCTTAAACCTTACTTAATATTGAATTAAATGAATAATTAACATTGAGGATCTTTTCAGGTTTCGAGTTTTAGAGAATTAGGACATAACTATTACATCTTAAAAGATTACAAAGTAGCCACTTCTACTAAGTTTCCATAAAAAAACTCCTAAATAGAAACATGTCTACTTCCATGTTTTAGAGAGCATGACTTTCCCTTCATCCCATCTTTGACTCTATTCCATATTAATTCCAGTGAAAAATATTTAAAAAAACTTGGGGTGAGCATAAAAAGCTCAGTAAGGTATACAGAAAGCATGAAAACTATTAGTTTTTTAAACATCATGTAAACCATTTATACTTTATCAAAGTAACACCTTCAGCTTCATGAAGTATTAAAAACTCTTCACTGAATAAAATATCATTAATTACCATTTTGTAAGAAAAAGATTACCATAAAACCCATATAAATAAAACATAACATATAAAGGTATCTTGGGACATAATCATACTTAAGTGGAAGAACCATACGGTATACTTCCACACATATCACCTAATGGAATAGCCATACAACCGACTTCCATACATACTTAATGAAATAGCCATATGGACAACTTCCATTCCCAATGCATTGGAGGTTATAACGTAACCAATCATCCTGGTATTCACGGAACCACCCATCATATGGTTTATCACGTAACCACCCATCAAATGTCCAACTACCTTTATAAAATCATAATACTTAAAACAAATATAATGGAAAGATAACATTTCCACATTCCGATCAAAATATATAACATAAATATATTGACATAAAAAAATCCATTATAAAAACCATTTTCAATACCAAAATACATAAATGAGTATATGGTATTTATTTCATTTAAAAAAAATTACAGCTTTTTGAGGAAGCCAAAGACCAAATAATACTCACAGTGGCAGAAAAGGTCATTGTCACCACATACATCAAAAGAAACATTCTTTTTTGTCGTTTAGTAAAACGCTTCGTAGAAAAAGATTCTTTTTGTATATAAGTAAAATTAAAAGGGGTTTATACAACGTATAAAATAAAGTTGGGTATAAAACGAAATATGCCTCAATGAAAGGAGATTGAGACGAAGTCCCTTACCTCGGGTCCGACTTGACTCGATCGTTCTTTAACATCCTGAATAATAAACTTCAGTTAATTTCTACTTGAAAAATAACCATTTTCAAGTAAATTATTCCTTTTATATCACCTATTACCTTGTCATGGACATTATGTAATTATTTTGGATAAAAATGGTCATTTTGTCGATATTTGGTACTTGAGTCAAAAGTGAACTTCTTATATTTACAAGTTGTTCACATAGTTAAATATCCATTATCTCAAGAATGATATTCATGATTTGGATATCATATATATATCATATATATCCAGAATTTACATGTATTTATAATATTATATAATCAATTATAGGTAATAAATGAAATGCACCGTTCATGGAGACAGTAAGCCGAACATACGCATGAACGCTACATTCATTTCTATGTCATATCAATGGAATTAAAACTAAATGAGAGATATGTATATTTTATTTCCAGAATTATATTAATCATTTAGATGTACATAAATCATATATATCCACTATATATATGTACTTATAATAGTACATTACATTAGGGGATATGAAATGAAATGCACTGTTCTTGGAGACGGTAATCCATACGTACACATGAACGCTACTTTCATTTATATCTCAAACATTAATGGAAAGAAAATAATAATGATATAAAGGTATATTATAATTATAGTATAAATTAATATATAATAACTTTAAATCCATCCTTTATACATCCTACATATGGCATTAACGAATCAAATAACTTTGAGGGGGCAGTAGTCCTCACTTCCTAAAATGAAGATATCGCATATACCCATAATGGAAACCATAAAGGTATACCATAAATGAAAAATAAATAAGATTAAGTAAAAAATAAAAATATTATATATCATATATAAATATAGTTACATATTAATGACCACTTTTTAAGGTGTTATATGAGTGTTGAAAAATCATCGTTTTGTGAGGCAGAAATTCGTCATCCACAGAATGAGTATGTTCTTTAACCATTAGATGAAGGTGTGTGTAAGTGTAGCTTGAATCCTTTTTATAACAAAATACTAGTATATTTACGATACTGGAGTTGTTACAATAGAAAAGGTTAAAAAGAGTTTAGGTGGTTGGAGAAGCAAAATAATACAAAAGAACACAAGAGAAGACACTACCATTAAATCGGGTAACTCTTTTTGATTTGAGTTCAAAGTCATTCTTAGGAAGACTTCTACCCAAAGAGAGGCTTCTAAGAATAATATAGGGATGTGTAGAGACAAAATGATCCGGGGTTGGCCAAGGCAAAGGCTTGAGAGGTGTGGGTAAGGAGGTAGAGTTGGGGGCCTTTTATAAGAGGAGAGGAGGGCACTCTTGGAATGTAAAGAAAAGGCACTTTATTATAAAATGAGTTTCGGTTTTTAAAGGTCCCACATTGATGTGTTTCGAGGATAAGGTGATAAGGGTTCTAAATCCACCCATTCAATAGGTTTTTGACATGTTTAGGTCTTAGATTTCAAATTATCTTTCCATTTTATTTAAATTGTAAAATAATGAAGTAATCGTTGCATCATCATGATGTCATAATTAATTTAATTTATTTAATTTTTAATTATTATAAAAAAATACTATGATGTATTAAATATTATTATCTTTACAATGATTATTTATAGTCAAAAATCTGACTTGTATAACCCCGTGTAAAAAAAAATTTATTAAAACAACTCATGTTTCTGACATTTTAATTTTAACATTAAATAAAAAGATATTAATGTCATTTTCCAACCAAAGTGGCTCCATGGGGTCCCCAAGTTGACCCATGGATTTTCTTCGTCGTCCATGACACATAAAATAAAGGTAAGACATGTGTCATGTTCATTTAATATTATTAAAACATTATTTTTATCTTAAATTACACTAATTACCTCTAATCGTGATTAAAAACATAAAAGATATTATCCACCAAAATATTATTTTAATCCCGTTGAATCACATTTTATTTCTTAATGACAACCATGAATTTCAGATTTTGGAAATTCAAAACAAAAAGGTGGTTAAATTTCTTTTAAATGAAAAATCAGTTTTTTTAAGTATCACTTAGTGGTTTCACTATTCATCAAAAATTGAAGTTTTTCAGAAAAATACCAAAACTTCACCCGAAGCTATATTTTATATTCCGAATTCAAAAATTATGTCTATATTAAAAAATTCAAAACATATAAGTTTCATTAATTAATTTAATAATTAA
Organism: Viscum album; assembly: GCA_963277665.1. Taxonomy (NCBI): domain Eukaryota; kingdom Viridiplantae; phylum Streptophyta; class Magnoliopsida; order Santalales; family Viscaceae; genus Viscum; species Viscum album. The sequence goes on along the minus strand of OY728141.1, from coordinate 823,512,029 downwards.
ATCCTGTTGTCAAAAAATAGTGTGTTTTTATGAAACAATAAGTATCAAAAGATTGACACTAGTTTAAGTCCAATTTCAATGTAAAATTAATTCCAACAACCAATATTGGATTGAATGGAGAAAATATATTATAATTTAACTTTAAAACCACTATGAAAGATAATTTAATCATATTAATAAATTATATTAAAACGAGGTTTTGAATTAAAATACAACATTTTCACTATTCATTAAAAAATGATCTTTATCGGAAAAATACCAAAAATTTACACAAAGTGAATTTTGATATCCCAATTCTAAAGAATAATTTTATTTGGTCTAATAGAAAGTATATGAGTGACTAAAACAATATTTAAGGAAGGTTCTCCATGAAAAGGCGATAAGTCGACCCATAGAGAATATTAGAGTATATATGCCTAAAATTAAATTGTTTTCTTATTTTAAGCCTTTATATTCTATTTGACAAATATAAAAACATTTAAAAAACATATATAATCATATTTTAGTCATTTCTCTTTTTTTTTGCCAATAAAATGGGTACGTGTTAAATAACATTTAAAATAATATTATTTTATTACTAGTGTGCAACGTAAGATTTCGTAGAAACTCTTTGCTGTGTATTGGGTATGCTATCGAACATAGAAACCCATTTAAAATAAAATTAATATTTTATTCACAAATATTAATAAATATGAAACACTATTATTCTTTATTTACCAGGGATGTTGCATCCTTCCCCCCTTTTGGGAATTACATCCTTTCAATTTTATTAAATTATCAAAATAAGTGGTGGAATTTATCCCTCATAGCATTTTCAGATTCTATTGTTGCCTCTTCAACCATATGGTTTTTCCACAAAAACATTACCTGGTGAATTACCTTATTTCGCAACACTTTCGCTCTTCAGTCAAGAATTTGTACTGGTTGTTCTTCATAAGAGAGATTCTCTTCCAACTGAACTACCTTTAGGCTCAAAACATGAGATGGATCTGGAATATACTTTCTCAATATTAAAACATGAAAAAAATTGTGTACCTGAGATAAACATGGAAGTAAAGCCACTCGGTAAGCAACTGATCCAACATTCTCTATAATTTCATATGGTCCAATGAACCTCGGACTCAGCTTTCCATTCTTACCCAATCGCATCACACTTTTCCATGGTGAAACTTTGAGAAAAACATGATCACCTACCTCGAAAGGTAGGTCCTTCCTCCAGTTATCTGCATAACTTTTATGTCTACTCTGAGCTGTTTTCATGTGTTTCTGAATCAACTGAACTTTTTCTGCCATCTCTTCTACCAATTCTGGTCCCATCAGCTTCCTTTCACCCACTTCATTTCAAAAATCTGGAGTTCAACACCTCTTCTCATATAATGCCTCAAATGGTGCCATCTGTATACTATATTGAAAAATGTTATTATAAGAAAACTCAACCAAAGAAAGATGTTGGTCCCAAAATCCATGATAATCCATCGATCAAACACGTAGCATATCCTCCAATGTCTGATTTTTTCGTTCAACTGCCTATCTGATTGTGGATGAAAATCTGTACTAAAATTTAATTCCGTACCCAATGACTTTTGAAGGCCTTTCCAAAAGATTGAAGTAAACCTGAGATCATGATTAGATACAATGGATAGCGGAACTCCATTCAACCTGACTATCTCTTCAAGATACAACCGAGCAAGTTGATCTAGAGACAATGTATCTCAAATTGGAAGGAAATGAGTAGATTTAGTCAATCAATCAACAATAACCCTCATTGCATTATTACCTCTAGATGTATTCAGTAATCCCACAACAAAGTCCATGGATATATTTACCTTTTTCCACTCTGGCACTGGTAAAGGAAGAAGCATCCCTTTCGGTAACTGCCGATCTACATTAATCTGCTGAAAATTAAAACACTTAACAGTAAAATCAGCAATATCTATTTTCATTCCATCCCACCAGTAATACTCCCACAAATCTCCGTACATCACAGTACTGCCAGGATGAACTAAAAACGGGGAACTAAGATCCTCACGTAACAACTCACCCTTTTACTATGAATCACAAGGGACACATAATCTCTTCCCAAACCTCAAAGCACAATCATTATCAATGTTAAACTCAGCCAACATACCCTTCTTAACTAGCTCTACCTTTTTCTGCAATGCACTATATTTTTTCTACACTTGCTTAATTCTGTCTGATAGGGATGATCTCACTGACACTTGAAACAAAATAGAAGAACATACTCCACCAAAAACTTCTATTCCAAAGTTCATCAAATCAAAAACCAAAGGATCTCGTTCTAAACGTAGCATGGTTAGTGAATCATTACTTTTTCGACTCAAAGCATCAACCACATTATTTGCTTTTCCAAGATGGTAATGAATTGTACAATCATAATCCTTGATTAATTCTAGCCATCTTCTCTGTCTCATGTTCAGTTCATTCTAAGTGAATATATAATTTAAACATCTGTGATCAGTATATATTTTACACTTCACTCCATACAAATAATGCCTCCAAATTTTTAGAGCAAAAACAACAGCAGCTAATTCCAAATCATATGTAGGGTAATTTACCTCATGAGTTTTCAACTGACGTGATGCATAAGCAATTACCTCATCATTCTCCATAAGGACACAAACATGTCCCTTCAACGAAGCATCACTGTAGATAACAAACTCACCATTCCTGGAAGGAAGTTCCAAAACTGGAGCATTCAGCAATATTCTTTTCAACTCATGAGTCAGCTGAGCCATCACTGCAACAAACTGTTTAGTTCTGATTCTAACCATCTGAGGATACTGATTTGAAAGGTCATTTCCCTCTGTATGCCTTCCCAAAAAATCTATTTTGTTTCCTCTACAAAAAACCATTCTTAACACATAAATATCTTAGGCGAATGAACATGGTAATCCGTAAATTCTATATCATTTCAATCATACCATAAATTAATTTATAATTTAACAGTTTTCTAACTCCTAAAGTTGTCTAAACCGACCTCTGATACCAACTCTAAGGACCTGGCCTTAAACCTTACTTTATATTTAATTAAATGAATAATTCACATTGAGGATATTTTTAGGTTTAGATTTGTTGAGAATTAGGACATAACTATTAGATCTCAAAATATTACAAAGTAGACACTTCTAGTAAGTTTCCATAAAATAAAAAACAACTCTTAAAAAGAAACATGTATAGTTCTATGTTTTAGATAGCATGACATTCCCTTGATCCCACCCTTGACCCTATTACACATTATTTACTATGAAAAACATTTCAAAAAAAACTTGGGGTGAGTATAAAAAGCTCAGTAAGGGATACACAAAGAAGGAAAACTATTAGTTTTTCAAACATCAAGTAAACCATGTATACTTTATCAAAGTAATACCTTCACCTTCATTAAGTGGTAAAAACTCTTCAGTGAATAAAATATCATTAATTACACTTTTATAACCATAAGATTACCATAAAACCCATATAAATAACACATAACATATAAAGTAAACTTGGGACATAAACATACTTAAGTGGAATAACCATACAGTCGACTTCCACACATATCACATAATGGAATAGCCATACGGCCGACTTCCATACATACTTAATGGAACATCCATACTGACAACTTCCATACCCAATGCATTATAGGTTATAAAGTAACCACCCGTCCTGGTATTCACAGCACCACCCTTCATATGGTTTATCACGTAACCACCCGTCAAATGTCCAAGTACCATTATAAAATCATAAGACATAAAACAAACATAATGGAATGAAAAAATTTCCACATTCCAATCACAATATATCAATTAAATATATGGACATAACAAATCCATTATAAAAACCATTTTCAATAACAAAATATATAAAAGAGCATATGGGATTTATTTCATTTCAGAAAAACAATACTGCTTGTTGAGAAAGCCAAAGACCAAATAATACTCGCGGTGGCGGAAAAGGTCGTTGTCACTGCGTACGTTAAAAGAAACATTCCTTTTTGTTGTTTAGTAAAACGATTTGTAGAAAAAGATTCATTTGGTATAAAAGTAAATTTCAAAGGTTTTTATACACCGTATAAAATAAAGTTGTGTATAAAATGAAATATGCCTCAATGATAGTAGATTGAGACGAAGTCCCTTACCTCCGGTCCAACTTGACTCGATTGTTATTTAACGTCCTAAATAATAAATTTGAGTTAATTTCTACATTATTAAAAACCTTTTTCAAGTTCATGTTTCCTTTTATATCACCTATTACCTTGTCATGAACACTATGTAATTATTTAGGATAATAATGGTCGTTTTGTCTGCATTTAGTACCTGAGTCAAAAGTGAACTTCTTATATTTACAAGTTCTTCACGTAGTCAAATATCCATTATCTAAAGAATGATATTCATGATTTGGATATAATATATATCATATATATCCATCATATACATGTATTTATAATATTACATTATCATTTAGAGGTAAGAAATAAAATGCACTGTTAATGGAGACAGTAAGTCGTACTTACGCATGGACGCTACATTCATTTCAATGTCATATTAATGGAATTAAAAATAAATGAGAGATATGTATATTTTAATTAAAGAATTATATTAATCATTTATATATAACATAAATCATATATATCTATTATATATATGTACTTATAATAGTACATATCATTTGGGGATACGAAATGAAATGCACCGTTCCTGAAGACGGTAATCCGTATGTACGCATTAACGCTACTTTCATTTATATATCATACTTTAATGGAATGAAAATAATAATTATATAAAGGTATATTATAATTCCAGTATAGCATCATATATAATAACTTTAAATCCATCCTTTATATGTCACGCATATGATATTAACGAATCAAATCACTTTGAGGGGGCGGTAGTCCGCACTTCCTAAAATGAAGATATCGCGTATACCCATAATGGAAACCATAAATGTATTCCATAAATGAAAAATACATAAGCTTAAGTAAAACATAAACATATTATATATAATATATTAAAATAGGGAGATCTTAATGGCCACCTTTGAAGGTGTTATATGAGTGTTGAACAATCATCGTTTTGTGAGGCAGAAATTCACCATCCACAGAAACAATATGTTCTTTAACCATTAGATGAAGGTGTGTGTAAGTGTATTCAAATCCTTTTTATAACATCATCCTATTATATTGAAGATAATGGAGTTTTTACAAAAGAAAAAAATAAAAAATGTTTAGGGGGTTGGAGAAGCAAAATAAAACAAAAGAACACAAGAGAAGACACTACATTTAAATTGGGAAGCACTTTTGATTTGAGCTCAATGGATTCCTTGGGAAGACTTCTGCCCAAATTGAGGCTTATAGGAGTAATATAATGATGTGTAGAGACAAAATGGTCAGGGTTTGGCCGAGCCAAAGCCTTGAGAGGTGTGGGTAAGGAGGTAGAGGTGGAGGCCTTTTTTAAGAGGAGAGGAGGGGCACTCTTGGAAAGTAAAGAAAAGACACTTTATTATAAAATAAGTATTGGTTTTTAAAGATCCCACATTGATGTGTTTCGAGGATAAGGTGATAAGGGTTCGAAATCCCCCCATCCAATAGGATTTTGACATGTTTAGGTCTTATATTTTACATTACCTTTCCATTTTATATAAATCGTTAAATAATGAGGTAATCGGTTAGTCATCATGATGTCGCAATTAATTTAATTTATTTAATTTCCAAAAATTATAAAAAAATACTATGATGTAGGAAATATTTTAATATTTCCAATGACTATTTATAGTCAAAAATATTACTTGTATCACCCCATGTAAAAATTGTTTTAGTAAAACAACTAATGTTTGTGACATTTTAATTTTAACATTAAATAAAAAGATATTAATGTCATTTTCCAACCAATGTGGCTCCATGGGGTCCCCATGTTTACCCATGGAATGTCTTCGTAGTCCATGACACATCCAATAATGGTAGGACATGTGTCATGTTCATGTCATATTATTAAATATTATTTTTCTCTTGAATTACACTAATTACCTCTAATCACGATTACAAACATAAAAGTTACTATTCACCAAAAAATTATTTCAATCCCATTGAACCACATTTTACTTATTAATGACAACCATTTATGTCGGATTTTTGAAATTGAAAACACAATGGTGGTAAAATTTCATTTAAATGAAAAATCAGTTTTTTTAAGTACCACTTAGTGGTTCCACTATTCATCAAAAATGGAAGTTTGTCAGAAAACTACCAAAACATCACCCTAAGCTATATTTTATATTCCGAATTCAAAAATGATATCTATTTTACAAAATTAAAAACATATAAGTTGCATTAATTAATTTAATAATTAATTCCCACTGTCAAAACAAATAGAGTGTTTTTATGAAATAATAAGTATCAAAAGATTGACACTAGTTTAAGTCCAATTTTAAAGTGAAATTAATTCCAACAACCACTATTGGATTAAATGGTAAAAATATATTATAATTTCACATTAATACCACTTCAAAAGATAATCTAATCATATTAATTAATTATATTAAAAATGGGTTTTCAATTAAAATACAACATTTTTCACTATTCATTAAAAAATGATCTTTATCGGAAAAATAGAAAAAATTTACAAAAAGTGAATTTTGATGTCCTGATTCTAATAAATAATTTCATTTGGTCTAATATAAAGTATAAGAGTGGACAAAACTATAATTAAAGAAGGTTTTCCATGAAAAGGCGATAAGTTGGCCCTTAGTGAATATTAGAGTATCTATGCCTAAAATTGAATTCTTTTCTTATTTTAAGCCTTTATCTTTTATTGGACAAATGTAAAAACATTTAAAAAACATATATAATCATTTTGTAGTTATTTCTATTCATTCCCGCCAATACAACCTCTACGTGTTAACTAACATTTAAAATAATATTGTTTTATTACTAGTGTGCAATGTAAGATTTCAAAGAAACTCTTTGTTGCATATCGGGTACGCTATAGAAGATAGCAACCCATTTAAAATAAAATTAATATTTAATTTGCAAATATTAATAAATATGAAAATATATTATTCTTTATTTACCTAGAATGTTACAGTAATGATCATTACAATGAATGAAATAGTTAATGAATGAGAATAATAACCATGTAGTGACAAATAACTAAGCACACATTCTATATAAATATCTGGATTAGGAAGAATCAATATGTCATTGTAGATAAATGAAATTCTATACATTTAATCAATAAAATGAGAAAGAAATGCATCCATAGATAATGGAATGTAAAAACTCTAATGTAAAATAATAATAATTTATTCTCAATAAAGTCAATTATTAATTATTTGGATACATGTATTACAAGCACATGATACCATTACAATGAACATATATTCTCAAGATAGTTTAAAATACTCTGATTTGGTTAACTGATTCATCTAATGAGACTAATGATGCATCGATTGTATTGAATTAACAGGTTCTAAAATAGTTTCATGCAAGATTATATCATTCATCATATAGTGAAATAATAAAATTAAATAATAAAGGATATTCCTTAAAAAAATTTCTTATTGAATAAAAGAGAACAATTTGTTAATAATTCCATAGTTAATCAAATAACTTCCAAATATAGCACCATATTTAAATATTTTAAATGTTTTAGGAAATAATAATATACATTTTAAAATACAATTAATATTTATTATAAATTTAAAGTACAATAAATATATTATATTGAATCGATTGTTTCAAGTGAAAGTTAACAATCACAAAATAATGGGATATTTCAAATATAACTCCTACAACATGGTAATTTTTAAATCCAAACCTCTTATATGATATAGTTCTAAGTGAAAATCAAACTAACATTATGCATGATGGAATCATGAAATTAAATTAAAAAGTGGTTTCATCTACACCACATTAATGTGAATTTGTTTATAATAATAAATATGTCATAATAGAATATAAATTTTAATTATATATCTTTACTAGAGTCGTACATTTCATGTGTTTATTTATCTTCCTGAATAATAAAATTCTGTATATTATTTAATATCTTGGGATCCCTTTTCAATTTTATAATTACTTTTATTTCACTAATTTATATTTTTATTCAACTAGTTATATAAAACTGTTTATGTCAGGTGTTTTGACCAAAGGTAGTTCATTTTTAAAAAATGACTTTGGTAGGTTGACTATAGTCAAAGGTTTCATTTTATAAACATATAAAGAATAATAATTTGGGTATTATTATAATATTTATATATAAAGTTATTTCTTTAAACTCAATCATGAATGATGGTAATGAAAAATTAACCAACATTTGCAACCATGGAGATGGTAGGTCATATGTAATGTCATGTATTTTTTGTGTTTATTTAAAGTATATATAGAATTAAATCAAGACCAGTCACTGAGATGGAATACGATTATAATTCTTGAGGTGACCAGAATACATGTACAAGATATATTAAATATAATACATGATCATTTTTTTAATGGTATCCTCTTAATGGGTTCCCAGATCAGAAATCTAAGGGAAATGTTGTGTTCAGAGCAACGATTTTACCATAGACGCAACAGAACATTTTTCGTTGTGTGTTGGTTGTGAAAAGTGGTTTCTGTATTTCAAAAAGAATACCATAAATTAAAATTTTATTTTATTTTATTTATATTTCCTCAAACCAGTGACATAATGACAGTTTATTTTAAATAAACCTATAAGAAGTTATCGAGGGTTTTTCTCATATCCTGGGAATTCCCTAGTGTCTCTGGAAAGTATCCATGGAGAAATATCTAGATAGTGAACAATGATGGAACCCTGGATCAAAGATTGATGGATATTGTTTTTGATGGATCTCACCAATGGAGATGAAAAAGAAAACATTATTATTTAGAGAGAATATAACTTCTAGGTAGGGTGTGTTATTTTAGATTTCTTTTCTCATTCATAGAATCAATGATGAACGTTTACCAACAAACGAACTGGTTGATCTGCGGTTCGCTCATTCTTTTGGGATAGGTTTTAATTACGGTATTTATGGGGTTGATTACTATTATGATTTTTGATCATTCTAATGAGAATGGATCGATTCCAGATTGAATCCTTGTGTTTGTTCCTTAACTTTTTTCATCTCCCTCGTTTTCTTGACGTTCTTTGTTGCTCGTCGCATTTATGAAAAAAATGACCATTACGCCTTTGTTTCTTGGTGGACTGATCATAAATTGAATATATGATATCAAAATGGCCTAATGGAGGCGATAAGGTGAATGTGATGGATGGTTAAAATAGAATTTTTAGAATCTATTCTTTGATCTATTTTCATTAGGTTGGATTAAATCAGATTTTTAAGCTGATTGCTGGCCCGAAACCAATCGATTCGATGTTAGGGTGAAAAGGTGACCAAGATTGAAGGCATTAAATACACATATGAGATTATACCCACAATAAATCATTGTTACTACACACCTCAAACATATATATAACCTACATCATAATAGTTCCAACCTTGAAACTAGAATTTTTCTAGTCCAAAACAATACCAATTCACCTCATGCACCAAAACTAGCTATCCAAAAAAATCACGACAAAAGGCATACCTCTTAACATTTGCAACTCGTTGGACTACTCTAAACCTACAAGGTCCACAACATACACCTTATATGAATCCCAACTACCTGGGGCATAACCTTTATATGGATATGCACCATCTACCAGCCATTGAACCCACTACTTGGTATCATTATCCCTTCAAGACCTCCCAAACTAGCTGAATCTCGGATACCAGCACATTGTACTTCTCCTAGACCTACCTAAGATCCCTAATTCTGATTTGGTCCCGAAAAACCATGTATTCTAGAAGGCATCCTATATAATTGTCATGATTCCCCATCTTACCACATGCCTGACACTCTTTTAGAGTCCTATGGCATTGAGTTTGAATATGTCCTAGAGGATATCACTATAAGAACATCATCAAATAATGACTCCATAGTGGCCTACTCAAACCCCTATCCTGACATTCCTAGTTAGACTCTTCATGGCTTTACTTCTTTCCACCTGAAGCATCACCTTTAATATCACAAATCATCATCTCTCGGCTTCAATAAGACTATGCTCTAAAATTCCCCTCAGCTATCTGTTTTGGATTTACTATATGTATGAATTAGGTTAACGTGAATATTTTTTACATACAACTGAATGTCATTCCATAAACCATCCTTGAAATTCCTCACCCTTTTGAAGTCATCTCTCACCATAGAATGTAAAAAATGGAATAGGACATTGAAATTCAATTTATAATACGTAATGGAAGTGTCTTCATTCTATAAAATCTTAGACTCATAGTCTCTATCCACTAATAGAATCTCTAGAAAAAAGTTCTCAAAGAACCTTACTAAGAAATCCTTTATATCTAGTACCTCATGTTTTCCAACCTGAACTTGTACGTACCACCATCAAATTTCCCATCTTCTGAGAATATTGGGGCCAACATCACCCTCCTACCTAGGGGTGTCTCAAGATACTCCAAAATTGTCTTCACTAATTTGATCAAATTCACCATTTCCTATAGTCCACCATCACCCTGAAATAACAGTGGATGCTGTTACTAGAACATAAATATCAAGTATTCTATAAATGGATCATCTCCCTCAGATTCCCTGTTGATATGTTATATAAGACATACAAATCTCTCCATGATCTTTATATCTAACAATATCCCATATTCATCCATCTATTGTAGAAATAAAACCTTTATTAGACCATGTACAAGTGAGTTGTGATAAACCTGACCCTTACATGCCTCATCCCATACATGCCCATGCAACACCATATCACTGCACTCCTAAAGATCCACCAAAATCCATCTATGTGGAATCATTTTGATTAGAAATGACATGGTAAAACAACAATAACATTAATATATCATAGATTTGTAATGTTGTAATAGGCAGCACATCTCACCACCATTACACTCCCCTACTACACCCTTGTCACATGAAATTTAGACTCAAGAACCATTAATCACCCATATCAGAGTTTGGCATTACATATAATCCAACCTAATGGACCCGCTCCTAGAAATAGTAGAGCTAGAAATCACATATCATTTATCATAATTATGAGGTTGCTGAGTAAAATTCACTTAAAAGAATAAGTATGGAAACACTATTTATGTTCGTTTTTGAAACTTCAAACAACTCACCCCTATTAAAAATCCATGTGTACTCATAATATACATTGGATCATATATCACACATAAGTCTCACTGAGAATTGAAAACAAGGGATGGATGTGTTGAAATCCCCTAAAAATTATAGGTACAAAAACATTGTCTATCTTTTTTGTGGACATTTGAAATAGCCCTACCCTATTAGAGAATTATTGGTTCCAAGAAATTATTTATAGGCACATATTAATATCATGTCAGCCTATGTGCCTACCATGATGAATAAAACTATTCGGTTTCTTTATCGGGCCAAGGGAGAAAACCTCAAAATATAATAATATCATACAGATGTTAACTACTTGTGGTGGAAATCAAATCAAGTATAAAATTAAATAGCATAAAATCAATTTCCCACCCTTGGAAACATGGTGTGTCCCATGTGCATGGTGCTACAGTTACCCAAATACGATCTTTACACCCAATTCATCTACATCTCAGTATATGTTCTATATTAACCCAAATAGTAACACTGAAATGGAAGAGAAAACTAATTTGATACCATTTGTAACATCTTGAACTGGTTCACCAAACAAATAGTGCTCTATAATAATTGGTCAGTAGGCCATAGACACACCTACACATATGTCAATGGATATTGACTGGTAGTGAGGGTCCGATTATCTAATAGTGGACAGAATATAGCCTTAACTATTTATAATTATTATATATATATATATATCACATCAGATGTAGACAATAACTAATCATAAGAAAAAATATAACTTACTAGATGTATAATAAATAACAACAGTAATTATGATCCTAATGGTACAATAACATATGTATAAGACAATAATTCATAGTAGGTCATCAAAAAAATAATAATGGTTTACTATGATTGAAAAATATATATATATATATATATATATATTATCATAAAATAAGTTCCACCCTAATTTAGAAGAACCACCTGGTCCATTACAGTCATTCCCATACCTAGGGTACATCTATGGTCCCTAAGGCCCACCTACAAAGTCTGATTATTTACATAATATCAAAACCATGAAATCTACATGTGTCCGGAGGATCCCACATAGGTTGTGAGTATTAAACCACTTGAACATCACCCACATGTCCATGTTTTATATCCCTAATAATGTAGAAGTATGAAAAATATAAGAAAATGGATATTCAACCCCATTATTTTATAATTTTCACACTTCTCTTGTTCCCAACAACCACAATGATAAATTTTTCTACATCAGTGAACATCATAATTTCATGGAATATACTCCCTAAAATATATATCTCTGTGTGTCTGTGTTTTTCTATGTGTTCATGGAATAAAGCACATGTTTTCAAATATATGTTTTCAACAGTGTGGACCAATGTCTTAGTTCCCAAAGCATCCCCTAACAAATATCATATCATGTGAACCCTATGGTTTCACCCATAAACTGATCACCTACACCACAATCCATCAATCTAGTATTAAATTTCTAAATTGAATGTATAATTAAATAAGATCTAGGACCATCCGACCTTTTCTCTTAAAGTCCACATCAGCACTCTTCCCAATGTCTCAAGGAACGACCATACCGGTCCTCCAATAAATAATCATCATTGGATCAAAAGTTGACACTCCATTGTATGTTGATATCCTTCCTCCCATAATCTCAAACAATAGGCCTTAGGTATTATTGTGAGCCTCATCCCCAAAATATTTCCTTAATACCATAACCTATGGGTCCATCACAATCCACATGTCTTTTTATGATGAGCTCCACCAACATCAATGATGGTTATCACCATCACCAAAGCTAAAAATTATATAGAGGCCTCCACCCAAAAAACCGAGGTAAACACTATCTTAGAAGAGTTATATATATGTAAAATTAAATCTAATGGTTCATTGGCCGATGCCATTGAGTAGAAATCACTAAAGATACCTAATCTACACCATCTAGAACGTCATGAACATATGAAAAAGCCACTAAATCCTCATTTTCATCAACATCTCAAGTCCCACGGGCCATGACTTCGTTCTGATTACCCCATCACCTCATGCTTTGATGACCATGTAACCACATCATGGTGATCATCTTCACCTCAAATAACTTGACCCACACCCTCATCCTGACAACCATTTCTCCTGAGTCCAGGTGATCAAAAATACCCCAATCCACAAACATAGATTGTTTTTTTCTCATGGAACAATTCAAATCATTAAATAAAATTAAACTAAATTAAATTCAATAATAGATCTATCATGACCATGTGTTCCTAATCCCCTAACATGGATTTTCAATTGTAGTCAAAACCTATGGAATTCCCAATTTCATCCAATATAATAATAAACTAAATTTATTGAAAATGTTTATTTTATATAGGGTCTCACTCAGTCAACCCAAAATGAATATTTAAGAACACACCAAAAGTACACCCTTAAAAATAAGGAAAAATCATTCCACTGCCTAACTTATAAATGTTGGTTTTCACTTTTATAATATGAGCCTCTAAATCAAGCCTAAATAAGAGAAATTGTGATTTTAGACAAACACTCTGAAAATAGGGAAAATGATACCGCCCTGATTTATCATTCCATTGGGTTAGATAAATGGGGAAGGAAATAATATGACCTTAATCCATACTTATATGATATTAATTATATAGAAATAGCTATATTCAAATATCATATGATGAAGATAGGCAAAAGCATAATGGGGAAGAGAAATGGTAGAGTCCCCCTATGCCTAATGGTGAAATATAGGAGAAATGAGGAGAGATCCCAAAAAAGGATGTCAGGGTGTTTTGTTCATTTAACCCTTTTAAAATATGCACATTATTTGGCTAGCTATTTTCTAACAATGCGGTTCTCACTATGTATGTCTGACATTGTTCACAGTTAGGCACATGGTTTCTCAAACCTTGTGCAGACAATGTGATTCCCCACTATTAAAAAATAAGGATGTTATACATGGTCATGATACCACTCCTTCATGGTTTCACAAAACATTTCTGTTGAAATAGTAGACTATATAGTTAATACTTGTAGTCATCATAGTTAAATCTTACCATGAACCTCTATCAATGCATTCCCAAAATAGAGATTTTAGAGCCTATTGCACCTAAAACACATCTGAAACCCAATAGAACATTTTGATCCTTAAAACCCATCTAAAAATACATTATATGATTAAACTTAAATATTTATGTTACAAAGATCAATATAAATGTTTTTTGGACCACCAAACTCATAAAAATCAAAAACCATTTCTGAATTTTAAACACAGAAAAAACATAAGCCATTACATCAGTATCTTGTATTTTTAATGTAAATAGAATAAAAATGATTTCCATTTATACTCCAGTTAGACATTATTCAATTGGTAATAAATTTATTTATCATTCATGTAAGAGTAACACATATCTAAAATAAGTCTTTCAATTAAGCATCGTATGTGAACACACCCATAATCAAAATATGATTCAATTATTATATAAATTTTTTCAACTATTATTCAATTACATTTTTATATTATAAGATCCATATATGATTACAATCTATGAGATTATTTCATTTTTATTACTCATACAAGCATAAATGTTATAAATATGAATGTAAAATATTCTTGTGATGTGTGAAGTAAAAATATGGACAAATTTTTTACAACCATCAAATTATATTTCCAACCTCACTTTACACATCTTATTTGAAAAATAATGACACCATGTATAAAATTCTATATTTGATAATATTTCATTATGATGAATAAAATAATCACTATACTTATTTACTTTATTATCATTTCATCACAAATAATTTTATATTTTATCAGACCAGAAATTATTTTGGATCATATGAGCCAATGTATAATTCTAAATTACTTTATATAGAATATTATTTGGTGATCTAGAAGTTTTATTTCATTGATATGTGTCCCATTTAATATAATAATTTGGGACCATGATTTCTTCCCTCAACAAAATAAAATCACTAAAGCAATAATGAATTTTATTTATCAATAATCCTTGTTGTTCAATTAACTTTCATTCTATTCAATGGTTTGAGGGAATATTTTCTTCATCATGAAGTAAAACCTTTAAAAATTAATGAATATAATTAATGGATGAATTAAATATTATATACATGGTTTAACATGAAATATTAATATAAAAAATTTCATATTTACATTTTACCACATTATTGATATACTCGAGAAATGACATCATCCATCAGTTTATTCACTCTATCAATATGGCAACCCATATATTTAATATATGGTATTCCATGATTTATTACATAAATTACCACATTGTACAATCCAAATGATTTGGAATCCTATTTTCATTAGAATATTTGGTACATAGCACATCAACATGATACATGTATACAACTACATTATTGAAACATTCCATAACATGTTTCTAAAATTTCATTGCTCATTTAAAATTTCTTGGGATAACCTTGGGACATTGATAAGAAATGTGTGAGATACAAATCCTAGTGTGGGAGTAAAAAATAATTACATGATGAATGTATTACTTGTTTGTAAATATCAAATTCAATAGTTCATAAAAGTGTTGAGAATCATGAACATGGGCACTGAATCATGATACGTGATGATAACATAAGATTAATATGGGAATTTGGAAACAACTTTAAATGTGGAATCATAATCATATGTGAAGTCAAGTCGCAATGATATCATAAAATGGTGAAAAAGTCCCACCATGGATTAGGATTACTCACTAATCCCATACCTTACATCTCATGAGGCTAATTTATTATCTAATTCATATAGTGATATATAATTCTAATCGCACTCATCTCTTTCATATCATGTATAAGCATATGTGTTCCACAAAGATCATTCAATGTAGGATTATATTTAATTAAATTTATGTAAAAGATTAATTATTGATGACTACATACAACAAATTACCTAGTCTATTAAGTGTGTGTATGTCTTGGTGAATAATATTGAGTGTAAATAGTAATGGTATTTACATTACCAAGGGTGGCATGGAAAAAATACAGGATAAAATTTGGGGTTCGGTCATACATAATGAATTATGAAGGGGATTAATGTGATTGAAAGGTGTATATGAACATTTTGATATCATAAGGGAAGTAATATAGATATAAAAGAACATAATAAAACATAATCAATTGGGAATTAATATTCATAGGCATAAAAGGGTTCTTTAATAAAATCTTGGCATGGAAAAATCGCTTGATAATTTAAGAAGCATAATGGGTGCACATAATGAATCATGTGAGATATTAATTATAGTAAATGTGGTATAATGTCACTTCTACATAATAATTATAGCAATATTAATGTTTAAAATTATGTCCCATCATTAGGATTTGGAATACAAAAGGCATTACATAAAGAATGTTCTTGAATATGGATGAGAATGTGAGGATCCCTTACTTTATTTCACCATAGTAACGACTTTGGTAAAGTTTATAATGAGAGGTCATGAATGATCTCAAATTATAATAACATAAATTTGATCATGGTGGGAAATATATAAAGGAATTAAAACACAAACAATTAATATTATAATAGATAAATACAAATAAGTTGATTGAATGGAGCGAGACAGAGGGTTACCTTTCATTCAGAAGATGATTGAAATGTCATATGAGGAGATTACTAAGAGATTTGGGACACCTTGGGAGGGATTTAGAAGATAATAGAGAGACTATATTAACTATCCAATTATTTTTAGTGAGTATGAATTCTATTTTGAGAGGTTTTATATAGTAAAAGAGTGGGGAGATCTCTATTATTTTTCAAACTATGGTTTTGGACTCTATAAAATAATGTATTAAAAAACAAGACATTCAACTGTTTTTTCCATGGTTTCAACCAAAGAGGATTGGATATCATTATTTTTTCCCATGAATCTAACACATTGAAATAATACTCTTGGTGGTGTTTGAATCAGCCATGATTACAAATAATTTATTATAAAACCTTAAAATAAATATTTGTTTTTTAGGATTCATTAAGGGATTATAAAATTTATCAAATAAAATAAAAATAAAATTATTTTAAAGGTAAAATATAGATTTTATTGTGGCTGATATTTATATAACATATTACATCACATTTGGGTCATTATGATCTCATAGTATGTACCATGTGTTAACATTGTATTTAATTTCTACCTAACAATTTGATTATCTCAATAAATTATTAAAAAATCATTGTTGGAATATTTTTACATGATGATTCTAAATTAATTATTTGTTTTATAAAAATCATTTTCTAATTATTATAAACCACACTTTTAAATAAATATCTATGTCAAATTATAGATACTAGTTTTTCTTGACAAAAACAATTTTTTGGTCATTAAAAGATTACATATATTTATATTATCATTTATCATATATATATCTATATATATCATTTACTAATACTATTATATTATAATATAATTTATCTCCAAAATTTTTTAAATCTTTAAAAATAATGACTTAATTGGAATTTCATGTTACTTAAAAACACAAAACATGTTTTGTCATTTTAATGTCTAATTTCTATCAAACTCATTATTTAATCATTATTAATTTAAAGACTATTGAATAAATATAATTATTATTTATTGAAAATAACATAGAAATATTTATAATATTGGTGATATTTTATTTTACCAAGATAAATTTTTTTACCATTAATTATCTTATTTTCCATTTACTAAGGTAATAAATATTTACTAAAGTTAGTATTCACATTGTCTAAAAATTAAGTTCACCTTAGTACCTATTTTTAATTATTCCCATTATGAATTTTGAAATAATTTTACCAAATTCAATTCAAACAAGTTTAAAATTTAAATTTAAAATAAAACACACTCATTCAATGATTAGTTATTTCCTGGAAAATTTATTTTTCAAGGAAAATATGATTTTACATTAACTCTATAACCTGTAATCATAATTATATGAATTTAAATTCATATATATATATATATTAAATCATTTCCAATTATGAGTTATTTTGTGTAATTAAAATCAAGAAACATTAGGAATTTTGAAATTTCTTTCAACATAATGTATTTTCAAGCATAAAAAAACATATTCTAAAATACAGAATAAAGATTATTTTAATTTAATTAAATTTGATTAAATATAACGAAATAATACTTATGTTGCTTTTAAATACTATAAAAATAATAAAAATTATTTTAAATTAATAAATTTATCATCATAAATGATAGTTTTACAAAAATAAAATATATTTATTTTACCACCAAATGATCCGCTAATGTCCTGAACTAATACAAAATTCGTGCCACCACATCAGGATAGTTCACATACTCCTATCGGTCGGTCTCACCTTGGTATAGGATTTGACTCTATGCCTAAAAAACATGACGTTCAGTCATTTTTCGTAATTTATTGGATGGTTATGTGGTTACTATATACTGCTCTACAGGTGGTGGTATAGATGGTGCACCACCTAAAGGTATGATTCCTGAAACTTCTCCCAATATTGATGTCTAATCAATGAGGGGATCATCCTCATGATCATACTATTTCATCCTAGATGTCAAAAATCATGGAGTCACCCTAAATTAAACAAGATATAACATGGTAAAAAAGTATATATGGATAGTTAAATCATGATGTAAATGGATACCACAACCCATTTCTATATAATACATCTCCCATTGTTTTCCTTTCAACCAGTTTTCTAATGTACCAAATGAAAATATAGTTGATCTATCTTGGTGTATGGATACATTGGTTTCCACACTAACACTATTGTCCCTAACATAATGGTTGAACATAAAAAAATTAAAACAATTTCCCCAAACCAATCTCCCAGAATCTCATACTATGGTAAATTTGGCTGCTTATGATACCACTTTTTCCAAATACCTACCAATGGGGCCCGTTCTTGGACTACCCAAGCTCATGAATCACCAAGAACACCTACAATAGGAAAGGTAATGGTAACTAAAATCGATTATCCATATCAATAACATGGGATTCCATAACATATTTGTTGGGATGACATTGTGTATTAGGTTGTATTTGCTATCAATAGTTTTCAACAAATATCATAATGAAAAGGGAGATGACGAAGAAATCCAATGTTATTGAGGGTGGTAATTCAGATGATTTTTGAAATTATCTTAAGTCCAAAATAAATTTATCAATGGTGATATATTGCAAATAACAATGAATCAATCATAGATAGTGTTGATGTGATTATACGGTTAAACTAGTAATGCAACATCTCACTGTTCGAAGAGACCATGCAAGAGCCTAATTGAAGAGACATGCATCATTGCATGATGGATCATGATGATATTTGAGGATTTTTTAATGATCAAACAAATATGTGTAGATGATGTGAGTCATATTCAGTGTTTACTGGGAGGACTGATGTTGCTGGAAGACATAGAAGTTGTTGTCCTTTCCCAAGAGAAATATGACGATGCTAAAAGTGAACAACCAAAGACTATATATCATGGAATATAATGTTCATGATGAATTAAAATGATTGATTGGAGAATAAAGATGAAAATGAATTAGAATGCATGTTCTTTCTAAAGATGATATTTAAGGATTTCTATATGACTGTGAATGAGATGTGGAACGGAGAGGAAAATTGGAAAAGGAAGCAAATTGTGTACCTTGGATCTTGGACTGCTTTTCATGCGTGAGAACGATTCATGACATTGTACCATGCAGCAGGAAAGGTACATACAATAGTTCACAGAACGGGCCACAACAACAAAAATGATTCATCACATAAGGAGTTGAGGTACGCGGAATGGCTCATCGTTGGAGGAAGAGATGTTGTACATGAATTAGAAGACACATGGTACATGATGATGTTTCAATGTTCCCATGAGGGTCGTAGTACATGGACAGACCGGATTACGGTACGTGAATAAATGTTTACAAGATTGATTCTATTTGCGAAACAGGATCGGTACAAAGTGGAGGCTTATATTACATGGATGGAATTCAAAATGTGGTGCAGATTGTACCAAATTGAAAATTTGGGTATAACGGTTTGGAAAAATTTATAGGGTTATTTTCCTATAAAAGGAGTGTAAATCTCATCATTAAGAGAGATGGAGAATTTGAAAAGAAAATATCACCACTGTTGAAAAACATAGTTATTTCTAAATGTTCTATGCAAGATAGATTCTTTGTTGAATGAAGTTGTATATAAAATACAAAATAGTTCATGAAATTGGATTGAATCATTTAGTGACGAGATATTCTGTTAGAAAACATGGAATTTTGGAGATGAAAAATTTCAATTAATATGAACAAGAAGTCATTGGAAGGAAGAAATTGTATGCAAAGGTTGTACACTAAGGCAGTACACATAGGCAATAAGCGAAGGCAGTACGCAGAGGTGGAATGAAAATGCAGTATGCAGAGGATGTATACAGAGGTAGTATGTGGAGAAGGTGTGTTATGTGGAGAAGTAATGGTGCGTGGAGAAGTAATCATGTATGGAGAATGCACGGGAATTATAGCATGCATGGTAAGTAGAGTAGGCATGGTATTCCAAAAAGATCTGGTATGCAGAGCAGATGTGATATGCAGAGCCGGTGATGTACCTAGAGCAGGCATGGGACACAGATCAGATATAGTCCGCGGAATCAGGGTTAGTTTGCGGAAACAAAAACATCATAAAAGGAGTTTCTAATTCCCGTGGGATAAAAGAGGAAGAAGTTTTAGTGAATTCGATAATTTCACTAAACATGTTAACAGAATATAATAGAGAATCAATCTGGGAATTCGATGCAAGCAGTGTCTCGTGCAAAATAGAGACATAGACATTTAATGAAAATCTGTTGAAGCGACATTCATGTTGATAAACTGAGAAATAAATCTCACAAATTAGTGAGATAGGTGGAGTCAATGTAGGTGATATGAGGGAAGTAGGGAGCTATCTATAAACATTTTTAAAGGATTTGGGTCCGGGACATAGTGAATATGCCCAAAATTTTGTAATCTATAGATAGTTGAGATTAGTGAAATTAGGTATGACTGGAAACATGTCAGCGGATGCTCTATGTAATTAACACTTAGTGGTGAACCAAGTAAAATTGTTTTTTTTCTTAATCATGTAAATATTTTAATTACTGCACATATCCATCATACCGGTTTAAATAAGTTACTAGAAACTTATTAACCCGATCCTGTCAAGAAGTTTAAATTTTGACACCCTGATTCCCCCCACCTCTAAGGGTGGTCTAGGGTCCATCAATTGGTATCAGAGGAAGGATCACGTAACTTGGATACTCTAATGTTATTATATTCATAAGATGATTTGAGTATTTCTTTCCTTATTCAATAATGAAGAGAAGTATTGTGTAATGTTCAGTTATCTTCGAGGAGAAGTCTATACCAAACAACACCATGATGAACAGGAAAAAGAAAGAGAATATACTAGTGAAGAAGTCTCTTTTATCAAAAGAAGTGATAGTATCTATTTTTCTATGCCCTTAGGAAAATTATGATGTTTCAGTCCTTGAAAAAAAGAGAAAGAATATCCTAAGGAATTTGTTTTCACCAATGATCAATCATCACCCTCAGATGAAATTGATAGACTATTGAAATAAATTTATGATATCTCTGAAGATATAATCATTGGTATTTTTAGAATATTTCAATGTTATTAAAAGGAAATCACCCAGCTTAGAAAATAAGAAGACCATATGGAAGAAATATTACTAAAGATAATATCATAATGCAATAATCTCTACGTACATATTGAATCCATTGAAGAAAAAATATGGAAACCTGAAATTAATATATAAAAATGGTTCAAAGAAGTTGAAGAGGAAGAGAGAGTCAAGAATCGATCTTGAAGAAAATATCAATGTTCTTGAAGGGAAATTGAAAATTTTCACAGATGTCATGAGTCTACAATTAAAAGGGATATCCAAGACGATCAAGGAAAATGACTTTTCAATTAATAATTAAATGATGATGCATGAGGATGATTTTGTTAAAATGGAGATGTATTGTGAAGAGATTATGAATATTATTGAATATCAGATGGTCATTCTCAATAGGAAATGACTTGAATCAGATTCTCAATCAACCAATCATGAGAAGTCACATATTGAGTATTCAAAAAAGAATGAAACAACTGTAGCTGGTACTCAATGCTCATTTAAGGATTCAAAATATGAAATATATCCAACATGTGACATGAAGATTATGAAAACTCTTGATTATCCTTCTCAATAAATAGTTTCTTTTGTTACTCAATGCTCACTAGAAAATTCTAAACACAAATGACTTCAAACATGTGATAATAAGATAATTACATCACTGATTTATCTATCAAAACCAGCTGAGAAAGTGAAGGTACCATCCATACCATCTTGAAATATTGTTTCTCAATATGTTTATATAAAAAGTGTAGGTTGGAAGAAAAATTCTAAACAAGTATGGATGAGGAAATGTGAGGATAATAAACCTACAACTCTAGATAAGGTGGATACGAAGAATAAGTTGGATGATGGTTCCCTATATGGAGACAACACATTAAAAATATATCCCAACAACCCTATACAGAAAATATCGAAAAGATAATATTTGTGGGTCAATGATAGTGATGAAATATCTTTGTGCATTGTGCAATGGGATATTTTTACAATCCCTTAAATTAAAAGCACAGAGGAAGACAATATCCAAGGGAATAAATATAGAGAAGACGATTTACCATCTACTGGTCCAGAAGAATCTATTTATCGCAAATAGATTTGGAATTATTGATAATATCTTTGATGAATGCAATGGAAGTGGTCACATGGTAGTTATATTCCATATCAACATGAATAAATTGTTGACGTGAAAATAATACCTTCAATTTCTACTATATATGAAGTATCTACTTTGAGAAGAAATTAGTAGAATATAGTGAACACAAATTTCTCGAAGAAGATCTCATGTATGGAAGTTGGGATATCCCTCGTGTTTAGACCCATGAAACTGAAGGGAGATTCATACAAAAGATAAAGTAATGATTATGACACTCAGATGAACTAGTGTGGAAGATCCAGACCTGGTTTCATAGTTCCTAATGAAAAGTTGGTCATCTAGACAAAATATTTTGAATGAATGAGGAAAATTGGAAATGAACTGGCCAAGGATTGTGGTAAATGAGAAGAAAAAATTTCACGTGATGAAGATAATGTACATGAGATATTGCACACCAATAGATTATCACATGTTAATGAAGTACAATGTGAGAGATGCCAAAAATATTTACCCATTGCAAAAGGTTGACTAGCCTTAATACCAGAGAAAGATTTAAACCTAAAGAGGAGTATAAATTTATCATTCATAATGGATGTTAAAAAAACTAATCTTCATACAAAGTAGAAGATAATGTGAATAGATCCATTCCATGTCAACATAAACCAGAACATTTGTTCAGATGTACATGCATGATTACATGAGTAAATGGTGGAAATTGGTTGAGAAATGCATCTCAACCATCTAGTTTATATTCATGAATCAAGGAGGAACTTCCTTATTGATTTAATAATTTGTGTATTTTATTTGTGCAAATAGTATAGGGAATTGAAGGTGAAGCATGATCTCAAGAGGATAACCTAATAAGTAGTGAATGTTATCAACTCTTGATATCTACGCTGGAAAAGCTTCCATCCTTGAATGTTTAATTAATTGAAATTTATAGTTTTAAATGATGAGTAATCAGCCTTGATGAAGATGATGGGGAGTGTTCCCATTGAGGGGAGAGATAAATTAATAATCTTATAGAATTATTATTTTAATTATTATTAAATTTAGTTGGTATTAAATTCAATTAATTGTGAAATTTATTTAAGAACATTTCCTTTAAAAAGCAGTTTCAGGTTTATTATTACCTATCACATTCAATTTCTTCTGCTTGAAATGAAATTGGAAAACCCTTGAAGACAAAAAAAAATTTCTCATTTCATGAGGTATCATGATCAGTGAATAATGGAAAACCTTGGTGTCTAAATCAAATACTATTGTTTTTTACATAGATCATTTCTCATGTTTATTTAGAGTAAAATTATTAATGGAACATTTCTTAAGAAAAGACAGATACCCTTTTCCTATGAACATTTTATTTATTGTCAATGAGGGGGAGATAAAGTGAAATAAATGTTTGAAAGGTGGACATAGAGAAAATGAAAATAAAAACAGAAAATATTTTAATTTTTTATATTGAAACATTCATTTGAAGTGAAATTTAATGTATTGAAAACAAAATACAATGGGGAGATTGTTGGGACCATAATGTAAATAAGGTTGTATTTTTTGTCAATAGTTGTCAATGAAGATCAAAATGTAGAAGGAGATGACAACGAACTCCAATTTTGTTGAGAGTGGTACATCAGATGATTGTCAAACTGATCTAATTACAAGATTAATGATTGTGGAAAACATACATCAAATTACATAAACTATTAAGGGTTTGTATTTCATGGTGAATAATATTGAGAGAAAATAGTAATTTTATATACATTACAAACAGTGGCATGGAAAAAACAGAGGATAATATTTGGGGTGCGGTCATACATAATGAATTATGAGATTAATTAATGTGATTGAAAGGTGTATATCAATAGTTGGATATAAAAAGGGATGTAATATAGATATAAAAGAAAATACTACAACATAATCAATTGGGAATTACAATTCATAGGCATAAAGGGGTTCTCTAATAAAAGTTTGGCATGTAAAAATCGCTTGATAATTTCAGCGGCATAATGGGTGCACATAATGAATCATGGGAGAGATTAATTATAGTGAAGGTGGTATATTGTCACTTATGCATAATAATTATATTAATATTATTTTTTAAAATTAAATCCCATCAATAGTATTTGGAATTCAAAAGGCATTACAAAAACAATGTTATTGAATATGGATGAGAATGTGGGGATCCCATAATAAATTTCACCATAGTAATGACTTCGGTAATGATTATAATGAGAGGTTATGAATGATATCACATTAAAAGAACATAAATTTGATCATGGTGGAAAATATATAAAGTAATTAAAACACAACCAATTAATATTCAAATAGATAAATAAAACTAAGTTGATTGAATGGAGAGATAGGTAGAGGTCCCTTACCTTGAGACAATGATTGAAATGTCATATAAGGAGATTACTAAGATATTAGGGAAACCTTGGGAGGGATTTAGAAGACAATAAACAAACAATATTAACTATCCAATGGTTTTTAGTGATTATGAATTTATTTTGAGAGGTTTTATATAGTAAAAGAGAGGGGACTTCTCTATTATTTTCAAACTATGGTTTTGGACTCTATAAAATAATGTCTTAAAAAACAAGACATTCAACAGTTTTTCCCACGGTTTCAACCAAAGGGGATTGGATGTCACTATTTTCCAATGAATCTAAAATGTTGAAATAATACTCTTGGTGGTGTTTAAATCAGCTATGATTACAAAAAATTGATTTTAAAACCTTAAAATAAATATTGGTTTTTTAGGATTTATTAAGGGTTTATAAAATTTATCAAATAAAATAAAAATCACATTATTTTAAAGGTAAAATATATATTTTATTGTGCATGATTTTTATAGAACATACTACATCACATTTCGGTCATTATGATCTCATAGTATGTACCATAGGTTAACATCATATTTAATCTCTACCTGAAAATTTGATTATCTCAATAAATTAATAAAAAATCATTGTTGGAGAATTTTTACATGATGATTCCAAATTAATATTTAATTTATAAAAATCATGTTCTAAATATTATAAATCACACTTTTAAATAAATATCTATTTCAAATGATAGATACTAGTTTTTCATGACAAAAATAGTTTTCTGACCATTAAAATATTACATATATTTATATTATCATTTATAAAATATATATATATATATTATTTTTAATAATACTATTATATTTGAATTTAATTTATCTCCAAAATTTATTAAATATTTAAAAAGAATGATATAATTGGATTTTCATGTTACTTAAAAACACAAAACATGTTTTGTCATTTTAAAGACTAATTTATATCAAACTCATTAGATAATAATTATTAATTTAAAAAATATTGAATAAATATAATGATTATTTATTGAAAATATAATAAAATTATTTATAATATTGGTGTTACTTTATTTTACAAAGTTATGTTATTTTTTACCATTAATTAACCTATTTTTCAATTACTAAGGTAATAAATATTTATTAAAGTTACTATTCATGTTGTCTAAAAATTAAGTTCACCTTAGTACCTATTTCTAATTATTCCCATTATAAATTTTCAAATAATTTTACCAAATTCAATTCAGACAAGTTTAAAATTTTAATTTAATATAAAACACATTGGTTCAATGATTAGTTATTTCCTGTATAGTTTATTTTTCAAGGAAAAGTATATTTTACATTAACTATATAACTTGTAATAATTATTATATGAACTTAAATTCATATATATTTATAAAATAATTTCAAATTATGAGTTATTTTATGTAATTAAAATCGAGAAACGATAAGAATTATGAAATTTCTTTCACCAAATTTATATTTTCAAGCCAAAAAAACATATTCTAAAATACAGTATAATGATTATTTTAATTTTATTAAATTGATTAAATATAACTAAATAATAATTATGGTACTTTTAAATAAAATAAAAAAAATAAATAAACTTTTAAATTTCAAAATTTATCAAAATAAATGATAGTTTTACAAAAATAAAATGTATTTATTTTACCACCATATGATCCGCTAGTGCCCTGAACTGGCAGAAACTTCATGTCACCACCTCAGTATAGTTCACATTCTCCAATCGGTCGATCTCATCTTGGTATAGAATTTTCCTCTATTCATAAAAAACATGACGTTCACTCATTTTTCGTAATTTATTGGTTGGTTATGTGGTTACCATATACTTCTTTACAGGTGGTGGTATAGCTGGTGCAACACCTAGAGGTATGATTCCTGAAACTGGTCCCAATATTGATGTCTCATCAAAGAGGGGATCATCCTCATGATCCTACTATTTCATCATAGTTTTCATAAATCATGGAGGCACCCTAAATTAAACAAGATGTACCATGGTCAAAAAGAATATCTTTAGAGTTGAATAAATATGGAAATGGAAACCACAACCAATTTCAATATAATACATCTCCCATTGGTTTCCTTTCAACCAATTTTCTAATGTACCAAGTGAAAATATAGGTGATCTATGTCATGGTGTATGTACAAATTTGTTTCTGCACTAACACTGGTGTCCCTAACACAATGGTTGAACATGAAATAGTTAAAATTATTTCCCCAAACCATTCTCACATAATCCCGTCCTATGGTAAATTTGGCTGCTTATAATACCACTCTATCCCAATAAATTCTAATTGGGCCCGTTCTAGGACTACCCAAGCTCGTGAATCACCAAGAACACCTCCAATAGTCAAGGGAATGGTAACTAGAATCAATTATCCATATCAGTAAAATGGGATGACTTAACTTATGTGTTGGGATGACATTATGTATAAGGTTGTCTTTGTTATCAACTGTTTTCAATGAATATCATAATGAAAAGGGAGATGAATAAGAACTCCAATGTTATTGAGAGTGGTAATTCAGATGATTACCGAAATGATCTTAAGTACATAATACATATATCAATGGTGATATATTTCATACAATAATGAATCAATCATATAGAGTGTTGAAGGGATTCTAGGGTTAAACTAATCATGCAACATCTCACTATTTGAAGAGACCATGCAAGAGCCTAATTGAAGAGACATGCATCATTTCATGATGGATCATGTTGATATATGATGATTTTTGAATGATCATACAAATATGTATAGACGATGCAAGTCATATTCATGGTTGAATGGAAAGACAGATGTTGCTGGAAGAAAGAGAAGATGTTGTACTTTCCCAAGAGAAATTTGACGATGTTAAATGTGAATAGACAAAGACTAGATATCATGAAATATAAAGCTCTTGATGAAAGAAAATTATTGATTGGAGAATAAAGATAAAAATGAATTAGAATGGGTGTTCTTTCTGTAAATGATTTTTAAGGATTTCTACATGAGTGTGAATGAGATGTGGAACAGAGAGGAAAATTGGAAAAGGAGGCAAACTACATACCATAGAGCTTGGACTGCTTACCATGTTTGAGAACAATTCATGACCTCGTACCATGCAACAGGAAAGGTACGTATAATAGTTCACAAAACGAGCCACAATAACAAAAATGGTTCATCGCAGAAGGAGTTGAGTTACCAAGAATTGCTCGTCATTGGTGGTAGAGATGTTGTACATGAATTGGCTGACACACGGTACACGGTGATGTTTTGCTGTTCCCATGAGGGTCATAGTTCATGGATCGATAGGATTACGGTACATGACTAAAGGTTTACATGATTGATTTTATTTGTGAAATAGCTGCGGTACAGAGTGGAGGATTGCATTACATTGATGGATTTCAAAATGTGGTGCAGATTGTCCCACATTGAAAATTTGGGTAAAACGGTTTAGAAAACTTTATAAGGTTTTTTTCTATAAAAGGAGTGTAAATACTATCATTAAGAGAGAGAGAGAATTCGATAAGAATATATCACCACAGTTGAAAATGCGGTTACTTCTAAAAGTGGTATGCAAGATAGATTCTTTGTATGCTGAAGTGGTATATAAATTAAAAAATGGTTCATGAAATTTGATTGATTCATTTAGTGATGATATATTTTGTTATAAAACGTGGATTTTTGGAGATGAAAAAATTCACATAATTTGAACATGATGTACTTGAAAGGAAGAAATTGTATGCCATGGTGGTACGCAGAGGCAGTATGCATAGGCAATTAGGGAAGCCAGTACGCAGAGGTGGCATGCGAAGGTAGTACACAGAGGTGGTATACAGAGGTAGTACGTGGAGAAGGTGTGTTACAAGGAGAAGGAACAATGCGCACAGAAGGCGTCATGCATGGAGAATGCATAGTATGTTTAGAATACAAGGTAAGAAGAGTAGGCATGATATGCTAAAAAGATCTGGTATGTAGAGCCGACGTGGTACGCGGAGCAGGCGTGGTACCTAGAGCAGGCACGGGACAGAGACCAGAGATAGTCCATAGAATCATGGATAGTTTACGAAAATGAAAACATCATAAAGGGAGTTTCTGATTCTAGTGGGATAAAAGAAGAAGATGTTTTAGTGCATTCAATAATTTCACTAAACATGTAAACAGAATATAATAGAGCATCAATATGGGAATTCGATGCAAGCAGTGTCCCGTGAAAAATAGAGACATGGACATTTAATGCCAATCTGTTGAAGTGACATTCAAGTCGATAAACTAAGAAATAACTCTAAAAAATTATTGAGTTAGGGGGAGTCAATGGAAGTGATATGAGGGAAGTAGTGAGCTATCTATAAACATTTGTAAAGGATTTGTGTCTGGGACAAAGTGACTATGCCCAAAAATTTTTAATCAACAGATAGTTGAGATTAGTGAAATTAGGTATGACTAGAAACATGTCGGTGTATACTCCATGGAATTAACCCTTAGTGGTGAACCAAGTAAAATATTTGTGTTTTCCTTCAGCATGTAAATATTTTAATTAATGCACATATCCATCATACTGGTTTAAATAAGTTATTACAAACATGTAAACACGATCCAGTCAAGAAGTTGAAATGTTGACACCCTGATTCCACCCACCTCTAAGGGTGGTCTAGGGTCCATAAAGTGGTATCAGAGGAAGTATCACATATCATGGATACTCTAATGTAATTATATTCATAATAGGATTTGAGTTTTTCTTTCCTGAGTCAATAATGAAGTGAAGTCATGTTTAATGTTCAGTTATCTTCGAGCAAAATTCTATACCCAAAAACACCATGATGAACAGGAAAAAGAAAGAGAATATACAAGTGAAGAAGTATCGTTTATCTAAATAAGACGCAGTATGTATTTTTATATTCCATTTGGAATATTATGATGTTTCAGTCCTTGAAATAAAAGAGTAAGGAGATCAGAATGAATGTGTTTTCACCCGTGATCAATCATCAGCCTTTGATGTAATGGATAGACTATTGAAATACATTTATGATTTCTATGAAGATATAGTCATTGATATTTTTTGGAATATTTCAATGTTTTTAAGATGAAATCACCCATCTATGAAAATAAGAAGACCATATAGAGGAAATATTAGTAAATAAAATATCATAATTCTATAATATCTACATACAGATTGAATCCATTGAAGAAAAAAGTTGGAAACATGAAATAAATATATAAAAATGGTTCAAAGAAGTTGAAGAGTAAGAGAGAGTAATGAATGGATCTTCCAGATAATATACATGTTCTTGATGGGAAATTGAAAAACTGCACGGATGTCAAGAGTCTACAATTAAAAGTGATATCTATGAAGATCAAGGAAAATGACTCTTCAATTAATATTTAAATGATGTTGCATGAAGATGATTTTGTTATAATGAAGAAGGATTGTGAAGAGATTTTGAATATTATTGAATATCAGAAGGTCATTCTCAACAGGAAATGTCTATAATCAGATTCTCAATTGACCAATCTTGAGAAGACACATAGTGAGAATTCAAAAAATAATGAAATAGTTGTAGCTGGTACTCAATTCTCATTGAAGGATTCAAAAGATGAAATACCTCTAACATCTGACATGAAGATTATGACAACTCTTGATTATCCTTCTCTAAAATTAGTTTCTATTACTACTCAATGATCACTATAAAATTCTAAACTCAAAAGAATTCATACATGTGATAATAATATAATTACATCACTCATCTATCTATCACAACCAGCTGAGAACGTGAAGGTAACATCCATACCAACATGAACTATTGTTTCTCAATATGTTTCTATAAAAATTGGAGTTTGGAAAAAAAATTCTACACAAAGATGGATAAGGAAATGTGAGTAGAATAAACCTACCACTCTAGATAGGGTGGATAAGAAAAACAAGTTGGATGATGGTTCACAGATAGAGTGAAACACATTAAAATGGAATCCCAACAAATGTAAACCGAAAATATCAAAAAGAAAATATTTGTGTGTCAATGATAGTGATGCAATATCATTGTGAATTTTGTAATGGGATATTTGTACAATCCCTTAAATAAAAATCATATAAGAAGCCAATATCAAAGGGAATAAATCCAGAGAAGATGATGTACCATCTACTGGTCCAGAAGCATCTATTTGCTACAAATAGATTTGGAATTATTGATAACATCCATGATGAATGCAATGGAAGTGGTCACAAGGTTGGTATATTCCATATCAACATGAAATCATTGTTGACATGAAAATAATACCTTCAATGTCTACTATATATGAATCATCTTCTTTGAGAATAAATTAGTAGAATATAGTGAATAAAAATTTCTCGAATAAGAACTCAATTATGGAAGATGAGAAGTAACCTGTGTTTAGACCCATGAAACTGAAGGGAGATTCATACAAAAGATAAAGTAATCAATATGACACTCAGATGAACCAGTGTGGAAGATCCGGATCTGGTTCCATACTTCCAAATAACTAGTTGGTCATCTGGACAAAATATTTTAAAAGAATGAGGACAATTGAAAATGAATTGGCCAAGAATTTTGGTAAAGGAGAAGAAAAAATTTCACATGATGAAGATAAAGTACATCCAAGACTATATATCACAATAGATAAGCTTCTTAATTGAAAATGAAGTTTTTTTATATTCCCCAAAAAAATATTTCAATGCTAATGGTGATCCATCAAAAACTATATATCACAATAGATAAGGTTCTTAATGAAATCCAATTATAGTTTGAAGAATAATTATGAAAATGAATTAGCATGGGTGTTCCTGCTGAAGAAGATATTTTAATTATTCAACATAAGAGTGAATAAGATGTGGAACTATGAAGGAAATTTGAAAAGGAAGCTAACCATCTACCTTGAAGCATGGACCACGTACCATGTTCTGAAATGGTTCACGACCGTGTATCATGTATCAGGAATAAAACGTTGAATGGTTTGTTGAATGGATTGCGGCACCGAAAATGGTTTACATCAGAAGGAGTTGCGGTACACGGAATAGATAGTTGTTGGCGGAAGAGATGTGGTGTGTGAAATAGAAAACAGATTGTATGCCAGGAAGGATCACAGTTCATAGGAGGGTCAATGTACACAGATTGACATGCTTACAATATGTGACTGAAGGTTCTCAAGATTGTTGTGGTTCATGAAACTGGAGCAGTATGTGGTGGAGGCTTGCAGTACATGGATGGAGTTCAATATGTGGTACAAATTGTCGCAAATTTAAAATTTGGATAACATGTATTGGTGAAATTTGTGGTGTAATTTTCATATTATATTAGTGTTAATTGCATCATTAATAGAGAGAGAGAATATGATAAGAAAATATCACCACAATGGAAGAACTCCTCTAAGTCCAATATTGTTACGCATGATAGATTCTACATAGGGAAAATTTTTACATGAAAGAAAAAACAGTTGGTGAAATTAGAAGGATTAGTTCACAGAAGATATTTTCTATATGAAAAATTGCAATGTGGGAGATGTAATAATTAACTCAATTTGAAGAAGATGTGTGTAGAAGGAAGAAATTGTAAGCTAAGGTGGTATGCATAGGCAGTATGAAAAGGAAAAAAGTGAAGGAAGTACACCGAGGCAGAAGGCGAAGGTGGTATGCAGAGTCGATATGTAGAGGTAGTTTTTGGGGAAAGATAGTGGAGAAGGTGTGGTGTGTAAAGGTGGTGTGGTATACAGAGAAGGTACAGTGCACGTAGCAGGCATAGTGCACAGAATAGGAATGGTAAGTAGAGTAGGTACGGTATGCAGAGTAGGAATGGTATGAAGAGTATTTCTAGTACACAGAGCTGGCACGGTACGCAGAGCTAATGTGGTACGCAGAGCAATCACAATATGCAATGCAGGAGTGTTATGCAAATCCGAGACAGTTTGAAAAATTATGTACAGTTCTCGAAGATGAAAACATCATAAGTGGAGTTTTTGATTGTAGTGGGAAAAAAGGAAAGAAGTTATACTGCATTAAGTAATTTCACTAAAGAAGAGAACCAAATATTAAATTAAATTAATTCAGGAATTTGATGCAGGAAATGCCCCATGATGAAGAGAGATAATCAATTTTTAAGCCACTCTGTTGAAGGGGTCTTTATGTTGATAAAATGAGAAGGAACTCTGTAACACCCCAAGCATCCATGGTATGCTTCTCTTTCAATATTGCAATAGCTTTCATTGTATGCATGTTCGAGATTCTAACACACCGTGACCAATCAAAGTAGTCATTATGAATAGTAATACCCACTTTTTGAAATTATATAAATTTTATATTTCAAAATGGACTTCATTTTCGGATTCGGAATATTGAAATTAGCCTATGTTGAATTTTTGGTATTTTTCTGAAAATATCCAATTTTAGAAGAATAGTAAAAAAATACATAAAAACATCCTTTTTAATCAAAATAATATATAGTCATAAATTATAGTATTGAGTGGTTATAAAGTATAATTAGAATATAATTTTACCATTTTATCCAATGGTGGTCATTAGAATTAATTTATCTTTGAAATTGGACATAAACAATTTTCAATATTTTGATAGATATTGTTTCTTAAAAACACACTGCTTGTTTTCACAGCAGGAGTAATTTTTAAATTCATTACTTCAATTTCAATGTTTAGGATTTGGTAAAATGGATTCCGAATTTGGAATCATAAGGTCCAAATTATGTAATTAAGACTTTGGATTTGGGACATTATTGTAACACCCCGAGATTTTATGAAAAATATTATTTTAATTTCATTAATGTCTTATGTTGTATTCTACACCAAATTTACCCTGCGCTATACGCAACACCGTATTAGCTTGCAGTATACGCAACACTATTCTTGGACCGTGTTACCCACAATTTTGATAATAGTTATTCTACGCAACATTGAGTATATATATATATATATATTAAATGTATAAATGAAATATGGTTGGATTCTGTTATATGAAACAACGAAGGATTCTTTCACAACACGCAACCCTGACTTGGCTTGCATTACACGCAATTGTGACCTTCCTTGATAGTGTGTGCTGTACGGAAGACCAGGTTTTAATAAACAATGTTATATTATTATAATATTGTCATTAACTAGCCTTTATGAATAGTATTAACTAAATTTTGAAATTTATAACATTATTATTCATCTTACACATTTCTAGAACATGGTATAATAACAAAATAAATTTTTCGGGTAAAATAAGTATTTTTCAAAAAATGCAGTTTTACCGCCTTTTGATGGCGCACCCACATTAAATATAGTTTTTGACATGTTTATATGTTCAATTTTACAAAATAATATTCTTCTTTTGAATCAGGATATAAAAATTTACATTAGATAAAGTTTTGATATTTTTCCGATAACTTTCATATTTTAATGAATAGTAAAAACACGCTATATTTTAATTAAAAACAACTTTTTTCAACATAATATCTTATGTGGTTAAATTATAATATTGAATGGTTTTAAAGTATAAATAGAATATATTTTTACCATTTAATATAATGTATGTCATTAGCATTGATTTTACCTTGAATTCGTAGGTTAAATCAATTCAATCTTTTGCAATGTTTTAAACAAAAACCCGTTTTTATTCGACAGCGGGATTAATTTTAATTTAATTTCTGCAACTTCTGTGTATTGAATTTTTAAAAATGGATTCCATATTTGGAATCAGTGGGTCCAAATTATGTTAATAGGATACTTTTTATTTTTGGGAATTATGAATAGTAACTACGGTAAATTTTATTTACCATAGTTAAAGGTAAATCGGGTAATTAAGGGTAAATATAATATTTTAAAATTACCCTAACAAAAGTCAAAATACTATTGGATGACTAAAAGTAGACCAATATCACCTAAGGGTCGGATTAGAATCATTTAATGGACATTTTTCCATGAAAATAACTTAATTATTATTAAAACCAAAGAAAGTGACAACATGTCACTCTCTTAAATTTTATAAGTATATTAATTTTAATTTAGTGATAAACATCATGAAACATCGAACATGAATAGTCTCCAGAAAGATAATGAAATTATCTACATCATATAAATTTATTTATAATTTTTAGGGATTAAATAATTATCATTAATTATGACACAATAGTGATGCAGAAATTGTTTATCTATTGAAAAATCAAGAATATTGTTTTTATTAAACTAATAGTGACCATAAAATGCATAAATACCTAACCAAAACAAATTTTCCATGTAAAGGTAAACCATAAGCATCCAATGGTCGAATATTTGGCGATTTGTAGCCTTATAAAAGTGATTATGACACTTATTTTATTTTATTTTAAATGATGACAAAGATGTCACCTTCATAATTTAATAAATATAACAATTTAAATATTGTGATTTCAATATGATAAATTCGAGTAAAAGTATTATTGTGAAAGGTAATAGATTTATTTTCATCATAGGATTTTATTTTTAATTTTTATGCAACAAATAAGTATATTAAATAATTATACAAAAATGTTGTAGTATTTATTTTATTAAGAGATAAACCAAAAAAATGGTTTCAAAAATAATAAAATAAATATTATATGAACTATTTAATGTGCTCCAATAATTTTTAAGATACATAAGACATTTTATGAATCTATTAAAACTTTTAGTTCGAACATATCTTCTGTATTTATTTTATTTAAATTCAAATAAATGAATAGTGTCAAAATTGACACTATTGTTATTTTATAAAAAAACATATTATAAAATTGATTAAAAATCACAAAATATTTCAAAATTATAAAATTAAATTTATATGATCTAAAATGTTATTAAGAATCCAATTATGGACAATTAACAACAAATAAGTAATTATTTGTTATGATTTAAAAATTAGAATGTTATTACCACAAATAAAATTAAATTGATTAAATAAGGATAAATCAAGTTGATAATGTTTAAAATAAATTCCTAACATGTCTAAATTATATTGGTTGATGATATTACAACCTTATATTATCTACTATTCGAATATGAGTCATTTTTGTAGGTTTTTATGTGGGGTTAGATTTATTATAAATTAATATTTTTAAGAATTCCAAAGGTGCCCCTCTCCTCCCTTATAAAAGGGCACCTCCTCCCTCTCTTCCTCACACAACATTGAGCCTTCAAGCTCGGCCAACCCCTGCCAAAATCTCTTCTCCACTTCCCTAGTATCATTCTAGAGGTCCTGGTATTCTTCAAAGACCATCCCTAATTCTTTAAGTGGAGGTTAAGAAAAGGCGCGTCAAAAAGAGGTAATATCCATTACCGATCTTTTCAATTTCTTTCTTCTTCAACTTCTTCTTATTTAGTTGTTTCATTATAAAGTAATAACATCAGTATTATTTACATACTGATATGTTATTATAAATATGAAATAACCCTAATTCACCTTCTATCCATCCTACGGAAAAATGAAATCACCACGCGTGCGTACGTACGGAATACCGTCTCCACGCCGTGGTGTGATCTATTTTCCACATCACCTTACAAGGATGGGTATAATGGTGTAATGAGTAACTATTTGTGATTATTATAATGTAATATTGATACTGAAATAATATATATATACTCCAATACAATTCCACGATCATAGGAACGATATCATCACTCGTGCGTACGTACGGAATACCGTCTCCACGATGTGATGCGACTCGTTCTACATGATCATCATTACATAGTAATTATATAAATGAATTTAATGAATAAATATGATATATGTTACACTATTAACATTCTGGATATAAGGTATCTATAACCTTAAATGAATAATAAGAATTTATTCGGCAAAACACACATAAGAACAAAAGGCAATAAAGACCCGAGTAACAAGTAACAATGAAATATTACTAACAAGAAGCTAAGAATATGACCATATATGATATCATATCAATATGTATGATTCTGGAATAAGTCAATAACATTATTTAAACCATTATACAGGAGCTTCGGACACATACATAGCAAATCGGACCTAAGATAAGGGAAATATCACAATCTCATTTTTATCCAAGATTGTTTATTCGTAAGTATTTACTGGGGTGTATTTTATCACCCACATCCATGATTCATAAATATGTAATATTATTTCCATACACCTGCAATTGTTTAAATCCATTTTTACCCTTCGGTGAGTTTTTAGTAATATGTATGAAAGGAATCTTTTGTCGTTTTTCGTACGAGGTACTTTTTGACTTTTCCGACAAAAGTATGAAGAATGTTTTTTTAACTTATACGGAATGAATGGATTTTTAAAACATTATTTCCAAGAAACTTCCTTTAAAAGTTTTCAAGTTTATTTTTAATCAACTTATTTTATTTTAATGTCATATGACATGTTATGAAAGGAAAAATGTTTTTGAAGTAGAAAGGATATTTTCCACAAGAATGGAGTTCAAGTATTTTATCAAAATTATTTTCCATCTTAGATAATAAAAGGATTATGTTTTTATCCCTATTATTACATTGGTTTGATTATGTTGTGATGGAAATATTTTTATAAATTCCTTTATCTTATATGAATTGTTTTATGATGTCATGTTATTTAAGAATCCCATTTTTATTACATGGGTTACGCTATGATGTATGGTTTATGATTATGTGGCACACATAAGAAAGGATTCATTATAAGATGGGTGGGACCTATATCTCCCTCCAATGCATTGGGTAAAGATTTATATCTCATGAGATAGACATGTCTGGAATGGTAGGTTATACCGGTTCAGTGAAACAGGACTGAAACGAGGGTCACTCGATTCAGAAATGGACTTTGTCCACTAAGATAGTCTTGGAAATGAGTCTTGACTAACAAGAAATGATTCTCTATGATTATGTGTGTATGCCACAAAGTTTAATGTTTTAAGTTATGATTATTGTGAATACATTTCACTACCATGAGTTATCCTAGGTTATGAAATTATGATCTCTTTTATAGGTTAAGATTTCCAAAAGTTATGTTCTTATGAATAGGAAGTGATTGATTTTTCTTTTGTTTACCCTTACTGAGCATTCGAGCTCACCCTTTTATGTTTTCTTTTCCCCAGGATATAAAGAAAGGTTTTAGGTAAGAAAAAAAAGGGAAGATCTTTATGGGAGATATTGAAGATCTTTCACCAGGATTAGAAGATTACGTTCCGAGTTTCCAAAGACACTAAACTAGTAAGATCCTTGTGTGTGTGTTTTTGTTATGTACTAAGTATTCCGCAAATGTAATGTAATGTCCATGTACGTCTAGCTTCGGGTCTCTACAGTTGGTATCAGAGGAAAGGATTAGTCAACTTTTGGAAACTAGGATGCGAAAATGTTAGTGAGATCCCTAGAGATATTTCTAAGGTATGTCTAGGGATGCCCCTAAGGATAAGTATACGTATAGTATATAGTCCTAGAACTATGGTAACGATATTAGATTAAACCAAAGATGTTAGATATTTATGTTACTCCCCCTTTATTATGATTTTTTCCTCTCACACTATTCTTTTTGGGTTTTAGAAAATGGCTGGAAACAATTTGATTCACGATAATGGAGGATATGATGGACAATGGAATGATATTCTTCATGAGCAACCAAAAGAAATGGGATTTGGAAGTCCAAACATCATTATTATGTCGAATCATCAATCTCATAATATGATCAATAAAGTAAAATTTGGTATGTTTCCTGACTCGGCTAATAAGAGAAAGATGGAGTTTCATGATGATCATAGAGGAAAGAAAGTTCAATTTCCCCTATGTAAATCATGTGGGAAGAGGCATCAAGGAGAATGTTTCAAAGGAACTGGAAGATGCTTTGGGTGTGGAAAAGAAGGACACAAAGCCAGTAAGTGCAAAGGAAAAGGTTCAGTTAACACCAGGGATGAGGATAATGGTATTGATACGACATCAATAATGGTTAAATGTTTTAAATGTGGAATGTACGGGCATTATGCAAACCAATTCCCTAAGGGAAAGTCTCATGAAGAGAATCAGTATGGTCGTATGGGTAGTATTTATGTTGATGATGATGATGAGACTACAAATGATATGTGAGATGAAAGAATTGTTGAAGCTCGGTCAATGGTTTATGAATGTAGTGGAATGATTACATGTTTATCAAGTGTAATGTTGTATAAGTAATATCATGGTACGATGGGATAAAGAGACATCTAAGGATTGTTACATTGTTGTCTTTCCTTACGTTTTGAAAGTATGTGATGAATGGTACCAGTATTTTTGGAAAGTAGATGATATGCGCATAATGAAGGGATAAGACGATTATAACGACCCATACTTTACATACATTGTTAATACTTCAAAATTGAAGCACACTTATTACAACATATGACAAAACCACAAAGGACCGTATAGGTATAGTGTCTTTAGAAACTGGGAAACATAAACAACTGGTTCATAAATCTTCTATAGTGTCTCCCATTTATTTCATCATATCTAGGGTCCCTTTTAGCATATTCTACTTAATATCCATCATCTTGACCTGGGGAAAGGAAAACATAAAAGGGTGAGCTCAAATGCTCAGCAAGGGAAAATAAAGGAAATAAAAAGCATATCATATCTTTTTGAAAATCATAACCTGCAAAAGAGATCATAATATCTTAACATGGAACAAATCATAGAAGTGAAAATGAGATCCCCATAATCATAACATAAAACTTGAAACTTTGTGGCATGCACACATAATCATGGAAAATCATTTCATGTTAGTCATGACTCATTGACAAGACTATCATAGTGGACAAAGTCCCTTTCTGAATCGAGTAACCCTCGTTTCAGTCCTGTTTCACTGAACCGGTATAACCTACCGTTCCAGCCCTATCTATCTCATGAGATATAAAATCTTTACCCAATGCATTGGATGGAGATATAGGTCCCACCCATCTTATAATGAATCCTTTCTTATGTCTGCCACATAATCATAAATCATACATCATCGCATAACCCATGTAATAAAAATGGGATTCTTAAACAACATGACATCATAAAACAATTCATATAAGATAAAGGAATTCATAAAAATGTTTCCATCACAACATAATCAAATCCATGTAATAATAGGGATAAAAACATAACCCTTTTATTATCTTAGATGGAAAATAATTTTGATAAAATACTTGAACTTCATTCTTGAGGAAAATATCCTTTCTACTTCAAAAACACTTTTCCTTTCTTAAAATGTCATAAAATTCTAAACTAAAAGAAGTTTATTAAAAATAAACATGAATACTTGTAAAGGAAGCTTCTTGGAAATAATGTTTTAGAAATCCATTCATGCCGTATAAGTTAAAAAAACATTCTTCGTACTTTTGTCGGAAAAGTCAAAAAGTACCTCGTACGAAAAACGACAAAAGATTCCTTTCATATTCTTTACTAAAAACTCACCAAAGGGTAAAATTGGATTTAAACTATTGTAAGTGGATGGAAACAATATTACATATTGAGGAAACATGGATGTGGATGATAAAATACACCCCAGTAAATATTTACGAATAAACAATCTCAGATAAAAATGAGATTGTCATATTTTCCCTTACCTTAGTCCTGATTTGCTTCGTATGTGTCCGAACCTCCTGTATAATGATTTAAACTATGTCATTGACTTATTACAGAATCATATTCATTGTTATGATATCATATATGGTTCACTTATGACATTATATTACCCGTTATTTTGTAAATTCCATGTTAAAGAAGCGTTTTGGGTAAAATCGTTTCATTTATCGTAGGTGTTTTGACTTGTTGTTCTTGACTTTATTATTACTTATATAATGATTTACATACTTCCAGATATATATAATATGATTTATATATCATATATATTCAGTATATATATATATATAATAGATAGATAAATGAAATGAAAAACATTGTTCATGGAGACGGTAGTCCGTACGTACGCATGAACGATGTTTTCCTTTCCTTATTGTCTTGAATGGAAGTAAGTAGATGACATACATATATATATATACATAAATACAGTAGCTTTATAATGTCATATATTTCATTATTATTTCTTATATATACTTTATAATCATTCTTAAATGGTTAACATGGAGAATGAATCTCATCGCGTCGTGGAGACGGTAGTCCGTACGTACGCACGAGCGATGATATCATTTCCATAAATATTGAATTGAATTGGAGTGGATTATACAATGTATCAGAATCAATATGATTTTGTAATAACTATGTATATTTATTCTTTACACCATTATATCCATCCTTGTAAGGTGGTGGTGGAAAATAGATTACACCACGGCGTGGAGACGGTATTCCATACGTACGCACGCGCGGTGATTTCTTTTTCCGTAGGATGGATAGATGGTGAAATAGGGTTGTTTCATACTTAAAATAAAATATCAGTATATGAGTGATACTGATGTTATTACTTCATAATGAAACAACCTAAGAAGAAGAATTGGAAGAAGAAATGAAGATGAAAGAATTGGTAACGGTAATTACCTCTTCTCTGAAGCGCCTCGTTGAGACCTCCTCTTAGGGCACTAAAATTGGTCTTTGAGGAAGACCATAACCTCTAGGATGTTGATAGGGAAGTGGAGAAGAGATTTTGGCAGGGTTTGGCCGAGCTTGAGTGCTCAAATTGGTGTGAGTAGGAGGGGGAGGAGGTGTCCTTTTATAAGGGAGGAGAGGGGCACCTTAGGAATACTTCCAAATATTATTTTATATTAAAGTCAAAATCGGTATATAATGGTTCCAAAGAGTCTTATTTGAAAGCTAAAGTGGGGATGGGTCGAAATCCTATCAACCAATAAGATTTAGACAAGTTTAGGGTATTATTTTAACCTTATCAATTAGATTTAACTCTAAGTTAAATAATTTAACTTTTACCGTGTCTTTTTGTTTTCTTTCACTATATGGTTAATACACTTACTATAACATGCAAACCGAACCCCAAATTGTTTATTAATAATAAATATATCCTTATATAAGTCATTTGGACGAACCTTAGATTTTTAGGAATAAAATAACAATTAATAATATAATATTAGATTTAAAAACTATTTTGTGTCAATTTTGACACTATTTGATATATGATTTTTGTGAAAGTCATAACAGAATTATATGTTCGATACAAGTTGATTAAATCAACACTAATATATCATAGTAATCTATAAAATTAGTTTAATTAATAAAAAGTCTTAAATTACATTTATTTTGGTATTTATAATATCAATTGTGTCAATATTTCATTAATAAGATAATTATTGCATCATCCTTGTGTCATAAATAAATTAAATTATTTGATGTCTAAAAATTACAAATAAAATACCATTATGTAGGAAATCTTTTTATCTTTCTAATGGATATTTATAGTCGAACTTAACTTATGTATAACCCCATATTAAAAATGTTTTAGTAAATAAACATTGATTTTAACTCTTTTAACCCTTTTTTAAATAATATAATAATAAATGTCCTAATCTAATCCAAGTGGGCCTAAATGGTCATATTTTATTCCTAAGGTTGTTTTTTATCGAAGTTAACTTATACAATAGAATTAGGACATGTGTTAGGGTAATAATAATATCATTTGTACCATTAATTACACTATTTACTTTTAACCGTGGTAAAAAAAAGTAAAAAGTTACTATTCACCAAAAATTATTTTCATCTCATTGAACCACATTTTAGTCCTTGATATTAACCGTGTCTCTCGGATTTTCAAAATTCCATTCACAAAAGCGGTAAAATTATGTTTTATGCAAAATTCAGTTTTTAACCTACCACTTAGTGGTTTCACTATTCATCAAAAATTGAAAGTTTTCAGAAAAATGCCAAAATTTCATCCTAAGCTATATTTCATATTCCGAATTCAAAAATGAAGTCTATTTTACAAAAATTCATAACATAGAAATTGCATTAATTAATTTTATAATTAAATCCTGCTGTTAAAACAAATAGCGTGTTTTTAAGAATCAATATCTATTAAAAGATTGACACATGATTATGTCTGGTTTAAATGTGAAATTACATCCAATGACCAACATTGTATTAAATTGTAAAAATATATTCTAAATATACTTTAAAACCACTCAAATTAATGATTTATCACTATTAATTATTTCGATTAAAAAGTTGTTTTTAATTATAATTTAGTAATTTTCACTATTCATCAGAATATGAAAGTTATCCGAAAAGTACCAAAATTTCACCCTAAGCGAATTTCGATATTACGAATCCAAAAATGAATTCCATTTTGAAAAATAAAATTTACAACATTTCAAAAAGTGGTTATTACTATTCATAACGGCTAGTTTTAATGATATCTTAATAGCATATCGTTGTTTAGAGAAACTCGGTGTTGCGTACAACACACGCTATCGTGGAAGGTCGCGATTGCGTATAATTCAAGCCAGGTCAGAGATGTGTATTGTGAAATCTCCTTTTGGTTTAGCGTATAACACAAGACATTAATAAAATTAAAAAGAATATTTTTCATAAAATCTCGGGCTGTTACATTCTACCCCCCTTAAAATGAATTTCGCCCTCGAAATTCGTCGGGGTTATAAATGGTTTACTATTCGAAAGATTCTTTAATAGAAACCCACATCGTAAAAAGGAATACCAAAACTAGGCTTTAAAAACTAAAGTATGAAATGTAACGATTACCCAAATAAACTAATCATTGGGTTTCCACATAGGTGAAAATATGGATATGGAAGAGAAATCTAACCATCATGTTCTGATGGAGAGTGGTAGAGAACATGGCTATGGAAAATCCAGTAATCACAAATCCATAAATTTGTGACGATCTAAGGTACCATCTGATTCATCAGGTATAAGATCACTAGGACAACATTTTTGGTTTTCAAGATCATTTCTCTAAAGTTGAAAATTTGAATTAGAATAAATACTTTCTTTATTTTGGTACAATCTCACTGTTGTTCATGCCTTGAACAATTTCCACTTCATCTCTTAAATAAATGAAGTTGAATTTGTTATTCGTGAAGTGTTAGGAGATCATGTGATAGAATGACGGGTCATTCCATCTGTCTCAAACAAAAGGTTAGCAAAATTATATACATAAGTCGATCTATAGTGAGATTATTCATATATGATTCCTAAAATGGACTTATAATTCATATATCATACTGCTTAATATAATAAAACTAGTTTCTACTAAAAAGGGACTTCCTGTAGGCCAGTGGTAGGCGATAAAGGCCAGTCGCACTTCGGTTGTGGGTTCGATTCCTACAGCCTTGTCCGAAGCGATGGGTTGTCGCCCGTCCTGCAGGTTGTCCTTTTTCTAAAACTACATTACTATAACATACCCTCAATAATATCGAAAAAAAACTTCTATCCTTAAACAATACTCACTTATGTACAAGATAATCCATTTCAATCTTTAGGCTTATCCATAATACTGCAGTCCACTCTCATAACATAGTGAAAATGATTACCAGAGATTTAATACCATCGTTGATCCCCATATATCATAAGATATGTTTTGTTGGTCACATTCCAAACATTCAAAGTCCTTAATCATGTATTCTCTTGAATACCTTAGTGAAAACATGAATGCAGTTTAAAGTTAAGACTTTACACATACCAAAATCCTCAAAATTCTATAT
This sequence comes from Viscum album, assembly GCA_963277665.1. NCBI lineage: Eukaryota > Viridiplantae > Streptophyta > Magnoliopsida > Santalales > Viscaceae > Viscum > Viscum album. The sequence goes on along the minus strand of OY728141.1, from coordinate 823,467,152 downwards.
ACTCAAACAATGATATCACTTAGTCCTTATATCAATCATGAGATCATGAATACTATTAAACATTTCATTTTCTCGTTTTCCCTTCATTATGCGCATATCATCTTATTTCCAAAAAATATCTCAATCACTTTGAATACCACATCAATAAATATTGCAAAACTCAATGATACAACATTATTTTGGAATCCCATTACATAAACACTTAATCATTCCACCACATCGTTGTCATATTCAACATTGCCAATAGTGATCGCATGTGACTTCCCTTTGTCCTTTGCCTTCAGTGGTTGCTCATGTTGATCATCACTAACCCTTGGATTAGGGCATTTATTAGCATAATGCCCCATTTCCTTGCACTTGAAGCATTGAAGTGTTGGTGGTGCGTTCTCTGCAGTGTTTTCTTTATTCACATCATTAGAAACCCTTTTTCCATTACTTCGACACTCAACTGCTCGATGACCTTATTTTCCACACTTAAAACATTTTCTAGTCCCTTTAAGACAGTCTCCACCATGCTTCTTTCCACACTTTGTGCATAAGGAAACATTCATCTTCTTTTCACCATTATTCTGAGATTTCTCCTTGAACTCCATCTTTCGTTTCTTGTCGAAACCATGAGATGGATATGTAGCACCAACTTCCATTTCTACCTTGATAGCACAACACACAATTTCTTTATAGCTACTGAAGTCTCTTATAGCTAATGCCCTTCAAAGACTTGGTTTTAAGCCACTGAAAAATCGATCAACTTTACTTTCAGGTTGGATGATAATGCCAGATGCATACCTTGCAAGTCTTGTAAAATTCGTTTTGTATATACCAACAGATTCATCATCCTTTTTCTTTAGTTCAAGAAACTCCTTCTCCATCTTTGTTTGAAGAATACGAGGGATGTACTTATTGAAAAATAAGTTATTGAACTCGTCCCATTCCATGGACTCAATTTCATCCCTTTGCCTCGTATTCTTAATAAGATTCTACCATTGATCAGCATCACCTTCCAAACGATACACTGCTAATATGAATTTATCATGTTCAGAACATTGAAGAACTGAAAATATCTTTTCAGTGGTACTGATCCATTGTTCAGCAACCAGTGGATCAGAAGACCCACTGAAAGAAGGTGGACGTTGCCTCATGAAGGACTCAATAGAATATTGTTCCCTTCTCTGCTCATTTGGAAGTCCAGAATGATTCATAGCTTGTGTAAGTATAGCAATAAGATTTTTCACTCCATCTCCCAAAACATTTGTTTGTTCAGGAGGACAATCATTGCATTGTCCATTGCATTGATCAACACGGTTCCTTTGGGTTCCAGCCATCGTCTAAAACCCAAAAAGAATAGTGTGAGAGGCAAAAATCATGCTAGGGAAAACAACATAATAAAGGGGGAGTACCTTCAATATCTAACATCTTAGGTTTAATTCTATGATCGTTAGCGTAGTTCTAGTACTATAACCTATACGTATACTTAACCTTAGGGACATCCCTAGACTTACCGTAGAAATATATCTAGGGATCTCACTAACGTTTTCGCATCCTAGTTTCCAAAGGTTGACTAAACCTTTCCTCTAATACCAACTGTAACGACCCATACTTTACATACATTGTTAATACTTCAAAATTGAAGCACACTTATTACATCATTTGACAAAACCACAAAGGACCATATAGGTATAGTGTCTTTAGAAACTGGGAAACATAAACAACTGGTTCATAAATCTTCTACAGTGTCTCCCATTTATTTCATCATATCTGGGGTCCCTTTTAGCATATTCTACTTAATATCCATCTTCCTGACCTGGGGAAAAGAAAACATAAAAGGTTGACCTCAAATGCTCAGCAAGGGCAAATAAAGGAAATAAAAATCATATCATATCTTTTTGAAAATCATAACCTGCAAAAGAGATCATAATATCTTAACATGGAACAAATCATAGAAGTGAAAATGAGATCCACATAATCATAACATAAAACTTGAAACTTTGTGGCATGCACACATAATCATGGAAAATCATTTCTTGTTAGTCATGACTCATTGCCAAGACAATCTTTGTGGACAAAGTCCCATTCTGAACCGAGTAACCCTCGTTTCAGTCCTGTTTCACTGAACCGGTATAACCTACCGTTCCAGCCCTGTCTATCTCATGAGATATAAAATCTTTACCCAATGCATTGGAGGGAGATATAGGTCCCACCCATCTTATAATGAATCCTTTCTTATGTGTGCCACATAATCATAAATCATACATCATCGCATAACCCATGTAATAAAAATGGGATTCTTAAACAACATGACATCAGAAAACAATTCATATAAGATAAAGGAATTCATAAAAATGTTTCCATCACAACATAATCAAATCCATGTAATAATAGGGATAAAAACAGAACACTTTTATTATCTTAGATGAAAAATAATTTTGATAAAATACTTGAAATTCATTCTTGAGGAAAATATCCTTTCTACTTCAAAAACACTTTTCCTTTCTTAAATTGTCATAAAATTCTAAACTAAAAGAAGTTGATTAAAAATAAACTTGAATACTTGTAAAGGAAGCTTCTTGGAAATAATGTTTTAGAAATCCATTCATGCCATATAAGTTAAAAAATAACATTCTTCGTACTTTTGTCGGAAAAGTCAAAAAGTACCTCGTACGAAAAATGACAAAAGATTCCTTTCATATTCTTTACTAAAAACTCACCGAAGGGTAAAATTGGATTTAAACTATTTTAAGTGGATGGAAACAATATTACATATTGAGGAAACATGGATGTGGATGATAAAATACACCCCAGTAAATACTTACGAATAAACAATCTCGGATAAAAATGAAATTGTGATATTTTCCCTTACCTTAGGTCCGATTTGCTTCGTATGTGTCCGAACCTCCTGTATAATGATTTAACTAATGTCATTGACTTATTAAAGAATAATATTCATTATTATGATATCATATATGGTTCACTTTGACATTATATTACACGTTATTTTATAAATTCCATGTTAAAGAAGCGTTTTTGGTAAAATCGTTTCATTTATCGTAGGTGTTTTGACTTGTTGTTCTTGACATTATTATTACTTATATCATGATTTACTTACTTCCAGATATATAAAATATGATTTATATATCATATATATTCAGTATATATATATATAATAGATAGATAAATGAAATGAAAAACATCGTTCATGGAGACGGTAGTCCGTACGTACGCATGAACGCTGTTTTCCTTTCCTTATTGTCTTGAATGGAAGTAAGTAGATGAAATAAATATATATATATACATAAATCCAGTAGCTTTATAATGTCATATATTTCATTATTATTTCTTATATATACTTTATAATCATTCTTAAATGGTTATCATGGAGAATGAATCTCATCGCGTCGTGGAGACGGTAGTCCGTACGTACGCACGAGCGATGATATCATTTCCATAAATATTGAATTGAATTGGAGTGGATTATACAATGTATCAAAATCAATATGATGTTGTAATAACTATATATAGTTATTCTTTACACCATTATATCCATCCATGTAAGGTGGTGGTGGAAAATAGATTACACCACGGCGTGGAGACGGTATTCCGTACGTACGCACGCGCGGTGATTTCTTTTTCCATAGGATGGATAGATGGTGAAATAGGGTTGTTTCATACTTAAAATAACATATCAGTATATGATTGATACTGATGTTATTACTTCATAATGAAACAACCTAAGAAGAAGAAGTGGAAGAAGAAATATAGATGAAAGAATTGGTAACGGTAATTACCTCTTCTTTGAAGCGCCTCTTTGAGACCTCCTCTTAGGGAACTAAAATTGGACTTTGAGGAAGACCAGAACCTCTAGGATGTTTATAGGGTAGTGGAGAAGAGATTTTGGCAGGGGTTGGCCGAGCTTGAGTGCTCAAATTGGTGTGAGTAGGAGGGGGAGGAGGTGTCCTTTTATAAGGGAGGAGAGGGGCACCTTAGGAATACTTCAAAATATAATTTTATATTAAAGTAAAAATCGGTTTATAATGGTTCCAAAGGGTCTTATTTCGGAGCTAAAGTGGAGATGGGTCGAAATCCTATCAACCAATAAGATTTAGACAAGTTTAGGGTATTATTTTAACCTTATCAATTAGATTTAACTCTAAGTTAAATAATTTAACTTTTACAGTGTCTTTTTGTTTTCTTTCACTATATGGTTAATACACTTACTATAACATGCCAAACGAACCCCAGATTGTTTTTTACTAATACATATATCCTTATCTAAGTCATTTGGCCGAACCTTAGATTTTTAGGAATAAAATAACAATTAATAATATAATATTTGATTTAAAAACTTTTTTGTGTCAATTTTGACACTATTTGATATATGATTTTTGTGAAAGTCATAACAGAATTATATGTTCTAACCAAGTTGATTAAGTAAACACTAATATATCATAGTAATCTATAAAATTAGTGTAATTCATAAAAAGTCTAAATTACATATATTTTGGTATTTATAATATCAATTATGTCAATATTTCATTAATAAGATAATTACTGCATCATCTTTGTGTCATAAATAAATTAAATTATATGATGTCTAAAAATTACAAATAAAATTCCATTATGTAGTAAATCTTTTTATCTTTCTAATGAATATTTATAGTCGAATTTATCTTATGTATAACCCCATATTAAAAATGTTTTAGTAAATAAACATTGATTTTAACTCTTTTAACCCTTCTTTAAATAATATAATAATAAATGTCCTAATCAAATCCAAGTGGGCCTAAATGGTCATATTTTATTCCAAAGTTTGTTTTTGATCGAAGTTCACTTATCCAATAGAATTAGGACATGTGTTAGGGTAATAATAATATCATTTTTACCCTTAATTACCCTATTTACTTTTAACCGTGGTAAAAAAAAGTAAAAAGTTACTATTCACCAAAAATTATTTTCATCTCATTGAACCACATTTAAGACCTTGATATTAACTTTTTCTCTCGGATTTTCGAAATTCTATTCACAGAAGCGGTAAAATTAAGTTTTATGCCAAATTCAGTTTTTAACCTACCACTTAGTGGTTTCACTATTCATCAAAAATTGAAAGTTTTCAGAAAAATGCCAAAATTTCATCCTAAGCTATATTTCATATTCAGAATTCAAAAATGAAGTCTATTTTACCAAATTCATAACATAGAAATTGCATTAATTAATTTTATAATTAAATCCTGCTGTTAAAACAAATAGCGTGTTTTTAAGAAACAATATCTATCAAAAGATTGACACTTGATTATGTCTGGTTTAAATGTGAAATTACATCCAATGACCAAAATTGTATTAAATTGTAAAAATATATTCTAAATATACTTTAAAACCACTCAAATTAATGATTTATCACTATTAATTATTTCGATTAAAAAGTTGTTTTTAATTATAATTTAGTAATTTTCACTATTCATCAGAATATGAAAGTCATCCGAAAAGTACCAAAATTTCACCCTAAGATAATTTCGATATTACGAATACAAAAATGAATTCCATTTTGAAAAATAAAATTTACAAAATTTCAAAAAGTGGTTATTACTATTCATAACGGCTAGTTTTAATGATATCTTAATAGCATATCGTTGTTTAGCAAAACTCGGTGTTGCGTACAACACAGGCTATCGTGGAAGGTCGCGATTGCGTATAATTAAAGCCAGGTCAGAGATGTGTATTGTGAAATCTCCTTTTGGTTTATCGTATAACACAAGACATTAATAAAATTAAAAAGAATATTTTTCATAAAATCCCGGGCTGTTACAACGATAATGAGATGTTTGATTGTATGCATGAGCTCATGATTGATATAAGGACTAAGTGATATCATGGTTTGAGTATATAGAATTTTGAGGATTTTGGTATGTGGAAGGTGTTAACTTTTAACTGCATTCATGTTTTCACTAAGGTATTCAAAATAATACATGATTAAGGACTTTGAATGTTTGGATTGTGACCAACAAAACATATCTTATGATATATGGGGATCAATGATGGTATTAAATCTCTGGTAATCGTTTTCACTATGTTATGAGAGTGGACTACAGTATTATGGATAAGCCTAAAGATTAGAATGGATTATGTTGGACATAAGTTAGGATAAAACGTTTTTCGATATTATTGATGGGATGTTATATTAATATAGCTTTAGAAAAAGGACAACCTACAGGATGGGCAACAACCCATCGCTTTGGACGAGGCTGTGGGAATCAAACCCACAACCGAAGTGCGACAGGCCTTTATCGCCTACTACTGGCCTACAGGAAGTCCCTGTTTAGTAGAAACTAGTTTTATTATATTAATAAGTATGATATATGAAGTATAAATCCATTTTAGGAACCATATATGATTAATCTCACTATGGAATGGCTTATGCTAACCTTTTGTTTGATACAGATGGAATGACCCGCCATTCTATCACATGATCTGCTAACACTTCACGAATAACAAATTCAACTTCATTTATTTAAGAGATGAAGTGGAAATTATTCAAGGCACAAACAATAGTGAGATTGTACCAAAATAAAGTAAGTATTTATTCTAATTCAAACTCTTCAACTTTAAGGAAGTGATCTTGAAAACCAAAAATGTTGTCCTAGTGCCCTTATATCCGATGAATCAGATGGTACCCTAGATCGTCACAAATTTATGGCTTTGTGATTGCTGGCTTTTCCATAGCCATGTTCTCTACCACTCTCCATCAGAACATGATGGTTAGATTTCTCTTCCATATCCATATTCTCACCTATGTGGAAACCCAGTGATTAGTTTATTTGGGTAACCGTTACGTTTCATACTTTTGTTTTTAAAGATATGTTTTGGTATTCCTTTTTACGATGTGGGTTTCTATCAAAGAAACTTTCAAATAGTAAACCATTTATAACCCCGAGGAATTTTGAGGGCGAAATTCATTTTAAGGGGGGTAGAATGTAACACCCCGAGATTTTATGAAAAATATTATTTTAATTTCATTAATGTCTTATGTTGTATTCTACACCAGGATTACCCTGCGCTATACGCAACACCGTATTAGCTTGCAGTATACGCAACACTATTCTTGGACCGTGTTACACACAATTTTGATAATAGTTATTCTACGCAACATTGTGTGTATATATATATATTAAATGTATAAATGAAATATGTTTGGATTATGTTATACGAAACAACGAAGGATTATTTCATAACACGCTACCCTGACTTGGCTTGCATTACACGCAATCGTGACCTTCCTCGATAGCGTGTGTTGTACGCAATACCGGGTTTTAATAAACCATGTTATATTATTATAATATTGTCATGAACTAGCCTTTATGAATAGTATTAACAGAATTTTGAATTTTATAACATTATTATTCATCTTACACATTTCTAGAACATGGTATAATAACAAAATAAATTTTTCGGATAAAATAACTATTTTTCAAAAAATGCAGTTTTACCGCCTTTTGATGGCGCACCCACATTAAATATAGTTTTTGACATGTTTATATGTTCAATTTGAAAAAATAATATTCTTCTTTTGAATCAGGATATAAAAATTTACATTAGATAGTGTTTTGATATTTTTCCGATAACTTTCATATTTTAATGAATAGTAAAAACACGCTATATTTTAATTAAAAACAACTTTTTTCATTGTAATATCTTATGTGGTTAAATTATAATATTGAATGGTTTTAAAGTATAAATAGAATATATTTTTACCATTTAATATAATGTGTTTCATTAGCATTGATTTTACTTTGAATTTGTAGGTTAAATCAATTCAATCTTTTGCAATGTTTTAAAGAAAAACCCGTTTTTATTCGACAACGGGATTAATTTTAATTTAATTTCTGAAACTTATGTGTATTGAATTTTAAAAAATTGATTCCATATTTGGAATCAGTGGTTCCAAATTATGTTAATAGGATACTTTTTATTTTTGGGAATTATGAATAGTAACTACGGTAAATTTTATTTACCATAGTTAAATGTAAATCGGGTAATTAAGGGTAAATATAATATTTTAAAATTACCCTAAAAAATGTAATAATACTATTGGATGACTAAACGTCGACCCATATCACCTAAGGGTCGGATTAGAATCATTTAATGGACATTTGTCCATGAAAATAACTTAATTATTATTAAAACCAAAGAAAGTCACAACATGTCACTCTCTTAAATTTTATAAGTATATTAATTTTAATTTAGTGATAAACTTCATGAAACTTCGAACATGAATAGTCTCCATAAAGATAATGAAATTATATACATCATATAAATTTATATATAATTTTTAGGGATTAAATAATTATCATTAATTATAACACAATAGTGATGCAGAAATTGTTTATCTAGTGAAAAATCAAGAATATTGTTTTTATTAAACTAATAGTGACCATAAAATGCACAAATACCTAACCAAAACTTATTAGACATGTAAAGATAAACCATAAGCATCCAATGGTCGAATATTTGACCATTTGGAGCCTTATAAAAGCGATTATGACACTTATATTATTTTATTTTAAATGATGCCAAAGTTGTCACCTTCATAATTTAATAAATATAACAATTTAAATATTGTTATTTTAAGATGATAAATTCGAGTAAAAGTATTATTGTGAAAGTTAATAGATGTATTTTCATCATAGGATTTTATTTTTAATTTTTATGAAACAAATAAGTATATTAAATAATTATAGAAAAATGTTGTAGTATTTATTTTATTAAGAGATAAACCAAATAAATGGTATCAAAAATAATAAAATAAATATTATATGAACTATTTAATGTGCTCCAATAATTTTTAAGATACATATGACATTTTATGAATCTATTAAAACTTTTAGTTCGAACATATCTTCTGTATTTATTTTATTTAAATTCAAATAAATGAATAGTGTCAAAATTGACACTATTGTTATTTTATAAAAAAAACATAGTATAAAATTGATTAAAAATCACAAAATATTTCAAAATTATAAAATTAAATTTGTATGATATAAAATGTTATTAAGAATCCAATTATGGACAATTCACAACAAATAAGTAATTATTTGTTATAATTTAAAAATTAGAATGTTATTACCACAAATAAAATTAAATTGATTAAATAAGGATAAATCATGTTGATAATGTTTAAAATAAATTCATAACATGTCTAAATTCTATTGGATGATGATATTACAACCTTATCTTATCTAATTTTCGAATATGAGTCATTTTTGGAGATTTGTATGTGGGGTTAGATTTATTATAAATTAATATTTTTAAGAATTCCAAAGGTGCCCCTCTCCTCCCTTATAAAAGGGCACCTCCTCCCTCTCTTCCTCACACAACTTTGAGCCTTCAATCTCGGCCAACCCTTTAAAAAATCTCTTCTCCACTTCCCTAGTATCATTCTAGAGGTCATGGTCTTCTTCAAAGACCATCCTTAGATCTTTAATAGGAGGTTAAGAAAAGGCGCGTCAAAAAGAGGTAATATCCATTACCGATCATTTCAATTTCTTTCTTCTTAAACTTCTTCTTCATTAGTTGTTTCATTATAAAGTAATAACATCAGTATTACATAAATACTGATATGTTATTATAAATATGATATAACCCTAATTCACCTTCTATCCATCCTACGGAAAAATGAAATCACCACGCGTGCGTACGTACGGAATATCGTCTGCACGCCGTGGTGTGATCTATTTTCCACCATCACCTTAAAAGGATGGGTATAATGGTGTAATGAGTAACTATTTATGATTATTATAATTTAATATTGATACTGAAATAATATATATATACTCCAATACAATTCCACGATCATAAGAACGATATCATCACTCGTGCGTACGTACGGAATACCGTCTCCACGATGTGATGCGACTCGTTCTACATGATCATCATTACATAGTAATTATATAAATGAATTTAATGAATAAATATGATATATGTTACACTAATACCATTCTTGATATAAGGTAACAATAACCTTAAATGAAGAATAAGAATTTATTCGGCAAAACACGCATAAGAACAAAAGGCTATAAAGACCCGAGTAACAAGTAACAATGAAATATTACTAACAAGAAGATAAGAATATGACCATATATGATATCATATCAATATTTATGATTCTGGACTAAGTCAATAACATTATTTAAACCATTATACAGGAGCTTCGGACACATACAAAGCAAATCGGACCTAAGGTAAGGGAAATATCACAATCTCATTTTTATCCGAGATTGTTTATTCATAAGTATTTACTGGGGTGTATTTTATCACCCACATCCATGATTCATCAATATGTAATATTATTTCCATCCACCTACAATTGTGTAAATCCATTTTTACCCTTCGGTGAGTTTTTAGTAATATGTATGAAAAGAATCTTTTGTAGTTTTTCGTACGAGGTACTTTTTGACTTTTCCGACAAAAGTATGAAGAATGTTTTTTTAACTTATACGGAATGAATGGATTTTTAAAACATTATTTCCAAGAAACTTCCTTTACAGGTTTTCAAGTTTATATTTAATCAACTTCTTTTATTTTAAAGTCGTATGACATGTTATGAAAGGAAAAATGTTTTTGAAGTAGAAAGGATATTCTCCTCAAGAATGGAGTTAAAGTATTTTATCAAAATTATTTTCCATCTAAGATAATAAAATGATTCTATTTTTATCCCTATTATTACATTGGTTTGATTATGTTGTCATGGAAATATTTTTATGAATTCCTTTATCTTATATGAATTGTTTTATGATGTCATGTTATTTATGAATCCCATTTTTATTACATGGGTTACGCTATGATGTATGGTTTATGATTATGTGGAACACATAAGAAAGGATTAATTATAAGATGGGTGGGACCTATATCTCCCTCCAATGCATTGGGTAAAGATTTATATCTCATGATATAGACATGGCTGGAATGGTAGGTTATACCGGTTCAGTTAAACAGGACTTAAACGAGGGTCACTCGATCCAGAATGGACTTTGTCCACTAAGATAGTCTTGGCAATGAGTCTTGACTAACAAGAAATGATTCTCTATGATTATGTGTGTATGCCACAAAGTTTAATTTTTTATGTTATGATTATTTTGAATACATTTAACTACCATGAGTTATCCCATGTTATGAAATTATGATCTCTTTTGCAGGTTAAGATTTCCAAAAGTTATGTTCTTATGAATATGAAGTGATTGATTTTTCTTTTGTTTACCCTTATTGAGCATTCAAGCTCACCCTTTTATGTTTTCTTTTCCCGAGGATATAAAGAAAGGTTTTAGGTAAGAAAAAAAGGGAAGATCTTTATGGGAGATATTGAAAATCTTTCACCAGGATTAGAAGATTACGTTCCGAGTTTCCAAAGACACTAAACTATTACGATCCTTGTGTGTGTGTTTTTGTTATGTACTATGTATTCCGCAAATGTAATGTAATGTCCATGTATGTCAAGCTTCGGGTCGCTACAATTATGAATAGTAACAACGGCAATTATCTTTAATTGTCACAATTAATTAGTAATCCGGTAGTTAAGGGTAAAGAAATAATATCATAATAATATAAAATGACCCCAACAAGTGTCTTAATTCTACTGGTTGTGTCATGCCCGACCATGTTATGCCTTGTACCATACTTTGGGACCCCATGGAATAACTTTTGTGTGATAGTGACATTTTATCTTTTTATTATTATAGAAAGTAAAATATAAAAAAATTATGTATAACCAATGTAAAACAATTTTAATTTTTTTTAAATAAATGATATCTAAGTCTATAAATTGTCATTAGAGAGAGAAAAAGCTATCATACATCATGGAATTTATTTTATAATTTTTATACATTAAATAAATAAATTTTTTATGACACCATGATGATGTAGTGATTACCTCATTAATGAATGATTAAAATAAAATGAAAATATAAGGTAAAATATAAGACTTACACTTGTCTAAAAAATATTTTATGGGTTTATTTCGAACCCTTATCACCTTATCCTCAAAATATATCATTGTGGGACCTTTAAAATCCTAAAATTATTTCATAATAATGTAACATTTTAATCATTACAAAAGAGAACCTCCTCTCCTCTTATAGAAGGCCCCCACCTCTACCACCTTATTCACACATTCATAGCCATTTTTCTCTGCCATAATCTACCCAAATACTCTCCCAACATCCCTATATTACTCTTAGAAGCCTCACATTGGGCAGAAGTCTTCCCAAGGAAGCCTTTGTCTAATATCAAAAAGAGTTACCATATTTTAAGGTAATGTCTTCCCTTATGTTCTTTTGTTTTATATTACTTCTCAAACCCTAAAAACTCTTTTTATTCCTTTATTTTGTAACAACACCAGTATATTAACTATTCTAGGATTTTTTTATGATATTTATTTTATGTACACATACACACACCTTCATCTAATGGTTAAATAACATACTGTTTCTGTGGGTGGCGAATTACGGCCTCACGAAATGATGATTGTTCAATTTTCATTTAACACCTCTCATGGTGGCCATTCTGATGAAAATATTTTTATATATTATATATATTATGTTTATGTTTCTATTATTCTTCTGAATTTTTCATTTATGTCATTCCTTTATGACTTCTATTATGGGTAATCGTGATAATTTTATTTTAGGAAGTGCGGACTACCGCACCCTCAATGTGATTTGAATTGTTGATGCCAATTGTGGGATGCATAAAGGATGGAGATAATGATATTATATACAATATTATACTGGAATTATAATATAATTTTATATCATTATGATTTCATTCCATTTAATAATAAATAGAAATGAAAGTAGCGTTCATGTGTACGTATGACTTACCGTCTCCATGAACGGTGCATTTCATTTCTTATCTCTAAATGTCATGTAATATTATAAATTCATGTATCTACTAGATATATATGATATATATGATATCTGCATCATGAATATGATTCAGGAGATAATTGATATTTTACCACATGTACAACTTGTAATTATAAGCTGTTTATTATTGAGTTAAGTACCAAAGATCAACAAAACGACTGTTATTAACTTAAATGACTACATAATGTTCATAACATAGTAATAAGTGATATAAATGGAATAATGAACTTGAAAATTTTTCTTAATCTAGTAGAGATTTTCTCTAGTTTATTATTCATGAGATTAAAGAATGATCAAGTCAAGTCAGACACGAGGTAAGGGACTTCGTCTCAATCTCTTTTCATTGAGGCATATTTTGTTTTATACACAACTTCCTTTTATACAGCGTATAAACCCCTTTGACTTTTACATTTATTCAAAAGGAATATTTTTTATACGAATCGTTTTACTAAATGAAAAAAAGGAATGTTTTTTTTGTCATACGTATGTGGCGACAACGACTTCTCCACCTCCGTTACCATTATTTGAGTTTCAGATTCCTCTACAAGCCATAACTTTTTTTAAATGAAAAATAAATATCATGTTTTACTTTTCTTTTATTTTGGTATTGAAAATGCTTTTATTATATCAATGTGTTGTATTAATATCTTGTGATTGAAATGTGGAAATGTTATGTTTCATTTATAAATGTTTTATGTGATACGATTTTGTTATGTATTATGATATGTTTAAACCTTTTCATATATGAAATGCATTGGAATTAGTATGTGATGGGTGGAGCCCGCTATAGCTCCTAAATCCATCGGTAGGTCTCATGATACAAACTAGTGTCTTGGCACGAGGCCTTGACAAAATATTATTTGTAGTCTTGGCACGAGGCTCTGACTACGTGGTTATGATAGTCTAGCATTATGCATTCTACCATTATGAAAGTGGATATTGATATTGAATGTGATTATTCGACTAGTGGAATATCCATGTGAATTAGTAAATGGAATTATTTCATTTTATTTTTTCTATAGTATGCTGAATTTAAAGTTTAAAAGACTTTTTTTTAGTTATACATTGCCTTAAATGTTTTTGTTTATTTGTGAATGTTTTGGCTGTATTGTTATCCTTACTGAGAATATGAGATCATCCCTTTCTATATTTTATTTTCCCAGGACGTGAATAAATATTTTATGACTGGCCTACAGGGATAGTCTGAAGGGGATAAAAGTGTGGACTATAGAGACTATATTAATGTGATTTTTCACTTTATGATATAATGTGAACGTATCTAGTGTTTCCAAGGCTACTAAACTAGTCGGTTATTCGAGACATGATCTTTTGTGATCATGCCAATGTTACGTAATAATGCACCGACTCTGGTTAACTAGGTTCAGGGCATTATAGTTGGTATTAGAGGCATTTTAGTACTATCCTTGGATGCTAGATTTAGAAAAACTCTGATTAGTGAACATAGCCCTAAGATAGAATTTGAGGATTAGTAAAGAAGAACATCCTATAATTTTGGTATTATAGTGATTTTGTGACTTTTTCAAACAATACATCCATGTCTGGATACGAGATGGTAGAGGCAGCTATGGCACAGATGTACCTAGGGGTAAAACCTGAAAACACCACATTGAGATAGAATCGAACGGGAACTGGTGCACAAAAACGGAACTTGCTGCACTCTTGGTTACAAAACTCTCGGGGGATATGCTTAAGATAATTCTAATTTTCTTTCTAAACCATTATGACGGGTTTATGAGTATATAATTCTGCATATAAAACATTTTTATGATTATTGATTCAATCCATAAACTGGTCAATTTATGTTAAGTGTTTTACAAATATGGAATTATATTTTTTGATTCATAAACTAATCTAGTTTAGGCCATTGTTTTGAAATGGTGCCTAGTGGAAGGAATGGATACTATATCAATGCACGCACAACATGTAGGGATTTCCCCAACTCAAGATAATTATAATGGAGCTGGTGATGCAACCAGTGCTGATCAGCTTATCACCATACTGGGACAACTCACTCAGGTTATGAAAAATAACCTTACTCGTATGGAGCACCCTGATCTGCAACATGGAGGATCAATGATAGACTGCTTCATGAGGCAACAACCACCAACATTTAATGGTAGTACAAATCCCTTAGTAACGGAGCAATGGATAAATTCCGTATAGAAATTATTCCATGCCTTGGGGAGTAGTGAAAGAGAAAAGGATATCATGGAAGTTTATCACCTCACTGGAAATTTTGATCAATGGTGGTCATTGATTCAAAACACAAAGGAAGATGATGAAAAATTAGATATTTAATGGAGGGAGATCAAAGAGGTTTTTACAGAAAAATAATATCCTCATGGCCATCGAGCAGATATGGAAAGGAAATATCGGATTCTGAGACCATAGGAGGATGATAATGTCGCAATGTATGAGGCAACTTTACAAGGTTAGCGAGGTATGCTGTAGATTATATACGTAACCCAAGAAGTAAGATTGATCGTTTCTTTGATGGGTTAAAACCATTTCTCCATTGAGCATTAGTATCACAATCCTTCTCAACGTACGAAGATATAGCCCCCTGTGTTGTCAAGATAGAAAAAGAATTCTCCACGTCTTATGACAACAAAGTAAAGCAAGAGAAGAAGAGAACGGTGGAACAAGAGGAAAATAAAGGGAAAAAGGGAAAGAATGATTTTCCATTATGTGAAAATTGTGGGAAGAATCACCATTGTACTTGCCTAAAAGGAATTAAAGTTTGTTGTAAATATGGAGAAAAAGGTCATCAGGCTCATGATTGCAAGGGAATGAAAGAGGCTATCAATGTTGAATGCTACAATTGTAGGGAAATGGGGCATTATGCAAATGAATGTCCACATCGTCAGGGAAACATACCTCAGAAAAGGACAAGGGATCAAGACCAATCTTATGTCGTTACTATAGTTGAAGTAGAATAATTATTGTATTTGTGTTTTTGGATTCAAGAAAAATATTCTGGTTATAAGAATAATGTGATATATATAAGTGTTGTACTGAAATACTTTTTATTTTCATTAATGTTTTAATATGATTAAGGTAATAATATTTTTAGAATGTGACAACAAGAGAAACATTACCTTGTTTGGGGAATGTGATGTTACAATGGATTTCAGAATTTAGAGACCTTTTAGAGAGAGTCTAGACAGAGGTATTTTGGATAAGTATAAAGGTTGGAATGGATTAAGCTGATCTATGGATAGAATTGTTCATGGTTAAAAACATTTCTGAAGGTTATTTTTTCAATATTATAATACTATATTTTTAGTAAAAGGACAACCTGCATGTCGGGGGATAACCCATCGCGTTGGACAAAGCTGCAAGAATTGAACCCAAAACCATAGTGAGACAAGCCATTATTACCTACCACTAGCCTATAAGAAGTCCTCGGTTATTACAAAATAGCATTCCTAATAAAAATTGTATTTGTTAATATTTGGAAGCGTGTACGATTAGGATAAATATAATATTTTTGAGTTCTATTATCTTTTTGCGTGAAAGATGTTTTTGTGGTACAAATTTATTAAAGAATGAAAGTCTACATGACAAGTATGTATATTTCCTTACATTCTTAGTAAATCTCCAAAATAAATTCCTCAACGTTATGAATGTTAACTTAAAACAAAAACATTGTCTATTAACTTTTCCTACTTGGAAATCAATGATCGTTTAACAAATTACAAGTTTGTGACTTTATTGTAGTTAACTTTCTCCTAATCCTATTTTATACAAATCTCCATTAGACCTTGATGGTTTGTTTCTCCTCCATATCCATGTTTTAATAGAATCCTAGTATGGGCTATCTCGGGTGACCATTGTACTTCTCTTTGCTTCTTTTAAAGTAATATTTTATTAAACCTATTTCAGATATGGGTTTTCAACAAAGGTATTTTCTACTTTGAACCTATTATTTTAGAAGATCAATTTCAAATTGTGAGGATGCAATTTATTGAAGGAGGGGAGAATGTGACACTCCAAGCTTCCATGGTATGATTCCCTTTCAATAATGCAATAGCTTGCATTGTACGCAAGTTCGAGATTCCAACACACTACGACCAATCAAAGTAGCCATTATGAATAGTAGTTCCCACCTTTTGAAATTATATAAATTTAATATTTTAAAATGGTCTTCATTTTTGGATTTGGAATATCTAAATTATCTTTTGTTGAATTTTTGGTATTTTTCTGAAAACATCCAATTTTTGATAAATAGTAAAAAAACATAAAAACAACCTTTTTATTCAAAATAATTTATAGTGATAAATTATACTCTTGAGTGGTTTAAAAGTATAATCAGAATATACATTAACCATTTTACCAATTTTGGTTATTATAATTAATTTCACTTTGAAATTGTACATAAACTATTGTCAATCTTTTGATATATATTGTTTCATAAAAACATGCTATTTTTTTGACAGCGGGAATAATTTCTAAATTAATTACTGAAATTTATATGTTTATAATTTGGTAAAATGGATTCCTTATTTGGAATCAAAATTTCCATATTATGTAATTAAGACTCTTTTGTTTTTTGACATTATGAATAGTAATGACGCCAATTATCTTTAATTATCACAATTAATTAGTAATCGGGTAGTTAAGGGTAATGAAATAATATAATAATAATATAAAATGACCCCAAAATGTGTCCTAACGCTAATGGTTGTGTCATGGCCGACCATGGGATGCCTTCTGCCAAAATTTGGGACCACATGGAATCACTTTTGTGTGATAGTGACATCTTATCTTTTTATTTTTATAGAAAGGAAAATATTACAAAAGTATGTATCACCTAAGCAAAACAATTTTAATTTTGTCTACATAAATGATATCTTAGAATATAAATAGTAATTGGAAAGATAAAAATATTTCCTATATCATGGTATTTATTTTATAATATTTAGACATTAAATAAATAAATTTATTTCTGACACCATGATGATGAAGTGATTACCTCATTAATGAACAATTTAAATAAAATAATAATATAATGTAAAATATAAGACATACACATGTCTAAACCCTATACGATGGGTGTATTTAGAACCCTTATCACCTTATTCTAGAAATATATCATTTTGGGCCATTTAAAATCTGAAAATCCATTCATAATAAAGTAACATTTCAATCTTTCCAAAAGATCCCCTCCTCTCCTCTTATAAAAGGCCCCCAACTCTACCACCTTATTCACACCGTAGAAACTATTTGGATCTTCCAAACTCTGCCCAAATACTCTCTAAACTTCCCACCATTACTCCTAGAAGGATCACTTTTTTTAGAATTCTTCCCAAGGAAACCTTTGTCTCAAATAAAAAAAAGTTACCCGATTTTAAGGTAATGTCTTTTCTTATGTTCTTTTGTTTTATTTTTCTTCTCTAGCCCAGTAAACTCTTTTTATTCCTTTATTTTGTAACAACAGAAGTATCTTAAATATACTATGTTTTTGTTATGAGAAGTATTTGATGTACACTTGCACACACCTTCTTCTAATGGTTAAAGAAAATACTGTTTCTGTGATTGGTGAATTACTGCCTCACGAAATGATGATTGTTCAATCATCTTTTAACACCTCTCATGGTGGCCATTATGATGACACTATTTTTATATATGATATATATTATTTTTATATTTTCTTTATTCTTCTGTATTTTTCATTTATGGCATACCTTTATGACTTCTATTATGGGTAAACGCGATAATTTAATTTTAGGAAGTGCGGACTTCCGCCCCATCAAAGTGATTTGAATCGTTAATTCAATATGTGGGATATATAAAGGATGGATTTAATGATATTATATATGATATTATACTAGAATTATAATATATCTTTATATAATTTTTATTTCATTCCATTTAATATGAAATACAAATGAAAGTAGCCTTCATGCGTAGGTACGGCTTACCGTCTCCATGAAAGGTGCATTTCATTTCTTACCTCTAAATGTTATGTAGTATTATAATTTCATATATTTTCTGGATATATATGATATTTACATCATGAATATGATTATGGAGATAATGGATATTTTACCACATGAACAAATTTTAATTATAAGAAGATTATTGTTGACCAAGTACCAAAGATTGACAAAACGACCGGTATTAACATAAATGACTACATAATGTTCATAACATGGTAATAAGTGATATAAAAGAAACAATGAACTTGAAAAAGGTTCTTAAGCAAGTATATATTAACTCTAATTTATTATTCATGAGATTAAAGAACGATCGATTCATGTCGGGCATGAGGTAATGGACTACGTCTCAATCTCCTTTCATTATGGCATATTTTGTTTTATACACTACTTTCTTTTATATGGTGTATAAACCCCTTTAAATTTTATGTTTATTCAATATGTATATTTTTTATATGAAGAGTTTTACTTAACGACAATAAGGACTGTTTTTTGGTTGTACGTATGCGGCGACAACGACTTATCCGCAGCTGTGACCATTATTTGAGTTTCAGCTTCCTCTACAAGCCATATCATTTTTTAAAATAAAAAATAAATATCAAGTTTTACATTTATTTTATTTTTGTATTAAAAATGGTTTTATTATATCAATGTGGTGTATTGATATCTTGTGATTGAAATGTGGAAATGTGATGTTTCCTTTATACATGTTATATGTGATACGATTATGTTATGGTTAATGATATGTTTAAAATTTTTCATATAAGGAATGCATTGGACGTAGTATTTGACGGGTGGAGCCTGATATAGCTCTTCGATGAATTGGTAGGTCTCATGAGACAAACTAGTGTCTTGGCACGAGCACTTAATAAAACCTTATATGTAGTCTTGGCACGAGGCCTTGGCTACGTGGTTATGATAGTATGGCATTATTCACTCCATCATTATGAAAGTTGTTATTGATATTGCATGTGATTTTTTGACTAGTAGAACATCCATGTGAATAAGTAAATAGAATTAATTCATTTTATTTTTACCATATTATGCAGAAGTTCTAGTTTAAAAGGCTTTTCTTTAGTTATACAATGCCTTAAATATTTATGTTTACTTATGAAAGTTTCACCTATACTATTATCCTTACTGAGCATCTGAGTTCACCCATTTCTATGTTTTATTTTCCTAGGATGTGAAGAAATATTTTATGACTGACCTACATGGATAGTCTGAAGGGGATAGAATTTTGGACTATGGAGACTATGTTATTGTGATTTTTCATGTAATGTAACATTTATGAATGTATCTAGTGTTTCCAAGACTACTGATATAATTGGTCTTTCGAGACATGATCTTTTGTGATCATGCCAATGTTATGTAATCATGCACCGACTCTGGGTATCTGGGGTTGGGGCATTACAAACTCTCCCAAAGTATTGAGATAGTGGGAGTCAATGTATGTTATCTATGGGAAGTTGTGAGCTATCACTAAACTATTTTAATGGAAGTGTGCCAGGGACATAGTGAATGTTCCTGAACTTCTGTAATCCAAATCTAGTAAATATTATTAGAATTAGGTACACCCAAACACATGTCTTCATATGCTCCTTGGAGGTATCCCTTAGTGGTTAACCATGTAAAATTGTTTTTTCCTTTGGAATGTGAATGTTTTAATTAATACACATCCATCATACATGTATAAACAAGTTCCTACCAATGTGGGAACAAGATTCAATAAAGAAGTGTAAATGTTGAAACTCTGATTCAACACCTCTAAGGGTGGTCTAGGGTTATTCAATTGGTACAAGAGGGAGGTTCACATATATTGGATACACTACAGTAATTCTATTTAGAATAATATTTGAGTTTTTATTTCTTGAGTTAATAGTGAAAAGGAGTCAGGATGAATATTCAGTTAACTTTTAGTAAAATTCAGCACCCAATAATTCCAAGATTAACAGGAAAAATAATAAAATGATAGAGTTAAATAATTCCCCCGGTTCTCCATGCCAATCCAAAAATGATGATTTTTTTGTACTTTAATGAAAAGAGAAAGGAGATCGGAAGGTATTTTTTCACCCTTGATCAATAAATATCCTTAGATGATATTGATAGACTATGAAAGTACAATTAGGATATCTCCAATGATCTAGTCTTCGATATATTTAGAAAACATGAATGTTTGTAGGAGGAAATCACCCAGCTAAGAAAAAAAGTAGACTCTTCGGAGGATGTTTTGAGAATAAAAATATCAGAATGTTATAATATCTCCAGAAAAATTTAATCCTTTGAAGAAAGAAGTAGTAAAAATGAAATAAGTACATAAATATGGTTCAATGAAGTTGATGAGGAAGATAGTTTCAAAAAGGATATTTATGAATTGTTCCACATTCTTGAATGAAAAATTGAAAAATTGAAATGATTCCAAGGGTCTTATATTAAAAGGGGTGTCTCTGAAGATAAATGAAAATGAGTCTTTGATTCAAAATAAAATGATGATTCATGAAAAAGATTTTGATAAAATGAATAAGTCTTATGAAGAGAAGATGAATATGATTGAATATCTGAAGGTTATTCTCAAAAAAAAATTCTAGAATTGGATTCACAGTTGACCAATATTCACAAGCCATATATTGAGACTTAAAAAAATAATGAATCAATTTATACTTGTAGTCAATGCTCACTAGGGGATTATAAAGATGAAATACCTCCAATATATGACAAGATGATTATGACAACTCTTGATTATCTATCTCATGAAACAGTTTTTGTTGCTACTCTTTTCTCACTAGTGGATTATACTATTAAAAAACATATATCATGTGATATGAAGATAGTGAATTCACTCATTGATTTATCACAAGCATGTGAGACCGTAAATTTATCATCCATACAAACATGTACAATTTTTTCTAAATATGTTTTGACAAAAATTTCATTTTAGAAGAAAAATACTAAACAACTATATATGACAAAAGGTTAGGAGAATAAACCTACCACCATGGCTAGTGCGCATAGGAAGTAGAATCTATACGATGGATCCCTAGATAGAGTACATTACATTACGAAGAAGTCCAATAAACCTCATATAAATGATATCAAGAAGAAACGATTTTAGGATTAATGTTGGTGATGCAACAGATTTGGGCATTGTGCACTAGATTGTCAGTATGATCCCTTAAATGAAAAATCATAGAGAAATATTGTATCAATGAGAATAAAGCCATATAAGAAAAAGAAAAATCTTCATGTCCAAAAGCATCTATTTATTGAAAACAGATTGGTAATTCTTGATAACATATGTGATATATGAAGTGGTAGTGGACACATGGTAGGCACATTCCCATCTCAACATTCATTCATTGATGATAATAAAATAAGACCTCTAATTCCATCAATGTATGAAGCATCTACCGTTTTAAAAAATCAGAAGAATATTGTGAACACAAAATTCCCAAAGAAGATCTCAAGTAGGGGAGCTATGAAGTCCCTGGTGTTTAAACACATTAAAAAGAAGGGAAATTCATTGAAAAGAGCATCTTATAGGGATAACACTCAGATAAACCCATGTGTATGATCGAGACTAGCTAAAACAATTCATATTGACATGTTGGTCATATGGCTAGAAATGTTGGAAGGAATGAAGAAACATGAAAATGAACATTCCAAGGATTGTGGTAAAATAAAATAAAAACATTCATGTGATGAAGTTATAGTCCATGAGAAAGTGTAAAACCATGATAACCACACATGTTAAAGATGTTTGGTGAAAGATATGCAATAAATATGGTCACATTGCAAATGGCTGTCTATCCATAATACCAGAGAAAGTAGCAGTCATGCGTAGGAGTATGAATGTATCATTCATGATGGCTATTAATAAGAATAGTTATTTACATAAAGAAGAAGAGATATGAAGATATACATTCCACATTATCATAGATCAGAACATATGATCAGATGTTCAAGCATGAATACTGGAGTAAACAGTGGAACTTGGTTGAGAAAAGAATCTCAATCATGAATCTCATATTAACAAAGCAAGTAGGAACCGCCTTGTTACCTTAATCATTTTTTTATTGTATTTGTGCAGATAGAAAATGGGATTGAAGGTGAAGCATTCTCTTATAGGGAGAACCTGAGAAGTACTGAATGTTGTCCACTATTGATAGCTTTGATGTAGATTTTTCCATCCTTTAATGATTATTTAATTGATATTAATATATTAAAATGATGAAGGATAACCCTTGATAAGGATGATGTTGAGTTTTTTACATGAGGGGGAGACAAATGAAGAAGCTCTGATAATTATTATTTCAATCAGTATTAACTTTTGTTTGTATTAAATTCAATTAATCTAAAAATTTCTTAAAGAACATCTCATTGGAAAAGGAGTATCAGGTGGATTATTCCCTAACACATTCACATTATTTTTCCTTGATTGAAAGTGGAAAATACTTGAATAAAATTATATGATTTCAAATCTTATGAGGTATCATGATGAGTGTATAATGATCATCATTATTGTCTAAATAAAATCCTCTTGTTTTATACACTGATAATTTCTCTTGTAGACATAGTGTGGAATGATTGATAGCACATTGCATAAGAAAGGGCTGATATCCATTTCCCATGAACATTGGATTTCTTGTCAATATGGGGGAGAGAAAGTGAAATGTATGATTGAAAGGTAGAGATATATAATTCAAAAACAGTGAGAAATAAGATTCTCATTTTGATATTGACACATTCATTTGAGGAGAAATAAAAGATATTGACCACTAAATAAAAAGATGGGATTTTGGGACCACTTTGTGTGTAAGGATTTCTTTTGTTGTCAACAGTTGTCAATGATGATACAAATGAAGAAGAAAATGATGATGAACTCCAATGTTATTGAGAGTGGAAATTCAGATAATTTTTGAACTCGTCTTATGTCCAAAATACATGTATCAAAGGTGATACATTGTAAATAATAATGAAACCATCTCAAAGTGTTTTGAAGGGATTCAAGGGTTTAACTGATCATGAAACATATCACTATAAGAAGATACCATGAAATTGCCTACTTTAATTGACATGAAGCATTTTATGAGTTATAATTTGGATATATGAATATTTAATAATTTTAATACGAAGATGATAAAAAGATTCCATTCATATTTAGTGTTGATTGGAAATACTGATGTTGCTGGAATATAGATAAGTTTTTGTACTATCCCTAGACAAATTCTATGATGCTACAGGTGATCGATCAAAAATTATATACCAAGATAGATAAGGTTCATGATTAATGTATATGATTTATTGAAGAATAAATATAATTATGAATTATAATGGGTGTTGTGGTCGAAGTATATATTGAAGGACTTTTGTAGTGGTATGCGGTATGGCTCATCGTTGGCCAAAAAGATGCATTACACGAACCAGTAGGCACCGAGTATACGTTGAAGGTTATTAGTTCAAAGTAGGGCTGTAATAGGTGGAATAATAGTAATATGGTATGTGACTAGAGGTTCAAAGTATTTTTACAGTTCGTGAAACAGGAGTGCTACGTGGCGGAGCCTTCCAGTATGCTGATGGAGTACAATATGCGTTGTAGATTGTCCCACATTAAAAATTTGGGAAAAATATATATTAGATAAATTTTTGAGATTCTATCAATTAAAAGGAGTGATAATTCCATCATTTTGAGGGAGGTAGTTTTTGATAATAGAAAATATCATAGTAGTGGAAGTACATGGATTTGTCTGAAACTTGTACATATGAGAGATTCTGCATAGGACAAAGTGGTACACAAAAGACAAAGCGGATTAAGAAATTGGAAGGAGTAGATTGCTGAAGATATTTTCTGCAAGAAAAATCAAAATTCTAGAGATGAAATAATTCGTATAATTTGATGAAGAATTCTGTGAAAGGAAGAAATGGTGAACCAAGGTGGTATATAGAGTCAGTACACAAATTAAATATTTGAAGGAAGTACAAATATGTGGCATGTGATGGTAGTAAGTAGAGGTGTTATGCAGAGGAAGTGTGTAGAGTAGGTCCGGTACGCAGAGCTGGAGCAGTGCATGGAGCAGGAATGGTGTGCAGTGCAGGCGTTGTGCATAGAGCAGGTGCAGTTGATAGAGCAAGAATGGTAAGTGGAGCAAGTGTGGTTAGAGGAGCAGGAACCGTATGTGGAGAAGAGCTAGTATGCGGACCAGAGCCAGTATGCAGAGCATGCATTATATGCAAAGAAGGCATGGTACACATAACAGATACAGTTTCCAAAATCTGGGATAGTTCAGAGAAACAAATACATCAAAAAGAGAGTGTGATTCTAGTGGGAAAACGGGGATGACGTTATAGTCCATTAAGTAATTGAACTAAATAAGAAAAATTAATATAAAAGAGCATCAATTCAAGACATCGATGCCAGCAGTGTCTCTTGCTAAATAGAGACAAATACATTTCCTGCCAAATTGTTGAAGTGTACTTCAAGTAGATAAACTGAGAAAGACCTCTCCCAATGTAGTGACTGAGGGGGTGTCAATGAAAGTGATATGATGGAAGCAGTGAGCTATCCCAAAAAATTTGTAGTGGAAGTGTTCTTTGAAAAGAGTGATTGTGCCCAAAATTGTGTAATCCACAGTTAGTGATGATTAGTGAACATATTTACGACTAGAAACTTTTCAGTGTATGCTCCATGGACATATCCCTTAGTGGTGAACCAATTAAAATTGTTGTGCTTCCCTTCAACATATGATTTTTTTTAATTACTACACATATCCATTATAAAATATTAAACAAGTTCCTACAAATCTTGTAAAAAGAGCTTTTATACAAGATAAAAAGTTGATACCCAGATTCAACCACCCTCTTAGGGTGGTCTAGGGTCCATCACTATATACCTGTTCACATGGAAACATATTCAAGTGAAAAAAATACTGACATTTAATCACTATAGAACTAACATACATTAATATATATAAAAGCAAAAACTAGTGTATTAAAAGAAGTAATGGAAAGTAAACAGGTCAAATACAAGAACACCCCATAGAGTTTGAGAAAAATTTCCACCTGAAAGTAATGATGGGGAAAACATTGAAGATACCGCAAGAACACAACCCAGTATGTCTGATTCATAAAAACTCCCTAGTCCTAAACTCTTGGAGACTCATTAAAAAGGTTCATCATCTACAAAATACATGACACGTGAGGGAAACACACATGCATGGGTGATTATAACAATACCTAGCAGGACTCCCCAAAACTACCATGTATATGAAAATATAATAGCAGTCAGTTATACATGGTTATATTACTATATCACATATGAATAGAATATCCATATATACTATATAAATACACAGTGTCTCAAGGTACAGTTACAACCACAATACCATCCTATTATTCCCATTGGAAGGATCCACGTAGTTGTCATTTAGGAGAAAACACTCCATGAGTCAGATAAAAATGAATAAATAAATCTAATAGTATCCTCTCTTCGGGTCTCACCATCCTAATTTTATAATTTATTTTTTAAGAGATACAATGCACAGAAGATTATTACACCCATGGTCATGTGGTATATTAATACCTCAAGCCAGACTAACCTACTATGTAGATGATCAACAACCATGTAGTGTTGGTAACAATGATACCAAGAACACCAATAGGGAAATTAAATTATATAGGATCTTGCTCTGTGTATCCGGGAAGGATTCCACCAACTATATATAAGAATTAATATTGAAGGGATAATTTTCTTATGTGTATGAGGTTATTCCATACTAACCCTTATGGTATTGATATTTGAAAAGACCATAAAAACTTGTTAAAGATACATAGGAAAATGGTTCCATGAAAAATGGGAATGATTATCTAGAATGTACTAAGAGTACATAGTGTGTTCCTTCAGCTCTAGGTCCTTCCCATGTTAAATGAATTATGTCGATGTCGATGTGAAGGTACACAATTTTCCCACTCTTGTGTAATTATTACCATGTCGAAGTAACTAGCTATGCCCATGCAAATTATCCCCTAGCCATGTCCATGTATGAGTACATAGAATTTTACTAGCCATTTACTCTATGGTTGTGTCTTTATACCCTCCATGTTTCACACCAATCCATCTAGGCGGGGTCACATGCTATGTGATAGGGTCACACGTTGTGTGATACTTAAACACATCTTGAAACTAAAACCACCAAAAAGATAAAACCATGTAGCAAGTATATGCACAAGGCATGCCATATTGTTTAGGATTTTCTAGAAATCTAGGTCTGTAATCATAAGTATCCTCTACTTCTTAATCCATCAATCATTTCACTCTGTATTTTGGAATAAAGAAGTGTCATCAACCAGTCCTTTCTATCATAGAATAATCAAATAAAATCATCAAATCTATATAGAAAATATTGCTGAGAATCATTCTACATTTTTCACTAATGAAAACAAAACTGGGTATCTAAACAATCCAATCATCTACTACTCTCGTCATCATATGATCAGTATGCTGTGCCATTAAATGATTAATGATTTTGATCTATTCCACCATGTAATGAGTGGTCATTGTGTTTGTCGATATGCATCGAACTGTGGGCTAAAAGAAAATTTATATTATGAACAAATAAATAGGGGATAAATTTTCCTCCACATACTCAAGGATAGAAATTCAATCAATTTTCATGTTATCCTCGACCCATATCCCTTTGAATGATAAATGAATGATCGATAGAAATTTGAATAACACAATAAAACAATTGGAAAAAACTCATCATTTAAAATTACTGATCTAAGAGTATATCCATTGGTCAATTGATTCATGTTCATCATTGATGTCTTCAACAAGGAAGAAATATAAACAAACAACCACCCTACATTAATATGGATCGATCACTAATGAAGAATGAGCCTACATCATTGTTGTTCATGAGATCTCTAAGTCATGTTGCACAATGATCATCGATCTATAATATGGATTGAATTCATCAATGGAAGACCCTAAAACACTCTTTAGAATGGTTATCTAATGGATCTAGGTTTATGCAACTAATCCTAATGATATGGAATAACAAAATACATATAGAAAATTTTTGGATGAAGTGTTATGAGGTGAACTAAAAATAATAATTAATTATTTTAATCATTTTATATGTGCAATGGATTTTACACAAACACCACGTGTTGATAATGGTTATGTAACATATAGAAAAATATCCATGTTCTGAACTCAACCATTCCTTCATATTACTCATCTGAGGTTTTTATTTGTGGGTATTCCACGTTTTATTGAAAAAAATTTGCTGGCATAATTTAATATATTTAATATATTTCAAACATTTATTTGATAAAAATAGAGCCACATAATTTCATTCCATCTCAAAACCTAGTCTGGAAAATAATCAATATAATATCCCAAAAAAATCAATAAAATATGAAAAAATAATACATAGAAAATATGAGTAATATCACCAACCCCCAAGGTAGTCCTAGAATGTCTCCAATGAATATGTCAATATAATCCTCCATTACTGAATAAATCTAGATGCTAGAATTTTATTTTTCACTAAGGGATATAATCACAAATCTATGGTTAATGGGTTTTAGAATCATGCTCACTTAACCCACTAATCATTCCATGATATCTCCCCCACCCTAATAGAATAATATCGTCCCATAAGTGCAATGACATCTGACATAACTGCAATGATATTTAATCTAGAAGTAGACAATGGAATAATAATCCATAAAAAATATAATGTTATACGGTTCCATTGTGAGGAAAAAAATGTCTCATTTGAACCTCTCTCCACTAAGAGATAGATCGCACCATTTTTATATAAAATATAGAGATCTAGAATTTCTTATAGAAACACCAAGTAGATGTTTTTGGGATAAGGGATCATGTGAGAGCTCCATCTCTTAAACCATGAGTATATAGAATATGGAATGACTCACTATTATATATACTAGTAATTAAGAATGTTTAAAATAATAATATATTTTACCTTTAATCATTTCGAGTGTTGTTGGGTCGTAAGATTCCCTAGAATACATCTGTCTGTGGCCTCGACTGCTAGCTCACCAAGCCTGGCATGGTCCACATAGTTGTGGTTGTGTAGGGATATCGTAGAAACGTAAACCACCCATATATCCTCTTTCTTGAGATCCACCTACACATTTTCATTCTCCTCCTCACTAGGGTCCTCCATTCCTTCTCCTATGTAATCCATGATCATGATAGAACCTCAGCCACGGTTATCGTTATGTTATCTATTTGTGAACCATTGTATGTATTATAGGGAAGACACACCTTGTGACATCACTTGTCCCAATCATAAAACTTCCCCTCGCCTGGATTACCTATTCCTTTATGCTTCCCTTAACCTCATGCTAGAGTATGGTCATACGGTGTTTTTCTCTGTCAAGTTCCAATCAAATTGTTCATGTTAGAAACTACAGATGAATCATCACTATAACTTCCATTTTATACTCTATCATCCTAGAATCCCTCTGACTAGAATATAAATATCACTATTTTTTGTCCAACACTTCTACATATGTGAGAAATCAAGAGGGAAACCACAGTGAAATAGATCTCTCTATGGTGTCCCTACTCAGATATTCTTTCTCTAAATTAATCATTTTAGATCAGGTCGAGGGAGAATATCATAATGTTTTTAAACCTTGTGTAATAAAAAAGACTATCATCCTTCCCTAATTTTTCGCCAAAAATCTACAGAATTAGAACAGGGTGAAATCAGGTGGGTTGTACTCCTCATGAAAGAGCTATTGGAAGTCAGGAAAATTTATTTTCAACATATCGTGCATCTCAGTGAAAATACTTCACTAAGAACTACGATACATATGGTAATGGCTAGATACAGATGAAACCACTTGATCTTTGTGTTTTCATATATGCCTAATGATGCGTAAAATTTACTATAAATATTCCTCCACTACCTGGGGATTTAGATCTCCATAAAACCTATGCAGCCTATGATGCTATAACTCATGTAGTACGCTAAGACTATACACATCACCATATTCCCCTGTTGGTATGATCTGATGCTCAATAAATGGGGGTGCTTCTACCTATCTACCAAGAGTGAGAATATAAAAGGTTGAAACCTTCACTAATTATTTATTTCTCATCGGATCATCATTATAGTCAAAAATTGCTATCTTGGGTAGCTGTATGCATGGAGGAAACCTAAAAATTTAATCAAAATGTGGCGTGGAATCATGAGAATATATATATATATATATATATAATGGGTATATTACTCATAATGGATAGTGAAATAGTCAATCCTATAATATTCATGTACAATTTATCCATGCAACCAATGTCTCAATGTGGCTTGTCATCAAGCAGGTAGTCATAATCCTAGTGAATGGATATGTCATATCTGTGTACCATCACAATGTTCCCGAACCTAAAATCCCCTGTCGATGCACTTTGAAAATGTTTTTCTAAATCCCATCCAAATTCATGTATTGGAAGTACTGTTTACAACCACCTAAGGAATGAACTACTATGATACTACTCTTTTAGGACCTGAACCTAACTGGGTACTGATCTACAATAACCTTATGCATTCCTATAAAAGCTTAGGGGTGGTGACAAGTGACAAAAAATATTATAAATAGGATTAATTCTCATAATGTACCTATATTCACACAACAACCCATACGAATAAAAAAATGTATAAGAATAATTAAAAAATGATGCATTAGCTAAAATTTAAAAAAGGAATGAAAACCCTTAGGGTGTATAAGAGTATGGCCTTGATAAATAAAAACCCAAGGGGGAAAACACTCACCTAAGTATATAGATTTATTTACCTAAAAAATGTTACTAGTAAAATTTTCTGAGAGACCCTATATATTAATCACCATGATTCGACCACTATATGTGGTCTAATGCCACAACTATCATTAAGCTCCACTATATCCCCAACCAAATTTTCATTCATCTATATAAAACATGTCATGAGTTGTATAATCCCTTGTATGGGTGATTATATGAGTACCATTAGAACAACCAGAAAGATTAAGGGGAGAGTTAAGAGAAACTATATATGTAAATAATATAAATATCAAATGAAAGCAAGAGATTAATCACATATAATGACGTGGATATGGAGAGAGTTTTATATAATCAAACTAAAGAAATCCAATTGAGATAAAAGTGGATATCTATCTCAAAGACCATCCATTGAATAGAGAAGCAAAAGATTCAAATTTCCATCAATGATACAAAGTATCTCACACATCTACATAGAACTAAACATAAATTCTCAGACATACCTCATAATTGTGTCACATAGTTATGTAAAAAAATCTCTATGTATAAGAATAATAACCTTTTGTGTATAGAGTGTGTTGCATTATATGAATTCATAGAGTAACCATGACCTAATGTGTCTGTGGTCTTCCACTATGTAGGTTGAGGACCTGCACCCTGATGCAATAGAGGGGTTCCACTCTAAAATCACGAGGACCCATGCAGAATTTGATTGGGGTTCCAATTGGTAGATTCAAGACTCATTCCCAAAATGATGGGGGTTCAACTTTTGTCTCACAAGTAAATAAACCATATAAGATGTGCATATTGGGGTGCTTCCACTAAATATATAGAGGTCATGTGTCCATGATAAAGGGTTGGTTCCACTCTATAGGTCGATGACCCACAATGTGGTCTGATATGGAGTTTCACTCTAGGGTCTCCATGACCCACCCCAGTCCAATAGGTGGTTCTGCATGATTTATAGAGGACCCATGCCCTAGATATTGGGGGTTCCACCATATATTTATATGGTTATCCTCTTCTAGATCACTTCCATCATCTGGTGCTACCTAAACACGTTTCACACCAATAAAATGCAATATCATATCTCAAATCTACAACGGAGGGCACCATTGAATTCTAGATGAAAAAAACACTCAGGATATGATACTCGTGGGCCAAAACCTGAGTCCAAATGAAGGATATAAGGGAGTCGTAAGTTTACTCCAAAGGAAAAAAGGGTACACGATGTGTGAGGTGACCCACACCAAATGTGTCCCCTCTCCATCACTTGAATGTGTCCCTGATGGTGCTTTTCTCGCTATCCATATAGTCTTCATGTTGTCCAGGGGGAATGCATTATGTGTACGAGCCAATCGGAGTCGTTCCCATGCTCCATGGTCATGTCTATGTAACCATATTGTGTCTATGTTATTAGTTACATGGTGTAACCATCCAAATGTTTTTCCACCCATGTCTATGGTAGTGTATGTGGCCATAAACATGTCCACTGGAACATGGTGTTTTTGTAGCCATGCTCATGTCTATGTAATACCAGAGTACATATCGATCTACCAAAATAATGTAACATAGCATATGGATTTACCCAATAGAATTTTATGCCTATAATTCATTTAAACCCTAGCCACAACACCAAGGGACCTATATGTTGTGTGTTCTTTTAACTACACACCTTATAGTTGTATTCGTCACAAAAATCCATATATGTGCCTACACATATTGATATGGTTTCTCTAATTATAACATCGCCTATTTTCATCCAAAAAATCAGGGATACTGTCTTTTTTCATCTTTTTTGGTCATATGGTGTCTAGAAATAAAAACATCATTAGTTCATCTCCTCCCACAAACACCACACACATAATACATATCAGGTTATTATGTTTTATATAATTTGAATTATGATCATAAAAAAGATCACCCATATTCCAAAATCGATGTTAATTAAAACCTGAATTTTCAATTTATCCCTTGAATAAAAATCAATCACAAATCCAGGGTTCTAATTGGTCCTGGTCCAAACCAATAATTCCAAACTAAAATCACATAGGCCGAAAGACAAATAACATTAAAATTTTATGGGGGAATAACACAAAAATAATGTTTTAACTATCATTGACCATGATTTAATGGCTAGAGAACACAATTGGATGGTATAGGGTTAGAAAAAATGAATAATCAATTAAATTTTAATATATGAGTGCATGAAATTTCCCACAATTGGCACATATCAAAAAAAGGGATTGATCTGGATTAAAAATTTAATAAAATGAGGCAGAAAAAACAAATGAAAATTTCCATCTGAATATTGGAATATTTTTCATTAAATAATGTCATCACAAAAAATTAATAGGAGTTGGTGTGTTCGTTGTGATTCAATCTTCTTGGATCCAGAGTGTCATCATCATTAGAATTCTATTTTTCTATAGATAAACCTAGAGTATTTTATATAATAGTTAATTTATTGATGAAATACATTGTGTTAATTTTATGAATTAATTAAATTAATTTTTTAATTAATCTACTAAATGTACCTCAAGGAGACATTTTACATGAACATTTGACACAATCTTATTTTAGGTTGCCCTCAGTCTAAATGTCAAATTGAAAACTCAAATGTGATCTCAAATTTATAATCCTATATTATATTTATGATTTATACCATTTTATTTATGAACTTTTGTGCTTTAAATATAAAGTATTATTAATAATTTTATAAAATTATTTTTAGGCATAGTTATTCTCTGAATCATACGTTGACTTTGCAACTGACTCTGAAAACATATATATAGATATTCCAATGTCAAACATAGGAATAATTGGGTCTCTATATTTTTTAACTAAAAATACATTTTTTTTGAGTTTCAATGTCCATTAAAATGTCTTTATGGATATATATATTTTTGGAAATATTTTTCATTGGTTTCCATTGAGAAAAGATTTATTTTCACATTTAGAAATGTTTTTTTATGGTCTTGTAGTTTTTTTATGAATAAGAGAAAATATATTCATAGATTATCATGTTTTTAGGTGGACTAATGAGATTTTATTTATTTCCATGACATTTATAATGTTTTTTTCTCGTCACCCAATTCCAAAAAAACAAAGGATTTAATTATGGGTGGGAATGTTAATATGGTAATGGTTTCCACTATTGAGACACAGTTTAAATTTATCATGTGTCTTGAATGAAATAGAGGTGTAAACATAAATATATGTTTTTATGGGAAAAATATATATCTTTTGAAAGTGTCTACTTTATTATATAATTATTATCCATTTCCATAAATCTCTAAATTAATCAGTTCATGAAAATGTAATAAGGTTGAACCCTTGTTATAAATCATTTATCTAGGAATTTTTTTTGTTTCATGTGTTTATTGTAGAACTAAATATTACGAACATTTTTAAAGTGTTTATCCTTTAATCCAAAGTGATTATCATAATATATCTCAAAAAACATCAAAAAAATCTTATATTTAATTTCAATAGACTTTCCCCATGAATACATCATCAATCCACAGAAACCAAAAATTTAATGTAATAAACACATCTCTTAGTAAAATTGATTAATTACTCTAACAAAACTCAATAATCGTCACTAATAAATAAATCATAAAAAATTTATGAAAAAGAAATGTCAATAATAATCACAATATTTTCAACTTAATTTTGATCTGTGAATCAGATATCTGTTATCACCTGATATTGAAAATAAAATCCACTTAAGCCTCCAAATATAACAAGCCGATGATTAATTTAAATCTCCATAATTCTCTCTGTTAAATTTTCCACTAAAATCACTATCCAAATAGTAAAGGTAAATGTAATTATTATTTGAAACAAATAAGTTAATTCAAATTTAAAATAATATTATAAGATCGAATCAATGATAGCCACATTATTTTTTCTATTTAATTATTCATTAAAATCCTAACAATAAGGAACACACAACTGCACCTCATATATCCCTCTACTGCCATCCCCAAACCCTATCCTTTTGTTGCATCCCTCCCCCTCCCTATCTCCCTCTAACTATTCATTTTTGAACAACCCAATATAGAGCTCAACATTCATTCCACCTCCTTCCTTCCTCTCCTTCATCTCTTACTCCCCCTTATATTATTATAATCTCATTCCACCCATCTCCATCAAACCCAAACATCCCTTTACATGACTCTCCACTGGTATGTTAATAGAGCTTAGAGTCTAACTGGTAGTTCAGTAGCAAGTCGATGATCCCCAATTGTGGGTTAAGAAACTAGTTGGCTCACTATCTTGATAGTGGTGAGGCAGCTGAAATTCATTATATGAACAACCCCAAGCCTTCTCAAACATTTTCTTGAACCCCCAAGGCATTCCATACGCCGCAAAACCAATCTAAAAAAACTATTTTAGGATGTTAATGTAAAGACCCATAAATTTCAAGGAAATTTTTTTCCTTAAATAATTTGGAATTTTATGATTCTTTGTCTTCTAACAACACATAATCCCGAGGCCTGAGGCGCCCGGAATCAATTTTTGAAGTTTAGCTCATGTATGTTCAGTAAACAAAGAAGCGGGTTATTCAATCTTATGAACCGGTGCTTGTAATTGATACATGAGGGCACCGATGAACTCGCAGCACCGGTATTTTCTTAAGGGGTCCATTACCATTGTTGTGTTTTAAGCAGGTTGAGAACTAATATTTGGGGAATTAGATTAAAAGAAATAAAATTGGTATAGCATAATTCTATTTTATAGTTGGTGGTTATTTCGACCCAAGGGGTAATAGAGGTGGGGCCCACACCCACATAACCTCCCTTGAGAGGATATTTTTGGGTAGGGCCCACACGTGACCAAAACACTTTTACATCCCATAACTCTCATAAACCCCCATTAAACTCCCTTGTTTAATGTGGACAACTCTCCCATTATTTCATGCCAGTGCCTTAATTAATAAATTGAATCCTCCAATTTATTAATTAAGTGTTTTGAATTTTGAATTTTCAATGATTGGAGAGTTTAATTAAAATAAGGGGAAGCCTTATTTTAATTTGGTTGGCACTTATTGTGTTGGGGATAATATTTGAGAGAGAGCTCTTGGGAAAGAAGAGGAGAGTTTGTCCTTTGATGAAGAACACCAATCCTCCGACGAAGAACAACGAACCTTCTTTTCTCTTCTCCACAACAAGAGAGGGGACACCAATTATTCTTCGGGTCCACTCCAATGACGATGGAAACGAAACCTTCATCCACGATGCCTATCAACTGCGAACCTTATTCATGGTAGGGGTTTTCATAATTTATTTTAAATAAATTACTCCTCCGTTCTCATTGTATTCAAGTGAACATAATTGGCTGATTGTTACTGACTAACGCAGAGGGTGCAGGCTAAAAAAACAATGCACAATGACCCTCTGTCATTCGTTGTCTTGTTTGGAATCAGGAAGCGGCGACGATCAAAGGATACGGTTGTGAGCCAGTCGCATGTGGATGAACTGCAGCCCGCTACTGCGGGTTGCTCGACCGTGGATGAACAAGCCATCCAAAGCCAGTCGGGCTGAAGAGAGAAACTACGGTACCCCATGGTTTCCCGCTGCGGAAGACTGTAGCCTGCCCGAGCTGGCCACTTTGGGGGAAGAACCGAACAGCCCGTCGGCCAACCGGGCAGAGGGGAGCCGCGACGCTAGGAGGGCGTCATGCTGGAGAACTTGTCGGTCCGTCGTCCGGTTGGGTGGAGCAGAACCACGATGCCAAGAGGGCACCACACTGGAGAACCCACAACCCACCCTAGGAAAGATAGTTTGGGAGGGTGGCGCCGCCGGTTCGAGCATCCGGGGGGCCACCACCCCCCCCCCCCCCTCGGACCACTCGGTCTTCGTGCTGAGCCAGCCAGTCTGTGCCCAGCCGAGTCGTGCCCAGACGCGCAGATCCGAGACGGGCTACGCTGGGCCGCGCCACTTTAGGATGGGCCGCACCCTCTATGGGTCGGGCAGCACCCATCAGGTCGGGCCGTGCCCTCTACGGGCCGGGCCGCGCCCCTTAGTCCGGGCCGAACGAGTCATCGGGTCGGTCCAACACCCCTATCGGGTCGGACACGCCAAAACCTTGTGACCCAACCCACCAGCCTACTAGGCTTAACGGGTCGGGCCCGTTATTCACTTAAATGTGAAAAACTTAAAAATCATGTGTCTGATTGACGTTCCATCTGCGGCACTAGGATCCTTTCGACAAGTCGGTCCTTTTTTGATACTATAAGTGATATTGGGACAACATTGGTAAAGGGACGAGTATGGAACGAGTATATTTCCTACCGGGTACCTGGAACGAAAAAATGAATATCTATAAGAACGGACATCCATATGGTGCGTCATCTATCATGTTGAGTTCCTTTTGATGAGAAGTAACTTCGAGACACATCAACTTTGTACTTCATGGCAGTTGATGTATTGACCCACTTTACTTGAGGAGTGGACCCTCCCAGAATCGAGTATGATGTGTGCGGGAACCGTAGAGCTGGTTGTGACTAAAATGACTACCGTGTTGGGATCCTCCATGTGTTCAACAACGATGACGATTGTACTTGGATCCTACATGGGTTCGGTAGTGAGGAAAACTTTACATGGATCCTCTATTGTTCGTCAGTGATGACGACTGTACTTAGATCCTACGTGGGTTCGGTAGTGATGGTTACTATACTTGGATCCTACATGGGTTCGGCAGTAACAAATTCTGTACTTGGATCCTACATGGGTTCGGTAGAGGAGATGATTCAGAGGCTACATATAATCATCTCCACCCCTATTCATGAGTAGTATACCTGTGTGAGTTGAGTATTGTCTTTCAAATCATTTTCATTGATGTGATTGACTTATTTCCTGTGTGGACCGGATTGTGCATGGCCTCGAAAGTTGGAGCTGAACTGAGATTGATGACATAGGTATATGTATGGGCATATACCTAAGTAGAGTTGATTGATTCTTCGTGTTTGTATCTTTCCATTGTGCTTTATCCTTCGTTGATTCTGGGAATCCTTCGGGAGTCTCAGGGTCCCTACTGAGTATCGTTATACTCACCACTACACGGGAAATTCTCGCACCACGTTGTGTTCGTTGCAGAGGACAGACATCAAGGATCATGGTTGAGGCTTGTGAAGCTGGATGGTATCAAGAGGTGGACCACCTGGTGGGATGTAAACAGAGCGGAACAACAGAACCGAGGTACCGATGAGACTATATGTACCCACCCTTTAGGTGGGATTCCCGGAGGACGACTCAGTGGTTGCAGCATTACTTTACAGCTATTGTACTTTAATTCTCAGTTGTATTTTACTTTTAGTTGGGTTTTTATACGGCCCATTTACTTTCTAGCATTTACTTTTGTACCTTGTTTTACTTAGTACATACTTCACTTGCATACTCTGTTGTGTTTGATTACTTTTATAAAGGAAATTCCATCCATTTTTACCCAGATTTATGCCTTTGGTGCTAGTCGCCATCCCCTAGCCTATGGAAGGTGGGCTTGGGGTAGTCACGGCACGAGCCTCGAGAATGGGTCCTGAAAAATTGGTATCAGAGGAGTCTGTTCTATCACAGAACTCATGACTCTGATAATTTCTTCTCTGTGATGTAATTGTGTTAAGATTATTGAGTGTGGCTTTCAGTCCAGGTAGTCCAATGTTGGTGCGGCGACCGACGTATCCATACCCCAGGATTTAAACTTCTCATTTCCGACTCAATGCTCGAAAAAACTGATTTCATGTGTGTTTCAAAATTATTTTTTTGATTACGTTATGTTAGATCACCAAGTATAATTTTTGACCGTGGCACACCTGTTTCTTTTTAGGATGGCCCCACAAAGGAATCCAGCTAGGGTTCCAAGCTACCTGCGAGATGCAAGCCCACCGAGTGATGAGGCCTCGGTGCATGGCCCCATTACAGCGGAGACACCATCAGTACCACTACACGCTGAGCCACCGATACTACCAGCCCTAGAAGTAGAGAGTGCATGCCACCTGAGTGCATTTCATGAGTTTCAGTGAAAGGGGCTGCCCATGTCCCGTTTGGACATGGACCATCAAACAGCCGAAGATTGGATGGATGTTATCGTCAGAGTTTTCAGATTCGTAGGGAAACCAACAAACCTTATGGTGATCCTTACCGTGAGTCTCCTACACGCATCAGCAGGTAGATGGTGGATCCTGATGCTCCAGGTGCATGACGAGACATCACAAATTTGGACGGACTTCGAGATCCTCTTCTGTCAGAGTGTTTTCCAGCCACCCTCTATGTGGTGTGCATACAGGAGTTACTACATCTACAGTAGGGCAGCATGACAGTAGCCCTGTACTTGTCAATATTTACTAACCTCTCTCACTACTCCACAGACATGGTACGAGACCCATTCTTCCAGGCTCGGACCTTTGAGTGTGGAATGAGGCATGAGATCAGGGAATCGATGATCTCCCTCAACATTCTGACCCAGGCAGGAATACTAGAGCGAGACCCTTGTGTGGAGAGATTTCTTGCTAAGATGATGCCAGCAACAAGACCCACTGTAGGGAGACACATATCAGAGCCTTATGTAGAAGGAAGTAGGTAGATGTCGCAAGGGTCCAAGCGTACCAGGCCATCAGGTGGGTGACCTCAAGATACTAGTTTGGGTGTGAGGGGCACACGAAGCAGATCCATCCATACAAGGGGCAGGCAGTGTTATGCATGCGGTGGGCAGAGCCACATGGCTCGTGACTGCACGACCCACCATGCAGATGAGCAACAGACAGTAGAAGGATCTCCCAGGCAGAGGTAGAGGTTCGACCGTGGATTTCTGTAGGGAGTAGGCAGACGAGGCAAGAGGAGTCGGCCGAGCAGCGGGTTGTGGACGACTATTTGAGGGTCTACCACCACCACCACCAGGAGGACCACCCCGACCACAGGGAGCTGGCAGAAAGGGGAAGCCTCCGCTCCAGGAAGTCGAGGCCTATGACCATGGCGCACCTAATATTATTCAAGGTACTATCTGTGTCTACTACACCCTTTCTGCAGTTTTAATAGACATAGGAATGAGTCAATATTTTATTGCCTCTGCCCTTGTTTGGACCACAGAGATTCTGAAAATGCCTTTGGCTTGATTCTTATGGATAAAGACTCCTACAAGAGTAGACTCAATGATTATGCACTAGTGCCGGCAGTGTGAGTATACTGTAGGAGGTGATATCTTCGGCTGTGATCTTCTTTTAGTGGGGTTGAGGCCATACGAAGTCATCTAGTGTATAGACTGGTTGTCTATAGTCCATGCCCACATCGACTATATTAGGTGGAATGTGCGGTGTGTCCACACAGATAGGTGCAGGTTCACCTTCATTGGTGATAAAGGAGCCTTTTCCATGCAGGATGGACTTATGCAGAGAGGAGGGCGTCTGATCACACATCAGTTGGCTAGTCTCATCCTAGGAGCGGTTGATGTGCGGAGTCCATGTTTTCCTATTGTGGTGGATCAGTATGCGAACGTTTTTCCTGATGACGTTCCAGGACAACCTCCTCATATAGTGGTATATTTCTATATTTACTTGTACCCCAGGACAACACTGTTATCAAATCCAGCATATCGGATGGCACCCGCCGAGCTTCGTGAGCTGCGAGTAGAGTTGGTGGACTTGCAGGGAAAGGGATTCCTCTGACCTAGTGTTTCACCCTGGGCTTCTCAGATTTTATTTGCCAAGAAGGTGGTTGAGAGCTTATGACTGTGTGGCGACTACCATCGCCTAAATCAAGTGACCATAAAGAACAAGTTCCCACTCCCGAGGATTGACGACCTCTTTGATAATCTCAATGGAGAATAATGGTTCTCGAAGATAGAACTCAGGACAGGCTATCATCTGCACAGAGTTAGAGATGAGGATTTGATGAATATGTCCTTTAGGTGTTGGTATAGCCACTACGAGTTCTTGGTTATGCCCTTTGGAGTAACCAATGCATCAGCAGTGTTCATGAGTCTCATGAATAGGATCTTCCAGTCATACCATGATCTTTTTGTCATAGTCTTCATCAACAACATACTGATTTACTTGACTACTGAGAAGGAGCTCACCTACCACTTACGGGTTGTACTGGACACACTCTAAGAGAACCTTCTTTATGGTAAGCTCTCGAAGTTCCAGTTCTAGATTTGAAAGGTTCACTTATTGGGGCACGCTATCTCGATGGTGGGAGTGGCGGTGGATCCTCCAAAAATCGAGGACATACTTGCTTGGGATCCACCCAAGATAATGACGGATGTGCGGAGTTTCTTGGGTCTGGCTGGGTACTATTTGAGATTTGTCCCATACTTCCCTAGAGTTTTAACACCACTTTAAGCTTTGAAGAAGAAGGGGAAATCCTTCGTGTAGTCAGATAGATGAAAAAAGATCTTTGAGGAGCTGAGAAAGAGATTGACCAGTGCACCTATCTTGAGGATTTCAGATGAGGTTGTTGGGTACATGGATTATTGCGATGCATTAGGTACCGAAGTTGGGTGTTTCCTAATGTAGTAGTGGGTAGTGATTGCCTATGTTTCACGATAGTTGAAGAAAAATGAGCATAACTACGCAACCCATGACCTAGATTTAACAGCAGTGGTCTTCACCTTGAAGATGTGGCAGCACTATCTGATGGGTGAGCACTTTACAGTCTATTTTGACCACCAGAGTGTCAGGTACATTTTCTCACAGAAGGACCTGAACCTGAGACAGCAGCGATGGCTGGAGTTCCTCTAGGACTATAACATTGAGATAATCTATACTCATGGGAAGGGGAACGTTGTAGTTGATTCTCTCAATAGTAGACCAAGAATTTAGCTACTTAGAGAGGTGATAGAGTTGTTATCCTCTTTGCAGATATCTGTTGTGGATAGAGATGGGCCTACTTTTCTACAGTTCCTCATAGTTACTCATCCACTAAATAAGTGGGTTAGAGAGGCACAGTGTGGGTTAATTGACTGTGAGATGCGATGTGCTCAAATTTCTACAGGACAGGGGCCTGATGGATTTTCGGTAGGAGGAGAAAAAGAAATCTTCTTTAGGGGACGTACCATGGTACCAATTTCACTTTAGGAGGAAGTGCTGAGATAGTTTCACACTTCCCCTCTAGCAGTACATCTTTGGGTGGTGACGATATACTAGGACCTCAGGCAACATCCCTGGTGGCCGGGTATGAAGAAGTCTGTAGTAGAGTTCATTTCATGATGCCTCACTTTCCAGCAAGTAAAGGCGGAGAACCAGGTACGAGCAGGCTTGGTACAACCCTTAGTGGTTCTGGAGTGGATGTGGGATGGGATATCCATGTATTTCATAATATGGATTCTACGTACATCCAGGGGACATGACTCTATCTGGGGATCGTTGACCAACTCACCAAGTCAGCCCTCTTCCTTCTGATCAAAGTGCAGGGATCAGTAGAGAGCTTGGGATGCCTCTACATTCATGAGATCTTACAACTTCATGGTATTCCATCATCTATCATCTCTGATCGATACACTTTCTTTAGTTCTAGACTTTGGATGGGGTTTCAGGTGGAATTTGGGAGGTAGCTACGCCTAACACCACCATTTATCCGCAGATGGATGTCCAGACGGAGAGAACCATTCAGACTCTCGAGGACTTGCTCCGTGCATGATTCCATGACATTGGTCGTAGTTTGGAAGATCACCTACCCTTGGTGGAGTTTTCGTACAACAACAGCTACCACTCCACCATCGAGATGGAACTATACGAGGCACTGTATGATCGAAAGTGGAGATAAACTTTGTGCTGGACTGACCCTGGAGAGTCAGTACTTGTAGGACCAGAGGCGGTTCAAGATATGATAAAGAAGGTGTAGATCATCCAGTAGTGGATGAGGACTGCACAGAGCAGACAGAAGTCATATACTGATAAGATATGGAGACCACTGGAGTTTGAGGATGACGACAACATTTTCTTATGGGTCTCACCTCGATGTGGATTACGGAGATTTGGTCAGGGCATAATGTTATCTATGCACTTCATCAGGCCTTTCCATGTCCTCATCATAGTAGGCGAGGTGGCTTACCACTTGTCCCTTCCACCTCAGTTACATTGGGTGCATGACATCTTCCACATAACTCAGTTGAGGTGATACGTGCACGACCAGACCCACATCATTGATCATAGGGAGTTCGACATCGTTGATTCTCCTACATTCATAGAGGTCCCAGTAGAGATCGATGATTTAGAGGAGCGGGTCCTATGTGGATGGTTGATACCTCTGGTGCAAATTTTTTGGCAGCACAGGAACCTCCAGGAGATCACATGGGAGTGGGAGGATCAGATGCATGGTCAATACCCTCATCTGTTTCCCTAGATTATGATGTAGCTTTACAGGGACGTAAATTCCTGAGTTGGGAGTAATGTAAAGACTATAATTTTCGAGGAATTTTTTTTCATAAATACATATTAATTTTCATGTCTGTGGCTTTTGATGGTACATGATTCCGAGGCCTGGTGTGCCCGAAATAAAATTCTGATGTTTACCTTGGGTACGTTCAGTAAATGAACAAGATAGTTTTTCTATCTTTTGAACTGGTTCTCGAAATTGTAACATGAGGGAACCGATGAGCTCGTAGAACCAGTAATTTCTTAAGGGGACCCTTAGCACAGTTGCAATTTATGTGGGTTGAGAAATAATATTTTGGGAATTATATTAAAATAAATAAAATTGGTGTTGCACAATTTTATTTTATGGTTGGAGGTCATCTACTCCCAGGGGGAGTTAGAGTGGGGCCCACACCCTCATAACCTCCCTTGGGACGATATTTGTTGGTGGGGCCCACACAAGTCCTAACCCCTTTAACTTCCCATTACTCTTATAAACCCCCATTAAACTCCCTTGTTTAATGTTAAAAACTCTCCCATTAATTCATGCCAACACCTTAATTAATAAATTGAATCCTACAATTTATTAATTATGTGTTTTGAATTTTGAATACATGGCACATTTAATTAATATAAGGTGAAGCCATATTTATTTTGGTTGGAAATTGTTGTGTTGTGAGAAATATTTGAGATAGAGCTCTTGTGAAAGAAGAGGAGAGTTTCTCCTTTGTTGAAGAACACCAATCCTCCGACGAAGAACCACTAGTCTTCTTTTCTATTCTCCATGGAAAGAGAGGGGACACCTTTTCTTCGTTGGGTGCACTCCGAAGATGATAGAAATGACACCATCCTCCATGGCGCTTGTCAACTATCAGCCTTATTCGAGGTAGGGGGTCTGATTAATTTATTTTAAATAAATTACTCCTCTGTTCTTGTAGTATTCAAGTGAACATCTTTGGTTGATTGTTACCGCCTAATGCGGAGGCCGCGGGCCTAAAAAACATGGCATGAAGACCCTCCATAGTTCCTTGTATTGTTTTGAATCAGAAAGCGGTGATGATCGAAGGTGGAGGCTGCGCGCCGACCATATGTAGAGGAACTGTGGCCCGTATCCGCGGGTCGCTCGACTGAGGATGAACCGACTGGCCATAGCCTGCTGTGCCAAAGGGAGAAACAGCAGCGCCATGCTATGGATGTCTGTGGCCCGCCAGAGTAGGACCCTTCTGTAGAAGAATTGGCCGGGTGTAGGGGAACCGCGGTTCCAGGAGGGCACCGCGCTGGAGAACCGGTCGGCCCGTCAGCTAGCCGGGCGGAGCAAAACAGTGGCACCCGGAGAGCGTCGCACTGGAGAACCTGCGGCCCGCCCAAGCGGGCTGCCTACATCAGAAGGATGGCTAGCCTAGCCAGCCAGTTTGGGAGGGTGGTTCTACTCGGTGCCGCTAGTTCAGGCAGCTCCCCCCGGATCACTTGATCTTTGAGCCGAGCCGCTCGGCCGACTGCCTGAGCCAGCCAGGCCGCACCCTGCTGGGTCGCGCACAGCCGGGTCGGGCCTCGCTGCGCCAT
The DNA here is from genome assembly GCA_963277665.1 of Viscum album. NCBI lineage: Eukaryota > Viridiplantae > Streptophyta > Magnoliopsida > Santalales > Viscaceae > Viscum > Viscum album. The sequence continues at coordinate 823,422,581 of OY728141.1, read as the reverse complement.
GCCGGGCCGGGCCGGGCCACTTCGTGCTAGTCCGTACCCTCTACGAGCTAGGTTGTGTCCCTCAGGTCGGGCCACCCGAATCATCGGGTCAGACCAACACCCCTACCGGGTTGGACTCGCCAAAACTGGGTGGCCCGACCCACCCGCCCACTAGGCTTAAAAGGTCGTGCCCATTATTCACTTAAACATGAATAACATAAAGACCACATGTCTGATTGATGCGCCATCTACTACACTGGGATCCTTTTGATGAGGAGGTACTTTTCCGATACTCTATGTTAGTTTCGGAAAACTTTGGTAAATGGCCGGGATTGAACGAGTATATTTCCAACCAGGTCCCTGGAACGAAAAATTCAATATCTCTCGGACCGAGCATCTATTTGACGCGCCATTTGTCGCATTGCGTTCATTTTTACGAGAAGTTACTTTGGGATACATCAACTCTAGACTTCGTGACCGTTGATGTATCAACCTCCTTTACTCGAGAAGCAGACCCTCCCGGAATCGTGTATACTGTGTGTGGGAACACTCGACCTGGTTGCGACTGCAATGACTATCGTGCTAGGATCCTCCATGGGTTCCATGACGATGAAGATTATGCTTGGATCCTAAGCGGGATCTGTAGCGAGGACTACTGTACATGGATACTCCATGGGATCAGCAGTGATGACGACTGTACTTGGATCCTACGTGGGTTCGGCAGCGAAAACTTCTGTACTTGGATCCTACATGGGTTTGACAGAGGTGATGATTCAGAGGATACATCTAATCATTTCCACCCCTCTTCATGAGTAGAATACATGTGTGAGGTGAGTATTGTCTTTCAAATCATTATCATTGATATGATTGACTTCTTTCCTATGTGGACCGGACTGTGCTTGGGCTCAGAAGTTGGAACCGAACTGATATTGATGACATAGGTATGTGTATGGGAATATACCTAAGTAGAGCTGGTTGATACTTAGTGTTTTTAATATTCCATGGTGGTTTATCCTTCGTGAATTCTGGGAGACTTGTGGTGTCCCTACTGAGTAAAATTGCACTCACCCCTGCCCGGGAAAATGCTCGCACTACGTTGTGTTGTTTGTAGATGATAGACATCACTGATCGTGGTTGAGGCTTGTGGAGCTGGACGGTATCCGGAGGTGGACCACCTGGCGGGATGTACATGGAGTGGAAAGATAGACCCAAGGTACCGATGAGACTATCTATACCCAGCCTTCAGGTGGGATTCCCGGAAGATGACTCAGTGGTTTCTGCTTTACATTACAGCGATTGTACTTTCTTTCTCAGTTGTACTGTACGTTCAGTTGGGTTTGTATACTAGCCCATTTACTTTCCATCACATACTTTTGTACCCAGTTCTACTTAGTTATTACTTCACTTGTGTACTATATTGTGTTTGTTTACTTTTATAAAGGTAATGCCTTCCCTTTTTACCAGGATTTACACCTTTGGTGCTAGTCGCCAACCACTGGCCTATTGAATGAGGGCTTGGGGTAGTTATGGCACATGCCTTGAGGATGGGTCGTGAAAGTTAAAAATATTAGAACCTCATTTTGATTCCAAATTCTCAAAACAATCCATCCATCAGATGAAAATTTTATGTTCCATCTTGAATTACATACTCATAATGATGCAAGTTTTTATATACATACTCATACAGACATACCCATACATATATATGAATAAATACATATATAAATACATACATACGTAGATACAAACATAAACATACACACAAACATGAATTCATAGACATATATGCATTCACATATACTATAACACCCCTATTGGGAGGTATATTTACTTTTTTATTATATTTCTAGAAGTTATCTTATGATTGAGTATGGTTACGAGATTTTCTAAATGGTTTCTATACGTTTTGGAGGTGTTATAGAGGGTTCATGGTTGGTTCATAGTGTAGGGAAACCTTATGGATTTCATAGGTAATCATGTGATAGGAAGAGTTGTATTCTAGGAATATGCATAGTTTTTTCATGATTTTTCGAAAATGCATGGTAGTCATTTCAATTAAGAAAATTCTCTATAGCTATGATTTACAATGTTGGAAAAATGTATTCCAAGAAATATGGTCTAAGCAAAGAATGAAATTAATAAAATTAAAAAAATAGATTTGTAACCTTAAAATTCCCCTGAAACTCTGATTCCTTCTCCGTTAACATCGTGTCTTAAACCCCAGTATTTATCTAGGATATATTGGTGCTCATATTTATTTTGTATAATAATTTAAATTAATCATTGAGAAAGAGACATATGATATTGAAGGTAAGAATCTTATTTCTTTTTATCCATTTAGATATTCTAATTTTCTCTCATGAAGATCCCTCACTCAAGGATATCATGATAATATCAATGGTTTAGAATATGTTTTAATTGGAAATATTTGGGATGCATTGAATTGAAGGAGAGAAATGCTTGTATATGTGATATTTTGGTGTGATTCATTTGCACAAACCTATTTGAAGTTGGTGGATGTTCAGTTTGTATAAATTTTTTTCAGATTCATTGGACTATGTATTCTATATGAAAATGATCAAATAGAAATTATTGTATTTTCCAAATGGGTATTTTTTCTAATGTTCTTTTATATAATCTTTTTAGAATTTTTTTTCACCAGATAAATTATCCATCAGAAAGAGTTTAGTGAATACTACGTAATAGATATAAGGGTTTCAGTGGTGATTCATCAATGATACGATGGAGATCATTGTATGAAGCTCTTACTAATGATGTTTCAGTGATACCCTTACAAATATTTTGGAATAACCATATGTACATATAGGAAATTCATTGGTAAACTATCAGGGTGATTAGGTTACCCTTACATGGGTAAAGGAAACTTATTTTTACCCTTACAAAACTATCAAATTACCCTTACATAGGTATAGATATTTTCTTGATAACTTGTCATTGGAGGATGAAATGGATATTACTAATGGGTATCAGTAGTTTCCCATGTTAATGGAATATTGACCATCAAATTAGGAAGTTAATGAATCTTTTTGACTAGGTAAAGTCCTCCATAAAGAGGTGTGGTGGCATGGCTATAATGAATAGTGATAATTGTTTGAACATTTCATTTTTCTGACTCTAATTTCTAGAACTAGAATTAGCAGAAGAAGTGAGTGATTGTGTTTTACTCATTTTTATGTACCATTACGTATAAATTTTACAGTGTTCTCCCCAAGATGTTGGACATTGTCAAAATAATGATAAAACATTTTTCCCATTTTCATTTCTATTTTCTATGATGTACGATCATGTATATAATGTGTGGTTTTTAGGATGGGGTCAATATTCCTAGTTCTCATGCCCATATCATGATCAGTTTAAGTTATCTGACATAAATTGTATCTAATAACATTGAGAAAATATTTTTCATTAGCATTGACTGATGTGATCAAATGGATGACTCCATCTGGAAAATGATTCCTTACTAGGTCAAACCATTGGATTTAATGGGTAGAGGTATTTTTCTTCTCAATGTTCCCTCTCTCCTAACAAGTGGTTTCAATGTTATATGGTTCTATTGTAATTTATAATATCACAGAATTTCATAATGGTATGACCGCTTTTAAATATTTTCACACCACGTTTTATACTTGTAGTTGTGCCTAAGGGACAATTGAAGGATTTAGGAGAGTTTAAGATTGTTTATTCCACTATGCCCCAATTTTTTAAATTTTGGACTAAGGAACATAGTGATTTAACAATTTTTGAAACTGTTCATATTAATTATATGGCCCATTGAGAAAGGTGGAATGGTTTTTATAAAACATTCAAGAACCCTCACCCCCCAAAAAATTGTGTGACCTAGAAAAAAGGGTATAATTTGGAAAACCCTTCCACATAGTCCACAAGGTTTTGAAAAAAAGAGGTAATAAATTATAGGTTTAGTCAGAATAATAGATTGATAGTTCCTCCTTAGCATGTGCCTAAAAAAGAAAGGGGTGGAAATATTGGGTAGTGGCACCCCACAAGCTATTCATGGTTAACTAAATACACACATAGTCGTACACGAAGTGTTGACTTATGAATAGTGGAAAATGCATGCTCTATGCTGAGTTGGAAGACCTTGTGAGAGATATACAAGAGGGAAACTGCTGGAACATGGTGATTTCATGGTTAGTGTGACCATGTGACCAAACCTTGTGATCCTTTAAAAAGGTTTATTTTACCATTTTCCCTCCTTCCATAAATCTAATTTTATCATATTTATCCATTTATATTTCTTGCATTGTAGTAGATGAGATTTGAATTTCCTCTCCTCGAATTATTTGATCTATCTACTCTATAATATCTAAAAAAACCATTTTTCATCTCTTTGGATCGCAATCAGTGATGATAATGATCCTCTTGCTTATTTTCATAGTTTCTCTCTTCAACATTGATGTTATCATCATGCGGGCTAATATTACTTATTTTAAGGTCAATGTATAGATTTAATATTTCTCGCATTCTATACCAAATTAATGGTTGATAATGTGTGGGGAGACCTCTACCATTATATGGTAGGTGGTGTAGTAATTTCACTTAGACTTCTAATAGATTAAATCACGGTTCACTGTGTCTCATGCAGGTCTTTCCATGTGTCATCTATAAATGATAAATTTCGTTTATATTTTTTTTTGATCGAGAGCTTGAGACACTCCCATTGCCCCTTGAAATTATCAGAGGTTGTGACCTTGACCTGAAACACCCCTATTAGGTTTTTTTCATTGATGATATTGAATAAATGTAATTAAATGAAATGAATAAATTAAATTGAATGGATTATCAAAGGTAAATGTTTCACTAGTCTTGTAATTTGGTTGGAGGTTCAAAAACTCTAACCAAGACACCAATTGGGTGTGTTTATTAAATACCTTGACACCATTAGCATGATATTATCAACAAACCACCCTCTAATGTGCGTTTGGAATATCAATTATAATGGGAAATTTTAATTTCAAATAAATAATATGTGAATGGGAAGACCATGTTAATTGGAGCTTGATAAATTTTAAACCACACCCATAACTAAATGGTACTCGCATTATTGTTAAAATGTATAAATACATCACATGGCCTTGTTGATTCATGTATTTTTCCTATGGATTTATTAATGACATTATATACTATTATAGGATGTCCTACCATTGGTACATATTGGATACCCAACCAGGGTTTCCTTGACTATCTAAAGGACGCCACCCAATTCATTGGTTAATTTTCCCTGAGTTTACACCCCTATTAGATCTGATCATTATCATTAAATGTTGATTACATCAGCATGGTTCTAGGAACTAATTAGTTACATCCTATAGATATTATATTTCATTTGATCATCTCCATGGATTTTTGTTGATATGTTTGGACATGGACCACCATGGATTATCTCCATGGGCTCTAGTCAAGTCAACCCTGAGGCAACATGGGAATTATTCCTACATCTCAGTAGAATTAATACTACATTTTAGTGAGAATTACATGGGTTTAGTCCCTAGGATACACTCGACACCCCTTTAGTAAGACACATGTAGGATTATTGTGGGTTGGCCCGACTTCTAATGTCTTGACTTTAAATTGGACTATGTAGTTCCACTAACTCTATTATTCATGGATTCCTTGACAATATTACTAGATCCCCAGCCATATATATATATATATATAATTTCATATGATTAAGGACATTAAGACCTTGGATGAATTAGGTAGAGTTGGATGGGTCTCCCATAGGAGACTGAGCTGACTCTGTATTAGATATATCACAATTTTTATTATTATCATGCACCTACATTGATCATTGTATATTCACTTGATGGGTTGCGTTGGACAATACTTTTGGAGGAATAAAAAGATTTAATCACACTATATTCAGGTTGTCAATTTGTACATAGACATGCTTTATATATCTAGTTCGGGACAATGGGAAGCATCCAACTATGGACACATGATTTTGTATGTTAGGATGGAATATGGTATAATAAAGATGAAATAGTTCTTAAGATTCTTGTACATATACTTTTTTGTCCTTTCTGTATATTTTTGTTTAGAATATAATATTAATGATTGTTTATATTTTTCCACATTTATCCCCATTTTTATGTAGCATCATGGCATCATTTTTTAAATCATTTTCATATAGTGGTTGTTTATTATATATTTTTGTTTGTACGTTTATGTTATTCTTATTTTATCATTACACTTCCCTTGTTTCTTTTATTTAGCTTATCGTTGTGATCGACAATGATAATGAGGGTAAAGTCTCCACATGATTACAAAATAAACTATCTTGTCTAGTCTGTAACCTCTAGCATCTGTGGAGGCATTCATAATGAATTCTGGACCATTTTTTAGTTTACTTATGTGTGAAACAGGAATTAGATGTGACAAAGTGGTATCCGATCATTTTATATCCTTTCTACTATTTTATTATTTTGGGTTGGTATACAGAAGCCTAAGATGCGTAAAAACATTTTAATAAGAAATTAATTGGATTAGTTAACCCATGTAATGGAAAATCCATGTTTATAGGATTGGGATTTAATTTATTGGATTAAGAATGTTAATTTTAAAATATTTTAAGAATTGGGTGACTCTCATGCATTATAATGTTATGTTTTATGTGGTTTTCACCCTTTGTCCAAAATAGTAAGGGAGTATTAGTACCTGAATCTTTATATACACCAAGAAATACACATTTCATGCATATACTAGGACATGTTTACATTATTTAATTTCACCAATTATTATACCTGTAGTTTATCATCAGTATACTGGTTGTGATATAATAAATGTTCTACTAATGATCATGCAAGAAAATAATTTTTTAAATAGAGTGTTTGTATCAATTTATGTGGTTTTTTCTATTATATCATTATGTAAACACATTATTTAATGAAATTTGACATAGTTAAATCATGTAACTTTTGTTACGTGAACTAATACTATTTTTTTAGTGAATAAATGCATGCCAATTTTAATTTATTAATATTTTTCTTCATAAATTAGGAATGTTTATCTATATAATCTAACCATTTTATATTAACCTGTTACATTCGGAGACCTACTGTGAAAGTCTGATTATAGTTAAAAATAAGAAAAAATTTAGTAATAAATCATAAGTCTTTATAAATTGGGAGTTGTAATTCATCAAATTGGAATATTATTTGAATGTTTATTAGTTTGACGAATGTTAGCTAAATGGTTTTGTGGAGTTAGGATTCTAATTTTTACATAAAAAGTTTTTTTCTATATAATTTTCAATTGAAACACTATATAAAATAACCCCTTCCTTGAAACATGTAACTTTTACCATGACTGGACTTGTTAGTAGATATTTGGGAGTGTCACTATTTCCCTTAATAAAATTCTCATACAACAAGACCTGTCATTAAAAGAGTGTAGTTGTGTAATAACACTTAAATAAGAAGGATTTGTACCAATACTATTCATTTATCTATAAAATATCCAACTATATAAATTTGTTTTGAGGTGTTCATTTGATATTATAAATATAAGACTTCACGACAGCATTGGGTCGAACATCAATATTGTGGCAACAACTATACTCAGCATGTCGTTGGGCATGAACCGTTATTGATACTCTCATATTGACACCTGAGGAACATCCTGTTATTTCATGATTGGGGACTGAATCATATTTATGATGGGATTTCCTATGTATTATGCATACCATATGGGTATCATGGTTACCTGCTCCGTTTATATCTTATTTGACTGACGAGTTTCACCAGCATAACCCTCCTTTTTGGAGGAAGGTGGAAGCTAAGATATTGAGTCATATATAGTGTCCATGTTATATATATATGAGAATCTAGATACATGTATATAACAGGGTGTGAATCTGAAAATTTATATTATTTATGGATCTCCCATTCTTTGGTGGGATGTTTTGACACATGTAGATTAATATCAAGTGATGGACTAGAGATAATTTCATACATCCATCTATTATTACTTCTTTCCAAATACATTGTGATCCTATCAAGAGAGGGACATTATGAATTTACATAAGGGTACCTTGGCCATAATAAAATACTCATCTAATTTTATGGAGACCCACCATTTCATTCCTACCAATAATTATGATGAGTTCTCTAGTGCTAGGTGATTTGATGATGGGATTTGTTATTTAATAAGATCGCATTTTATGGTTTTCCATTTGAAAACCATGTCTGAGATAGTGAACCATAACCTCATCATTGATTGGGATTATTATCTCTATACTAAGAGGGGAGTTGGATTACTATCCACCAGTCAGGCTCGAACAGTGGTCAAGTCCATGGAGGCTAGGTAAATGACAGATTTCAACCTCAGAGGGGACCTCCTCATGTTAGTGAATTGGTTGATCAGAGTTTTGGATCATCCAAATTACATATTGTATAGCCCACACCTAATTAATAGACTTCTAGTCCATCTATTTTATGAGTTGCAATCTTAGTATATTATGCATTTGTGTCTACATTATTTGATATATATAATACTCATTCATTGATATCTATGGATATTATGAAAATAATTGGACAAAAAATTAAGTATTTATACAAAGTGATGAATCCAGATACTTTATTGTAAATTTGAAAAAATCTATATTATTTCAATGAGTTTATCCATGAGATATGCAGTTACTATTTCATCAAAAACATTTTTATCCAAGTGATGATGATCTTTGATTTAATTATTGGGATGGATTGTTTGTATATTACCTTGAACATATTAATTTATATAATTATTTGGTGTCTTTATTATCACTCGAGGATGGTAGTTATGTTTATAAGGTAGAAATGTGTATATATAAATGAAAAGCTGGACCTTAACATCATGGAATGGGAAGAATGTCATCCTAGACTTACAATATTTTTTATATGATCAAGGAGTATGTTAGTTTTTTACCTCCAATGGTGAATCATTTTAATGATTTATTCCCAAATAATTTTTCTAGGAATCCTCCTAAGATAATTTTATATTCAACTATTGATCTTTTTCTTGGAGAATCACAGATATCTATTCCTCAAAACAAGATGAGTCATACATAGATTCAGGGACTTAAGAGGCACTTAGAGAACCTAGAAAAACTAGGGATTATAAAACCTAGTACTTCTCCATGGTTTTAACTCTCTATTTTTTCAAATAAGGAATAAAGAACCCTATGAAATTTCATGGATTACTAGAGATTAAATTAGTTTCTGTTTAAGAACTGGTACCCACTTCCTCATATAAATGATCACTTCAACTAGAATTGTGGTGCCAAAGTCTTTTTAAAATTAATTTAGAGTCATTCTATCATTAGGTGACATTAATTCCATAGAATATAAAACATAAGACATTTTAATGTAGGTATGGTATATAAACATCCAATTAATGGTGTTCATTTTGACCAACACGCATATACTTTTTAATGACCTAATGAATTGGGTCATCCACCCATATCTAGATGTATTTATTATCTTTTTTGTGGATGATATATTAGTATATACATAGACAATGAATGATCATTCCAAATACCTTTATATCGTACTGAGTACACTAATAATGTGCCAGCATTATTATATGATTTCAAAATGCCACTTCAGTTTCGATAAAGTTAACATATTGGGTCATATAAAATCAGACTCATGGGTATATGGTAGTCAATTGGTGGGGAGAGTTGTTGTTTCATGGGAGAATCCTAATATTGTCTTTGATATAAGGATATTCATGGGGATATGTTGCTACTATAGGCATTTTATATTGGATTTTTCATTCCTTATATAACCTCCAATCATGTTGACAAAGAAGGTTGTCTCAAATGAAGGTTGACATTAGCATTATTTTTTATTCTTCCAATAGAATTCAAAATCAATGTAGCATATTATGATGCATCTGGATTTCATATGGGAGATGATTTCATGATAGTAATGAAATTCAATGTGTATGGGTCTCATCAATTGAGACCTCATGTGTGAAATTACACAACAAATGATCTCGATTTAGCATATATGGTTCATTCATAGAGATATTGGAGATATTATTTTCATTGGGAGAACTATATTTTGTACACGGACCATAAGTGCCTTAAATATATATTCTTTGAACATGATTTATAAATTATACAATGTTGAATTTATGAATATATACAATCTATTGAATTTAGTATAACTTATATGCATGGGAAAGGCAATGTGGTTGTTGATTCTTTGTGTTAGAATACATCGAATAAAGTTGTTCTGATAGATAATTGTGAATATAAATTTATGGATCTATTTTCAAATATGATTATATAGATATAGGAGTGTCATGAACAACCCTTTCCTATATCATTTTCATTAACATCATTACTAATCGATTGAGTAATTGTGAGATATCTTTTCTATCATAAATTATTGGTTTTAATGGGAAGCTATTAATGGGAAGACCCATGATCTAGTGGAGTCGTTGGTGAGGATGAAATAATTAATATTCATGGAAACAACTTGTTTCTTGTCGATGTGTGATAGATATTTATTTCAGTGTCTTGTTATTCAAAATTCTTAGTACACCCTAGTATTATGTATATGTACCATGAATTACACCGTCAGTCTTAGTTGTTTGTGATGAAAAAACAAATTTTATTTTTTATTACTCAGAGATCCACATATCAGTAGGTGAAGTTAGAACACCAATGGGATAGTAGTATTTTACCTCCATACCCCACTTTAGAGTATAAATAGAATGAATTAACTAATTCTTTCATGATTGGAATACTAAAATCCCTTGAGTTTGTAATTCCATATGGCTTATTGTGGATATGATGACAAAGATCACCATGTTCATACCAGTCAAGGAGGCCCTCTCAATGGAAGAGCTAGCTGAACATTATTTATATGATATTATACAGTGTTTCAAGATTACCTGTACTATTTTTTAAGGATGACAAGATTTGTTTGAATCTAAATTATAGAAAGGGTTGGAGAAGGCTCTAGGTTCCCAGGTTGTTTTGAGAGCAACCTATTACCCTTTGACCAATGGTTATTATGAGAGAACTATATAGGTATTAAAAGAAATTATAAGAGAATTTTAACATTATTATAGAGTTTATTAGATGAAATTATTAGATATTATTGTGTTTTCCTATAATAAAATTATCTTAGACAAGGGGATTTGGTGAATTAAGAGGCAGGTTATGTTGGAACATATATTCATCTATCCTTTTGAGATTCTAAAGCGGGCTAGTCTAGCTTTTTATTGGATAGATATCCCCCATAGATGAATGGATATACATGAGTTATTGAACATTTATTGGTTGGTTTTTCATAATTATTATCCATCACATATTATGGATCCTAAATAGGTTCAGTTGTATGTTGAAAATTCTTTTATGGAGTATCCAATGTTTATCATTGATTGTAGCATGAAGGCTCTCTGTGGTTGGAATGATTATATTTTCCATGTCATACAGTATCATGGATATATATATAATTTTATGTGGGATGAGGAACCTAATATGCAGTCTCAGTAGTCTGAGTTATTCTAGGTTGTCTGAGTTATTCTCAGATGCCACTCAACCACCCTCAGATGTGAAAATCAGGGAAAATTTTTCTTAAGGAAGGAAGATAGTAATATCTAGTATTTTAATGAAGGTACATACTCATTTTAATAACCCCAAACCACTTATTATATAATGGTAATAGTTCATAAGGGAACAATAAATGGTGTAGGAGTGATCATGCAAGCTCAGAGCTCCGAGTCCCAATTTTTGAAGTGAAGACAAAGGTCTACAGTTAGAAAACAATATTTATAGCCACGTACAATAACTGTGTTTCTTAGTCAGTAAAGGGTCCCAGTTTGTCTAAACCTTGAAATAACCCCTAAAAACAGTGTTACCTAGATAGAAGGTTTCAATGGTTGGAAAACCATGAAACAAAGGTCGCACTGCCTAGAATAACCTACAAAAAATTTTATATGTACATATCATAGTTGGAACACAGTTTCTCCTATACATTTCCATAACCATATGAGGATTTTGGCATGTTGGTAAGTGGAACTACATGACCTACACAATTTTAACTAACTATGAATCTTGTCATCGGGTTGATGTGGTATTTTGGATAGTTACAAATACATGGTATGTGAATGGTTGGTTAATAGTGTGCATGGACTAGCCAAGGGGTATGCCAAACGGATAATGCTGGCACACATTTAGTGAATTGATAGTCAAACAGTGTGACCAAATCATGCTCCAATTGAAAAAGGGTGATTATATGATTTTACTTTCATTCGTTAAATCGGATTTCCTCCACATTAAACATTAATTTCTCATACAAATCAGTGGAGGAGAACTCTATTTCATTACATCTGAGTATATCATATCTCTCCTTCATCCTAGCTCAGAATCAACCATCATTAAATTCATTGGATTATCATCAATAAAGATAATGATCCTCCTAATTGTTTTATTATTTTCACTTGTTGTCTATGATATTATCTTAAAGAGTGATAATATGCCATATTTTTATGTTGGTTGCATTGTTTTTTAGTTTCTCCTATTATAGACCAATTTAATGTCCAAACCAATATGAGGAGCCATCTACTAATATAAGTTATGTGGACAAGTAATTATCTTTAAAAGTCCAGATGATTATATCACGCACAATTGTTCCATGGGTTGGTCTTTCGGTGTGACATATTAAATTGTGAAATTCCATTTATAAATTTTATGGGAAAAGACCGTGATACTCTAATAGGTCCTTAACATTGTCTAAGTTTGTGACCTCAACATGAACCTCTACTCTTAGAGTGTGTTTTTTATATGTCAATTATTAAATTTTATTGGATTTTAAATCGTAAATATCTCACATGCCATTTTATTTTATCAAAGGATTATTTCCTCAAGAAGATCCACCCCTTGGGTGTGTTTACTAAAACCCTTGAAACTTTTATTGTGGCCTTATGTCAAAAACACCCTCTACGGTGGTTTTTACTTATCATTTAAAATAGAAATTTTTAAATTGAAACAAACGAAATGTTACTGGGAAAACCATGTCACTTGGACCGTTTTATCTTTTAAATCATGCCCATGACTAAATGGGACTGACATAAATATGAAAGTGTATAGATATGGCACATGGAATTATCAATTCACATATTGTGATTATGTATTTTTTATGACCATTATATACTATTATAGGATGGTCTGTCTTAGGTAGATTTTGGATTTTAGATCGGTGTTTTCCTTCACTACCTAGAGGATGCCACCAGATTCATTGATGCATTTTCCAAGAATGGACACCCCTCTTAGATTTAATGTTTTCTTACATTGATGACCACATTAGCATGTTTCTATGGATTTATATATTACATTCAATATAAATTACAATTCCATGGATTATCCTCTCGGATTCGCCGTGATTTCATAGGTGAAGGAAAATCTTGGATTATCTCATAAGGCTACAATCAAGTCAATTACAAGGCAACCTAAGATTAGTTTCTAGGATGTGGATGGATTATTATTATATATTAGTGGGAATTATATGGCTTCAATCCATGTTTTCTTATAACACCCATTTTTCTAGATAAATGGTTTATTTTTTTTGGGTTTCCCTGATAAATAATCTCTTGATATGAAACAGTACACTATAGTTCCCCTATGTCATTGATATACATCGATGTCGTGGATATATTCCTACAGACTCAGAAATATATATATATATTTATAAATATATATAATTTCATGTGATTATAGATATTACAACTTTTGATAATTCAGGTAGAGTCAGATGAGTATCCCTTTGGAACTCGAGCCAGCATGGTTTTAATTATTTTACTACTTTGATTATTATAATGTATATGAACTACTCATTTTATATTCAGGGATTTGATTTTATATCTAACAACAAAAAAATTTATCGATGTAATTTCTCTTATTTTTTTTATAAAACACTTAGATCACATTTAGATGCTAATAAAAATATCATCTCTTAAATTTAGAATGAGATAAGTAATATTTATTGAAATTAAGGAACCAATACTAATGAAATAGTAACTCGATTATTGGAATAGAAATGGCTGTTAAGAATAGTAATCTAGTGAATAGAATATTGAACTCACCTATGAAGGTATAAGTAAAATTTATGTGTCATATAAATTAAAATTAAATATAATTATATCATAGTATAAGTAAATAATTGTTTTATAAATTATAAATTAGGTGTTGGTATTTTTATGAAACATAATTTTTTATTTAAAAATTTAAAAATTATATAATGTTTTAAAAGAAAATTTATTTTCATAAAATAGATTCATATATTAGTATTTTTTTATTATAATTATTATATAATATTATAAAAACATAATTATTTTTTCAAAGTGTAATAAAATAAGTTATAATATTAAAAATGGAATTTTTTAATAATTCATTACTAAATTGAAAATTAATTTTCTCATATTTATAAAATTATGTTCATAAAAGGAGTCCATTTTTGAATTCTTTATATCTAAATTTTTTATTTGAATTTTTGGGATTTTTCTCTAATATTTTTATTTATGGTGAATAGTGAAAGAGGATAATTTGTGATATAATCTAAAAACATGAATTATTAAGTCATGGATGATGTATAGATGACCTAAGAACCAAATGATTTAACCAAAATAAATATTTTACAATATTTTTTCACAATAATCAACACTATTTATTGTTGAGAGAGAACATAATAAACTAATCAATTAAATAATCAAAAAATACGACTCCCTTTCTCTATAAATACTACCTCTCATCAACCCTTATCATACCACCATAAAATACTTGAATTTTTTTCAATCTTTCCTATTTACCGGTACAAGCCTCTTACCAATGACCAAGGGCTACTGGTATGATCAAAATACTAAACCCATGTTCCTTAATGATGTTATTAAGGAGAAAACAACCAAGGGGTAAACTCCTCAATCCTTCTCTTTTAAAATCTTTCTTTATAATATCCTCTCCTTACCCACTATAAAAATTGATATAATATCTCTAAATATTTTATACATAATAATTGTATTATTTTAATAAAATATTCATCATCCAATTTTCTCTATTATACTTTTATTCTAAAAATGATAACATTAATCGTGATGTGTTGGTTCAACGCCTTTGTGGATGACTAGTTTTTATTGTCCATTATCTATTTTTAGGATAGTTATAAAACAATTATTATTGTTTAATAATAATTTAATATACATATTTTAGGTTTTTTATTGTTATGGAATAAATATATAAACATAATATTAATTAAAATGACAAAAATTTCTGATGGTCATAAAAAATACCAAAATAAATTAAAACATTTTAATCAAAGTTTTATCTAATGAATCGTATGAATACCATATAACAAAATTATATATGAGACCATTTAAAATATTTGTGGTTTATTAATTTCATATAATTTCAATTCTTAAATATTATTCTCATTTTTCCAGAACATGCATAATTATATACAAGTAAATTAACCAGGATACCCTGAAAACAAATGCTCACAGAATGAAGAAGTTGAACTCTATAAGTCATCAAAATTGCTATAAATGGACATCATAAAACATCAAAATTTTAAATAAATGTAGAATAGGTTATTGATTTAGTAATTAAGGAATCTTATTTGATCATATATGATATTAATTTGAAGTCAAAAATCAGACATAAGGTATGTGGATTCTTAAACCCAAATCCTTTTCTTTGGGTTATTCCTCTTTCATGGATTGTTTGGAATAAATATTAATCTAATATTTTTTAAATATAATTTCATTTTCCATACAATTAAATTTATTGGATATACATTTTTCGAATACTATATTATGAAAAATAAAAATATTATCCAAAACAACTATTCTTTTCAAAACACATTTTTTCTCTTCTTGTTTGGTTTCTTCTTAAATCAAGAATGATGAATCATATACCAAGTATGTTTTTTCCTATTTATTTGGGAACCCAAATATTATTCATGATTGATTAAATCCTTTTGTAACCTATTCATTTAAATTGTTTATCTCATGAATTTGATTGATATATTTTTTATGTGGCGTGCTTTCTTCTGTAAATGTTATGATGTGAAGGCACTCCCACAATTGAATTTCTCTCCAATGAATTTGATAATTTAATGTATATCATGAGATAATATGAAATATAAACGAAATTGATGTTATAATTATTTGACTGTGATGATGTAATGATTATGTACATATTCTTTTCATGAACATGATGCTACCATTGTTCACAACTATGTGTGGTATTTGACCACTAGAATATGATGTTTCATTTTATGCATTGCAACATTCCATGCATTTATCTAATTATTAATCTCATGATTATTATAATGATCCTATTATTATGTTATGATTATGATAATTATGATCACCCATGTTATAATAATTCATGTACATTTTTATCCACTTACTGGGCTTTTATCTTACACCATTAATTTATGTATATCCTCAGGTGACTACATGTAATAAAAAGAACATGAGTTGTAGAAGGATAAAGAAGCATAATTTAAATAAATTTTTATGTATTATTATTTATAATTTATAAATTGTCTAAATTTTCCCATGATAATAAACTTTTTATCCTCATTTTTTGTATTGATATTATCTTTTTTATCATTAAAATGATGTAATATTCATGTATGAAAAATTAGTGTCACTTATAAGATAATAGTTTTGTTAATATGGGTATTATGATTAGAGAAAATTATTAACAACACTTAGTTTGAGAATAACTATATATAAGAATCTAAAAAAATTTAGAAAATTGATTAACAAAGAGATCCCATAAGATATGCCTTTATAGTTAATTTTACAATGTTTTAAATTATTCATGACTTTTTTATTTATGTTTTATTTGGGAACTTTCAATTTTGGAAAATGGTTTGAACACGGAGAAATGAGGCCAAAAACTCATGTTATGGATAATTCAATGATTTCTCAAGTGATATCACTAATCTCATGGGAGGTGGAGAAAAAAATTTACGTGTTCTTACCCAACTGTATCAGGTTGTGACCAACAAACTAAACCATGTGGAAGGTCTACCATCACCTAAGAGGGAGCTTTTGGAAATGAAATATTTTATACAATAAAAGACCTTTGACATTTACTAGATCATATATTCCACTTTTTGTGATACAATGGATTAACTCAATGGAGAACTTCATTTATTTTATCTATATTTCTTAGAAATAGATGGTTCCTCTAGCCATCTATAATTTAAATAGAGAGGTCGATCAATGGTGTGTGTTTATTTATAAAACTATGCTAAAGGATAAAATAGAATAAATTGGGTGGGAAGAATTTATGAAAATATTAATTAACAATAATATCCTCATACTCTATAGACAATGATGCGGAGAGAATTTATATTGCTGATGAAAAAGTAATGTGAATATATAAGGTATTGTGAAGAAAACATCACAAGTATTATGAGGTACACCTCGGTTTTTACAACAATCATAAAAGAATAGATAAATTATTTTATATTTTATAACCACACCATTGAAAGTCACTAGATATTTGAAAGTTTAAGAGTTATGAAGAAGTGGTTCAGTGTTCTCTCACTATAGAGATGGTGTTTAGATAATGGTCTAGTGGTTTGGGAGATATAATATAATATTCATGTGGGTGAATCAAATGAAAGAGGATGAAAGAGGATCCAACCACACACGTGTCATAATTGTGAGATTAGAATCATAAGAATTACCTCTAAGGGATGGTGAAAAGCTTCAATTTTGGGAGATAAGGTCATCAAAATCACGAATGTCAGAGGGGTTTGAAGAAGATGGAAAACATTATTGATGAAAGGAGAGCGCCATACATGGTTCAATGCTTCAATTGTGGAGAGAATGTGTACTATGAATGTGAGTGCACAAAACCTCAAATCTTTGAGGGAAATCAGTGTAAATAGACAACAAATCCATTGTATAAAGCGAAATATTATTCCATCACTAATTACAAAGTGGTAACGAATGGGAAGATACTAGTATTACATGCCAATGATGATGGTTTGATTGGGAATAGAACATGAATTTGTGTGCCTTGGTCACCTGAGGTAAAGAAGGAGCTATTAAATAATGCACATATCTCATCCTTATGCATCCATCATAGAAGTATCAATATGTATCGTTATTATAAAGATAAAAATTAGTCGGAAAACATGATAAGGATATTGTCAAGTATATCTCAAGGTTCATGATATGTCAGAAACTTAAAAAACATTGACATAAATCCATGGGGATAATATAACCATTTACTATAACCATGTGGTAATGATAGAATGTCTTTATATACCTTTCACATAAGTCTTCCAATGAAATATAATTTAAAAAATTTGATATGGGTTGTGGTGTAGCGAATCACCAAGTCTTCCAACATTATTTCTATTTTGAATTATTTCTATCTTGAACAACGTACCGAGATATTTGTGAAGGAAGTGGTGTGGCTACATGTAGTGCCAATTTTTATCTTATATGATTGTTATATAAGGTTATCATCTAAATTATAGATAAGTCTTCATAATTATTTGAGTAATGAATTTAAATTTATCATTTATTTTCATCTCCACACTAATGTCCCTTCTGATAGAAGTCTTCATAAGCTCTAAGTTATGCTAAGAGCCTCTTTAATAGAATTAAATTTTGGGTGGGATCAACATATCCCATTTGATGAGGTCATATACAACAGAAGCTTCGAATAATATATTCATAAATAACTATATAAATATATGTATTGAAAATAATGTAGAACTCCAACCAATTGGGATGAAGATGGTGATCAAAATCAACTTGGTCATGATATTGTGCAAGTGATGGCTGAAATGGTTCAAACCATTAAAAAACACAAACCAACTACTTAGATTCAAGAATAGAGCTTTGTATAAAACTGTTAAAGGGATTTAATTATTTAATTTGGAAGGAATATTTTCCTTTGAATATTACTATGGAAGACAGACATGTGGTTTCAAAAGAAATGGAAGCTTAGCCTAAGTTACATTGGACCCTTGGAGATATTTGATCATGTAGGATTTGTTTCCAATCAACAATCATATCCAAAAAATATGGATCAATATTAAGGATATGTTCTATATAAATTTTTGAATGAACCACATATCTACACCCTCAAATTTATATAATATGGTGTTGATATAATTTGAGAATGATATCTTTTATAACGAGAAACTGATTATGATTTTTAGACCGAAGAGAAAAATTCCTATAAAACTAGTAGAATATCCTTATCATAGTGTTATGTATGAGTCATAAGTATGAAGATGTGACATGGGAACTTGAGGAAGTTATGAAAATGAGTTACCTTCAGTTATTTAAACCATAGTTTGTAAAACTAAATTTCAATAAAAAAATTTGAAATGTGGGAATGAATGTAATGACCCAAACTTTTATGAATGGAATTTATCATATTATATTCATAAAACATGTAAATCAATTAATTGCCCAATAAAAACATAAATCTAATAAAATAATAATTAAATAATTAATATATATAGAAATTAAGGATCCTGTATTGATGTACTAGTAACCTGATCATTGGAATAGTAATATGATCATTAAGAACAGTAATATGACCTATAAAATAATAACCGAACCTATAAAGTTTTAAATAAAATTTATGTATTTTATAAATGAAAATATGATATAATTATATCATATTATAAGTAAATCAATGTCTTCAAAATGATAAATTGAGTTTTGGTATTTTTTTTGAAATGTAATGGTTTATTTACAATTTCATTATTAATATAATTATTTAACAAAAAAATATTATCAGAAAATATGTTTATATATTAATATTATTATTATTATAATAATGAGACAATTTTATGATTCCTTAATTTTTTTCAATGTTTCATAAAATCAGCTATATTATTGAAATCTATGTTTTTTAAATAAATGATGATTTAGAATCAATAAAAACGAAGGCCTTCGGGCCATTGGATGGAAATAAATGAGGATTTTAATTAAAAATTAATTTGTTATTCATTAAAACTATTTTCAGAAAATGTATCTATTTTTTAATTCTAGGGATCTTATATTATTTATGTTGAATTTTAGGGATTTCACTAAAATTTATGATTTTATTTGAATTGTGAAATGCGATAATTTGTGATATAAACTAAATACATGAATTAATAAATAAAATATGATATATGGATGAATTAAGAATCAATTAGTTCGAAATATCATGACCCTTTAACTATAAATAGTCACAATAAACAATACTATTGCTAGTATTGAGCCAAAATAATAAATTAACGAATACAGTAATAAAAACACCCCTCTCATTCCTTATAAATACCACCCTTTCTACCCATTCACTTGTTGCATTTACAACCTTGAATATTGCCTAAATTATACCCAATAACATACCCCAAACACTTCTCCATTTACAAGGGCTAATAGTCTTAATAAAGGACCAAACTTATATTCCTGAAGGGGGTTCTCAAAGATATAAATTCCAAGTGGCACAATCCTTAATCCTTATCTTTAAATTTATATACTTTTATTATCATGTATTTAGATACCATATCCAATGATGATTGATAAATATATTATAATATATAAACTGAAACATTTTTTTAATGAAAAATAAATAATAAAATCTATCTCATTTACTTTTATTCTAAAAATGACATCATCAACCATGATGTGTCGATTCCCTGCCTTCTTGCACGATGAGTTTTTATTTTCTATTACCACATTAAAATAATCACATAAAACCACTATTATGGTTTAATCAGATTATATTAAACACATTTTATGTTCTATAATATTTTAAATGAAATATGTAAACATCATTTTAAATAAAATGATGCAGGTTCATGAAGGTTGTAAAAACCACAAAAATAATTTAAAATATTTTAATCAATATTTCATCAAATGTATCTTCAAATACCGTATAAAAAAATTATATATGAGACCATTTAAAATTAATGAATTTAACTAATAAAATATAATTTAAACTTTTTATAATTTTTACCATTTTACCTGAACTTCCATAATTATATACAAGTAAACCGACCATGAAACCAACAAACAAACACTCTTAGAAAGATGAAATTGAACACTATATCACATCGAAATTTCCATATACAAAATTAATAAAACTATAATATATCAAAAAATTTATAATAGGTATAATATTTTGTAATTAATGAATATAGTTTTATTATACATGATATTAATTTAATGACAACATTCTGACATAAGGTAGGTGAATTTTCAAACCGAACTCCTTTTCTTTGAGTTATTCCTCTTTCACAGATATTTGGATATAAATATTTATCTAATGTTACTTAACAATAATTTATTTTCCCATACATTTTATTTTCATGGATATAATTTTTTTTAATATGAGTTTATGAAAAATAGAATAATTTCCAAAATGTACAGTTTTTTCAAAAACACATTTTCATTCGTCTGGAGTTGTTTATTTTTTTATCAAGATTGATGAATATTATACCAAGTATGTTTGCCACAATATATTTGGTAACACAAAGATTATTCATGATTGATGAAATAATTATGTAACACATTCCTTTACATCACTCACTTCATGAAATTGACTAAAATATGTTCATTGTGGCATGCATGATTATGTAAATCTTATGATTATATCAGTGAACATAATATTATATAGCACTCCAATGAATTTGGTAATGTAATTTATCTCAAGAGATAATAATAAATATCCCTGAACATGATGCTAAGTTTTTTCACAATGTTAATTTTATTATTAAGTGCATATGATATGCATGAACATGTTTCCAGCATTATTCACAACTATGTATGGTAATTGACTACTAAGACATGATGTTTCATTTCTTTTAAATTCAATATTCAATGCCTTTTAAAAAATTATTCTAACATGATTATGATTATTATACTTTTTTGGAATAGTTACCCGAGACAATATTTAATTATGAATTGGATAAGTTTGATATGATGGACTTTTCTATAATCAGGATGTCTTTTTCTGAAAATGGTTTTTTTTATTATTTGAGATAAGAAAACTATTACAAAGGTTATGAAAGCACATGATTAAATATATGAGAACCCAATGCACTTAACAAAATTTTCATTATTTGATGATTTTTCAACTTGGGTTTATCATAAATAAGTCATGTTTCTAAATACACGAATGACTTCAATATAACCTTATAGATTCTCAAATCTAAGAATATGATATCCAAAGATGATGATTGGTGTGTAGAAAAATGTTTCATAGAAATATAGATTATCACTTGTAAAACCATTTATTTCATCACCAATTTCAATCCAATATCTTTTATTCCTAATAAATGGTAGATCTAGTCATTGTTCTTCATTTGAGGTCATCTGGTGGATAGGATTTAAAACCTCATACGTTTATCTCTTCAGGAATAAATCGTACACCTCATGAATATTGGTTTCTTCTAAGCCTGATAATTTAGATTTTTATCATCAAAATTGTCACCCATAACTTAGAATATACCTATATCTCTCTATTTCATGTGAATCCATTTCTAATTTGGGGGTCTGATTGGGCTTTGTCCAACCCGACAATGCCGAACCAATACCCTGTAGTCTGATTAGTAAAGAATGTGAAAACTTTTAGGGCGAAAGTCACAAGAAAAAATGTATAAAAATTATTTTCCAATCCTTATTGGATATAACACATAACTGGGAGATCTCAGGTTATGAAAAAATTGATCAATAAATTAAATTTCAAAACATGGGTGCATGAAATTTTCTAGAGTTGGAGCATAACAATGTAATAAATTTCTCGTGCTCAAAAATTTAATCATATGACTATGAAACCAAAAACTATGAAATGAAGCTGAATATTGGATCACTTTTCCTTAAATAATTTGATTTATAGTGGTTGGAATAAGTCTTTATGTTCAATTTGTTTCGATATTCTTGGATCAGTAGTTTATTCTTCATTTAAATTCAATTTTCCAATAGAGAGGAGGGGAAACACACTCAATCCTCCTAGGGATTTCGAGCGTAACCCTAGGGGATTCATAATAATAAGGAATTTATAGATGAAATCCATTCTGTTAAATTAATTAATTATATTATTGATGAAATTAATCCATTAAACATAACGCCAACAATTGTTTTATCTAAAAACCCTTTCAAAAATAATTTTACTTTGAGCCTAGGGTAAAAAATGTGTTCTAGACTCAACTCTAGTCTCAGATTTATTATCTGAAATTCCATTATATATTTATGAAATTTTCATTAAGAAACTGTCTTCGTGTAGTATAAAATATAAATAATATTTTTATGAAATTAATTTTGGGTACATCATGCATTAGAATTTCTATTCATCATAGTTTCTCTCTCTGAAAAGATACATAGAAATAATCCAATGTCCTATTCAAAAGAATGGGTCTTTACATTTTTCTCAAAGGAATGATTTAATGAGTTCCCACATGCCTTGAGAAGTATTTATGATTTCTCATATTCTTTATAATTGGTTTAGAAATCATTCATTGAGAAAAGATTAATTTTCACTTGCAGAAATGTACTATTTATGTGCATAATGTTTTATTATGTAGAAGGAAAATTTATTCAAGGGTTTTTAGGTTTTTCACTAGACTAATGAGATTTCATTTTTTTCATACACATAATTAATATTTTTTTTCACATCCCATGATTCCAAAAAAATTTCATATGATTAATGGATGAGATGAAACTATAGCATCATCAATATTCCCACAGTTCTAACAGACTTTAAATTAATCATGTGTCTTTAATGAAATAGTGTTGTAAACTTACTGCTCTTTTTTAGGGTATAAAATGTATACCATGTGAATGTTTCCACAATATTATTCAATTTTTATTTATTTCCTTTAAACAACACATTAGAAAGTTCATAATAATTTATTACGGTGATTTACTTGTCATAAATACTGTATTTATTAGTTTTTTATATTCTAGTTCATTATATTAGCATTAAATATTATAAAATTTATTTTGGTGTTTAGCCATTCTTCTAAACTAGTTATGATAATAAATCTCAAACATCTTCAAAATAATTCTACATATATTTTATAGAGAGTTCCCTCTTTATCAGTCATTATTCCAGGATACCCACTAATTTAATATAATAAAAAATATCATTCTAAAATTGAATTATTACTCTAAATAAACACTATTATCCCCTCAATTAATCAAATCATTAAAATATTTAATAAAATGAAATCTCATTAATAATTTCCCAATTTTATATTTAATTGCCCTTCATATAACTTGCATATTCTATCTACTGAAATGGGGAAAAATTTACTTAAACCTCGAAATATATCATGCCAAACTTCCATTTAATTATCCATAACTCTAAATATAAAATTATCCACTAAAAACACAATCCATAAAATCATAGTAAATCTCTATTAATTTCATGAAACACATATGTTAATGCACAATTGAAACAATAATATATTCTCGAGTCAAATATAACAAAATAAATTTATCTATTTAATTATTCATTAAAAGCATAACAACAAGGAGCATGCAATCACACCTCAAATAGACCTCAAATTTCATCCCCAAACCCATACCATCGACAACACCCCCCCCCCCTCTCCAATACCACCCCACATCCATCAACTTTTATTAACAATGTCTCCCTCCCTTCGTCTCTCTCAGACCCAATCAATTATTCATTAATCTCTCCTCATAGGTCTGTCCATCTCTTCATCTTCTATATCTTCTTTACCTCTTGTATCTTCTCATTGCATTGTTTGTTTCACATTTTCATTCCAGATATATGTTTGTGGCTATTATTGTTCTTCTTATTTTTGTGTTCATCTGGAATCTACAATTTATCAAAATTCATTGTGTTAATCAATAAATCTATGAATTATTATTGTAATGATATTCTAGTAATCTATTTTTTTAATAGTTTATTGTTGGATGTTTAGTCCCTAATTAACAACAAGTTTTGTAATCTTACCACTTAATAACCATTTTTCTCTAAATTATCTAATATTATCTATTTTTTGTAACCACATAACAAAAATTTTTATAATCTCCCATCCAAAATATTTTCATATTTAGGATATCAAAAAAAATCCCATATATCTCTACATGTATGACATGGAACACCTTTTAACTCAGATGACTAGGCTTAATAGTGTTTGATGACATTGGAAATATTCCTCCTCTTTATAACATTTGAAATTAGGATGATGAGAATCTTCCATATGAAATTGAAGAATTTTGTGTAGGATTTGAGAAATATATTGTTAGGGGAGAAGAAGTGGAATAATTTAACACACTTTAATTTAACTCTATAGTGTATATTCTAGAGTGTACTAATTCATCTTCATTACAACCTATAATATTATCTTCTCCATAGTCGAGTAATTGAGATGCAAGTGTCACTAACGTTAATGGGAAGGTCTATGTACTACGTACTAGATCTAGGGTTTTTCATGGTTTTGTTCCTTCCAAGGGTTTTGAGACACATTGGAATATCTACCTTACCCACCTATTATTAATATCAAAGTGGTATTTTAGTGATCAATTTCAATGAATTACATAATTTCCTTATTTTGTATGACATCAAAGGCTGTTGATTTTATGAAATTGATTCCAAAGATTGGAACAACTAGGTCTTTTAACCACTTGATGAAAAGTATTCATTATACCTAGACTCATTAGAAGATAATTCTCATTTGACATATTGCAACATCATGATTTCAGGAAATCAATAAGTATGGTATGGTTGTTTATTTCCCTGATTTTCATTTTTCTACCATTTCCTTTAAAATTATTAAATGACTGAATAATGTTATCTTAACCAATGAGTTAGCATTTGGATCTGTACATCACTTATGAAATGGAAAAAAGGTGTAGTGTGTTATTTTTTCAAAATGATGAAGTATATTGATCCATCATTATAGCCATCATTCATGTAATTATCTCAAGGAACAAGGATAATAATTGGGTGAACTGTCAAGTTTCTACTGATCTCTTGTGTCATCATAACATCAAGGATGGTACTGAGGTTGAGAAAATAATATTTACAAATGCATTAATCATATAATAGAATTCTCAAAACATCTTGTTTTTTTTTTATTTTTTGGTTTTCATCATATCATGATCAATGATATGGTTTTGTATTTTTTACAGTATTTGTTTAAATTAACTTCTCAATGTTATTTTTTTTCATTGATTTTTCACTATTAGAACTAGGATAGTAGCATTTAGTATTTCACATTCTGTTATACCCAGGTGGGTTACATTTGGGGTTTTAATAATTTTCATCATAAATAATAGAACCCTTGTATTTCAAAGGCCTTTATATCATGTGGGTTGAGGGAAGAAGCCATTTGTCCTCATACAAATATTGTTATCTATAATTCGTTCCCTAAATTGATGTTTTTGTGCTAAATCAAAATCATCGAATCAAAATAATCACAATACATTAATTTTTTTATTATTACCTTATTTATTGTTCTAATGCTAAATTTAAAACAATGAATAACAAAATTTCTGTGAGCTTACCATTTTAAGAGAATTTTATTCAAATTAATAATATTCCCATTCTCTTGTTACATATAACAACACCCATAGTCTATATGCTACATTTACATTGTCTATTTCTCTTTCCTTGAAAATCTATCCTTAAAAAGAGCTATAACTTGGGGCCATGTGTCATGTGATTACTTGTCAACTGCGGACTATATGTGATTTGGAAAAGTAATTGACTAGCTGTATAGCATAAGTATGTAATAAATTCTAAATCCTTATAGTATATATAGATATAATGTTATTTTTCAAGAAAACGAAAATAGAATGTTTCAGTAGACTAGAGTCTACCAATAATGTTTAAATTCATGTCATCCTTACAAATGAATTTCACACATTGATGTTGAAGATTTTTGTGGATAAAAAAATAAAAATAAGTATTGTAATAAATATCATCTTCTTAGATAAAAAACAAAAAATTGGTATGGAAAATAATTAGCATAAAATATAACCAACATTTATTATGGACGAAATATATTAATAGTGTAAAAATTTATTAATATTGTATGAAAATTATAACGTAAATTCATAATGAATAAGGAAAAAATATAGTGCAAAATTACCATTAGACAACTATTTTTGGTAAACTAGTGCTACAATATAATGAAAATACAGCATACATATATAAAAGATAAATGAAAATTAAAATGATATTATGTTTCATTATAAGTCAATAACATTAAATTTCATACAAAATAAGAATGTGAATTATTTAAATAAGAATTAAAATTACCTCAATAATCCATACATGAATTATCAATATTCATGTATTTAGTGTTGAAAAAATGTTGACTAATTTGATTACCTGATTATAGAGACTTTAACATCTACACAATATAAGTATCACATAAATATCATGGAAGAATTATATAAAGTTTCAAACCATTAATAATATGACAGAGAAAGATGAAAAAGTTCACATTCATGGGTTTGGACTTTGAAAAAAAATAATCTATCAAATCAAACATTTTATAGTTATGAAATCATATTCAAATTGGAATCAACATCCAATTGACATATGTCGGCCACCAAAAAATGTCAATAAAATGGTAAATTAATTTTCATGATTTAGATGTAGTCTTTACCTATAGTGAATTTTTTTTGATATTTTAAATGACGTTTAGGGTTGAATATAGTGGAATTGGTTTGTTAAATGATCGTAGGGATTAGGGGGATATTTGGTGGTAGAGAAGCCAAGCATGATGGAGGTTTAAAAATATTTCAAAAGAGAAAATAGAGATGATAGATGGTTTCAATGAATAATAGTGGTGAGGGGAGCTAGGAATGATTGATGGGTGGGGGTCTGGAAGTAATTGAGGGTTGAGGGGAGCTAAACATGGTGTAGAGTAAATGATATTAGAATAATACTTAAACAATGATAGGGTTTGGATGTTGAGTAATGTGTAGGGGAGCCAGACATGGTGAATTAGCATTGAGTAATTTTTCTTACCATACAATTGAGTATAAATGAGTAAATTAGAGATCAACATATAGGGAGGAGAGGACACAAAATTGTATAATTATATATCTTAATGAACATTAGATCTATTTATTATATACATTCGGAAGGACGAAAGTGAATATATGACAACTAAGGATGATATATGGCTGATACATCAATGAAACTATAGATTCAAGTTGTTAGACAACCAAAGGATGAAAATAATAGGATAAACATATCATCATGACTCATAAAAAATGTCAACCTAGAGTAACCATGCATGAGAGGTTGAATTATAATGAGGTTCAAATATAATGGAATTAGGTAGTAGAAAGAACCTAATGTTTAGGGCGAGATATGGCTTGAGAGAAGCTATGCATGATAAAGGGTTGAATATATTTTACTATATAAAATAATATTGATGCTTGGTTTTTATTTAGAAAATGTGTATGGGGGGAAGATGTGATGGAGGGATGAGGGGGAGTGAATATGATAGTTGGGTGAGAGGAGCTAGATGTGATGGAGAGTCAATGAGAATGGAAGAATATAATAATTGTGGGTAGGGAAGCCAAACATGATGAATTTATAATGGATGGATTTCCCCCTGTATATGAGTAGTGAAAAACAACGAAATAAAAGAATAACGCATGGGCATGAGAGGACACCAAAGAGTAAAATTACATAACATGGTCCACTGCAATTTTATTTTATCCATACTTTAGTAAGGAAGATGGGAAAACCATAGAAATGAAGTTTTCCCCTAAAGTACAACCATGAAAATCATTGATGACATATGGTTTCTACATTTATTCAATAACTGTTTGATGATTTTATTAGATGTCACTATGATGATCTCTTCCATGATACTAACATGACTTGTTTTGAACTTCTTTTTATAATTTTTTTATAATTTTTGGATTTTTTTAGTTTCATTTGGTCGACACATCAATCCCTAGTGACCTTGTATGTGTAATTGATTTCATCAACCATTCATGCATGTATTAATATTTTGGATTTCACACAGATCATTGTAAGGAATGACCTAACCTAATATTTTAAATCAAACTAGACATTACTATTGAATAAATAAATTCATAGACCCTACGATCTGGGAATTCATGGATGGAAAAAAATGAACACATACAATCTAATTTAGAAATCCATGTATATATTAAAATCTAAAATAAATAGTAATTCTACACATAAGATATCATTCTTTCCAAAATATTATGAAAAATAAATAATATTTTTCAAAGGATACCAAATTATAATAAAGTCAGATAGAAGTTAAAGAGTGGTAATTTTATAATGGAGGTTGGGATATTTAATTTTGACAAACACACAACCCAGTAGTGTAAGTACTATGAATTTATTCTTGGAATTATTACCCCTTGTATAAATCTATATTTAAATGAAAGAATACCTTATAATAAATAATGTCAGTGCAGGAATTTGCATCTCAAAGTTCAAAATATAAAATAAGTGAAGTGGAATCATCACATAAATTCTATCAATAAATGTTGTTTTTATTAATCTTGATCAAAATACTTGATTGTATTAATCCATCAATTTTATTTGATTTTCAATGTTTATCCATGATGCTCATTTTTTGTCATTTCAACAGATAGTGTTTTGACTATAGACTTCTTGAGTTTCGTTCATGTTAAATTATCTTCCCAATGTCATTTTAATTAGACTAATTAGACCTCTATATTCAATGGTATGGAATATTTAGTGTATGTAATTCAAAATATCCTCACCCATAATTTCTTATCTTCATGATCCTCCATCGAGCCTTGTGTTTATGGATTTATCTATATCTCTTTTTGAATGAATTGTTTCCCCAAGGACCTGAGTCCAATGAATGTAATTTTATAATTTCATTCAATTTAGTGAAGATTATGATAAAATATTAATATGATATCAAATTTTGTCAACATGGTAAATGCCCTAATTTTGTACGCAACTCCCAAAATATATTTCACATCAAATAATAAGGCTAAAACACAAATCATGGGTAAATACATATATATTGAATACTCACATATAAAAATATCAAGAAATTCCACGACAATAATGATGGTAAAAACATTTTCATTTTGAAAATGTTTTCAATTAATAAATACCAAATATTTCTATAATGAAAAAGGTTTCAATGATTGTATATTGAAACCTATAAAAGAAAAATAAAGAAATATTGATTAATACAATAAAATTAAATATAAATATTTAAAATAATATCATTTATTGATTATCGTGTTGTTGAATATAACTTTTTAGACTAAATTTTATCTATGTCTATATATTGAAATAAATAATATCTTATCAGTCGTTTCATAAATTTTCATAAGTATTTAAACATATAAAATGTGTGTAGTTCAAGAATTATGAATTTGGGAAAATTTCATGTTATATAATCACTTGTTATTAACACCCTATACAAACAATGCTTGAAAACAATGAAAAGATTTTTTTATTTTTTATTTAAAAAATTAATTGAAACAGAGGTAAAAAAGTGATAACAAAACTGAAATGAAGAATAGATATGTAAAATACAAAAATAAAGAAAATTAGGGAAACACGCATTTTATTGACAACACTTACATAATTTTTTAGTAATTAATAGATTATTTTGGAAAATATTTAAAATGAAAATATAGATCGAAAAATTATTGAACTATATACACAATCCATTATAGGATTTGGGTCCACCAAAACCACTAAGTTTATGGAGATGGTTGAACTACAAGTTCTAACCTATTATTCTCAAAAATTCTCATAGGATTTTTAGTTCATTATGATGACATAAACATGATATTGTGTTGAATCAAAATTCAAATACAACATCCCTTGTTAAAATTTCTTCTTGATAAAGTGATACTTGATCTCAATTTTCTTCATTCATTAATGATGTATCTGATTTTTGTTAATATTGAAAACACTTATTTGATCGCATATAATCACTATAAGAGAACATACCTACCACATCCCAAGTAATTTTAGTCATATTTATTATGGTTTCTGACAATTCAATGTTTTTCAAATGGTTCTCTAGTATTTTGTGGTTTTCAAGAAATCATGGCAAGCTAAAATTATGAACCTATAGTAGTTCATGTTGTGACCAAAGTGGTAACACTATGAACTACACATGCTACCTATAATTGTTTCATTGGGAGGTTCACATGGAAAATCCTAGATTCATTCTTCAACAATTCCAGATGAAGATTTCTTGTTTTTTATAGGGGTTATTTACATCATGAATGAGAGCCTCTATGACATTACATCTTCATAAGCTTCCTCTATTCCATGAACTAGAGTAGTCAAATTGTGAATGGTTTTGCGTCAATTTAATTTTTCCAAAATTACCCCAGTAAATAATATTTGTTTCTAACCCCCTCTTTGTCTACTCTTATTTTCATTGACAATTAACGAATTAGAGAGAGTCCCTTCCTCATTTTCATTTATGCTCCACAACATCAATTTCAATTATATATGTTAGGATAAAACCCTCTATTCTTACTATCATTCCTCACTATTTATTGAATTTCACCATAGTTTCACTTTCTCTATGAAAATATTGGGGGTTAAAGGTAGATATTTTGGTTTAACATTGGGCTTAATTGGGTCCTTGGTTGTTCAAGAATTTTAGGGATTATATTATTTATTATGGGAGACTTCGATTTGGAATGTGAATTTTTAACAGTTGTCATGAGAGGTTGCATCATGTATTGAGTTATTGGTTTCTATTTTATTTCATTATTTCTTAATTCATGTGACTCCTTATTTTTATAAATTTATTTTAGATTAGATTAAGATTATCTATGATACCCACATTGAATTTTCTAGTCGTTATCATGAATCCCATGAATGGTGTGAATGGTTTTCAAAATTTATATCATGTTATACTTTGAAATTAAGTAACACTACATGATAGAAACTTAGGAAAATGACTGTTGTCTCTTTTAAATGGATTTAATGAAAAACAATGGGGGGTTTTGTATCTATTTTGGTTTCTAAAGGATAGAAAAAATAATGAATGATTTTTTAATTTCAAAAAGGGTGTGTTTTTCTAGATTATTTTTAATGAATAGTTTCAATGGATATTTTTTATAAATGAATTTGACTTGGAATTACATGTTGGATTTTCAATGAAGGTCTATTTTAAACAATATTAAAATTAATGGTTGGTGTTCATGATAGAATCAAGTTTCCCCTAATATTTTGTTCCCATAGATATGGATGATGATTTCATCATTTGGAGATTGGTTAATCCATGAAGGGGTTGTTTCATGGGAGGATTTTGGAGGTGAGGTGAGGAATATTATTATTGTTTTTGACAGAGAATTTATGTATTTTTTTATTGATCACCTCCATTAATTTCTTGATGTTTGGGGAACCTTGAGTAGGAAATTGATGTTCTGGATTCTTGATGCACTTTCCTAGTCTGGGGAAGATGGATAGATCCCTAAGAGAGTTGTACCTTCCTTGGGGTTGGATATATGGTACTTAATAGTCCCTAAGGGGAATCCAAATTGGGTTACTGTAAGGATGCACATAGGTTACTATGAATACAAGAACCAGGTTAAGTATCATTTCTATTTATAGAGACCTTAGTTTTTGATAAATAAATATCTCATCTATTTATATGAATATTCGTTAGTTAGAAAAAAACATGCCCAATTATTGTATAATTTTAGTGTTTTTGGATAATTTGAAACAAAAAAACAAGCTCATAAGTGAACTACATCATATCCCACTAATGTATTTATAATTTCCAACCATCATAGACATATCATATATAATAACATTCTTCGTTACCTAGAGAAAGTAAAATATGAAAGGCTAAATTCAGATGTTTTCTAAAGGAAAACATGGGATATATGTAAACATAACATGATTATAAGGGTTTGATAACATGAGAATATCATTTGAAAACCATAACCTATATTTCCAAGATAATTATCCTGATTAATGAATTAATGATTTGCAATTCATAAGTCATGAATAATGATGGTATCAAAGAACAAGTGTCATTAGAGAAAAACATTATCCTAAGACATTGAATTTTTGTATAGACATTAGAATGTAAAATAATTTTCATAGTAATTAAGTCTTATTTGAAAGGCTATGATAGTAGAATGGGTTCAATCCCCATACTACCATAATAGTCATGGATTACTCCCATGTCTATCATAGTGGATAAATTCCCATATTGAACCGGGATTACACACCTTTATAGTCTTGTTTATCTCATGAGATGTCAATATTTACGCAATTCACTAGAGGTATAAATAGGTCCCAACCATCTTGGATCTATCATAACCATCATATTTTGTTATAATGTTTCCACTATCCTTGATTATAACAAATCCATCATCCTTGGATATAACATATCCACATTTCTTGGTTATAAAATAACCATAGTACTTGGTTATAACAGAACATTTATCCTTTGTTATAACTTAACCACCATCCTTGGTTATAATATAACCACTATCCTTTGTTTATAATGGATCCACACATCAGATAAAGAAATATGGACATATATGTGTCACAAAATTATACAACATTGATCACATAAGAACACATGAATAAAAATGGGTTTTTAAAAAATTTAATCATTTAATATCCTTTGGAAATGAAATATTAGTCATAAACATTTAATCATTTCATCAGTGCATAATCATTGGAAAAGGAATGGGTTTCATAAACATTTCCTCATGGTATAACACATGGAGGAGAAATAGGTTCATAAACTTCTTGTCATCAAAAATATAAACTATTAAAATAATGAATAAGATATAAATATTTGGATAATATCCCTAATAAAACTTATGTAACATAAATCTATTTCCTTATAAATGGAAAAATAATTTTAATGATCGCTAGGAACATTTATTAAGGATAATATCTTTCCCGCTTTCAAAATAACATTTCAAAACTAAAAATTCAAAGAACATGTTCAAAAAAAAATTCAGTGAAAATAACCATGGTAACATTTAATGTATGCTTCTATGTAATTATTGATCATGATGGTGAAAAATTAACTTCATTTCATACAGAGTAAGCACATTTTTAGTAAACAGTCAAAAGAGCATTGTTTGGCTAAAAAATAAGATTGATTTTAAACCGTTTCATATAAAAACAAAAAATGTGTAAAAAGACATTAAAAAATATTTATATAATATTAAAAAACATTTTTGTAATTTCATTTAGAAATCATGGACATGGAATAAAACACTTTTTTGAATGATGAGAGAGAAATAGTCAGTTTTCCACAAAAAAAATTCTTTTAGAATATTGTGTCCTTAATGATTTAAATGGAAGAAAAAAATTATTTTCAAGAAATAACTATATGATAAAAAATTAATTTGTTTATTGATATATAGATCATATGATATATTCATTATAATAATAATCATAATCCATCCTGATAAATAATGACATTCTCACATAAAATCAATACCACTTTTGTAACATTTGAGTCGTAATCCCAATGAAAGAAAAACATTAAATAAAACATTATATATCATGAAAATAAATAAATTAAGGATATAAAATTTCAAATTGGTAGTATATACATATCATTAATGAAGATAGGTTCATAACATGACTTATATCTCGAAGAAGAAAATTTGAGAAAATTATCCCTTAACTCGAGTTCATCTTTCCTCAAAAGTGATCTATATTAGTTCATAATAAATATAAATTTATTATAAATCTACTCTAGAAAATAAGTAAAATATATCATAAATTATATTTTATTCTTATTCCATTTTCTAACATGTTTATTAATAAGTCATTATAAAAATCCCAGTTTCAGGTGATAGCTTCTAAATGTTTTTCTATATGTTTTTATTCAGTTGTTTTTCCCTTGTATATTGATCATTTTTGAATCATATAAATAATACTAATAATTAAATTAACATCATATATGTTCATTATATTAATATTTAATATCATTCTAAACTTTTTAGATAGAAAGATGAATTGCATCGTTCATGGAGACGAGAGGGAGTATGTATGGATGATAATTGTTTCAATATTTTTAGAGATGCAATTAAATAAAAGTAAAAATTTTAACACTTCCTGAATAATTACTATATCATTTATATCATATATATTCTATAAATATATCTTTATTACCATCAATTTATAAATTAATTAAAAATACATAACATCGATACATGAGGTGGTAGGTTACTGTAAATATAAGTGGCGTTATTATTTCCCAAAGAGTTACAATGAACGAATTTAGTTGTGATATTATAATTACAAATTTAATTTTGGGTCAATAATATTATGTTTATTAATAAAATTTATCGTTCTCACCTTCCATATAAATCATTAGTGACAATGAATAACATTGCTTATCGATGTGGTATTTTTCCACACACAAGACCGATGGTTTCTTTTCCCATTCAAGGGAGGTGGATATAGATATAGGTAATGGATTTAACATATTAGAATATAATTATACAGAATATAATGATGTTTTTATATTATAATGTATTAATAACTTTTAATGGAGTTGGAAGAAGAAATAAAATAGAAACACTTGTTTCAGAATGATACATCTTCTACAGATAAACTTCTTACATTAGCACTAAAAGCCTTCCTAGGTTAGATTCATGGTCACAAAAGGGGATCTATTCATGATTAGGAATTTAAGGAAGTTACCAAAGCATTAATTTTCATAAAAATTAATTTAGAATTATTTATATGAGAGGATAGGGGGTGACCTTTTATAAGTGGAGGAGAGGGAACACTTGAAATTTCTTGAAAATAAAATGGTGTACCCTTGTATTACACGTTCCACAATGCATAAAAATATCTAATTAACCAATATTAGAACCTATATGGTATGAATATGTTCATATATTAGTAATTGGTCATGTTTTAGGTCATTTTTGACTCTTGTGTTTTTAGTTTAACCCCCAGAAAACCTATTTTTATCATAACCACAGTAATAAATTTCTATTGGTTTACAATTAATTATAGTGAAAAAATAATTAGACTTTATTAGATAGTATTAATTATGATTATTACAAATATGGAGGTAATTATATCAAATTCAACTCAAAAATGTGATAGAATTTAATAAAATATATAAGCACAAAGAAAATGTTGTTTTTCTAAGATGAAGTTTAACTAAGTATGAAAA
This sequence comes from Viscum album, assembly GCA_963277665.1. Lineage (NCBI taxonomy): Eukaryota > Viridiplantae > Streptophyta > Magnoliopsida > Santalales > Viscaceae > Viscum > Viscum album. The sequence continues at coordinate 823,386,429 of OY728141.1, read as the reverse complement.
AATTTAAAAAAAAATTGTAAATAAAATATAGTTAGATGGCATATATTGGATTATTAAAAATTTTATATGTCTAATTTAACATTAAAATAATTTTATAATGAAAAGTAACTTTTTAAATTCTTTAAAAGAAAGGCCATATTTTATTAAAAATTAGTAATTTTCATTACTCATCGAAAAATTTATATTTTATGAGAATTTTAAACAATTCACTGTAAGATAATTTTTACAAGATGAATAAATACATTTATTTTTTGTTTTAAGATAAATTTTTTAATTATTTCAATATTAATTTTATAGTAAGCCTGCAATGTGTGAAAAAACAATATTTTTAGAAAAATACAGTTCTAAGTATAAAATTGGATTTATTCGTATCTCATTTATAGAAATAATATTTGATGAATGTAAAATCATTTTTAAAATATTTAATCCATAAATTTAATTAAAATAATTCAATGAATTTTTTAATATATATTATTATTATAATGATACGTTACATGCATAAAAACATTTTTTTCATAATAAAATTTCCTTTATTTTCAATTGGTCTTTATTTTCATTTTTAATTAATTGATAAACAAAATTTCATTTTATAGTTCTATAAATGATATATTTTAATAGTTTAGTTAATTTTATTCATAATTTCTATTCCAATGTCTAGGCGATAAATGTCATATTAAATAATAATATTTTAATAATATACCATTTTTTTGAAGTCTGGTGTTGCGTGTATTGCAAGTAGTCATTGAAATTAAATTTATTTGAAAAAAAATATTTCATAAAATCTAGAGAAGATACATTTTACCCCCACAAAATTATTTTCTCTCTCAAAATATTTTCACTCTGATACAAACAAATAAAAATAGTTCTACCTCATTATATCCTTAGGTTCCCATGTATCATATTAATTTTTATGAATTCTCCACAAAACATTGACCAAGTGGGTGATCTTGTTTTGTAGTACTTTGTATCTCAATCTGTAATATCCACCAGATCCTCCTCATAAGAAAGATTTTCCTCAATTTGTACGACTTCAAAGTTTTGTACATGTGATGTATCATGTATGTACTTCTTCATAAGAGAAATATTGAACACATCATGGGCTTGATAGAGGTTTGGTGAAAACTCAAAATAATAAGCTATTGTACTAATGCAATAAAAAATTTAAAAGGGACCAATATATCTTGGGATCATATTTCCTTTATATATTAAGAAAAAAAATTCCTTTAGTTTTTATTTGATCATTTTTTTATTTCAACCCCCTTTCTCCAATTAATAATGTTGAATTCTTCATTCATGAATAACTAAAATTAACTTAAATGAATTATAAGATTTATAAAATAAGGATAATTTATTTCTTCAATCTTTTGTTATCATAATAACCAAAATATTTAGCACATGTTATCAAATATGGAAAATTATTCATATGATTAAATAATCTAGTAATCTCTAAAACCTATCACATAGTTTAACATAAGAAACACCATAAATTGTTACCCATATGAACCTTTCAAATAAAATTTGAAGAAGGTCACTATATTTAAAAAAAATTAGTATTAATACTCTAAATTACATAATTTAGATTCTAATTGTCACATACATAATATGTTAATACCTTCGTAATATATTATCCCAGAACATGGTAATAACCAAAATTATCCAAAAAACATCAATGAAAACATACATGCTTCCTCATTCCATAAATATAACTATATATTATTAAATATATTATTTGAATATAAGTATACAGAAACTCTATTAATGATGGCATAAACCACATTGTCATCTATTCATTAATCAGTTCCAAGGTCACCAATACTATCCAATTTTTTTATTTGTATCAATAATAACTTTATTCAAACTAAATGTCATTGTCACAACATAAATAATATGTTAACGGTTATCTTTTCATTATTCACATGTTTTCCATAAAACATATCTTTTCCATTAAATCACTTTTCTATATGTTCAATACCATTCAACATACTCATAAAAATCCAAAATAAAAAATTTTTATATATGAATCTATATATATTTCATAAACCATAAAACAGAATTCTTGAATTCCAATATAGAAAAAATTAAATCATTGATCATATTTCTTAAACCATTAACTAGGATTAATCATCTTATTCCATAATACCTCATTCCTTTCATATGTAATTTTAAGCATCTCACTCATCAACAACAAAACCATTACACATACAACCTATTTTACCTTAATCTTGAGCTCCCCCTAGGACATAGATTGGTATAATTCTCATACTTTTAACCTTTTTACTGTCCAACCATTTATGATTCCTTAGGGAAACAATTATTTTCACCCTTTTTGTGAAATTAATTTCTCATTTTCCTTGGAAATTAGCTACTAAAGGTCCTTATTATTCACACATAATTTATGTTATCGTTAATTTGATACATTCCCTTTAGTTCTTCTTCCCACACTCTTGACATATGGGAAACTGAATCATCTTTTTTCCATGGTCTTCACAATCCAAAATCATAGAAAACTATATACTTTTATTCTTTGGTGAGACCTCAAAAATGATAAGGTTCGTGTTGTTAGTCATATATCAGGATGACTGATTATGAAAAATCATAATATACTTAATCTGTATTCATCATACAATTTTATTTCTCATATACACGTTTTCTATTACATTTAACATTTACCAAGTTCCTTCTTGTTATCCCCATTGACTAAAACAAAAGAGCATAGTTTTAGAAAAAATATTAATAGTGGAAAACATAAATATTTGTGAAAAAAATCTGCATGATATCGAAATCATAACACATTCATTTCAATATATGAAACCATAGGTTTAAACTATCACATTTGTGATTATCAACTATTCAAATCCTTTATAATGGTTCATTGAGAGAATTATTATTAACCAACGATTCTCCTATTAGAGTTTCACAAGAGGTGTGTAGTAAGGGCACACTCACTATGCACCAGAATGATGGATGGTATATACTCGACAAACTCTTTTTGGTATTAAAGACCCTAGATGCAAATATGTTAGAACCACATCCACTTCTAGTATCCAAATAGGGTTATATTTCATAGAAAACCACATATTCTCTTCATTTCCTCGATTATAGGATGATATCCTATACATATACTTATCCCTAGGATTATCACAAATTTTTTCTATTACTTGTTTAAAAATATTAACCAAACCTATGCTCTAATAAAAACTATATCAACTTATTATTTTCATTAATAAAATTCTCATATTTGTAGATGAATATTCATTATATTATATAAAAAAAACCTGAGTACCATTGATAATAAATGTCTTTCGAAACATAGAAACAAAAAAAATCGTTTCAAAAGTGACCTACATCATATCTCACTAGGTTCTTCATAATTATCACCCTTCTTATACATATCGTACAAAAAGCCTTTTTTCATAACTTGGGGAAGGAAACAAAAGAATGGGCGATCTCAGATGCTCAGTAAAGTTAATAAAGGGATATACATAAACATAACATGATCATAAGTGTATGAAAACATGATCATAACAATTTATAATGATACCCTACATTTTAAAGATCTTAATATTGAGTCATGAAATAAATATTGGATGTTAATAAGACATCAATAATAAAGTAATAAAAGAACATGATCCATAAGGGCATAAAATTCAAATATGAAATGGAATTTTGGCATACACATAAGAATGTAAAATTATTTCTATAGTATTCAAGGATCATTTCCAAGGATATCATAGTAGAATGAGTTTACCCTCCAAACCATCATAGTATTCAATGTTCACTCCTAAGACTACTATAGTGGACAAATTCCCTTACCGAACTTCGTTCACTCCCAAATCTATTTTTCCAAATCTAACTCGGGTACCCCAGCAACCCAATAACTGAGCTAGCACATACATATCCCAAAGAGTTTTCAAAATAACGATGGGTAGGTGACTATCACTTGTTTTCATACAAAATAAAAGTGTGAACGATTTTTACATAAATATTTCGGAATCAAGATAGTCAACATAGAATGAAAATATGAATAAATCCTTCGAAATAAGTGTACCATAAGTCAAGAAAGTATAAACGCCAAAATTACTAATGTAATGTACAAAAAAAGAAGAATATAAACAACCCAATTCATAATAGACACAATTCTCCATGTCCATGGATAAATATCTAGAACCACCTCAATGTGGTGGTCTAACCCAGCACGGACCTTGAAGGATATAATCTACAAACACCCAAATTCATAGGTAAGGTGTGAACTAAAATCCCAATAGGGTCCCTACAAAATCATCCATAAAAAAGAAAACATTTAATTAACCAAATAATGATCATTCAGTTTTTAAATAACTATGGTTGTAATTTTAGATGACAATCTAAAAAACAATTATGTACATTTAAAATGATGTAAACACTTTAAACAAATTATTACAAAACACATTTTTATAAAACCATTTATATAAATCAGAATAAATGAAAACAAGTTCACAAACATTAGATTACATTTATACTTCATATAATAACAAGTGGTAAACATGGTCATCATTCTAGAGGAATGATAGTTGTAGTTTACGTGATTCTCACACACTTATGTGATAATAACCGCAATTTGTACACATGTCCCTCAGAACAAGTAAGAGAATACCCATTTATGACCTATTGAGTAATAATATGTTCTAAAAAAATTATTTTTTTGTTAGTGTTGCAATGTGTTAAACCAATTCTAGGTCAATTCTATCCTATCATGTTTATACCTAATTACTCACTAACAACCTTGGCTTGCATGTGCTCTAGTAAAAATCAATTATGGGAAATTTATTTTAATAAAACATAAAATGAAATTAAAACCCATCCATCCATTTCCAAAATTATATTTTTCCATTTAAAAATAAAAATGGAATTTTAATCAAAACATACATTTTTCAAGAGAACCCCCAATGATTTATATCAAAATAATTTTAGTCCATTTTCCAAAAATAATAATTTCAAATAAATTCACAATTCAATTTCCATAAGTAAATAAATTTTTATTAATTGAAAAAATTTCCATTAATTTCTGATTTAAATTTAAAAATTCAAAATTTCCATATTTTTTCATCAATTTCACAACCACACCTTAATTAAATGGAATTGGGGGGGGGTCCTAATTTCATGGGGGAAATTTTTTCCAAAAAAACCAATTCAATAGAATTTATGATTCAATAAAACAATGTGATGTAATTTCATTTATAATGTAAAATTAATATAAATCAACTGTTTAATTTAAATCAACCAATTTAATGTTACTAAAAATTGGACATCACAATGGAACCACCTACCATAGATCACAAGATCAGGAAACTCAATACCCTAGTCCAGATTCACGAATAGAGAATAATGAAAATAGAAACTGTGAATCAAACCAATGTTTAAGAATCAACAAATTGTGGATTATGTCCTCCAATGAACATGGATATCTAAAAACCCTTATGGATGAAATGAGTGAGTGTGTAAGAGAGAGAACATGAGGAGGAAACTAACCAAGAGAAGATTGAACATGGTTTTTCTTGCTTGTATTCAATTCAAAAGGGGTGATAAGGTGCCAAAAACCACTATTAGGAGTTCATTGGGAAGGGAAAATCACATTGTGGTCATATAGTTTCATTACGTACTTTGAATGTGGGATCCATGTGTTTTAAAACAAATTTTTTAGATTAAAATCCAATAAAAATGGTTAGTTGGGTAGATCCACATAGTTAGACCAAACACTTTACCCAAGTTGTGCGCCTAATTTAATGGGTTGAGTGTTTTATCTTATGTGGGTACACATTCTGTCAAACCATGTTCCAACTATAAAAAAACTCCAACGGATGGGTTTCCATGGTTTTCCTTGAGAGGGTGCACGATTTGGAAAAAATCGTGCACAAACCCTTTATGACACATAGATTTAGAAAACATTTAAGATTTCTCATGATTAAACCATAAATGAAACCCATCCAAGTAATTGTTAAATTATAAGTTTATTAATTCCTTAAAATAGTAACAGGATGTTACAACCTACCCATTGTTGAAACATTTTTTCCCTAGAAATCATATGAATAATATTCCATTCCCAAAATATAAGTCAACTACTCTCTAATTAAAGAACCCCTCTCCCACATTTCTTGATTATCAGAACCATGATTCCATAGTACATGAACTAAATATATCATCCTTCCATGATGTAACTTGTTCAAAAAATCAACTACCCTAACTGGACATTTAGTCATAGATAAATCAGGTTCTACCTCAAGATCACTCCAGCTCAAAACTTGATACGTATTTCATAAAAACAGTTGTATATGAGATTCATGGAACATGTTACGTATCTACATAATCTGCAGGTGATGTGATAAATGATAAGAAACAATTCCCACCTGCTCGTCAACCTCAAAAGGTCCCACAAAATAAAGGACAAGTTTCTCGTTCCACTCAAGTTGTCGATGACCCAATTGAGGTGAAACGTTCAACAACACATGTTCACCAACTGATAAATCCATTGTACTGCAATGATCATCAACATAAGAATTATGTTGTAACTATGACATCAACATTCATTGACGAATCAAATGAATATTTACTACCATCTCTTGAATTAATCTTGTTCCAACTATGGAATCTTCACCAATCTATGTCCAATAGAACTGAGATCTATAATACTTGACATTCAAGGCCTCAAAAGTATTCATTATGATAATGTGATGGTAAATTATATTATAGGAAAACTCAACCATCCCTAAATGATCATCCCAAGCTCCAAAAAAGTCATGAATATAAGCATGAAATATATCCTATAATCTATGTAGCTCTTTCAATATTGTAATTTGACTAAAGATAGAATGTCGTACTCCAAATGAACCTGAGATCCCAATGCATCATGAATGCCTCTCCAAAAGAAACAACTGAAATGAGAGTCTCTTTCAGAACTATAGTAGATGAATCTTTTTTAAATTGAAAAATCTCTTTCACATATAAATTTCCCAACTCATTAACAATGTTCATATTACAAATGGGTATAATTTTATTTGATTTTTGTAATATAATTTATTGCAACCCATAAAAAATTATTCTTTCTCTATGTATGATGAATCCAAACCAAAAATTACATTTATATCTCATCCCACTTCCATTTATTCAATGAATGTGGTTGATGAAATTTCAAAGGTTTATGGTGATGGGTTATAACCTATTAACACTTATAGAAATGAGAGACAAAACCCCAATGTCCCATCTCAAACCTAGATACCATAGTTGACATTGCATTTCATTGAACATCTTTATGGATCCTTGGGGAACAACACATTGGGAGTTATTAAAATCCACCATCACAACATTCCTTACTACTAAGGGAAAATAATGATTCAATATCACTAAACACCCTCTTTGGAGAAAGTCCACTCAACAATGGTCTCTCCATAAAAAAGAGAGTCTATAATTATATAGAACTCATCATCACGATGTTGACCAGAGGAATCATGTTGAGAAGAGTGGATGTTAACTAAGCACTATCCTAATTAACCTTAACCACCAATTCATAGACTCCAATATAGAATTATGTAATGAGATCCATCAAGTCTCACACTTCTAAATATTTTTTCATGGCCTAGTATGAATATTTCCTTCTCATAGAATTTGTGACAACATTACCTTTCCATAGGATATAGATGGTGTCAAATTATAAAGGCATCATATATTCTACATATCACCTTGGAAAAAGATTCAAATCATTTTAATAGAAGTTATAAATGAATCTATTGTGATCTGAAATTAGTGTAAACCATTCTCAATTATGGTAATGCCACCAAATTATAGTGATGTGAATCATAAATGCATGTTCAAGGTCATGGGTCAGATTATAATTCAAATAACGCCTAAGATAATGATATATGTAATAAATTAAATGATATCCCTACATAAGAATGCATCCCAAAACTGAACGTGAGGAATCATAAAAGACCACATATCCATGCATGGCCTCAAGATGTGTCAAGACATGAGTAGTAATAAAAGTTATTTCAACACAAAAAAATAAATCTGAAATCTATCTTCCTAATTAAACTACATTCCATTCTGAGTGAGAGTAGTCATCGAAGAATCCAACATTTATAAGTTATTTAAAAACCAATGATAATAACTAGATATACGCAAGAATATCTTAATCAACAAATATTTCTCTAGTTTCTACCATTTCATAACAGCTTTCACATACTTAGGGTCAACACAAATTCCATGTTCTGACACCATGTCTCAAAATAACATCACTCCCTGAATAAAAAATCTCATTTTGAAATCTAGTAATTATGTCAGTGATATATCAACAACTCTAGAACTTCTCTCAGCTAATGTACATGATCATCCTAAAACATAGAGTAAACAAGGATATCATCAAAAAAGACTACCCCAAACTTATCATGACATTCATGGAAAATCTATCTCATTAAATCCATGAAAACATTTGGAGAATTATTTTCACAAAAGGGAATGATAAGGAACTCATATTTTTAGTACATAATATGAATGTTTGTTTTATGGATGTAAGATTATTTTATATTCAACTGATAGATATCATATAAAAGTTCATCATTTGAGAACCACATTATCTATTTCCATTGGTGAAATCGATCATCAGTCTATTTAAATAGATAATTTATCAATATCATGACTCCGTTATGTTATCAGCAGTCAACATATAGGTGGATTAAACCATTAAATTTCATATAAAAGATAACACGCTTCACAAAATATGACACAATTGGGAATATAAATCCATTTTCTTAGAGATCATAAAATATATTATAAAAATATTTTATTTTATCTGGTTCTATGTGGTAAGAAGGTGTATAAACATTTTTAGTACTATGATCTAAATCAATAAAAATCATTACCTCCCTTACTAGTGGAAAACCATAGAGGTCAAAAGGAAACATGCTAGGAAACTCAAAAAAAACATGTGGTACATCACCAATCAATGATTCCTACAATAGATCAAAATAGATAATAGATATTACTTTCTCCAACATGGGATAATAAGGTTTGTATCTTCTCAAACTTGGGTCCCATTTTCCTTGAATGATATGACACATAACATTAGTTTTTGTAAAGGAGATCAGTTGAAGATAACAATAAATGTTGGATTTAATGAAAAATAGCTAATCCATCCTTAAAATTACATCAAGAGGTTTATTGTTATGAAATAGTGAACTCCATGTAACCTCAACAATTGATAGGGAGAAAATACAAGACGAACTACAATGATCAAACTCTCTCTCTCAATACCAAGGGGTTTAGTAATATCCATTATATAAGATAAAATATCCATATCTAATTATTCATATTAACAATACGGATTGAAATAAACAAATTAGATGTAGAAATATCAAATAAATCTATCACTAATTTAAAATGTATAGTGATTTTACCTCTCATGATTGTTGTTACCATATCTACTTCCACTAGAGACACTTCCACTACATGAAGAAGCTTAGTTCTTGATTTGAATGACTTGAACCATTTATATGTGATGAATTTTATATTCCTATAGTTTTATAAGGACCCTATAAACCTGTGCTACTATGATGTGTGGAATATAAATGGAGAAACTTCATTAGGTGACCTGACCATCCACAATAACATCAGACAATAGGTGCCTCAGTTAAAACCTTCTTATAATTTACAATCATTCCACACTGGTATCAAATCAATGGGCCTCTACTAGGTACTATTGAAGTTCGAGATGACCATACTATTGAGAATCACTATGAGAATTTTGAAGTTTCGACTATATATTGAATGATCTTACACATCCACTATAAGAGAGGGAATCTCCCGACAACCTTGACATACCAGCCAGGTCTATTTCAACAGTCAATTTTCTATCCACAACATAAGTATAAGAGTGCCTTATCACAAAGGAAACCTAGGGAAAATATCTTATTGAAGTACCAACTCAATAATTTGAGATTTCATCTTCTCATTAGATACTATATAAGGTTCAAAATGAACTATCTCAGCAGAATGATTTACCTACTCGGTCACAGTCATGTCAGCCTTCTCAAGTTTGAAAAACATTATATCCTTGTCCAATAATGTCGAATCTGGATAGAACATATTGATTTAAATACCTTTTAACTAATTCCACTCTAATCCCTCATGATTGTTTTCACCATCGTGTCCCACCACCTCTTACATAGTCCTACAAGCAGGAAAGTGGAACACTACACCTTGATTTCATCATGTGTCTCTAGGAAACCAAAAGAACATTCAATCATGGTCAACAATTACTTAGCCTCTTGAGGATTGTTTGAGACTTAGAATGCTGCAAGATTATAGATAAGTAATACCTATGAATAATCCTATAGAATATCCCTTTGAGGTTCAATAGTTGTAGCATGATCATGATATAGTGAAAGATCTTTTCATAGACCTTAGAAAGAATTCACAATCACCTATACTAGATTTGGGTCCACAAGTGCATGTGTTACTGAGGTTCAGTATCATTTTCATCATACTATATAATTCAAACATCTTCATAGAAGAATTAGGATGCACAATATCAATAGATAATATGGAAGACATCATATAAAAACACCCAATCATAGTAATAAGAGAAATTATTCCAAATAGAGTGAAAACAATGATTTGGATTTCAATACTATCCAAATTATATGTATGGAAAAAAACTAATCCTCAATATTGAATTCCAAAATCAACCCCCTAGTGACATAATTTTTGGAATGGAGAGTGTTTTCTAGAAACTCAATCACAACTACCTATTATGTCTTGATATGATTAAAAAATTCATAATGACTTCAAGAAAAGAAGATCAAACTAGAGTTATGATACATCCTTTTCACATTGTCACAAACCATCCAAGGAAACCGGGTAAATTGATTAAAAAGATAGCACTGACAAATACCAAAGGGCATTTCCCATCCCCATGGGTTGGTAATAATCACCTCTCGTCATACAAAATGAATGTGGGTAAGAAATTTCCACAAAAGTTGTAGATGAATGATAATAAATGAAATTTTCATACATTAATAACTCCAAATAGTGAAGTGTACCGGAATTAAAACTTGTATAAATACCATAATTTTAACAGAAACTTTCCTTATACCAAAAATTGCATCTCTACAAGTCCATAGATCAATATCTAGAACCACTTCTAAGTAGTTCTTTACTCCTACTCGAACATGGAAAGAGATAATCAACTAATACCCAAAGGCATATGTAGGGTGTTAAATAAAATCCCAGTAAGGTCTCACCAAGAAGTATATACAATTTCCCAAAACTCAATAAACCAAATAAAGTGCATTCTATTTAAAAAATAGGATTGTAATTTCAAACTAATATTTAAATAAATCATGATTTATACTTCAAATAATTTAAATAATTTAAAAAAATGTGTTAAGAAACAATATTATATAAAATAGTGTATATAAATTAGAATGCTTATAATGGAGTTCAAAAAAATAGTCATACATTTATATATAATATATAAATAAGCTGGAGACATGGTCATCATCCAAGAGGTATGACAGTTCCATGTTATTTGACACACATAGACTCATGTGATAATAACCACAATGTGTACACACATCTCAATCCCTAGAAATGGTGGAATCATCCATGTCCATTTGAAAAATATGATATGTTAAAAAAATTATTTGTATTGTAAATCATCAATCTGGTGCCATAGAATTCTCATCCTAGCATGTTTTTCCCTAATAACACACTAAATATCAATACATTAATGTGATCTAGTAAAATTAAATGATGAGAAATTTATTTTTTCCAATTAGAAAATACAATTAAATCCCATCATCCTAATAAAAAATTCTAACTTTTTATTTAAAATCCAAAATGATTTTTTAATCAAAACATGCATTTTTCAATGATAAAACCAAAAGGTTTCTATCCAAACCATTATAATCCATCTTTTCCAAATAATAATTTGAATTCCATTAATAATTCAATATAATAATTATATTTACACAATTATATTTATTTATTGAATTGAAAAATTTCAATCAATTTCACAATTTAAATCAAACAAATTACATTTTCACAGATTTCCATCAATTTCACAATAACACCATAATTCAAGGGAATTACATGTTTTACCAATTTCACACCAAAAGTAAATTTTAAAAAACAAAAATTAAATGGAATTTGGTTTTTAATAAACCAATTAAAATCAATTTCATTTATAACCTAAATTTAATTAAATTTAAAAATTGTATTTAAATCAATCAATTTAGTGTTAATATAAATTGAGAATCACAACAGAATGAATTACCATAGATCATTAGATCAAAAAACTCCAAAACCTAATCCAAATTCACCAATAAAGAATTAATGTAAAGGGAATCAGGGATTAGACCGAGGTTTAATATTTCTAATAGTATGGATTTTATCATCCAACAAACATGGAGACATAAAAAACCATAGGAAGGAAAAGTGATAATGATGGAGAGACAAAATCAGAAGAGGAAACTAGTATAGAGAATAATGAAAATCATTTTTCTAGATTCAATTCACTTATGAATGGTTAAAAGGGGAAAAAATTTTCTTGGGATCTCTAAGGGATGGGGAAATATCTTTTTAGCCATTTAAGTCTGTTGGGTACCTTCAGTGTGCATTTCAGGTGTTTTAAAAATATTTTTTCTGATTAAAAAACTTGTACTCACTGTTAGATGGACAGATCTACATAGTCAAACAAAACTATTCGCCACAGTGTTGTGCCTCGTAAATGGGTTACACAGACCCTACACAAACTATACAAAACCCCATTTCTTGGTTTTCAATAGTTTTCCTTGAGAGGGCGCACAGTTTAGAAAAACACTGTGCCAACTGTGCATGGTCTAAAAAAATATAAAAACATTTAAAATTTCACCTAATTCACCCTTAAATGAAACCCAACCAATGCATGAAAAAATTGGGGTTTAAGAATACGTAAATATAATAACTAGATAATAAAACAGTCATATTTATCTCATAAAATATCAATATTTACCCAATTCTTTGTAGAGAGATATTGGCCCCACCCATATTGGTTCTAAAGTAACCAATGTATTTGATTATAACATTACCAGTATCCTTGGTTATAAAATAACAACAATCATTTGTTATAATATAACCAACATCCATGGTTATATCGTAATAACCTTCCCTGGTTTATAATGGAATCACATGTCACATAATGAAAACCATAAATATGTGCATTAAGAGATTATTAAATATTCATCACTTCAAATCCCATGAAAATAAATGGGTTTCATAAACATTTAATCATAACACAACATGTGGATGATAAAGAGGTTTCATAAAAATTTAATCATTTAATCATAGCATAACCAATGGATAAAGGAATGATTTTCCCTATCTTTTTAAAAAATATATATATAATAATGGCATTTATATATAATTGGATAATATTTTAAATTGTTAAGAAAACATTTCTAGAAAACAATAATATCGAAGAAAAAACATTATCTATTAAAGAGAGAAATTATGTTGGTTTTTCTTAAAAAAATTCTTATACACTCTTAAGTTAGTAAATAGAAGAATGTATAAGGAAACATATATTCTAAATAAATAACCAAAGGATAGTAAAATTCATTATTTTCATTAGATATAGAATACAAAATATCATCCTCATAAACTTAATCATAAACAATCTGATATACAATGATAGTGTAATATAAAATCATTACAACTTTTGTATCATTTCATTCATAAGGCCCAAAAAATAATAAAATGAAGAAAATTATATATCATAAAAATTTATATATTCATGATATAAAATGTCGGGGAGGAAGTATATAAACTTACAAAAATAATATAGGTGCAAAACATAAATTATGTCTCAAATAAGCCAATTTGAGACAAAAATCACTTTCCTTGAGTTCATCTTGCCTTGAAATATCTCTAGATACCTATATAAAAAAATATAAATTTATTATAAATTTACTCTAGGAACATAATCATAATATTTTACCATATAAGATGTTATTATTCCCTTTTATAACCCATAAAGAAAAAATTCATTATTAAAATCCTTATTTCGAGTGATAACAACTTCATTTTTTCATTTATATTTTGATTTTGTAGTTTTATACTTGTACATTTGACATAATTCCATAATCTACAGATTTTTAATAATTTTATTAATATCATATATTTATATTTAATACATATTTAAAATAATTTAGTGAAAAAAGTATTAAATTCCCCCATTCATGTAGATGATAGGTCGTACACATGCATTGAAACTGTTTACATTTATTAATGGTTGGAATGAAAGAAAGGGAAACACTAATTCATAATGAAAGAATCATTAACTTATAATATATATAATATTTATTATATAAATATATATTTATCATATTTCAAGTAACATAAATGAAAAACACATCACATCAGTTTACGATGCAGTAGTTTGATGTACATACGAGAGACGTTATTATTTCCAAAATGGATAAAATGTAAGAATTTATATGTCATAGTATAATTATAGATCAATGGTTAAATCATATATATCACAAATATTCATTAAATATATCCCTATAACCATTAATGTAAATAGTAAGTGAAAAAATGTATCACATTCCTTTGTGAGGTGGTATTTTTTTGTACACGCAATTGACGGTTTTGTTTCCCATATGAGGGAGAAAAAGATAAATATATGTCTTTATGATTACCTAATAACATCTCATTAAATGAAATATAATATGGTTATTATATTATCAAGGTTTAAAAATAGTTATTAGATTTGGAGTAAGAAATAAAACATAAACATTTCTTTTAGAACGATAACTCCTCTTCTGATAACCTCCTTAGGTTAACCCCAAAAACCTTCATTGGATTGATTTTTGATAAAACCATGGGAACTAAATCATGTATAGGTAAGTACATATGGTATTTGGGTGGGTATTAAACTAACTAAATGCATTTTTATGTTTTTATATGAGATTATAGTGGTGACCTTTTATATTTTGGGGAGGGGAACCGCATAATTTTTTTGAAAAGAAAAAGGTGCACTCACATTTTATACTTACCTCACAAATCTAAAATGGAAAATTATAGAAACCTAGAAAATATAAGTTTGAAATATGGCTAAAAATAGAATTTTAAAAGTATTTGGTCGTTTTTAAACCTTACTTATTTAGTTTAACCCTCGATAAACCTATTTTCACTTAAAACATGATAATAGAATTTTACTATTTTTACTATTCATTAAGGAAAAAATTATTATTATTATTTATGAATCAAAATAGGGTCTATTTTATAAATTTCAACTGCTAACAGTTTAATAATTTTATAAAAAACCCAAGCATAATGAAAATGCGCTTTTGTAAAGATGTTTCCATAAGTATGAAATGTTTTTAAATAAAAATTGAACATATAATTGATTTCAATGATTTAGTAAATGTAAAATAATAGATAACAAAATTTTGTGATTACTTCATCGATGACTCAATAATTAATTCATTTATCTTGTAATGTTAAATTAAATAATTTAACATATTTCAATATTCACAAAAAAACTAAGAATTTTTTAAAAATACAAAAA
Organism: Viscum album; assembly: GCA_963277665.1. Classification (NCBI taxonomy): domain Eukaryota; kingdom Viridiplantae; phylum Streptophyta; class Magnoliopsida; order Santalales; family Viscaceae; genus Viscum; species Viscum album. The sequence goes on along the minus strand of OY728141.1, from coordinate 823,370,849 downwards.
AAATTCCCTCAACATTTTTTGATGTTTATATTTTAAATATTAAATCCATTATATAGAAATAATTTTCTAAATGTGAAAAAAATTAATTTTTTAAGTAAAATCCTCATTTAATTGAAAATTAGCTAGTTTAATATATTGATCAATTTTTTTACACTTATAAAAACTACTTATTTTATCATTAAAATATATTATTATTATTTAACAAAATTATATTAATTTATATATACAATTTATGAAAATAAACTTTATTTTAAATAGTTATATTTATTTTTAAAATATAGTTAAAACATTTATGTTTTAAAAAAACACCTAATATATAATTTTTAAAAAATTTATTTATTTGTACCATAATATAAACAGTCCAAATTTACATTTTATATATTAAATAAATATTTTTTTAATCTTCCATAGGTGAGGTTATTGTTATAATGACTAGTCTACTATTCCAAATCCCTAGATAACTATTCCAATTATCTAGTCACTATTCCAATATCCATATTACTTTTCAAACTGTTAGATTTGTAATGACCATTTGATATCTATAATTTCTATAAATACCCTATATTTCATTAATTCTTCCTTAACTTGTATTTTCTCTCAAGATTTTATGTATTTTTGTTTTTTATATGATTATTCTGTTACTAATATTATCTCACATTTCTATAGTGTTTTCCCATGAGTACAGTTTTTCTAGTGGAATGAGCATATCCACATTTTCATATTATATTGATATTATTTCTATTTTTAAGACATTGTAATATTTTCAATTGTTATATCCATTTTTTTCTCTATATTCATTTTAAAATTAATATAAATTTTTTTTGGTTTTTCAATATGGTGTATGTGCATTAAATAATATTAATAATATGAAATAATTATTATAAGGAAAATTCAATTGATAATATTCTAGGTTGTCTCATTCTTCACCCGTTAAAAATTTCTCCATCATAATATTATTTTACCTACTATGGGGAAATTTTTTACTGTACTTCTACTATATGGATTTATATGGTTCCCTTATCACCTCCTCATACTTATGGTTTCACCATTGTATTATTATTAGGTGAGTTTTCTTGTTAAGTAGTACTTTATCCCTATAGTCCAATATCGTCAATAGTTACTCCTCAAAAGAGATACCATTTCCTGGTTGTATCACCGCTGACATCAGTATATATGAGGGATGTAGTATGTACTTCATCAAGAAGGATAGATAGAATATTTTGTGTACTTGATACTAAGATAGTGGTAGTGTTAGTCAAAACTTGATAGCTTTGTAGTAATAAAAAACATTAATGGGTTAAATATACCAAGTATTTAGCTTTCCCTTATTCCCAAATCAGAATAATATCTACCATGGGGATATAAAATGGAATACCTTATCACTAACATTGGTCTTTATGTCTCATCAACAATTTTCAACATAGATATTCAATCAAATTTGAGATTCTATAATTTATTTTCGAATGGTCTTGACCTTTTCTACCATATCCTCAACCATCTCAAATATTGGTAGCTTTATTTATTCATCTTCATCTTGACACGTAGGTGTTTTATATCTTTTTTACATAAAGGGATTCACATAGATCCATTTTGTTTCTTGAGTAAAAGATATCATGTTTTGAGAACTTGGTCAAAGGAAGATGTTATTCTCATTATCTTTAGTCTATCGAGTCTTCCCAAATCGTGTCTTATAGTATCAAGATAGTATTATTATTTTGGCCACTAATTTTGTAGTGATATGTCATATATATGGTCAACTCAATGTTTATTTATTATTATAGACACTTCCCGAACCTAGAGTTAAATATTGGTAATTAATCAGATACAACTGATAGTGATGTTCCATGTAGCCTTATCAATTCCCTAATATATATCCTTACAGGTTTTTTTGAGAGATAAGTCCTCTCAAATAGAGATAAAATGAGCAGTATTTGAAATATTTTCCACCACAACCCATGTAGTACTGTTTCCTCTAGATGTATTTCGAATACTGGTGATAAAGTACATGGTAATATTATACCTATCCGCGTTAGTATGGGTAATGGTTTAATTATCCCATATGATTATTACCTCTCTTCCTTTAATTTCTATCATTCCATATAGTTTGATGTATATTTTTAATTCTTGTTTTTCAAATTGTTCCACCTACAGTTCTCTTCAATATCTTAATCCATATTAATGTTTACTAGGTGGATGTAGAAGGTCATTTTTTAATCATTCTAAATATCCTTCATTATCATAGGATTTTATAGTACTCATAGTCATGACATGTATCATGATACTCAATCTTCATGAGTTTTAGTATTTTAGGATTTACCATTTATTTTAGCTCTTACGTTCTTTGGAATTTTTAATCATCTCCTTGAGAACCATTATCTTCTCTAGAAGAGATGTTTCAAAAATAATTTTTTAAATTAATGATGAATTTTCATCTTTTATGATCCCCATGTCTGTCTATTGTAGTTCTACGAAGATTGTATCCTCCTAAATTCTTATTACTGATATGGTCTCTATATATTTTATACATATATCATTTATCAATTTCTTTTATTTCCCCATATGGTAGTTTATTTATAAGGAATAGTCCTTTATCAGCTCTAAATATCTTCACTATTACATATTAAGCTCTATCTATGTGTATATATACATGGGTCTTTAATGATCTTAATATAAACTATACTTCTACCAATAACAATAATTCCACCAGAATTTGAATTTTAAAATCACTATAACCATCTCCATAACATGCATTGGATAGTTCTTCTCATGAACATTCAACTACCTTGATGAATAGGCTATCACTTTATCATTTTTTCTTAGTTATATCCTAATCCCTTTTTAAAGCATCATTTTATATCATGAAATGTTCCACACTTAAGGATAGTGTAAGTATTGGGGTATATATAGTCCATGTTGTAAATTCCATGATCCTCTCATTGCTTTCATTAGTCGATAAATGATTTATTACCTTCTGATTTATCAATGTTATTGGGATTAAAAATTAAATGAATTTTATCAACAGTCATTTATAGTACCAATATAGTCCGTTGAAACTATTAATATTTGTTACATATATTGTTTTGGGACACTCCCTAAATTCATTTTTCAAATAGTGGTCTACATATATCCCATTTATGGTGATAACATTACAACATAATGATACTTCATCCATCAAAAACACTCATTTACATTAAATTTCGTAAAGACTTTCCTTTCTCAAATTCCTTATAATAATTCTAAAATACCCCTTCAGTTGCTTCATGCTCTTGGATTATATTAGAATGTTATCTATAAATACTTACCTGAATTTTTTGATATAATCATTAAATAATAAATTCATTATGTCCTTGACAATTGAAAGAGTGTTATCGAGTCTGAATGGTATCACTATGAACTCATAGTGTTATCACAATATTTGAATGATGATCATGGTAATATCTTACTTTTTCACCATTAATTGGTGATATCTTGACTGAAGTTCAATCATATAGAAATATTGGGACCAACAAATTTGATTGAATAAGTCATCTATATGTGGTAGGGGATACTGAATATCTATAATTATTCTGTTGAGTTTACAATAATTGATGAAGTTTCATAATGACCCATATTTTTTCATAACTAAGTGGACTGATAACCCCATGGTGAAGCAATCAGGTATATAACACACTTTTATAGATTTTCATTTCATTCCATCTTTAGTTCTTCTAACTCAATGCTTCCTTTTCTACAAAGAGTCTTTGATATGTGTAGAGATCTAGGTATTAGTTTATTTTAGAACTAAACCTCTCAATTATGATGAATACCAAAAAATTCTTCAAAGAATGCATGAGTATAATATGCTGCAATGTTCATGTTTTAGGAATGATTTAATCCTTTGTACTAATAATTTGAGATAGATATTCTTATTCATAATGAAATAATATCCCCAATTGAGATGAAGATTCCTAAGGAGATTGATCCACCTCCTTAAACATGTACAAAATTGGTGGATGACTCATGATGTGAAGAGTGATCTCTCCTTACCAATAGTTTATGTTGGATTTATAAAATGATAGAAATTAAATGCCAAATTCAGCATCAAACTCCATAAAAAGATGTATGAAAAGATTTTTGTTGAGTTTCAGTCCACAAGCACTTACTGAGGAATAATATACATGGGACAAAATATTTACTCCATTTTTTATTCTCACAACTAGATCAAGACCCTTGTTTTGAGTTGGTGTTTGAATTGTTCTACTATACATGAAAGATATGAGGTAATGTGTAAAAATATAATCATATAGAAAATTTAAATCTCATTATAGGAAAATTAGCACGCATTTCACTATTTGATTTTGGTTATAGTCATTTACTATATCAAAAAAACATTAGGATGAGAATGCATAAACTAAAAACATATAAAACTAGAAACTATTAACATAAAAGTAATTACTTATAAGTAACACATATTTCCTATCATATGAGTATCTATGTTCCAATTTAGGTCATCAATGGTAATTTTTTCTTTTATGTTTTATAACATAACAAACCATTCAAATAATTATAATGGTTTATAAAGTTTTTTTTGAATTTACTAAAGCATATACCCAAGGAGTCTCAAGTTGATTATACTAGAAGAAAACTTTATTTTCCACTAGGTGATGATCTATTTAATACCATGTGTTCCTTATTCAGGGTTTTTAACCCAATGTTAAACTAATAATGATCAATATCATCTTGTCGTATCCAGACATGGATGTAGTTTCATGGAAACAACTCACTCTATAATTCTGTAAAATTTATGTATATTTTCCAATACTTAGTATTATACATAAAATTATCCTAATTTTTATTACTATAGTATTCGAGAATTTATCACAAAAAAACTATACTTTACCTTGATACCAACTATAGTGACCAAAACTTTTTACACATATTATGACATGATTTTTTACATAAATATCCAGTAAATAGAATGAATGAATCGACAGACTGAGTGCCTTTGGAAGCATATAACCATAAATGAACAAAAATAAACTAAAATAAAACATCTTTATTTAAATACCCATAATGAGATTCTAAATATGATCAAAATCATTAAATTATAAAGGATAAAATTGGGAATACATAAAGGAAATAAGTGAGTTATAAAACCAATAAGTTAATAATCAATGTAATGAAGCATAACATATGACTCATAATGCATTAAATTATAACATAAATCAAAAGGGTCTCTGTTAGAAATATTATGGAATAATTTAAAGATTATGAAATCATAATATTATTAGAAATATAGAAATTTTGTTTCTATAAAAACCCAACATTATACTAAGTCATGTCTAACCACTAAGACAACATCACATGGTGGACAAAGTCCCATCACAGATTATGTTTACCCCCATATTTCATATATAACATATAATGAAACAAAAATACCCAACGCATTGGTATTTTATATGGCTGAACCCATCATAACATTTACATTCTTATGCATTCAATGAAAAGAAATCTATCAAGTCTTAAATAGAGGAATTACCCATGGAAAGGAATGGGATTCATAATCACGCCCCATTATGGGAAACATTGAAGCATGTATTACCACATTAATGTAAAAATGAATAGCCTAAGAATAAATTTTTTTGATATATATACATATATATAGTATTCTATGAAAATTAATAACATTAAATTGATATAGAATGTTTTTTAGAGATGGAAACTACTTAACCAAAAGAAAAGGGTGTTTTGAAGAGATCCCTTATATTAGGTTTCAGAATCGCTCTACACTTGCAATAACATATAGGGTATTCATATAAAACTATTAAATTAATTAATAAAAACATTTACATATTTATTTTAATTATTATATTTTTATTATGTACATTTTAAACCTTTTTTATGACATATAATGTTTAATTTCTTTTTTATGAGGGAATTCCTTACACGGTTTCATGGTCAGATCATGGTTGTATACTTATAAATGTTCTTTTCAAATGGGAATAAAACAATATATGTGTAGTGAAATTTTATTAATGAATGTATAGGAGTAGAAATTTTCTTAGATATCCCATTGAGTTTAAACATATTGTTTCTCTATTTAGAAAAAACATTGTTGTATAAAGGATAGTTTATTTTGGTAGTTGCACATACCATCAAGAACTATTTTCATTTTATATAATATTATAATACAATATTATTTCTAGAATGTGAAAAAATATATAATATACATAAATAGGTCATTTAAAAATATTAAAATCATATTTAAACACTCTATTAAGGTTGTAATGGACAACAAAATGTTATCTTCCATGGAGTCAATGAACCGACATATTAAGGATGATGTTTTCATTTTTAAAAAAGAGGAAGTGTGATGATTGTGCACGATAGATAATCCTTGACAATGAAATTACATAGTATATATTATTTTTGGGTTATTATGATATTTTTAATGGAAATATTTTATATCATGAGGTGGAATATAAAATGAAAAAACTGTTTTTCGGGTCTTACCTTCTCTTTTGGATGTCTTGTCTTCAGAGGCACCTTGGAGTGGTCTCTTTATGACAGTAGAAGAACAATGAAATGGGGGAGAGTGTTTTGAAGTGGGTTTTGTATAACGTTTTAAATATTCAAGAAATATAAGGTTTTATTAGAAGGTATAGTGAGGGGTGGTATTTATAAGGGTTGTAGAGGGATATTTCAGAATAATGTAATCATTAGATTATTATTTTGAATTATGACTATAAATAATTTTGATTCCTATGAGTATAGAGAGAATATTTTTATTTTGATTTTGAACTACTTTGTTATTAAATCAATCATGACTCAAAAATTATTGTATTTATCTTATTTTGTTAAATATGATAATTTTTCATATTTCACTATTTAACAAATATTCCAGTATATTAAAAAAATACAAAAAATAGCCCTAGCCATTTTTTTATGTTTTGATTTAAAAAATGAAATCCATTTTATGAAAATAACTATATAAATATTTGATATCTATTTTTGATAATTAAATCATCCATTAATTAAAAAATTCTTATTTTAAATTTATGATTCATTTTAATACATGTTGAAAAATTACTTGGCGAAACATAAATTTATATTATTAATGTAAAATAACATAATATAAATTTATATATCTATTTTAGGAAAATAATCATTATTTTATATAATTATATTTATTATAAATGTGGAATTAAAAAAATTCTGTTTTACAAAAATAAAAACACCTAAATTATCATTTTTTAAAATTTTATTTTTTTCCTTATGATATAAATATTCCATATATCCATTTTGTAAGATACCTCAATATTATTTTACAATACATTAATGAGGATACTATTCAAATTATTATGTTACTATTTATAATGTTCATATTGTTATTCATCTATTCAGGTTACTATTTTGAGAGTCTAATTACTATTACAAAGGTAATATTTTTAATGATAATATGTGTTCTATAATTCTTATATGTTTTACATATTTTATTAATTAATAATTTAGTTCTATTTTATCTCAATATTATGTGTGTTTCCATTTCTAGGATAAGCATTATATTACTACTATTCCATCTCATTTCTATAGAATTGGTAATGAGTGAAGATATTCTGGGGCATAAAGAAAAACCACATATTCATATTTTTGTCATCTTATTTTCTGTTTTTTATCCCATTGTAATATTTCAATTCTTTAAAAGTAAAGTTAAAATTAATATAAAAACGTAGTTTTATAATTTTTTTCATGTGCATAATATTATATTACTAAATACGATATAATTATAAGAAGGGAAAATCGATGGATAATATTCTATATTATTACTTATGTGGCCACACCAATCACAAACACTCCGAGATTTCACGCAAGACCTCTTATAATGGTTATGATCACCACACTAGAAGAAACATGAGGCCTCTTATTTCCCTGAGAATATTTTCCCCACCCATCCAACTTTCGTAATCCACCAAATGGGAGAACTCCACCGAAACCAGCCATGAATGAGGTTTTCTCCACTTCTATTATTTCATCTTGCTTATCTTCCACAAACAATGCCATTTTTTGTCACCTTCAGAAAAAAAAATATACAAAATGTTTGGTACAATGGCTTTATGTTCCAGGTGAATATCTCTATCAAAATAGAGAGGCGTAATGTAGAAATCACCAATGTTCTTTGGTGAGAATCATACTAACCATGAAAATAACATGGGATACTCCTCAACCAATTACTCAACATTAATAATACCCCTGACTGCAAAAATATTAACTTTTTATGATTATTTATGATATGTCCAATAAATATAGACTTAATTGAAGAATTCCCATGCAATATTTATTATAGGTGGGGAGAAATACTGACTTCTAACCACCCTCATCCAGGTCCTTGATAAAGAAGAATGACATACATGGCCTTTAGAGAATCAAATGTCTTGAGATAATTAATGTTTCATTCAATTTCTTTTAACCAGCTCATTACCTCTATATAACCATTCTAACCTCAATAAAAATGAGGAGAATGAGTCAATATGTTCTGGACAACATAAAAAATGTTGAAAGTATGTATCACCACCACTCGATTTGGAGTCTGGGTATATTATTTAAATTTAAATTCCTCTTCCGAAAGACATGAAGGACTACCTAAAAGAGAAAAATAGTGAATGGGAATTCTAACATTTTGGTATAATGTTTTTGGAGATATTTCTATATATCATGAAACAAGGGCTTATCAACTCAATCATAAGGTAAAACCCATAACATAACACATAAATAAATTATAGGAATTTAATCCCAACCCAAAAAATCTTTTATCAAAACATCCCTACATTAAGAAAACAATTGTATTACCCATTTATAGAACATTAAACATACCCTTTGAAATGTTAATTCCTGATATAAATCCATCACAACTAAAATATTTTTCCATCTCATAGAACTCATTCCATTGTTTCAAAATATCATTCAAAAATTTGGATTTTGAAACTATTTCCATTTTAAATCCAAAACACAACAAAAATTTATTCTTAAAACATCCTCATAAAAACATTAAATAAGTGTCTTTGAATATCATATTTTTAGTCATAAATTTTAAAAAATCAAACAATTTATAAATTGAAATCATTTTCATTCCAATGAAATTAAATAGAACCTATGTAACTCCCCGACCTCATAAGCCTGGAGGTTATGACTTACTTTATTACATTGGCATGATTATAATAAATCAGATCCCAAAGGACTGATCAGTTTAATAGTTTTGGAAAATCAGATTTCATAAATGACACCAATATTATATAGGGAAATATGTAATTAAACATGATGCACAATGAAATTAAATAAACTACATCCTTGAAATGTATTTCAAATATTTAAATTACATGTCTAAGGGGAATGAAAAAAATAAAGATAATATAAATTTTTTGTTAAGAATAAGTACAATATAAGAAATAACGAATAAATGAGAATAATCAATTTGACTTGGTAAATAATTCAGCACACATTTCATATAAATATATAGACAAGGCATAATCAACAAGTCAGGGTAGATAACTGAAACACATTTCATTTAATCAATAAAAATCTAATGAAATTAATCCATAGATAATGTTAAAGTAAAATAACATGGAAAATTATAATAATTTAATTATAAATAATGTAAATTCTTAATTTTTGGATGTTATGTTTCTCAGTCACATGATATCTTTACCATTAAGATCTATTTTCAAGAATGATTAAACTACTCTAATTTGACCAACTGATTCATCTCATGAGAATATCCTTGTATAAAGGGTATTGCATTATCTAATCCCCAACCCATGTTTTTCATTTATAAATAATTCCTCATATAGTGAAATAATCATCTTAATTAATAATCAATGTGCCATATCAAATGTCTGTATTGAATAAATGATACATATTTATCAATAATTCCCATGTTAATGAAATAATTATCAATGTGAGAACCACATGTAAAAATGGTATATAGTATAGGAAATAATAACATCAATTTCATGAGAATTTTTATATTTAGTATAAATTTAGTGTATTAAAAAATGATCATATGGAAGTGATTGTTTCAATAGAATGTTAACAATCACAAAAGAAAGTGATATTGCAATGATAAATTTTACCACAGGATAATTTTTAAATCAAGACCCCTTGGATGAGATAGTATAATTTGAAACATAAAATTCCATGAACTGTAATAGAATCATTATATTAAATGAAAAATGGTTTGTATGTAGACTAAATTATTGTAAATTAGTGTATAATAAAAAATAAGTCTCAATGGAAGGTAAATTGATACAAAATATCTTACCTTGATTCAGAATTGTCACACATATCTTCATCATCCTATATCATAAACTTATGTTAATTTTTTTATTTCATTCAAAAAAACCATTTTTATTATTACTTATATAAAATTTATTACAATGTCGTATAAAACTACTTAAATATTTAAAATTATGTCAGATGTTTTGAGAAAATTCAGTTCATGTGTCAAAAACGAGTTTGGTAGGTCAACTAGGTCGAATGGGTTATTATATTAACTTCTCAAGAATAATAATAATGATATAATTATCATATATATTCCTAAAGATTTATTTTAAAACGAATTATAAATCATTATTATGAAAATCGCACCAATATTACAATCATAGATTTGATAGGTCTTACATATGGTTGAGTAATGTTCCAATTTTTCAATGATCATTTGTGAAAGAAGTTTAGTAACATTTTATCTTTAAATAATGACAATTATATCATAAATACCATTATATTTAATCATATTTACATATATATATATATATAGTTATAGTGATGTAAAAGGAATCACATTGTGTCGAGGAAGCAGTATTCCACATGTCCATGAATGACATTATCAAATAATTAGTGTGTGAAAAGGGTAATATTGAAAATGATATATTATATTTTATGAAAGGTAATAATGTCATTAATATAATATATAATTTTTTATGTCACATATTTATAATTAATACCATCCATAATACAATCAATGTAATGTGTGGATATATCCCATCACTTTGAGGATGCGGTAGTCCACATGTGCAAAAATGATGTTATCATATTTATATAATATGGAAAGAATTAAAGAATGAATTATATAAAAATTAAAATGTATGGAGAAAAAAATATATTTCAAATATATAGTATCAAAAAAAATTCCTCCATATTTCTCTACCATGATAGGTAGTAATGTAAGAAACTAATGACATTGTTCTGCCAGTCGGTAGTCTGTCATACACAAGAACGGAAAATCCATTTCCCATCTGATGGAAGTGTGTATCGGTGTAGGTCAAAAAATTAACATTAAAAAATTAAAGTATATTTATAAATATTTTTTTATTATACAACCATGGAATAATAATAAATGAATAGTTTGATAAATAAATAAATCAAAAGTGATTGTTGAAGAATGTTACCTCTATTTCGGGTAACTCCCTTTGGTTTGCGCCAAAGGTGTAACGCCCCGACCCCGAAAGCCCAGAGTTGGTGCATTATTACGTATGATTGTCTTGATCATAAACGATCATGTCTCGAATGATCAATTAGTTTAGTAGAATTAGAAGTACTAGATAAGCTCATAAGTTTTACATTACATCATAAAATAGAAAACTACCAAAACATTGTCTCCATAAAAAACACTAATATCCCATAGAATATCCCTGTAGTTCAGTCATAATATACTTCTCTGCATCCTAGTTAAAATTAAACATATAAAGGGGTGATCTAAGATACTTATTAAGGATAAAATTTAGTGGAATCATTCATAAATAAGCATAGACATTTAAGGTGGTGTATAAGACTAAAACAAAAGCCTTTTAAACATGAACATCATCATAATATGGAAAATATAAAATCAAATAATGCCATTTACTTTTTAACATGGATATTTTACTAGTCAAATAATCACATGAAATATCAATACCCACTTTCATAATGACGGAAGACATAATTCCAGACTTTTATAACCACATAGTCAAGGCCCTATGCCAAGACTACAAATAAGATTTTGTCAATCCCTTGTGCCAAGACACTAGATTGTCTCAAGAGACCTACTAATGCATCAGGGAGCTATAGCAGGCTCCACCCGTCACATACTAAGTCAAATTCATTCCTCATATGAAAATTTTGAAACATAACATAACCATTCATATTAAAACTATCATACAAAATGTCAATACTTTATCCACAAACCATGAATGGTATAAAAATAACACATATATAGTAATATATAACTCATTCAATAGAATATGGATGATTGTGTTGCAACAGATTAACCACAATTGAGAATAATTTATAATATTTACATCGATGAAAATAATCATCAAAACTATTTTAGAGAAATATCCCCTTTTTCTTGATATCATTTAAAAGCCACACTATTTGTCAAGAAGACTTTAAAAATAGATTTTTGAATCAAAGTGCCCCATACCACATTGAATTTTTTAAAAGGGGTTATAATTTTAATACATTAATGTTCGTATAAATAAATCATTAAAACAATTTTTAAAACATGGTCATTAACAATAATGATTTAGAATAATAAACTTTTAAAACATTTTAAAATGATATTTTATTTAGAGTTTCTAACCTATAGAGAGACACTTGAATACAAATAATTGTGGTAATAAAAACATTATTATATCATGAGAATAAATGTATTCATGATATACTATGTCAATGTACATTATATACACCATATAAAAAGAGAATTTGTGTATAACAACAAAGAAGTCTCAAAGGAATGTAAATTGAGAAGAAATCTCTTAAATAGACTGTATCATTAGGTTAAGGATAAATCAACGACATAATTATGTGTGAAAAATATAAATAAACTCAATATGATTGGATATTAAGTGTAAATCAATCAGAGGACATTCACACATATTCTTGTAAAAACAACACCAACGAATTGGATATTTAATTCAATAAATGGAGATTAAGTTAGAATTACTCTTATCAAGATCATATCGATGACTTGAGAATTTATCAATGGATTGAATATCTTTATCAAAAGTATATACACAAAAAGTGGAGTGTAAATTGTGACATATGAAAATTAATAGTGACTCTACACATAATCTTGGAGAAAAATAATCAATGAAGTATGCGTAAAGCCGAATGAGTAGAAATTGAAATTTAAAATTCCATTATCGATATGGTAACATAAAAAACATACAACCATGAAATAAGGATCATAAAATGATGATTTAAATATCCATTAATTAAATTCTATAACACAATGAATACAATCATGCGCAATACACACACCACATGAAATACATAATTGGTGAACAGTGGAAATCTCACAGAATTAAAAGTGAGAAAAGAAACCCCTTATGTTGTAATATTTCCTTGGTCAAGGGTAGGTTAAACTCTTATATAATGGTAAAATATTTTTTATTAAATTATACAGGAATCATATACATTAATATGATATCATATATGATCTTTTAGCATCGCTTTTTTAATAATATCTTAGTATTATTGTCATTTCGGGTGTTAACGAATTCGTTTTCCTTCATATTATTTTTTATGTGAGTCATATTTGTTATGGATGGGATATATCTTATTCATATCCATAAATATATCATGTCTCTAAATATTATTTTAATTAATAAAATGAAATTTATTCTTGAATGGATATGATGGTGAATGAATCTCATTGTGTTCGTGGAGACGGTAATCCATACGTACGCACGATCAACAATATCATTCTTTTGATATTAAAATAATATATAATTGGATGGTATATCATACATTAAGAATAATTATCAAGTTATATTTATTATTTAAATCAATTACACATCATTATTATAACCATCAAATTTAATAATGTATGGAATAACAATTACACCACGACTTGGCGACGGTAAGTCGTACGTACGCACCTATGGTGACATGTCATTCAAAGGAAGGATAGATTAATGAATATGGATGTACCATATTCACAATAACATCAAATTATATATAATATAATTGAGTTATTATTTTATAATTGAAACAAAAAAGAATGAGGAAGTTGAAGAAGAAAGGAACTTGAATGAGATGATGCGATATTTACCTCTTCTTCGGGTTCTTCTGTTTGATTTGACCAAAAGGGCACCTTAAGTTGGCTTTCTGACATAAAAAGGGCCTCTAGGATGAAGGTAGGTCAGTTTATATGGTATTTTTGTGGACTTTGTTAGACCCAAAATACTTTGAAGGTGTGAATTTCATGGAAGGGGGAGTTCCCATTTATAAGAGGGGTGAGGGGAACCATATAAAAAACTAGAAATATTCTTTTATTAGAAAATAAATTTCGGTTTCTAATGGCTCAAAAATAGATTTTTTACTATCTAATGTGGGGTTGGGTCGAAAAACACTCAACCAACAGGTTTTATATAGGTTTGGGTTACTATATTAACCTTATATTTTAGATTTAACTCATAGTTAAATAGTTTGACATTTACCATGTCTCTTTATATTTTTATATTATATGGATAATAAACATACTATATAATTCCAAGCGAACCCCAAGAGGTTAATTAATGATTCCATTATCATTATATAACTCTTTCGGTCAAACCTTATATTTCTAGTAATAGAATATCAATTAATAATATAATATTTCATTTAAAAAACTCTTTTATGTCAATTTTGACAATATTTGGTATTTTGTTTTTTCTAAATTAATTACAACAGTATTACTTCGAAAAAAAATTCATGTAACCAACCATAATATGAAATATTAACATATAATATTAGTGTAATTCATAAAATTTCTCAACAAACATTTATTTTGATTTTTATAGTATCAATTAGTTTAATATTTCATTAATTTGATAATTATTGCATCATCATTGTGTCATTAATAAATTAAATTATTTAATGCCTAAAAACTGCAAATAAATTAGCATTATTTAGGAAATTGTATTATATTTCTAATTAATATTTATAGTCAAATATATCTCATGTGTAACCCTATATTAAAAATGTTTTAGTTATTAAACATTGATTTTAACACTTTTAACTCTTCTTTGAATTAAATAATAATAAATGTCCTCATCTAATCCAGGGGGGACCAAATAGGTTCATATTTTATTCCTAAGGTTTTTTTGGTCGAATTATACTTATCTAATAGAATTTTTACATGTTTTAGGGTAATAATAATATCATTTTTACCCTTAATTACCCTATTTAATTTTAATAGTGGTGAATGAGAGTAAAAAAGTTACTATTCACCAAATTTTTTTCATTAATCTTATTGAACCAAAATTTTCTTCTTGATATAAACCGTGTCACAAGGATTTTTGAAATTCCATTCATAGAAGATGGAAAATTATGCTTTATGTGAATTTAAAATTCTCCTAGGAGGTGGGTAAAAGACGGTGAAAAGTTCAATAAAATTATTATATATCTAAAATTATTATAATCTGATTCTAATGAATTACATTTAACATATATAGGTATTATTTATCTATTTTGACATAAAATAAATTTAAATAAAATAATTAATTATTTAAATAAAAATTTTATTTTAAACTATAACTCAGTGTTTTTCACTATTCATAAAAAATTAGTAGTTTTTAAAAACATACTAAAAATGCACCCTAAGATAATTTTGATATTACGAATTCAAAAATGAAGAATATTTTAAGAAATAAAAAACCTATAAATTGAATTTATTTGTTTAAAATTAATTCATGTTGTCAAAACTAAAATACATATTGTTAAGAAATAATAAATATCAAAATATTGACATTTCTTTATGTCTAACTTCAAAATGAAATTTCTTCCAATGACCAAAAATTCAATTAAATGGTAAGAGTATAATCTAATTATACATCCAAACCATTCATTTTTTTAGTTGAAAACTATAAATTATTTTGACTAAAAAAATTTTTTTTCATTTAAAATATATTATTTTTCACTACTCACCCAAATATAAAAGTTATCAAAAAAAACCAAAACTTAATTGAAACATAATTCTTATGTCCTGATCCCAATGAAAAAGTTTATTTTGTCAAATTGAATATATAAAAGTTTTAAATATTGTATTTAAAAAGGTTTATCTATTAAAAGGTGGTAAAATTGATTTTTTTTGAAAAATATTTCTTTTATCTAAAAAGAAAATGAATTTGTCCTTACATTATGTCTATGAAACTCATAATATGGATTCTAAAATTATAAGGGTTATATAAAGTTCAAAATTCTGTTAATACTATTTATAACAAATTTTGAATGGAATGTTTGGTATGTCGTGGTGCGCTTGAACATGATGTTGTGTGTAGTGTATGTTATTGAATTACATTGAATAACTAACATACTATTAAATCTTGTGGTGTTACATTATTCCCTCCTTCAATAAATTGTGTCCTCACCATTTTTTAAAATTGGTCTTAGGAATATAATGGAAAGTACTACATCGAAAAAAGTGTCAATAAAACTATCACTTTAAAAGAAAGAAATATAAGTACAAAGGTCACCCAAGATAACCCATACTAGGATTCAATGTTGGAAGACATGGATATGAATGATAACCTAAGTGTCAAGTTCTAATAGAGAGGGATAAAAACATGATCAGGAGAAATTTGAAAATATGAAAACCACAAACTTGTGATGGGATAAATGATCATTAGTTTCCTAGTAAGAAAAGTAAAAGGACAACATTTTTTTTGTATTAATTTACATTGCATAAAGATGTGGAATTAAATTATGAGATTTACTAAGAACGTAAAGATATATATATACTTTTAAAGTAGAGTTTCATTCTCTAATAAATTTATACCACTAAATGATTTTTTTAAACGATGAGTATTCAAGAAGACTTGGTCACACCGAAAGAGCAAGAAAAAACTTTTAGAGAATCACATTACCCACAAAGGATAAACTATATATTTACCATGTATTTAGAGATTAATCAAAACCAAAATGGTTAGTACAAGATCTGATGATCCTCCAAAAGGATATTACTTTAGAAGAGAAGCACTAATCATAATTTCTAAAAGTAAACCAACAATACCCCAAAGTTAAATAAATACCAGTCAATAAACATTTTTCATTAAAATGCTTCAATATAATCAAAACTAATATTGAAACCCAAAACTTAGAATAATTTGGTTATGTAGTCTTCCACGTTAAATTGTATATCCGAATGACATCAACTACTCTTAAAGTCACATACATAAAAGTAATTAACCTAATCACATATTCTTTATTATAGTTTAATATCTTCCATAAATAACCCAAATCCCAATAAATCCACAATAAAAGAATAGATAAAAATTCACCATTACTCATCAAATGAATTCCAATAGTATTCTATTTTCCTTTGGCATATAGTGTACCCAACAAAGCGAACGTTTTCCAAAAAAACATTTATCAATTAATCACCTGGTTAATTTTCATATACTAAGGTTATTCATTCGATAAGATATAATATCCCAAATCAACTTATTATTGACCAATAAAATCATTTAACAAAAAAAATAAGTCAAACTAACTAGGGATTTCACGTAGTCCAGTTGTAGGTGATAAATCCCAATGCACTCTGGTTGTGGGTTCGATTCCCGCAGCTTTTACCGACGCGACGGGTTGTCTCACGGTCTAGATGTTGTCATTTCTCAAAAAATATATTTTATAACATTACCAAAGTAAGATAAATTCGTCAAAATAACAATAACATAATTTCACCACAATTTTCATCTCATACCTTGCATTTTCATCTGAAAATATAATAACTTGTAACTGCTTCAAACCAAATGATCATATAAAACCAAATGGTTATTTATAACTATATCCACAAGAGAAAATATAATTCTTCATCAAATATCATTTTCACATGACAAACTACAGGTTTATAAATACAAGATAAAATTATTCCAAAGTAATCTCATCTACAAGGCGCACTAATACTTTTAAAATTTTATCCAACCATTCATTTCCAAATATATTCTTCTTTGACCAAGATAATATTTTATAGAATAGGGAATTCACTTGGGTAATGTCCAGGTCCCCTAAATTTAAGACAAAATACTGTAAATGGATTCTTGGGGACATTATTATTTTTGTCTGTAGTAATCATCATTTTTACTCAACAATTCATCACTTTATGTCCTTCATTCCAACAAGTAATGCATTTCTTTGTTTCATTGAGACTCTTTCCTGGGTGTATCCTTCAACATTTCCTGCATGATGGAAATCAAGTATTCTTTTTTCCATGGTCACCACTACTATATTTTTTATCATTCATCACATTTCTCTTCTTTGTTGAGTCTGGGAGTTGGTTAATATATATGTTGTTGATCATATTTTTGGAAAACTGATTTGGCATGAACACGATATATTTTATGCCTATCAACATTCCATTTTTTTGCTCATATCCACCACCATTCCCACCTTATACATCATTCACAAAGTTACAATAACTGCATGGGAATCCAGCCATTGACTAAAACCCGAATGCTTTGTGTGAGTAACAGTATTAATAAAATCATTTATAGAATATCATGACACTATATTTTGAATTTGAAACACCTTAGGATTAACCAATGTCATTTATTCTCATCTTATATTAAAATATTTCAAATAGGTCTCTATAGAAAATGTAAATTATATTAAGCATATCCCCCGGGAAGTGTTGTAACCAAGAGTGCAGCAAAACTCGATGTCGTGCACCAGTTCTCATTCGAGTCTAGCTCAGAGCGGTGTTTTCGGGTTTTACCCCTTGGTACATCTGTGCCAGAGCCGCCTCTACCTTATCGTATCCAAATAGTGATGTATTTCTTGGAAAACTCAAAAAATTTCTACAATACAAAAATTTCAGATGTTCTTCTATACTAATCCTCAAAGTCTATCTTAGGGCTATGTACTCTAATCAGAGTTAATATAAATCTCATTTCCAATTTTTGTACTAAAATTTCTCGGATACCAACTGTAACGCCCTAACCCAAAAATCCTTGAGTCGATGCATTATTATGTATCATTGGCACGATCATAAAATATCATGTCTCGAAAGACCGATTAGTTTCGTAGCCTTGGAAGTACTAGATACATTCATATGGTTTACATTACATCATACTATGGAAAACTAAAACTACATTTTTCCCATAGACAACAATGAGATCCGATAGATAATCCCTCCAGGTCAGTCATAATATACGTTTTTGCTTTTTTGGAAAAATAAAACATAGAAAGGGGTGAGCTCCGATGCTTAGTAAGGATAACATTTAGTGGAAATTTTCATAAATAAGCACAAGCATTTAAGGAAATGTATAAAACTAAAACAAAAGATTTTTAAACTTGAACATCAACATAATATGGAAAGTATAAAATCAAATAATTCAATTTACATATTTTCATGGATATTCTACTAGTCGAATAATCACATTAAATATCAATATACACTTTCATAATGATGGAATGCATAATGCCAAACAATCATAACCACATAGCCATGTACTTATGCCAAGACTACTAATAAGATTTTTTCAAGACAATATGCCAAGATACTAGTTTGTCTCATGAGACCTATTGATGCATTGTGGAGCTGTAGCAGGCTCCACCCGTCACATACTAAGTCCAATGCATTCCTCATATAATGATTTCGGAACATAACATAAAAATTCGTATTTAAACTAGCAATCGAAATGTCAATACTTTATGAACAAAAAATGAATGGTATAAAAATAACACATCCCTAGTCAAACATAACACCTTCAATACAATATGGAAGATTATATTGTAACAAATTAACCACAATTGAGAATAATAAAGGATATTGACATAGATGAAAATAATCATCAAAACTATTTGAGAGAAATATCCCCTTTTTCTTGATATCATATAAAAGACACATTATTTATCAAGAAGCCATTTAAAAATATATTTTCAAATCAATGTTTCTCATACCACTTTGAAACTATTAATAGGTGTATTAATTTTAAAACATTAATTTCCATATAAATAAATTTTTAAATCCATTTTTAAAACATTTACATTAATGAAAAATATTTTGAATAATAAACCTTTAAAACATTTTTAAATGATATTTTAGTTAGATTTCTTAACAAAAAAAGAGACAATTGAATTCAAATAATTGAGGTAATTAAAAAATTTTAATATCATGAGAATAAATGTATTCATGATATACTATGTCAAAGTACTTTATATACACCATATAAAAGTGATTTGCTGTATAAAAACAAAGAAGTATCAATAGAATGTAAATTGATATGAAATATCTTATAAAGACTGTATCCTTTTGTTAAGGATAAATCAATGACATTATTATGTGTGAAAAATATAAATACACTCAATATGATTTGATATTTAGTGTAAATAAATCAAAGGATATTCACACATATTCTTGTAAAAACAACACCAACGAATTGGATATTTAACTCAATAAATGTTGATTGAGTAAAAATTACTCTTCTGAACTTCATATCAATGACTTGAGAATTTATCAATGGAGTTATTGGGTTTATCAAAAGTATATCCCTAAAATGGGGAGTGGAAATTATGACATAGGAAAAGTAAAAGTTATCCCATACACAATCATGGATTAAAATAATCGATGAAGTATGCATAAAGCCGATTTAGTGGAAATTGAAAATTCAAATTCCCTTATCTATTTCGTAACTTATGAAACATACACCCATGAAAGAAGGATCATACAATTATTATGTCAATATAAATAAACTACATTATATTAACAAATGAATACAATCATGGGTAATAGTCAAACCAGATGAAACAAATAAGTGGTGGACAATGTAAATCTCATGGAATTAAAAGTTAGATAAAAAACCCCTTAATTTTTACTTTTTCTTCAGTAAAGGGTAGGTTAAAATCCTGTATAATGGTGTAATAATAGTTATTAAATTATAAAATAATTATATACATTAATATGATATCATATATGATCTTTTTACATTGCTTTGTTAATAACATCTTAGTATTGTCATCGATTCGGGTGTTAACGAATTTGTTTTCCTATATATTTTTTGTTATGTGAGTTATATTGTTTATGGATGGGATGTATCTTATTCACATCCATAATTATATCATGTCTCTAAACATTATTTTTATTCATCAAATTAATTTTTTTCTCAAATGGATATGATGGGGAATTAATCTAATCGCGTTCGTGGAGACGGTAATCTGTACGCACGCACGAGCGACAATATCATTCTTTTGATATTAAAATAATATATAATTGGATGGTATATAATATATCCAAAATTATTATCATTTTATTTTTATTATTTACATATATTAATAATCATTATTATACCCATCCAAATAATAATGTATTGAATAATTGTTACACCATGATGTGGAGATGGTAAGCGGTACATATGCACGTATGGTGACATTTCATTCAAAGGATGGATAGAATAATTAATATGGTTGTACCATATTCATAATAATATCAAATTATATAGAAGATTCTAGATTTATTATTTTAGAATGGAAACAATAAATAAATATGAAGTGGAAGAAGAAGGGAACTTGAAAGAGTTGATGATATATTTACCTCTTCTTTGGGTTCTTCCTTTTGATTTGATCAAAAGGGCTCCATAGGATGGATTTATGACCAAAGGAAGGCCTCTAGGATGAAGGGAGGATAGTTGAGAGGGTATCTGATAGAGTTTTTTCAAGACAAAAGGCTTTGATGGTGTGAATTTGGGGGATGGGGTAGTGACCTTTTATAAGATTGGTGAGGGGCACCTTATGAAAAACTTGAAATATTATTTTATAATAAAATCAATTTCAGTTTATAATGGATCCAAAATAGATTATTTAAAGTCTAATGTGGGGATGGGTTGAAAACCACTCAGCCAATAGGTTTTAGACTGGCTTGGTTTACTATATTAACCTTATATTTTAGATTTAACTCTTAGTTAAATAGTTTGACATTTACCATTTCTCTTTATATTTTTTTATTATATGGCTAATAAACTTACTATATACTTCCAAAAGAACCACAAGTGGTTCATTAAAGATACACCTATCATTATATATGTTTTTTTGCCCAAACCATAGATTTTTAATAATAGAATATCAATTAATAATATAATATTTGTTTTGAAACCCCTTTTATGTCAATTTTGACACTATTTTGTTTTTTGTTTTTTCTAAAATCAAAAAAATATTATTACTTCGAAAAAAATTCATCAAACCAACCGTAATATGTAATATTAACATATATAATTTTTGTAATTAATTAAAAGTCTCAAAATACAATTACTTGGATATTTATAGTATCAATTAGTTTAATATTTCATTAATTAGGTAATTACTACATCATCATTGTGTCATTAATAAATTAAATTATTTAATGTCATAAAAATTTAAATAAAATACAATTATATATGAAATCTTTTTGTATTTATAATTAATATTTATAGTCGAATTTTTCTTATGTATAACCCTATATTAAAATTTTTTAGTTATAAAACTTGGATTTTAACTCTTTTAAATCTTTTTTGAATTAAATAATAATAAATGTCCTTATCTAATCCATGTTGACCAACGAGGTTCATATTTTATTACTAATGTTGTTTTTTGTCGAAATATACTTATACAATATAATTATAACATGTTTTAAGGTAATAATAATATCATTTTTACCCTTAATTACCATATTTACTTTTAACCGTGGTATATAAATGAAAAAAAGTTACTATTCACCCAAAATTATTTTCATCTTATTGAACCATATTTTTCTTACTAATATCAACCGTGTCTCTCAGATTTTTGAAATTCCTCTCAGAGATGTGTTAAAAAAAATTTATGCAAATTTGCGAATTCTTCTAGGAGGTGGGTAAAAGACGGTGACAATTTCAATAAAATTTTAATATATCTAAAATTATTATAAAATAACTCCAATGAATTAAATTGAAAACATATAGGTATTATGTATCTATTTTGACCTAAAATAAATTTTAATAAAATAAATAATTACTTAAATAAAAATTCATTTTTAAAGTGTTACACAGTGTATTTCATTATTCATCAAAAATTAAAAGTTTTCAAAAATATTAAAAAAATCCACCCTAAAATAATTTTGATATTATGAATTATAAAATGATGTATATTTTACCAAATTAAATACATATAAATTTCATTTATTAGTTTAAAATAAACATCTGTTGTTAAAACCAAAAAGCATATTTTTAAAAACATAATAACTATCAAAAGATTGACATTCGTTTATGTCTAATTTCAATGTAAAATTTCATCCAATGACCAAAATTGGATTAAATGATAAAAATATAATCAAATTATACATCCAAACCAATCATATGTATAGTCTAAAACTAGAAATTATTTTTATTAAAAAACTTGTTTTTAGATAAAATATATTATTTTTCACTATTCACCCAAATATGAATGTTATCAGAAAAATACCAAAAATTTATTGATAGTAAATTATTATGTCCCGATACAAAAGAAGAATTTTATTTTCTCAAATTGAATTTAAAAAAGTTTCAAATATTGGATTTAAAAAGGTTACTCCATTAAAAGGCGGTAAAATTGCATTTTCTTGAAAAAATCTTCTATTATCTAAACAAAATGAATTTGTCCTTACATTATGTCTAAGAAACTAAAAATATGGATTCTAAAATTATAAGGGTTATATAAAGTTTAAAATTATATTAATACAATTTATAACTTCTTTTGAACGACTAGTTTGGTAAGTCATGGTGCGCTTGAACTTCATGTTGCGTGTAGTGTTAGATATTGAATTACTTTAAAGAACTATCGTACTATGAAATCTTGGGGTGTTACAAAAGGATTTACTTGGTTTTATTTTTTCCCAATGTGATTATTCTTTGCTTATAGGAGAGATGTTGGGAGCCTATTTGGGTATGTTTTTTATAATTACAAGGTATTTAGAGGTGTTTATATGTTTTATGTGTGTGTACATTTTTATGGGGGAGGAGGAGTGGCATTCTGTAAATATAAAAAGTCTAACACTATTGATAGGTCTCAATTACATCATGTGCCACCAATAATGAAAATATGTCAACAAAATTGAGGATATGGAATAAATATGGTCATATAATAGGTTTTTGACGTGTTTCTAGGTCCTTCAGACCCATAATATTAAGGTTTACTCCCTTTTTATGCTTAATTTCACCTTAATAGCATTAATTATTTTTAACATTATTCAAAAATATATTTTTTTTTAAAAAATAAGTTGACCCTTAAAGAAATTATAAATTTATATGATTAAAAATATAGAATCCATATTTCTAAATTCCAATAACAGAATTGGTTGAAATTAATTTAAATTTAATCTCATATATTGGATGAGGAAGAGGGTTTTTAATATAAAAACTGTTTAGAAGTTTGAAATTTTTTTATATCTATTTTCAATGTAAAATTGATTAAAATTAACTAAATTGGATTATTTAATGTGTAATTGATCAAAATTTATAACCAATTTATAATAAAATCTAACATTATAAATAAATTTTTTGGAGAAACGATTTTTGATTAAAATTCAGTATTTTTACTATTCATTAATAAATGAGGCTTCATATAAAAATACCAAAAGATAAACCTAAGAAAATTTTGAAATTCCTCATTAAAAAATGAAGTTTATTTGTACATATAAAATTTATAAATTTTAGAGTTTTTGTTTTAAAATAGGTTTCCCATTAAAAGGTAGGAAAATGGACACTAATACAAAATATTCCTTTATCATTGTAGAAATGGATATTATTAGTGCTATAAAAGCACTAACTGCATGAGTGAGGTTAAAAGAACTGGTCATTTATCAACATTAAAAAAGTGCAGATAAAGTTTTCCTTTATCAGTGCTAAAAAATCACTAATAAATTAGACTTTTATTATCGCTTCTAAAAGAACTAGTAAAGGAAAATTTATCATCACATTAATTTAGTGTAACTAATGTAACCATTTATCAGTAAATACAAAAGTTCTATTGATGGTTATTTTATTAGTTATTATATATGTTTTGATAAATTATAATTTAAAGCATTCTTATAAAATCATGGATAAAAGACTTTTTATTAGTGCTTATATGAGTGTTTATAAAGGGCCATTATTTAGTGTGTTGTAACAGCACACCATAGCAACATAAATACACTGTATATCAACAAAAACATGTCCCAATATAGAATATAAATGAAATAAAATTTATTAAAAAATTAAGAAAAAACGCTATATTATAAACATTTCAAACATTTTATTATACAATTACATAAATACAACTTATTGCATACATTAAAAAACATTTGTGCTCCTTTATCTATTAATCATGACCCAACTCATGATATTTCCCAAAAAAACCCCTACATGATTCAAATAATTCACTTATATAAGGAAAAATTATTATTTTAATAATAATATAAATAAATAAATTAACAAAGAGTTTTCATTTTAATAAAATTGATGTCAATTTTAAATAAAAAGACACGCTTGGATCCATATCAGTCAATCCATGTATCATATTGAGGTGCGAATGATTCTAAACCATCCTAAATGACATGTGTATCATTTTCCTAAAGTATCAAACGAATATGAATGTTTTTTCTCAGTTTTGAGTACATTATTTTTCATTTTTACTAAAATATCATTTAAAACTAAAACCAGACATTTTTTACTCATTCTAATTACATCATATATCAGTTTGATGTGATATATATTCTTACATGTCACAAATTACTTATTAATTGTTGCTAAAAATTATTAATAAAATATGAGTGTGTTTGATTATTTTTTACTTAGGGACACTTTTTGAACTACAATGTCAATTTTCAAATGATAACAGAAACATTTAGTCACTCAATGAGCATCATGTGTCAGATTGAGATATGGATAATTTCTATACGTCAAAAATGACATATATATCATTTCGATAATGTATCAAAACAATCTGAATGTATTTTCTCATTTTTTAAGACCATTTTCCATTTAACTAAAATTTATTACAATTTTAAGTAAAAATATGCACATTGAGTCATACTTGTCACACTCTACATCATATTGAGATGTGAATGATTTTAAAATGTTCCAAATAATTTATGGATAATTTTCTTAACGTATCAAAACAATCTTAAAGTCATTTATCAATTCTGAGTAAGTCACTTGTCTTTTTTAATAAAATGTCAATTTAAAATTGAAACATGCACTTTGACTCATACTAATCAAATTGCATATAACATTGATATTTTAATGATACCTACATATCAAAAATGTTTTATGGGTCATTTTATTAATGTATTTAAACAATTTGAAAGAATTTCCTTGGTTTTGAGTAGGTCAGATGGCCTTTTTACAAAAATTGATGTTTATTTTAAATAAAAACATACTTGGAGTCTTATCAGTCACACAATGTGCCTGATTGAAGTGAGAATTGTTTATGCACGTCTCAAATCACATATGGATCATTGTACTAAACTATTAATACAATATGAATGTGTTTGTTCAGTTTTGAGTAGGTGAGTTTGTTTTTTACAAAAATTAATGTGTATTTTAAATCAAAAGACGAAATTAGAGTCGTACTGGTTACACCGTGTATCTAATTTTGGTTAGGATAATTCCAACACATCTCAAATGACATATGAACTGATTTTATAATATATAAAACTATATGAATATGTTCTCTTGGTGTTGAGTATGTCATTGGCCTTTTTTACTAAAGTGTTATTTTAAGTTGGAAACATGCACCTTTCACTCATTCTGATCACATCATGTATCAGATTGATGTGAAATATATTACTAAAATTTACAAGTGACATATGAATAGTATTACTAAATTAGCATGGAAATATTAGTTTGTTTTATTGGTTTTATTGAGGGATACTATTTGAACTAAAATGTTGATTTTAAACTAATAACAGACACTTTGGGTCATATCAGGTTCATCGTGTAACAGATTGAGGTGTGATTGATTCCTACATGTCACAAATGAAATATAGATCATTTTTGTAATGTTTAAGTACAATATAAATTTTGTTTCTTATTTTTTAGTAGAAAAATGGTACATTTAATTAATTTTGATGAAAATTTAAAATAAAAATACACTTTGAGTCATACCAGTCACAATGTGCATCAGATTGAGGTGTGTATTATTCCTACACATACCAAATGACATATTATTTTTTTTACTAATGTATAAAAACAATATGAAAGTTATTTCTATGTTTTGATTATTTCACTTGTCCTTTTTACAAAAAATTCTTTCTAAAATTGAAACATGCTCATTGACTCAAACCAATCGCTTTGTGTATTAGATTTAGGTGAGGCAAATTCTTATGCATCAAAAATGACTTATAGATAATTATACTAACGTATTTGTAAAATTTAAATGCATTTTCTTGTTTTTTAGTAGGATATTTGAATTTTTACTAAAATTGATATCAATATTAAATAAAAAGGCACACATGGATTTATATCAGTCACAAAAATAATCATATTGTAGTGTAGTTGATTTATGTCTGTCTCAAAGATCATATTAATAATTGTTCTAATGTATCAACACAATCTGAATGTGTTTTTTGGTTTTGAGTATGTCGGATTTTTTTTACTAAAACTGATTAAAATTATAAATTAATATTCATATATACTCACACTGGACACACCATTCATTGGATTGAGTTACAGATGCTTCTTATAATGTCCAAATCACATATATATTGTTTTCTTAAAGTATCAAATCAATCTGAATGTTTTTTCTCAATTTTGATTTTGTCACTTATCTTTTTTTACTAAAATGTCATTTTCAACTTTAAAAACACACATTGACTCATACGTATCACATCGTATATTGGTTTGACATGATGCCAATTCATACACGTCACTAATTATTTATGAATCGATTCCCTAAACAATCATAAAAATCCACCAGCATTTTCTTGGTTTTCAGTGAGTGACACATTTTAATGTAAATTGTCGATTTTAAATTAATAACAGACACATTGAGGAAGTTTTATTTTTTACTAAAAATAATGTCAGATTAAAAAAATATGTACTTGGAGTCATACCAGTCACATTGTGTGTTTGATTGAGGTATGTATGATTACAACATTTCCCAAGGTCACAAAACAATCATAAGTATCAATATCACCATGATTTCTATTGACATTATTTGATGAACAACCAACACTGCATTAACATCATTGAATAAACCACATCAACTTAAAATTGATCCATCCATATAAGAAAACATCTATTATGTGACTAAAACAAAAAATAAATAAATAAAACTTAAATATGAAAAAAAAAATCTTTGGGAAATGATTTTACTATGAAAACATCATGATTTCCTATGTTGCGGCTCAGAGGTAGTGGAGTTTCTCTTTATGAATAGGTAGTAGAGGCTACTTTATGTTAAGTGATAGATGTCAACACTATAGGGGTGAATGGCTTTGAGAGAGAATAAGTCTATTGATGTTTTATTTCAAAAATGCATGAAAGATGGGGAAATCACCCCCAATCGATTGAAAGTATCCCTATGTACAATATAAAATTTATTATTTGTGTAATACTAAAAAAATAATTTAAACTTCAATATGAAACAATACATAATTTATATGGAAAATTATTTTACAGAGAAAACATTAAAATTACCTCTGTAATTAAGAAGTGGAGTAAATGATTAAATTCCTACAAAGTCAATGTAGAGAACTTGAATAAAATTGATAAATGTCAACATTTTAGGGGTGAAAGGATTTGAGGGAGCAGAATTTTGTGCATGTTTTTGTACAAAAAGTCATGAATGATGGATAGAGCAACCCATCTCGAACAAAATAATCAACCAATATAAGAAATAAATTATTATGTGAGTAACACTAAAAATTAATAAATTGAACATAAATATGAAACAATTAATTAATTCTTTTGTCAATGATTTTATAGTGAATTCATCAGGATAGCATCTGTAATTGATTAAGGGTAGTGTTGTTTCTCTTTTTTAAAATAAAGGGGAGGTAATGTGAAAGAATGTGATAAATTAAATACTGATGGGGTAAAAATTTTTTGAGGGAGAAGATGAATTTTGTTGTTTTGATGTAGAAGGGAATGAAATATGGACATCACAAACAAACAATAACAAAATAATCAACCTGAAAATGAATAAATTATTATGTGATTAATACTAAAAAGAAATATATTAAATTTAAATATGAAATTATAAAATAATTCTTTGGACAATGATTTTACTGTGAAACAATCAAGATTATATTTGTAATTGAGAAGAGGTAGTGTTGTTTATCTTTCTGCATAGGTAGTAGAGGAAAGATTAATGAAAGTGATAAATGCAGCATTGAAATGGTGAAAAGGTTTTGAGGGAGAAGATTTATGTTGAAATATTTCTGTAGAATGGCGTAAAATATGGACAAATCACCCCAACTCAAACAAAATAATATACCTATATAACAAAATAATTTTTTATTTTAGTATTACTATGAAAATTAATTATTCATAAATATAAAATTATGCATTAATTCAATGGATAGTTATTTTACTGTGAAAACATCTAGATTACCTCTATGATTGTGTAGAGATAGCATCATTGCACTTCTTGAAAAGCCATGACTCATTATAGGAAGAATATATCTAATTAACATAATATGACCTCAATCTGTGTATTCTTTATTGGAGGTATATGTAGGTGTACAACTCTACTATATATGGTTTTTAAAAAGAAGAAGATTCTAGTAAAATTATGTCGTACATTTCGACGCTAAATGAAATAGATAGAAACAAGCATCAAATCTTACAAAAAAAACGTGAAATTCATTTGATTTTAGAACTTATAACATCAAATTAGTCATTGAAATGACATTTTTTATATATTATGAATACCCTTGTGGAACTTTTACACTAGTAAGAAAAACATTATCTTTCAATTATGAGTATGTCACTTGTTTTTTTATTAAAATGTCATTTTAAACTAGAAACACACACATTGACATATATCAATCTCATAATGTATTTCATTGACATGAGGTTGATTCCTATTGATCACAAAGGACTTATCTATCTATTTACTAAATTATAAAAAAAAATATGAGAGTGTTTTGTTTGTTTTTAGTGACTGACTTTTCTAAACTAATCTATGAATTTTAAATACATAATGGACAAGTTGAGTCATAGAGGTCACACAGTGCATCAAATTGAGGTGTAGATAATTCATATATGTCTCAAATCACATGTTGATTTATTCACTAAGTGTGAAAATAATTACATTCCTCTATTAACATCTTTTTCCAATCATATAAAAACTATCATTTTTTTATAAAATAATCCTATTTAAAGAACCATGTTTTATAAAAAACATTATAAAAAATAATAAACCAATTAGATTATTAATGTTTTATTTGGATCATTGAGGATAAAAATGAATGTAATTCATCATTATGTCTACCTCCATAATAAATAAAATAAATTTATTTTAGTGTTATAAACTCCTTAAATAAAATTACACTATATCAATCCAAGACCCCATGGGTGCACTGTACTGCAGTTTCCATTTTTTTCTTATATCTCGACCATCTCCATTTCATTCTCGCATATCACTCTATCACTTCTCTTGTTGTGTGGATCTATTCTCTAGAATGTGTCGGTGAAAATGGAGCATCAAGTCAATTACAAGTTTAAATGGTGTAATTGTTACCAATGGGTGGTATTACCCCTTTTAAATAACACAATGAAGTACAATTATCATCCACATTAGCTCATATCCCATACAATTATCATTTCATTTTGTTGATTTTCATATGTACTCCATATCTTTTTGACATTCACATATGATGCTTCAAATAATCTAAGCAGTAATAATCCATGGGATGACTAATGCTCATAGTATTACAGGAGACATAAAAGTGATGGGGTATGAGTCCCAAGGAAAAAAAATTCCATAATAACGTTCAGGATTTTAAGATGATGAGGATAGAAATTTTAATTCATTATGTTATTTAAAAGGGTAAATTCCTCCCATTTGTGAGAATTACACCATTGGATGTAGTTATTAATGAGATGACTCTATTGACACTGACTAATTTTAAAGAAAATATGTACACAACAAAAGAAAAGATAGATTGAACGTAGGGAATGAAATGGAATGGGGGAGATAGAATAATCAGAATACACAACTATAGTGCTACGCAACTAGGGAGTCTTCTGTTTCTATAATTTAAATTTAGCTGATGTGTGTATGTTAATGAAATTAATTTATTTTATTTGACGTGGAGTAAGAGTTAATGATGAATAAATATCATTTTTATCCTCGAATTTATCTACATGGATATAAATTAAAATTTAATGAAATAATTAGTTGATGATTTATTTATAATGTTTTTTTTTTGATAAAACCTATGTTTTCTAAATGGTTTTATTTTATTAAAATAATTATAGGGATTTATATGATTGGAAAATGAGGTCAACGGAGGCGTTAACATCATTCACACTTACCTCGATAAGTAATAAACCTGAAAGGGGTTCATACCATCCATTGTCAAAGAATATAAAATGTAGGTCATTCCTAGTTTAATACCAGAGTTTTCAAAGGTGTGCACTACAATAAGGTTCAAAGGCCACTCTAGGATGCGACACGAGCTGTGGTGCGAGACCCGACTAAGGCGTATGCGCACATATGTAGATATTTATATATATGATTATTATTATTATTATATATATATTTATTTATTTATATATTCTATTTCTTTTTATTTTTCTATAATATATATATTTGAATACTTATTATTACAATTATTATATATATACCTATATATATTTCTTTTTATTTTGTAATTTTAGTTCTTTGATTTTAGATTTTGGTCGGGGGTTTCCATTCACAGGATGGAAGTCACATGTTCATCATCTCTAGTGGTAGATCTTTATAGAAGCTGTAAATAGGAGCGCAAAAAGGGTGTTATTTATTTGGGGTAGAGTGGCATGGGGTTTTCTATTACTATGATTTCCATGATCGCTTACACCCAAGATTTTTATCTTTCCCACCAAGATTGATTGTAGCCTACCCACGATTTCCACAATCACTGGTACCCAAAATTTTCTCCATTGTGGTGCACCATGATTGTGTCTAGTGTTGCAGTAACTTTCAGGTTGGCGCTTGAGGTGCGCACCTTTTGCAAAATATAAGAACCCATATCTTCTTTTCAGGTATGTTTTTCTTTTTTGTTGTGTTTATAAGAAAAAAGTTGTTTCTGGAAATTTTTGAAGCACACATAGTGTACTTTATGGTTACACACCATGTACTTGGTTACCGTGGGTAGTCAGGTGTTGGCTGCGTAGCAACCTTTCACATGGCCATGTGTGATGACTTAAAGGCCACCAATAGTAGGGTACAGAAATGGTTAGTACATGCCATGTAATTCAAATGTACATGTCGTGTATTGAGTTTTTTTATTAAACACACCGGGTTCACGTCTAATGGAAAGAACCATCTCCTTCTCAACATACTTTGTCCAAGAGCCCCAAGCAGGAACATATATTTGACGAACCCCTCAACATTTTTCCATCCTCTGAATCTAATAATGACATTTTCATTAGAATAACATCGGTTATTTCTCTCTTCTCCTAGAAAAACATCCCTTGATTTATCCTCTTTTGAGTGTTATCGTGGGTTGAACATTTTATATGTTTTCATGAATCTATGGAGTTGTAAGGTGATTAAAGCCTCGTGGTCCATGTATATTGACCTCCCAATGTCGAGGTAGTTGGTTTGTTCCTTTCGTTAGATAGTATAAGAGTTTCATGTGCAATATTTTTCAATAGCCATGAATGGGGTGTTGCGCGTCTATCATTTTCACCCTATTGATTTTATGTTGTGGTTGTATGCTTGGGTGGGTGACATTTGATTGTAAATAGGGTAATTTTTTGTCCATTGGATGTGTTTCTCATGCATGTTTTTATGGTTTTGGGCTTTGGGACTAGTTGAATGGTAGGCTGCTGTTTATATTTCCATGCCTAGTATTGTATAATGGTGTGACTATTACTCTGACATGCTGATATTTTGTATAATGCTATCTAAGTAGTCTTGAGGTTTACTTTGGCTGATAGGCGATTTAATAATTTTTTACTCACACAGGGCTGTGAGAACAAATTGTAGTATACCATAGGGAGAATGGACGTAAGGGCTTCTCTAGAGTGTCATTTATAATATTTCGATGTGAGACCACTGGGGGGAATTGAAGTTTAGTTCTTCCTCAGAGCGTCTATAGTTCCTTGATGCAGGAAATTGAGTGAATGTGATTTAAGTTCTTCCCTAGAGCTCCATTAGTATTGATACAAGACTATAGGGGAAATTGATGGTGAGTGCTTTCTCAAAGATTCTATACTTTAGCTGAACCCGAGGGGTGAGACTGTGTGTGCAACCCAAAGGGTTTCTTATATCTATTAGGTAGGACTAGAGGGGATAGGCTATTAGTAATTCAAATAGGGTTACCTATTGTGTTTATCTGCTTTGATTAGCTATTGCATGATATCTAAAACTATGGATTATTACTGTTGAGTACTTCCTTGTTTACCGCTTTCTGCACTTTTACCTGCCATAGATTCACATACTATTAGGCACAGATCATTTGGTGGTTGCCTACTTGGATTCATCTCACACCCTATTTGGACCATGGTTTAGGTCACAAATATATTATTTTGTTGCAGGTATAGACAAGGGAAAGCACCCTTCTACATCAGGTACTTGATTGCATTGGAGCTGGATAGCATGGGACCAAGCTGAGGCTTGCAATGTTGATCAGTTTCATATCTATTTTCCTTTTGTACTTTTGTTTAGTACTGTATTCATCATTTTGACTTTTTTGGTTTCTTACCTAGACATATATGTATCATGTATCATTTATATATATATAGATATATGCTCTGGTTGTTCCTTTATCAGTATTCCGTTTTTACTGTTGTTTGGTGTTATTAATGCTTCTACTATTGTATATCTATTTACTTCAACTGTGTACTTTGGCAATAATGGGATAGGTTTTCCACTATCACACCCAAGTCCCTTTCTTCTAGTCAGCAGCCTTTGACATTCCGGGAAATGCGCTTGAGGCCATGTGACCAACTGAGTATGGGCACCTCTTAGTGGATTCTAGAACCAGGACATTAGAAATTGGAATCATAGGAAACAATTTTCTCTTGATTTATCAATTGGAGCCTTTTTCCAGGGATAGGAAGGAATAGGTACTTGGTAGTAAGTTGTGGTTGGTAGTAGCTAACCCGTGTACAGGGAAAATCCAATCTACCTCATTTATTGTGATTTTTTGGTATTTCAATTTTAAAGTTGATTTGATTTTCACCATTTGGGTGAATCACGTGTTTTTTACTATTATAGGTGATTTTATTGAGTTTGTAATTATGTTGCAACCTGATGAGATGAGGGTATTCCTTCTCATTCATCATATAGAAACTTGGTATAATCACAAGTCATTCATTGTTTCCATGATATTTGGGATGCATAAGTGATTGAATGGTGTTGTGATAGATGTTGTGTAGAATATGATATTTGTTTTCCTAGAATCCTTGATAAAATACTTTACCTATGTTAGAGCATTAATTGTGTAGGGTTTTGTTTGAATTAAGGCCATATTTTGGTTCTCAAGGTGTTATGGGCCCTCATGGACTAGAAAGTTGTTGATCATTTCCTATTTAATCATGTTTATACAATTTATAAGTCATCTATCATTGATTTTCTGGTAGAATGGGCCCTCACGAGTTGGCATTTGGCACCTTCAAGGTTTGTTTCAGTGTTTTCTGGGTTCCGAAGTAGTTCTTGAGGCTTTCTGTCTAGAAATACTCAGAATACACGCCATGTAGTTTTGACTACACACCATGAGTTCTTTTGTTTTAGAAGATACTATTTTCTATAATAACACATTATGTACTTTATTTAAACACCGTGTAGATTCTAACTGTGTTGTAGGTCGTGTGGGAAGAGACACAGGATAGTGAAAATCTTATGGGAACATGCCATGTACTGGTGGTGCACACTCTGTGGTGTTGACCCTATATATGCCCATGTAACTTACAAAATTTACGGATAAACCTTAAGATATACACAATGTGTCGAGATTGAACACATCATGTAGTGTAATACTAGTAACTCGGTCGTGTAGCTAACAACATGGTTTGGTGGAGTCGCTTCTTATACACACTGTGTCCACAG
The DNA here is from genome assembly GCA_963277665.1 of Viscum album. Classification (NCBI taxonomy): domain Eukaryota; kingdom Viridiplantae; phylum Streptophyta; class Magnoliopsida; order Santalales; family Viscaceae; genus Viscum; species Viscum album. Next base: position 823,335,692 of record OY728141.1, on the reverse strand, counting down.
TGAACATTTCATTTAGTCTGACTCAGGTACCAAGCCATGTCACTGACAATATGGGTCGGTGTTATCCTTTCATTTACATGTTGGTTCCTCCTGGAACATGCCGTGTAGAGTGATATTGATGTCTGGCCATGTCGCTAACAACATAGGCTAGCCGAAGCTTATCCAGTACACTCTGTGTCTACTGAGAATACACCGTATAGGCTTTTCTAAAGAGAGCTGTTTGGATTAACCATGTAGAAGGACTCCGGTAGAGAAATATGATTCAAGTAGACATCGTGTGTTAAGACAACACACTGTGTGTTTGGGGTGATACATGAACAGTTTTGGAAGATGTACACACCCATGTGATTGACTTAAGAGAACACGTCGTGTAGGGTTTATCCACGTCGTGTAGTCATGTTTTGTAAAACATGAATTTTTTCTTCCTCTTATTCTCTTATTTAATTTATAGTTTTATGTAATTGATAATGTTTATCTATGGTGTGTATTTGACATTATAGATTCATGCCACTGAGACGTCCTCTCGTTGTCTGCCAGTTACAGGGCAGTGATCAGATGCCGGATATGGCCAATCTGGGTCTTCCCCCATACCCTCCTATTGTGCCTGTCTTGGAACCAGTAGTTATACTTGATACCAGTGCTAATGCATAGTTCATGGAAGGCTTTATATGGTTTATTCATACATATCTAGTGTCAGTGCCTCATTCCCCGTCGATGGAAGATTTGACACTGGTTTTTCTACTACTGCATCCTCCAATATTCTCATTGGATAGAGGACCTCAGTCTGTAGAGTCATGGATAGATGCCATGGTGATGTTCATGGACCATCTAGATACGCCTCCAGGGAGGCGGGTCAAACTTGCAACCTATATGCTTCCGGATTCCACCATGATATGGTGGGATTCTATCTCACAGGTGTGTCATCAAGAAGTTATGTCTTGGGAGGAGTTACGGTGCGTCTTCTATGACAAATTCTATTCCAAGACCCTGAGCGTCGTCTGAGCCCAAGAGTTTATGAATTTGGAGGAGGGAACACTTTCTGTCCTGGAGTATTCCTCATTCTTCACCAAGATTATGATCTTTAAACCCTTCCTCGGGAGAGATGGGTTGTTTGTATAAAGGAATCTTTAGGATGGTCTCAGGCATGACATTCATTCCCAGGTGAACATCTTCTGGTTTATTTTCATCACATAAATCATCATCTAAGTGCTAATAATGGAGTGAAATCTAAGGTATTCTATAGTTGTGATCTAGGGAGGCTCAACATCCAGAGTTAGCATTCCTCCTAATGAAAGTTGGAAGCACCTCATGGAGTCTTCGTGCAGAGATTGAAGGAGGATAGATACATCTTTTGGTAGCTAAGTGGTATGATACGAGTGGAGAAGAGTGGATTTATGAGGCCACAGTGCCAGAGAGACCCAGTGGAGTGACGATATTGTGGAAATATGGGTCACCTTCAGCGTTTCTGTCAGGTATTATAACTAGCAGCTGGTGACAGGGGTTCTTCTATTAATTCTCATATAGGAGAAAATCCACCAGTTTCTCAGCAGTCTGGGAACTAGAGTTCTTCTGGTCGTTTCGGCTGAGTTGGAGGTCTTGTTCTCTGTGGTCAGTCTCCAATCATTCAGCACAATTAGAGTGGATCATCTTAGAGGGGTCATCCAAGGTTTCATGGACATGGAGCGGGCTATAATTTTTCAGTGGATAATACCTAACATGAGCAGGATGTTGGACCTTCCACACATCAATGTATAATTCTAGTTTCCTCGGTTTTATCTTCAGCAATTTTCGATACAGGGGATTCTCATAGGATTTTATCTATTGTTTTTGTGGAGATCCTTGGGCTCTACATCATATAATCTACCATCATTTTGACGCTAGACACATTGTTGGGGACTAGAACAACTAGTTTACGTCAGTGCAAGGAGTTCCCTCTCGAGGTTGGTGTATGTCACTTCTTATGGGATCTCTATATCCTATAGATGATAGGCTATGATGTCATTCTCAGAATGGACTAGCTAGTTCCCTTCCAGGTAGTCATCGACTTTTATTGCCACAGGGTGAGTTTCATATCACCAGAGGATGGATCTTTTCTTTATAAGGGTGAGAGAGAAGTCCAAGAGAGCAGCGAGGGTCTAGAGGATCATAGGTTAGGAGGATTTATAGCTCATATGGCTCATCTGTATCCATATGATCATAGAACTTCACAATTATACTTTCTTCCAGTGGTGGATTATTTTGATGATGTCTTTCAATATAACTTTTCAGGTTTTCCTTCGGAGTGCGAGGTGGAATTTTTTAAAGATCTTGTGCCAGGAGAGGCACCCATCTCCATTACTCTTTATAGGAGGGCTACACTAGAGTTATAGGAGCTCAAGAAGTTGTTGGAGGAGTTGTAGGAAATGTGTATCATCAGACCCAGTACATCTCCTTGTGGTTCGTCTGTCCTGTTTGCGATGAAGGAAGACGGTACTCTTATGCTTTGTGTGGATTATCGGAATCTGAACAAGTTGATGGTCAAGAACCAATATCCCTTGCAGAGGATTTCTGATATCATAGATCAGCTTTGAGGGCCCCTGGTTTTCTCAAAGATTGACTCAAGGCCCAGTTACCATCAGTTGCATGTTAGACCAATAGTTATACCTCTTACTGCCTTCTGAAGTAGGTAAGATCTATAAGAGTATATGTTTATGTTGTTCTGTCTCACGAATGTGCCAGCAGTTTTCATGGCAACGATGAACCGAGTGTTCCATCCGTATAGGGATTCTTTCACGGTTGTCCTTATTTCAGATATCTTTTTGTACTCTAACACTTGAAACTATGATACCACACATCTTGATTTTATTAATATCACACTGAAAGATCATCAATTATATGCTATGTTATCAAAATTCCACTTTTGGATAGACCAGATTCACTTCTTGGGTGATGTTATCTCATAGACAGGAGTGTCAGTAGCCCCATAGATTGTGAGAAGAGTAGTTTCCTAGGAGTATCCATAGAACATCATTGAGGTGTAGATTTTTTTAGGGTCGGTTGGATACTACATATGTTTGATTTAGTACTTTTCACGTTTATCAGCACCACTGAAGGGTCTGACTAAGAAGGTTTTAATGTTCCTGTTGTCATATTCTTGTGAGACATCTTTTCAAGAGATGAAAGGGAGGTTGACTTCAGCACTGATATTGGGCTTTCCAGAGCTGAGAAACAGCTATACTGTGTACTGTGATGCAGTCGGTATCAGGCTGGGAGCTGTGCTTATGTAGGGTGATGGAGTCATTGCATACGGGTCTCAACAGTTGAGGCCACAAGAGAAGAATTACTCGACGCATGATCTAGAGTTGGAAGTAGTTGTTCATTCCTTACGCTTTTGGAGACATTATCTTCTAGGAGGGCATTTTTTGGTTTTCACCAACCACAGAAGTCTCAACTACATATTTACTCAGCGTGATCTAAATTTGAGACAGTGAAGGTGGGTTAAGTACCTTCAGTCTTTTGACATTGAGCTGGCCAACATGCCTAGAAAAGGCAACACAGTGGCTGATGCATTGAGTAGGAGGACTCAGATATAGGCAGTTTAAGAGGCCAGTAGTGAATGGTAGATTATGGATCTTTTCTAAGAGATGCATTTGGAGGTTCATGATAGATATGGTCAGAACTTTCGTTCTTCTATAGCTATTACTTCTACACTTCTTGACCGAGTATAAATGAGGTAGTTATCATATTCTGAAGGCTTGGCCATGCGGGAATGTGTGTCGGGAGGGGACCCTATTCTTTGAAGGACCATAGGCGAGGTGGGGAACTTTCGTTTCGAGGGACGTGTATGGGTTGCAGGAGATATACACAAGGAGTTGATGTGAAATTTTCATTCCTTGTTTTGGAAAGTTTATCCTAGTGTCACCAAGTTGTATCGTGATCTACACCATCAGTATTGGTTGCGAGGTATGAAAAGAGATGTTGCAAGTTTCATCATGAGGTGTTCAACCAGTCAGCAGGTGAAGGTAGAGCATCAGCAACCAGTAGGGATTTTGCAGTAGTTAGCCATTCCCAAGTGGAAGTGGAATGATGTCATGATGGATTTTGTGATAGGGATTCGGAGGACGCCTCGAGGGAATGATGCAGTATTTTTTGTCATTGAAAGACTTATGATTATTTCTCACTTCTTTCCGATCAAGGAGACTTTTAGTGTTGATGAGCAGGGATGGTTGTACATATGTGATATTGTACATCTTCATGGAGTTACACACTTCATCATTTCAAACATGGACGTAGGTTTTAATTTAGGGTTCTGCATGGGTATACAGAAAGCTTTGGGTAGACATGTACATTTGAGTACTGCCTACCACCCTCAGAAAGATGGCCAATCCAAGCGTATGATTTAAGTGATTGGGGAAATTCTCCTAGCATGAATCCTAGATTTTGGAGGTTTTTGGGAGAAGGATATACCTCTTGTGTAGTTTTCCTAAAATAGTAGTGTTAATGAAACTATTAATATGGAACCTTATGAGGTTTTGTATGTTAGGACATGCTGATCATCCAAATATTGGCTGGAGTGTACAGACCCGAAGTTTGACGTACATGGACTTTACATTACTTTTGCGGAATACTTAGTACATTACAAAAAACACACACACAAAGATCGTAATAGTTTAGTGTCTTTGGAAACTCGGAATATAATATTCTAATCGTGGTGAAAGATCTTCAAAATCTCCCATAAAGATCTTCCTTTTTTTACCTAAAACCTTTCTTTATATCCTGGGGAAAAGAAAACAGAAAAGGGTGAGCTCAAATTCTCAGTAAGGGTAAAAAAAATAAATATCAATCACATCATATACATAAGCACATAACTTTTGGAAATCTTAACCTGCAAAAGAGATCATAATTTCATAACATGGGGTAAATCATGGCAGTGAAATGTAATCACAATAATCATAACTTAAAACATGAAACTTTGTGGCATTCACACATAATTATAGAGAATCATTTCTTGTTAGTCAAGACTCATTGCCAAGACTATCTTAGTGGACAAAGTCCCTTTCTGAATCGAGTAACCCTCGTTTCAGTCATGTTTCATTGAACCGGTATAACCTACCATTTCAGCCATGTCTATCTCATGAGATATAAAATCTTTACCCAATGCATTGGATGGAGATATAGGTCCCACCCATCTTATAATGAATCCTTTCTTATGTGTGCCACATAATCATAAATCATTCATCATCGCATAACCCATGTAATAAAAATGGGATTCTTAAACAACATGACATCATAAAACAATTCATATAAGATAAAGGAATTCATAAAAATGTTTCCATCACAACATAATCAAATCCATGTAATAATAGGGATAAAAAAAGAACCCTTTTATTATCTTAGATGGAAAATAATTTTGATAAAAAACTTGAACATCATTCTTGAGGAAAATATCCTTTCTACTTCAAAAACACTTTTCCTTTCTTAACATGTCATACAATTTTAAACTAAAAGAAGTTGATTAAAAATAAACTTGAATACTTGTAAAGGAAGCTTCTTGGAAATAATGTTTTAAGAATCCATTCATGCCGTATAAGTTAAAAAAAACATTCTTCGTACTTTTGTTGGAAAAGTCAAAAAGTACCTCGTACGAAAAACGACAAAAGATTCCTTTCATACATATTACTAAAAACTCACCGAAGGGTAAAAATGGATTTAAACAATTGTAGGTTGATGGAAATAATATTACATATTGACGAATCATGGATGTGGATGATAAAATACACCCCAGTAAATACTTACGAATAAACAATCTCGGATAAAAATGAGATTGTGATATTTCCCTTACCTTAGGTCCGATTTGCTTCGTATGTGTCCGAACCTCCTGTATAATGATTTAAATAATGTCATTGACTTATTACAGAATCATATTCATTGTTATTATATCATATATGATTCACTTATGACATTATATTACCCGTTCTTTTGTTAATTCCATGTTAAAGAAGCGTTTTGGGTAAAATCGTTTCATTTATCGTAGGTGTTTTGACTTGTTGTTATTGACATTATTATTACTTATATCATGATTTACATACTTCCAGAATATACAATATGATTTATATATCATATATATTCAGTATATATATATATAATAGATAGATAAATAAAATGAAAAACACCGTTCATGGAGACGGTAGTCCGTACGTACGCATGAACGCTGTTTTCCTTTCCTTATTGTCTTGAAATGGAAGTAAGTAGATGACATATATATATATATATACATAAATACATTATCTTTATAATTTCATATATTTCATTATTATTTCTTATATATACTTTATAATCATTCTTAAATGGTTAACATGGAGAATGAATCTCATCGCGACGTGGAGACGGTAGTCCGTACGTACGCACGAGCGATGATATCATTTCCAAAAATATTGAATTGAATTGGAGTGGATTATACAATATATCAGAATCAATATGATGTTGTAATAACTATGTATAGTTATTCATTACACCATTATACCCATCCATGTAAGGTGGTGGTGGAAAATAGATTACACCACGGCGTGGAGACGGTATTCCGTACGTACGCACGCGCGGTGATTTCTTTTTCCGTAGGATGGATAGATGGTGAAATAGGGTTTTTTCATACTTATAATAACATATCAATATATGATTGATACTGATGTTATTACTTCATAATGAAACAACCTAAGAATAAGAAGTGGAAGCAGTAATAAAGATGAAAGAATTGGTAACGGTAATTACCTCTTCTTTGAAGCGCCTCTTTGAGACCTCCTCTTAGGGCACTAAAATTGGTCTTTGAGGAAGACCAGAACCTCTAGGATGTTTCTAGGGAAGTGGAGAAGAGATTTTGGCAGGGTGTGTCTGAGCTTGAGTGCTCAAATTGGTGTGAGGAGGAGGGGGAGGAGGTTCCCTTTTATAAGGGAGGAGAGGGGCACCTTAGGAATACCTCAAAATATTATTTTATATTAATGTCAAAATCGGTTTATAATGGTTCCAAAGGGTCTTATTTCGAAGCTAAAGTGGGGATGGGTCGAAATCCTATCAACCAATAGGATTTAGACAAGTTTAGGGTATTATTTTAACCTTATCAATTAGATTTAACTATAAGTTAAATAATTTAACTTTTACCGTGTCTTTTTGTTTTCTTTCACTATATGGTTAATACACTTACTATAACATGCCAAACGAACCCCAAATTGTTTATTATTAATATATATATCCGTATCTAAGTCATTTGGCCGTAGCTTAGATTTTTAGGAATAAAATAACAATTAATAATATAATATTTGATTTAAAAACTATTTTGTGTCAATTTTGACACTATTTGATATATGATTTTTGTGAAAGTCATAACAGAATTATATGTTCGAACAAAGTTTATTAAATCAACACTAATATATCATAGTAACCTATAAAATTATTGGAATTCATAAAAAGTCTCAAATTACATTTCTTTTGGTGTTTATAACATCAATTATGTAAATATTTCATAAATAAGATAATTACTGCATCATAATTGTGTCATAAATAAATTAATTTATTTAAAGTCAAAAAATTATAAATAAAATATAATTATGTAGGAAATCTTTGTATCTTTCTAATGAATATTTATAGTCGAATTTATCTTATGTATAACCCCATATTAAAAATGTTTTAGTTATTAAACTTTGATTTTAACTATTTTAACTATTCATTAAATAAAATAATATTAAATGTCATAATCTGATCCAAGTGGACCTAAATGGTCATATTATATTCATAAGGTTGTTTTTGGCCGAATTACACTTATCCAATAGAATTAGGACATGTGTTAGGGTAATAGTCATATCATATTTACCCTTAGTTACCCTATTTACTATTAACCGTGGTAAAAAAAAGTAAAAAGTTACTATTCACCAAAAATTATTTTCATCTCATTGAACCACATTTTAGTCCTTCATATTAACCGTGTCTGTCGGATTTTCGAAATTCCATTCACAAAAGCGGTAAAATTATGTTTTATGCAAAATTCAGTTTTTAACCTACCACTTAGTGGTTTCACTGTTCATCAAAAATTGAAAGTTTTCAGAAAAATGCCAAAATTTCATCCTAAGCTATATTTCATATTCCGAATTCAAAAATGAAGTCTATTTTACCAAATTCATAACATAGAAATTTCATTAATTAATTTTATAATTAAATCCCGCTGTTAAAACAAATAGCGTGTTTTTAAGAAACAATATCTATCAAAAGATTGACACTTGATTATGTCTGGTTTAAATGTGAAATTACATCCAATGACCAACATTGTATTAAATTGTAAAAATATATTCTAAATATACTTTAAAACCACTCAAATTAATGATTTATCACTATTGATTAAAAAAAGTTGTTTTTAATTATAATTTAGTAATTTTCACTATTCATCAGAATATGAAAGTTATCCGAAAAGTACCAAAATTTCACCTTAGGCTAAATTCGATACTCTGAATCCAAAAATGAAGTCCATTTTGAGAGCTGAAATTTCTATAATTTAAAAAGTGGTTATTAATATTCATAACGGCTAGTTTTAATAATATTTTAATAGTATATCGTTGTTTCGTGAAACTCAGTATTGCGTACTACACACGCTATCGAGGAAGGTTGCGATTTCATGTAATGCAAGGCAAGTCAAGGATGCATGTTGTGCAAGCTCCTTTTTGTGTTGCGTACAACACAAGACATTAGTGAAATTAAAAATAATATTTTTCATAAAATCTCGGGCTGTTACATTCTACCGCCCTTAAAATGAATTTCACCCTCGAAATTCGTCGGGGTTATAAATGGTTTACTATTCGAAAGTTTCTTTAATAGAAACCCACATCGTAAAAAGGAATACCAAAACCAATATTTTAAAACAAAATTATGAAACTTAACGGTTACCCAAATAAACTAATCACTGGGTTTCCACATAGGTGAAAATATGGATATGGAAGAAAAATCTAACCATCATGTTCTGATGGAGAGTGGTAGAGAACATGGCTATGGAAAAGCCAACAATCACAAATCCATAAATTTTTGATGATCTAAGATACCATCTGATTCATCAGGTATAAGATCACTAGGACAACATTTTTGGTTTTCAAGATCATTTCCCTAAAGTTGAAAATTTGAATTAGAATAAATACCTTCTTTATTTTGGTACAATCTCACTGTTGTTCATGCCTTGAACAATTTCCACTTCATCTCTTAAATAAATGAAGTTGAATTTGTTATTCGTGAAGTATTAGCAGATCATGTGATAGAATGACGGGTCATTCCATCTATTTCAAACAAAAGGTTAGAAAAAATTATATACATAAGTCGATCTATAGTGAGATTAATCATATATTGTTCCTAAAATGGACTTATACTTTATATATCATACTGCTTAATATAATAAAACTAGTTTGTACTAAACAGGGACTTCCTGTAGGCCAGTGGTAGGAGATAGAGGCCAGTCGCACTTCGGTTGTGGGTTCGATTCCCACATCCTTGTCCGACGCGATGGGCTGTCGCCTGTCCTGCAGGTTGTCCTTTTTCTAAAACTACATTACTATAACATCCCATCAATAATATCGAATAAAAAAACTTCTATCCTTAAACAATACTCACTTATGTCCAACATAATCCATTTCAATCTTTAGGCTTATCCATAATACTGCAGTCCACTCTCATAACATAGTGAAAATGATTATCAAAGATTTAATACCATCGTTGATCCCCATATATCATAAGATATGTTTTGTTGGTCACATTCCAAACATTCAAAGTCCTTAATCATGTATTCTCTTGAATACCTTAGTGAAAACATGAATGCAGTTTAAAGTTAACACTTTCCACATACCAAAATCCTCAAAATTCTATATACTCAAACCATGATATCACTTAGTCCTTATATCAATCATGAGCTCATGAATACTGTCAAACATTTCATTTTCTCCTTATCCCTTCATTATGCGCATATCATCTACTTTCAAAAATATTTGAATCACTTTTCATGGTTACCGGTACCTTAAAATTATTGAAAACCACAATAGAATAATACAACAATAAATGTACCTCAACAACATTATTCTTGAATACCAATACATAAACACTTAAATCCATCCTCTTCAATTGTTGTCCTGGAATAAGTCCTTCCTTGATTTAGAAATAACTTTTTAGGTCAGGGCATTGAGTTGGGTAATGCCCATGTTCTCCACAAATAATACATTGAACTCCATAACAGTTTGTCACTCTATGACCCTTTTCTCCACATAGATAACATCAGTTCCTCCATTTGAGGTATTCCTCAAGGTTCTTCTTCCCTTCTTTAGAAATCTCAATCTTCTTTTCTTTATGCTCCTCAACATGTGAACATGCATAATAGTTTATCTTCCTCTTCTTTGATGAATTAGGCATACCACTAAATTTCACCTTGTTAATCATATATCGCGATGACTGATTTGGCATAATCACAAGATCTTTCTCTCTAGGAATTACACAATTTTGTTGCTCATATTCACCAATTTGTCCATTGGATTCAATGTTAACCGAATTCTTTCTGGTTCCCTCCATTATCTAAAACACAAAAAGAATCTTGTGAGAGGCAAAAATCATGCTAGGGAAAACAACATAATAAAGGGGGAGTACCTTCAATATCTAACATCTTAGGTTTAATTCTATGATCGTTAGCGTAATTCTAGTACTATAACCTATACGTATACTTAACCATAGGGACATCCCTAGACATACCTTAGAAATATCTCTAGGGATCTCACTAACGTTTTTGCATCCTAGTTTCCAAAGGTTGACTAAACCTTTCCTCTGATACCAACTGTAGAGACCCGAAGCTTGACGTACATGGACTTTACATTACTTTTGCGGAATACTTAGTACATTACAAAAAACACACACACAAGGATCATAATAGTTTAGTGTCTTTGGAAACTCGGAATATAATCTTCTAATCGTGGTGAAAGATCTTCAAAATCTCCCATAAAGATCTTCCTTTTTTTTACCTAAAACCTTTCTTTATATCATGGGGTAAAGAAAACATACAAGGGTGAGCTCAAATGCTCAGTAAGGGTAAATAAAAGAAATATCAATCACATCATATACATAAGAACATAACTTTTGGAAATCTTAACCTGCAAAAGAGATCATAATTTCATAACATGGGGTAAATCATGGCAGTGAAATGTAATCACAATAATCATAACTTAAAACATGAAACCTTGTGGCATTCACACATAATCATAGAGAATCATTTCTTGTTAGTCAAGACTCATTACCAAGACTATCTTAGTGGACAAAGTCCCTTTCTGAATCGAGTAACCCTCGTTTCAGTCCTGTTTCACTGAACCGGTATAACCTACCATTTCATCCATGTCTATCTCATGAGATATAAAATCTTTACCCAATGAATTGGAGGGAGATATAGGTCCCACCCATCTTATAATGAATCCTTTCTTATGTGTGCCACATAATCATAAATCATTCATCATCGCATAACCCATGTAATAAAAATGGGATTCTTAAACAACATGATATCATAAAACAATTCATATAAGATAAAGGAATTCATAAAAATGTTTCCATCACAACATAATAAAATCCATGTAATAATAGGGATAAAAACAGAAACCTTTTATTATCTTAGATGGAAAATAATTTTGATAAAATACTTGAACTTCATTCTTGAGGAAAATATCCTTTCTACTTCAAAAACACTTTTCCTTTCTTAACATGTCATACAATTTTAAACTAAAAGAAGTTGATTAAAAATAAACTTGAATACTTGTAAAGGAAGCTTCTTGGAAATAATGTTTTAAGAATCCATTCATGCCATATAAGTTAAAAAAAACATTCTTCGTACTTTTGTCGGAAAAGTCAAAAAGTACCTCGTACGAAAAACGACAAAAGATTCTTTTCATACATATTACTAAAAACTCACCGAAGGGTAAAAATGGATTTAAACAATTGTAGGTGGATGGAAATAATATTACATATTGATGAAACATGGATGTGGATGATAAAATACACCCTAGTAAATACTTACGAATAAACAATCTCTGATAAAAATGAGATTGTGATATTTCCCTTACCTTAGGTCCGATTTGCTTCGTATGTGTCCGAACCTCCTGTATAATGATTTAGATAATGTCATTGACTTATTACAGAATCATATTAATTGTTATTATATCATATATGGTTCACTTATGACATTATATTACCCGTTCTTTTGTAAATTCCATGTTAAAGAAGCATTTTGGGTAAAATCATTTCATTTATCGTAGGTGTTTTGACTTGTTGTTCTTGACATTATTATTACTTATATCATCATTTACTTACTTCCAGAATATAAAATATGATTTATATATCATATATATTCAGTATATATATATATAATAGATAGATAAATAAAAAGAAAAACACCGTTCATGGAGACGGTAGACCGTACGTACGCATGAACGCTGTTATCCTTTCCTTATTGTCTTGAAATGGAAGTAAGTAGATGACATACATATATATATATATATACATAAATACAGTAGCTTTATAATGTCATATATTTCATTATTATTTCTTATATATACTTTATAATCATTCTTAAATGGTTAACATGGAGAATGAATCTCATCGCGTCGTGGAGACGGTAGTCCGTACGTACGCACGAGCGATGATATCATTTCCATAAATATTGAATTGAATTGGAGTGGATTATACAATATATCAGAATCAATATGATGTTGTAATAACTATGTATAGTTATTCTTTACACCATTATACCCATCCATGTAAGGTGGTGGTGGAAAATAGATTACACCACGGCGTGGAGACGGTATTCCGTACGTACGCACGCGCGGTGATTTCTTTTTCCGTAGGATGGATAGATGGTGAAATAGGGTTGCTTCATACTTATAATAACATATCCGTATATGAGTGATACTGATGTTATTACTTCATAATGAAACAACCTAAGAAGAAGAAGTGGAAGAAAAAATAAAGATGAAAGAATTGGTAACGGTAATTACCTCTTCTTTGAAGCGCCTCTTTGAGACCTCCTATTAGGCCTTAAAATTGGTCTTTGAGGAAGACCAGAACCTCTAGGATGTTTCTAGGGAAGTGGAGAAGAGATTTTGTCAGGGGTTGGCCGAGCTTGAGTGCTCAAATTGGTGTGAGGAGGAGGGGGAGGAGGTGTCCTTTTATAAGGGACGAGAGGGGCACCTTAGGAATACCTCAAAATATTATTTTATATTAATGTCAAAATCGGTTTATAATGGTTCCAAAGGGTCTTATTTCGAAGCTAAAGTTGGGATGGGTCGAAATACTATCAACCAATAGGATTTAGACAAGTTTAGGGTATTATTTTAACCTTATCAATTAGATTTAACTCTAAGTTAAATAATTTAACTTTTACCATGTCTTTTTGTTTTCTTTCACTATATGGTTAATACACTTACTATAACATGCCAAACGAACCCAAAATTGTTTATTATTAATATATATATCCTTATATAAGTCATTTGGCCTAATCTAAGATTTTTAGGAATAAAATAACAATTAATAATATAATATTTGATTTAAAAACTATTTTGTGTCAATTTTGACACTATTTGATATATGATTTTTGTAAAAGTCATAACAGAATTATATGTTCGAACCAAGTTGATTAAATCAACACTAATATATCATAGTAACCTAGAAAATTAGTGTAATTCATAAAATGACTCAAATTACATTTATTTTGGTGTTTATAACATCAATTATGTCAATATTTCATAAATAAGATAATTACTGCATCATAATTGTGTCATAAATAAAATAATATATTTAAAGTCAAAAAATTATAAATAAAATATCATTATTTAGGAAATCTTTTTATCTTTCTAATGAATATTTATAGTCGAATTTAGCTTATGTATAACCCCATATTAAAAATGTTTTATTTATTAAACATTGATTTTAACTATTTTAACTATTCATTAAATAAAATAATATTAAATGTCATAATCTAATCCAAGTGGACCTAAATGGTCATATTATATTCATAAGGTTGTTTTTGGCCGAATTACACTAATCCAATAGAATTAGGACATGTGTTAGGGTAATAGTAATATCATATTTACCCTTAGTTACCCTATTTACTATTAACCGTTGTAAAAAAAAAGTAAAAAGTTATTATTCACCAAAAATTATTTTCATCTCATTGAACCACATTTTAGACCTTGATATTAACTGTGTCTGTCGGATTTTCGAAATTCCATTCTCAAAAGCGGTAAAATTATGTTTTATGCAAGATTCAGTTTTTAACCTACCACTTAGTGGTTTCACTATTCATCAAAAATTGAAAGTTTTCAGAAAAATGCCAAAATTTCATCCTAAGCTATATTTCATATTCCGAATTCAAAAATGAAGTCTATTTTACCATATTCATAATATAGAAATTGCATTAATTAATTTTATAATTAAATCCCGCTGTTAAAACAAATAGCGTGTTTTTAAGAAACAATATCTATCAAAAGATTGACACTTGATTATGTCTGGTTTAAATGTGAAATTACATCCAATGACCAAAATTGTATTAAATTGTAAAAATATGTTCTAAATATACTTTAAAACAACTCAAATTAATGATTTATCTCTATTGATTAAAAAAAGTTGTTTTTAATTATAATTTAGTAATTTTCACTATTCATCAGAATATGAAAGTTATCCGAAAAGTACCAAAATTTCACCTTAGGCTAAATTCGATACTCTGAATCCAAAAATGAAGTCCATTTTGAGAGCTAAAATTTCTAAAATTTAAAAAGTGGTTATTACTATTCATAACAGCTAGTTTTAATAATATTTTAATAGCATATCGTTGTTTCGTGAAACTCAGTATTGCATACTACACACGCTATCGAGGAAGGTTGTGATTGCGTGTAATGCAAGGCAAGTCAAGGATGCATGTTGTGCAAGATCCTTTTTGTGTTGCGTACAACACAAGACATTAGTGATATCAAAAAGAATATTTTTCATAAAATCTCGGGCTGTTACATGGAGGCTGGTGAGGCAGCCTTACTAGGACCTCGTCTTGTTTAAGAGACCATAGAGTAGATATAGTTGATTCAGAAAAGGATGGATACTGCATAGTCTCATCATAACTCTTGTGTTGATCAGAAGAGATGACCTCTGGAGTATGAGGTTGGTGACCAGGTCTTCCTACACTTCACACTGAGGTTGGGACACAAGATGATTAGGAGATGGGGTAAAAATTTTCCAATTTCCTTCAGGCCATTTGAGGTATTGGAGAGAGTTGGAAAAGTGTCCTATCGATTGTAGTTACCTCTGAGGTACCGAGCTATGCACGACGTTTTCCATGTTTCTCAGCTTCAGTGTTACTTTTCATACTCGTACCTTGTTTTCCATCCAAAGGAGGATGAGTTTGAAGTGGACGCATATTTTGAGGAGCATACTATCTGGATTTTTGATGTATGTATGATGGTTCTATATGTAGGGTTTTTTCGTCTGGTACGAGTGCTAGGGCAGCACGGGCGAGTACAAGATGAGTCTTGGGAGAGGGAGGCCGATGTACGATCATAGTGGCCTGAGCAGGTCTAGGTTTCTTCTTCTATGATTCCATTCCAGAAAAATTTGGGGATTAATTTCACTAAATGCAGAAGTTTGTAAAAACCTAGATATTCTTTTCAGGTATGTTTTTATTTTTTCTAGAGTTTTTGAGACAAAATGAGTTTCTAGAATTTTTTAGAGTACACGTCGTGTACTTTATCAGTACACATCGGGTTCTTGGTTACCACAGGTAGCCTTTTACTGGCCATGTAGTGTCCTTTCACAAAGCCATGTGTGATGAACTAGAGGACGGCTAAATCAGTGTATGGAAATGGTGAGTACACTCCATGTACTACAAAAGTACACAGCCTATATATTGTTTTCTTCATTAAACGCATCGGGGTCATGTCTGACAGACAAAACTGTCTCCTTATCAACCTTTTCATTTGAGAGTTCCGAGAAGCCACAAATCTTCTATGAACCCCTGAGTGATCATTTTTCCTCCTAATCGAACACCAACGGTTGCGTTGGAATCACTTCAGTGAGTTCTCCATTCTCATAGAACACCATCAAATGATTTTTCATGTTTCATGAGTTTTCGTTGGTTGAATGTTTTATATGTTTTTGTAGATCTATAGTGTTATAATGTGATTAATTCTTCCTGGTTCATGTATATTGATCTCGAAACACCAAGATAGATGGTTTGTGCCTTTCAGTTGAATGGCTTTGAGTTTTATGTGAAAATTTTCCCAATACCCATGAATGAGGTGTGGCATGTTTACCTTTTTTTCCCTATTGTTTGTCTGATGAGCATGTATACTTGAGTTGATGATATTAGATTGTGAATAGGGTGAATTTTGGTGATTTGGATGTGTTTACCATGCATGTTTTCCTTTTTTGACATTTGGGTCTAGTTTACTGTTTGGTTGTTGTTTACTTTTCCATGCCTAGTATTGTAGGATGGTGTGACTTTTGTTATGACATAATTATATGTTGTACAATGCTAGATAAGTAGTTCTTGAGGGTTAATTTGACCTATACATGATGCTATACTTTTTGATTTAAATATGGATGTGAGAAACTAGTGTAGTAGACCATATGGACAATGGACGTAAGGGCTTATCCAGAGGGTCTTTTATAATATTATGATGTGAGACCATAGGGGTAATTGACATCAAGTGCTTCCTCAGAGAGTCTATAGTTCCTCTACATAGGACCCAAAGGTAATGTCACATATTTTATTCCCTAGAGTACCTTTAGTACCGATACGAGACTATAGGAGGGATTGATGGTGAGTGCTTCCTCAGAGAGTATGTACATTAGCTGAACCATAGGGGTGACATTGAATGTAATCCCTAGAGGGTTGCTTGTATCTTCTAGGTAGGTCCAGAGGGGATAGGATGTGAGTACTTCCCAAAGTATTACCTATTGTGTTTATCTACTTTTATTAGTTGTTGCATGATATCCAAAACTGTGGATTATTATAGTTGAGTACTTCCTTGTTTACCGCTTTCTACTCTTTTACCATCCATATATTCACTAACTGTTAGGCACAGATCTTGTGGTGGTTGCCTACTAGGATTCATCTCACACAATTTCTAGGACCTGCTTTTGGGCCCAAACAGATTATATTGTTGTAGGTATAGACACGGACAATCACCCTTCTTCTTCAGGTACATGATTTCATTGAACCTGGAGAGCATGGGACCAAGATGAGGCTTGCGATGTGGAGGTGTTGCTTATCTTCATTAATTTTGTACTTTGGTTTTGTACTGTATTCAGCATTGTGACTTGTTTGGATGCTTTCCAAGACAAATATGTATCATCCATCATTCATATATATATATATATATATATATATATCCTCCAGTTGTTACATTATCAGTCTTTCATTATTACTTTTGTTTGGTGTTATTACTGCTTCGACTATTGTATATCTGTTTACTTCCACTATGTACCTTCCCAATTAGGGCATAGTTTCCCCACTATCCGACCTAAGGCCCTTGTTGCTATTCGGCAGCCTCTGCCATTTGGGGAAATGCACTTGAGGGTATGTGACCAACCGGGTATGGGCACCTCTAGGTGGCTTCCGGAACCGGGACGTTACACAAGCCTCGGTGAGGATGCACTGCCTCACTTATGGAGTGGTGCACCAGGTGTGCCTCTCCACACCTCAAGTCCATGAGCATTGAGGTTCACACCTTTAATGATATTATTTGATACATAGATAAATAAAGTGAATATACCTAAATATTATATATATATATATATGTTATATATATAAGTATTATATTAGTAAATTTAATTGAATATAATTATATTTATATATATATTATTTATCATATTACAAATTATTTCAATATACAATATTTATTTGATGTATATATATAATACTATTTTTTCTAATAAAACTATAAAAATAATAATTATAAAAATTTTAAATTATATTAATTATATATAATTACTATTCTGGACAATTGTTAATAAAATAGAGTTATTTAAATTTTGGAAGGTGTCATTATTTTATAAAATTGTACCTATAGTTAACAAATTTAATTATTTGGAATGTATCATGAATTTTAAATAGTTTCTAGGTTATTTAAGTATAAATTATATTAATGATAATTAAATTATATATAGAACTAAAATGTATAAATAAACATAAAATTATGAAAACCTAAAATAAATTCTATTATATAGAACATTGTAACTCCCATTCTATTTTTTGGAAGAAATGAAGTACTATCCTACATATTCTAGGGAGGGCATCTAATAAGCATTTTCCAGTCCTTGAGGCTCTAGGGAGGTCCATAAAGAACGAAGCATAATGAAATATTACACATAAAAAATTTATATCTGAAACAAAGTATAAAAAAATCGAAACCCTTGAACTGTCTATCCCATGCACATTTAAAAATATATATATTTAAAACAGAATTTTAATAAATAAATTTCCATATAAAAATTGCATAAAATCCTCTTCGGTTGCTACTTCACACCATCATCTAACTGAGTGAGGGTCTTCTAAATCAATTTACTCATTCATTTAAGGTTTTTATATAGAACACCACCACTTTTTATATAATGGCATAAATTTTCCTTTAATTAGATAATCATTGAACCAAGGGTGATTCACAAATATTTGAAAATAATGAAAAAAATTAAGATTGAGGAGAAAGTTGGGTTATATTCCTTAACAAAGAATAAAATTTATTAAAAAAATAAATAGACAAAAAATATATATCCAAAACAATAGTCAATAAAACAAGAGATCATAAACAAAAGAAAAATATTATTCAACAATCGGAGCACAAATATTGAACCTTCAAAGGATAATCGGAAACCCTCAGATCCAGATCTCAAAAAAAATATAGAATGAAAATTGGAACCTACAAAGGGAAACAAAAGCTTACCTAACTAGGTTGAAGAAAATATGAGACCCTTAGATCCAAATCTTGATTTTTTCATTGGAAAACTAACTACAATAGAGCACCAGATGGCAGATGATGTTTGATCAACTAGAGGTAGTGGTTTTGTGTGATTCTAGTGGGTTTGTGTGACTTGACTATAAATTCACCAATGAGAAGAGCATGAAATGAGTGGATGCCAAAGAAAGCTTCTGATATCATGATGGGTTCCCCAGAAGTTATGTTTTTTTAATTAGATCAGGACACTTTTTTCAGCGCTTATTATTTAAATGCTAATCAAATACATATTTATCTCTAATTTATTATTGCTAATAAAGGTAGTTCTTTATCAGCACTTTTATTAGTGATGATAAAGCATCATCTTTATAATTTCTAGAAAAAGCTCTTATAAAGAATCAACTTTATCAGTGTTAAAAAAGCCTTGATGAAGATATCTTTTATCAGCGCTTATTATTAAAGTGCAAAAAATAGATTTAAAATAAAAATTATAAATAATAAATTTATAAATATATATATACTTAATCAATATATATAAATATAAATATATTAGATATATTACTTATTTAAATATATTTACTATAATTATATAATTATTTAAATATATAATTATATATTTATAATTATATAAATATTATTAAAAAATAATATTTATATCATAATATATATATAATTAAATATATATATATATATTTAATAAATAAATATAACAATAAATATACTAAATATATTTATTATTTATGTAAATATTTTTTAAATTAAATAATTATATAAATATAAACATTTATTTATTTATAATTATATAAATACGTTTAAAAATAATAATTTTTTTATAATTTTAAATAAATAATTTAATAAATATATAATGTAAATTTTGTAATATATTTATTTTTAAATAATTTCTTACAATTATTTTTTTAATATTATTAATGAATCTCTAATTTTAGGTTCTTGCATGTTAAAAAAGAGTGAAATTGAATAAATTAAAAATAAGTACACATAAATGATATTGAAAAAATGGATATCTTTTGTTTATGTACATTGTATATAAAAATGCACTAATTACATATATGTAAAATCAATATAAAACATATTTGATCTATGCTAAATGGAAAAATCAAACAACATTCAATTATATGTCAATTACTCATGAATATTAGTCATTATTTTTAATTCATGTTAAATTTGTATTATAAACCATAATTCACTAAATATAGAAAAAACATATTTTGTAATATATAAATTATATTTTCATTAATATATATTTATATATTTACTATATAATATTTATTAACATTATCAATAATCATCTAATTAATAAAATGTTTAATAATTTTCTCAATTTACTTTTTTTTTATTTTGTTTAATTTTAATTTTTCATATCTATACATTTGATACAAACTATTTATTATTATTTATAATATATATATTATAATCAATTTTATCATTTTTATCAATAATTATTTAATTAATAAAATTTGTAATATTTTTTAATTAACCATTTTATTATTTTTTATTTATTTAATTATATCATTTTATTTATTCAGACATTTGTTAGTGCTAAAAAATATCTCATAAAGTACTCCATTATGAGTGAAAAAAATGGCATTGACAAAGGGATACCAATATCATCCCTGAAAATAAATCGCTGATAATGGGTACTCATTATCAGTTCTAAAAAGAATGTCCTAATAAATGATACCCTTTATTAGTGCCAAAAAAAGTGTTGATAAAGGGTACCATTTTCAACACTAAAAAAACATTAATAAAGTGTAATATTTATTAGCGCTCTCTTTAGGGATGATAAAGATGACATTTATCAGTGTTTTTTTCTTGCACTGATAAATACTAGTTCTTTTAAAAACCTTTTTAAAAGTAATGGGTCTTTATAAAAATATATTTTTTCATTCATAACATTGGGGTTTTTTCATATCGTATTCTTATCAAGTCTATTGATTGAAGGTAAATAATATTTGACTGAATATATAACATATAGATTAAATTATTATCTCTCACTAATTATAATTAATTTTATTGCGCATGAGCCTCATCCTTGTTAGTGAGGACTCGACATGTGCATCTGAGGGACCCAAGATCAAATATAGGTAGAGACATATTTTCATGTACTATTGCAGTATGTTAGCAGTACTGTAGCAGGGACTGTAGCAGGCACTTTTCTATAGTCCCGCAGCTGGAACTATTCCTCCATATGGTCCTATGGGCCATCTGTTTGGTCCTCGGGTCCTACAAGGCTTTCGGGCCACCAAAGGCCTTCGAGAAAGTTTTTTCTCAAGGCCATCAGTCCACCTTAAGTCTTTAGGTACCTCCAAGGCCTTCAGTCTACATAATTCAGATGTACCAATTAGACTACACGGGATAAGGCTTTAGATGAGTTTCAGGTCAGGCGCATCTACTCGAGCAGAGCTAAACCGAATTGGAAGAATGAGAGGGTATTGAATTACCATCAGTACCAGGACTATCCAACCTAGAATATAACAGCTAGCCAAACAACCCTGGAAAGTTGGAGTGCTGATATCATGTCAAATACTGTGGGGGATCAGTTATCAGTTGTGTTGCCTGGGTGATTCCCTCTAAGAACAACGGGTCATGTAATTTTCTTTAAGCCTTCAAGTCATGTGAGGGTTGCACCTCACCCCTTAAAAAATATATTATCAAAAATTATAAAAAATAAAGGCCTTCGGGACATTCTGCAATATTTATTAGGATAAAATGAAATCATGAACATAAAAATATTTTTTTATAAAAACATACCCATTACATTTAATTTTTTATTATATTCATTTTTAATTATATTTTAATCAATGAATTGAACCATATATTTTTATATGATAGATAATTCATTTCATAACTATCAATTGAAAATCTTGGTTTTATCTTATTTTATTAAGTAATATTATTTTAATAATAAATTTTTTTCAATAAAACTCAATCTTTCATGTAATTAAAACTACCAAAACAAGTCTTTCTTATGTGTAACAAATGCTAATTCATTGTTTCTTGAATTACAAGCTATAGAATACAATTATTTTAAATATTAAATAAATCATAAATTTTTAGGACATTTTTATTCATTCAATTATTTTTTTTCATTTCATACATGCTATTAAATAAAATTTCCATACTTTAGAATTTCGGGTTTTTACATTCTTCCCACCTTAATTAAATTGTATCCCCGTAATTTAAATGTGTTCTTGATAATCAAGGGTTTTATTTTTTTCAAATTACTATTATCGAAAAACCACATCATAAATAGTGGTAATAACACATATTTTTAATAATATGGAAAAGAAAATCTGAAGGTCACCATATAACTATGCTTCTAAATAGAATAACATCAGTAAAATCATGGACATATATGAGAAATCTAAATATAATGTTCTGATAGGGATTGGTATATAACTTTTTCAACTAAATGTTGATGACCAAAATTCCTTCAGTAATAGTTATAGTAATGGTCATTGATATCATAATGAATGATGACAAAAGAACAACATTTTTTTCAATATCATCAACCTAGATTTGAGGAATTCTTTCACTCTTTATGAATTTTATTAAATAGATATATCTATTTCATAATCTCAATATTATCATTTGATTGTTCCATGAACTATTTATACATCATTCCATAGCATATGATACACAACATGGTGATTTAATACATTAATCTCTAAAACCACATTCAAATATATAGTTAAACTATTTCATAAATGGTTAACCTCTTCCAAAGATTATGATCTAACACATTATAATAATTTCCAATTTAGCTATTAATACCCAATTTATATTATCTCTATGATTCAAATCTTTGTCCAAATATCATTAACTCTACATTAGGAACATTTTAAGCCTTATCTTTACCTCATCTATCTGTTTTCAAAAAAGATAAAATTTTTACTTAATCAAATTTCATGGTTATTTGTACCAATCATCTCAAGAATTTTAATGCTTGATGAAAATGTATAACAGTAGAGTCCTTGTACGTTCCATAAAACTTATTACCAAAATATCTTAAACAAAATACATTTACCACATTATTAAAGGACAAAAATACTGGAAAGATTAATCATTTCATAATGCCTCTATTAATAGTATATGATAGACCATGATCCCTTAGATTCTTCTGATGTATATTTCCTTGATCCTTAAGGAATTAATTTGCAATGTTCCCTCTATACTTTTAGTTTTATCACTATTTACTAGAATTTTCATTCTCCCCTTTGAATTCTTTTTCATTGTGACCTTTCTCTCTCCACTTATAGTATACTCTCAATCATTTCAAAAATTTTCTTCAGAAATTCATTCCATTGTTATCATATGTTTGAATATATTTATTTCTCTTTTTCCATTTATCTGATATTTTCTCTTCTATCATCAACTTATTTTTTACCTTTTAATCCATAAGATATGATGGATTATTTCATTTTTATTAAAGCACTTAAAATTATTCCGTCATATGAATAAAATGTTTTAGAAACTAGTTCCCTTTCGAGACTAGGATTGTGTCTTTAAAATTAAATGGTCAATCATGAATTTTTTGTTGTATATGGAATATATAGGAAACATTTTTAACCTTATAAAGGTATATTCATTTATTGAAACAATTTATTCTTCCTTTTTCTTTAAAAAATGATCTTTCTCATCATCTCAATTTTATTGTCCTAATGAAAATATTTCTCAAAGAATGTTTCTTTAATATATCTCTATTTAATGAGTTATAATTTATATTACATTCTAGAATTATAGATCAATAACCATAATTGATGAAAATAACAATTGAGACAATATAATGTATGTGTAACCTCTTCCTTTACACCACATCCCAATTCCATAAATATCTTCTCCAATGACTTAATTTATGGCTCAGCTTCCATTAGACCAGTAGTCCAAAAAATGATGGGGGACTCTTTTGCATAAATAGATCCAACATTTTAAAATCCTTATATGGAATAGGTTTCTACATTTGAAAATGTCTATGTGTCATAACCAGATTAATCTTTCCAAATATATCTGTAACTTTCTCAGTTCCAATACCAGCTATATTGAATTTCTCAGAAAGGAAACCTCTATATTGGAGATGAGTATTGATACTCTTCTATCTTCTAGGTTCCATTTCAAAATAATGGAATAAAATATATTTAATCTTAACATTATGTATAATATTTTTTAATCCCAAAAATAGTGGAATAAATATCAAAAATTAAAAAAATTATGCATATTCAATCAAATAATCCTAAACATGGTTTCTTTGGGTATTTCTTCTATACATATCTATAAAGTCTATCATAGGGTTATATCCCCTAAAAAATGTTTTCCAAAATCTAGTATTCATGTTTTCTACTAAACATCCATTGACACCAAGTATAATGTGCTGAACATAGAATCACATTGTGTGTGAATTAATTTTTTTTATTTTTGTGATTATAAGGAGTCAAATCACAATAGACCAATCAGTTTAGAAATTTTCAAATATTAGATTACAAATATGATACCCAAATTACATTGTGGATTATAAAATAAAATTTGATACATAATAAAATTAAATAAACTGCATCCCTAAAAACTCATTCAAATATTTATTCATTATTTTTTAAGGAATGAAAAAAATGGTGATCTAAAGTTTTTAGTAATGGTAAGTAAAATGGAAAAAATAATGAATCAATGTGTATAATCATCATGGAAAGGTAACTAATAACACAATCTATATAAATATTTTGATATGGTATAATCAATATGGCATGGTAGATAAATGAAATACTTGTGATATAATCAATATACTAGGAATGAAATGCAGCTGTAGATAATTTATAATAAATAAACTTGGGAAAATAATAATAATTTAATTATCAATGAAGGATAATTATAATTTTTGGAAGTCATGTATTTTGAGAACATGAAACCTTTATCATCGGGACCTATTTTTAGGACAGTTTAAACTAATTAGATTTGGCCAACTTATTCATCTCACGGGACTACTAATGCACTAACGAACATGAATTAACATTCCCACAACCCATTTAATTAATTTGAAAATAATACATTATATAGTTAAATAATCAACTTAAATAATAATTATTTTTCCTTATCAAATATCTATATTGAATAAAATATACATATTTATTAATATTTCCACAGTTAATTAAGTAAATATCAAAGTGAGAACCGTATGTAAAAATGGAAAATTGTATTTGAAACAACAATATTCATTGAATGATTATATTTATATTTATTATAAATGTGATGTTTAAAAAAATTCCCATAAGGAAGTGATTATTTCATGATAAAGATAACAATCACATAAAAACGTGATATTGCAAGGATAATTTTTACCGTTTAGTAATTTTAAAATAAAAAACTCTTGGTTGAGATAGTTCAAAATGAAACATAAAATACCATAATGTATGATTGATGCATGATATGAAATTATAATGAAGAAGTAAATACACGGAATTAATGTCATTTCTTGTATAACATCAAATAACTATCAATGGAATATAAATTGAGATGAAATCCATTACCTTGAGTCCGACTTGTCAGGTTTTATTTATCATCTCTAATAATAAATATATGTTAATTAATACATTCTTGAGAAAAATTTTCAATTTTATTGTTACATTAAATTCACTTATTATAATGTTTTATGCAACTACATAAAAATTAAGTTCTCGTAAGGAGCATTGACAAAATTAGGTTATTGTGTTAAAAATGAAATTGGTATGTCAACTATGGTAAAATGGGTCACAATATATAAATCTATAGAATAATAATCATGAAATAATAATCATATTTATACATAAATATTTATTTTAATACCAATCAGGGAATATGGTTATGAAAAATTAACCAACGTTACAATCTTGGAGATGGTAGGCCATACATTTGTATGAGTAACATTACTATTTTTCAATGATCATTACAGAATGAAGGTAAATAAAATTAAGGTTAAAGGAATCACAACGTATTATGGAGGTGGTGTTCCACACATCCAGGAATGGTGTTATAATATTTTTTAGTGTTTGAAAAGGATAATGCTGAAAATGATATATTATATTTCTAGAAAGTAAGTTATGTGTTGAATGTCATATATATTTGATGTATGTGACATATGATTAATTTAAACCTCCATAACACCTTCGTTATAATTTGTGAGCATATCACATTGCTCTGAGGAGGATGTAGTCCACACATCCACAAACGATGTTATCATATTTAAACAAAACATGGTTATGCAACGTTGACGATATTAGTTCTGATTGAATAGTCTAATTTGGATATTGTAAATCATATTCAAAAGTTCTATGGTCATGAGAATGGTGTAGGAAAGTCAAACTTGGGATATCATATAACAAAATTTTGTGTTGTGTTCTACTGTGATGATTTCAGGCCCACAAGAATCAAAAATCCATTTATAATGGGTTAATATGTCTATGGTCAATGTGTTTGAGCCCTTCTACATTAGTTTCATGGAACAAATAATATATATATTCCCTTCTTTAGGTAAAATGAAGTGTTTGTTATGACCTGATAATCTTTAGATCATAATGTTGTATTTATGGATAATTTAATATTCAATAAGGGTTCAAGCACCCTAAAAGTTTTTCCACCACCAATCAAACAAATTATCATAGTGAGGAAATGTGAAAAACCGTTGATCTATTTTTTCCCTATACAAGGGGTCCAATGAGGATTTATTTTCTTTTATTAGGGATATATAATTAACCCTATTATCTTTATAACTAATGTTTGAACCCTAATATTTTCCTAAACTCTAGGGATGCAGACTTTTTCTAGTGGAGACTTGACTTTTTTTCATTAATCCCTTTGTAGGATTACAAACCCTTTCTCTTTCTGTATCAATTTAAGGTCTTTTGATTTGGACCATTATGCTCTACAGTTTATGGTCATATATATTTGGCCATAGTAGAGGTTGTTTAGGGTCATGACTCATACGGACCTAGTATGGGATATGTTACAAAAGTGTCTAATTAGGACACCCATGGTCTAGAATACTTTTACTTCCTTCTGATCGTGATTTAGAAATGTTCTAAATCATGGCACAAGATCTTAAAATATAGATAATTTACATGGTAATGTCACTATAGGGATAACCTTCTGCACAATGGGGTTATAGGTTCTGCAATGGTGATGTCAGGAACACAAGAATCTAGAGGCCCTTTATGTTGGACCTTGATGTCATCAGTTGGTGGGTCAAAATCACTTTTTCATCAATATAATGTCCTACTTAAATATCTCATTTTCCATCTTAACGGGAAATAAAATTCTCAAGGTAATATGAGTTATAGAAGATCTTATGTGTGGTACATGGATTGAAGTTATTTTAAAATAATGTAGTAGCACCCCACACTATGGTTGATAGGGGTCAGTATCATTTGATCATTTGATATAGAATGAAAAATGGGAGATGGTCTACATAGTTTATCATCATGTAGTGGGTTCATTTTGATTGATATTTTAATTTCATTCAACCAATACATTTTATTTACATTTTAATGTCATGTTGTACTGACGTACTTCCATGTAGTTTAACATCATGTGTTAAGAACATGCATCCATTCATTTTAACGTCATGCGGTATGCGAATAGGAACTGGTGTAAATATGTGGAAATATTGAGTCTAGTCCCAAATATGAAAAAATTGGTGTCATTATGTGTCTCATGAGGTTGAGAATGAAGCCACAGATAGTTCTTGAATGGGAAATACTATACAACGGTCTAACCCATATTCATAGGCGGGCCTTATTTCCATTAACCATTGCAGAAGGTCCCATTATTAGAGATCCAAGCTTCACTATGTGTAATATGATGATAGTAATCAAGCTACATGTAGTTATTAATTTTTCATATATTTTAACATCATTCTGTGAGAATAAAGGTGAAAAGACATGAATAAATGGAAATTTAGTGGTTGGGCCAAGAGATGGATTCATGGGAATCACTATTTATCCAATAAGAGTGAGAATAAAACCATAGGTAGTTCATAAAATTCCATGCAGTTTAATTTCCTTTGGGGAGGATGGAGGCATACTAATTTGAATTAACGGGAATATATGAGTTTCATTGAATAATAGATATCTCGGCATCACTTTTTATCATGTGGGGAAACGAATCAAGATGCACATAGTTCTTGAAGAATCCAGCATTTTGAAAACATGTGGTAAAGACATAAACTATGCATTTTAAAATCAGGAAGACATGACTCATTTTACTCCATTAATGGTCATACATTTAGGACCATTACGGACTTGTTGGGTACTTTTATGCCCTAATTTTGAGGGTAAGTCACTTCCATAATTCCTAATATCACATGAGCTAGATTAGTGTAAGAAATAATGAAAAACATGGGTTTCCCAATAGTGAAGAGATAGAAGGGGGTACAATAATAGAATTTTGTATCATGTAGTGGCTAGAACAAGAAATAAGATCGATGTGTCCCTACATATTTCATTGGAAATTAGAATCTATCCATATTTAGTTCATGAATAGTTGTGATGTTTAGCATCATGCAGTAAGGAAGTGGATGATTTTATATGAATGGAGATGAATATCACTATTTCATGTGTTATGGAAATTGTGTCACTCATCATGAAGGGGATGTTCTGTATTTGTGTAGGATTACATCATGTGGTAAAACAATGGATCAATGGATGTAAAATGGAAATAATCCTAAGGTTAGTCCCTAGTGTAAAAGGCTAGGTTTTAATGCGTATCTTGTGACGACAAGAATAAGTCCATACGTACTTCCTAGGAAACTGTGCAGTTTAACATTTTGTTGTAAAGACGCACTCCATACTATTTATCGTCCTGTGGTCTAGAAAAATTTGTATAGTATAATTTTATAAACTCAGGATGAATAATGTTGATTAATATGATTTTTATTCCCATTCCATTCTTTAATCTATGATATGGAACATTTCCTCCACCTAATCGGGAGCATTTAAGATTGTGGTTGAATTATCAAATGCGTCTATGAAAACATTATCAAACATGTGCTCAAAATGGAACTCAATCATCAGTCCCCTGGAATAGCAAGTGAAAGGGTCTGGTTCTTCATTTTTAATGGAATATTATCCATTGATATACTTTTTCATCATTAGATGTTGGGAATACTCCATGGATTTATAGGGGAGGTCCCTAATCTATTGGGAGCTAAAATGTGTATATCATCATCTTCCATTGGTTACATACCTCCATTCTTATAGGAATATGATTTAACATTTGTGGCTCCACAAGTCAGTAAAGAAGAAATATCACAATGCAGTACGCCGACCAACCCATCTATTGCTAATGATGTCTGCCATAGATTGGGATGTTGCAAAGTATATAATCTTGTGACTGGGATGTGTTCTTTGTAATTCTATGTCATGTTTTAAGGATATAAATATAGGTGTCTAGGCTAGGATATACAATCCATTAATCACTAAATATCTTATTAGGATGATAACTAAGCATTACATGGTTCTAGAAAACCATTGCAGCTTATCATTGCGTAGAAAGGACATCGACCATGGAGTTTATCTACATGTGGCAAGGTCTCATTGTATAGCGTTGACAGTCTTTCATTCAGGCTGATAATGGACACCTTTTGTACCATTTTACCTTTCTTGTGAGTTTATTTATCTATGGAAATTCCTAAAATCACATGATCTATGATTAGTGTGATAAATAAGAAACAACCCAAGTTTCCTTACAGTTCATAAATAGAAGGGGAAAAAATGGTGTATTTTGTATCATGTGGTTTCTGGACCAAGATAGAGGATCAAGTATTCCCTAAGTATCAAATTGGAAATGAGAATCATTCCATACGTAGTCCTTAAAGAACCTGGTAGTTTAATGTCATGTGGTTGGGATTTGCGTTATGCAGTTTAATGTCTTATGGTAAGGACATTAGTCATGCAGTTTAATGTCATACAGTAAGGAATTAATTTGTTCATTTCAATGGCTTACAGTACAGATGATGGTATGGAATTTAATTCCATTATTTATGAACTATGGCCATGAATTTTAACATCTCATGGTAAGAAATATGGTAAATAACCCATCAAGATATTGGATCTTCTGAAGGATCCTGGACAATTATTATGCATATTGCATGAGTTTTGGGATCTTTCATGTCTATCAATCCTACAAATACATGTTCGTACCACCAATATTTGAATACAAAGAAACTTTCTATATAATACATGAGACACTAATGGAATGGTAAATAGTTTTCATGCCGTATAAACCCTACCTCATGCATCTTTCTCATTATTGGGAGTTCCATAAAACCATTTTCCATTTCATAGTCAAAATATTTAGAGACATGATTTGTTTGGAAGGAATATGACTTTTTCAATATTTATTTGAACGATGGTCACTTGTCATTTGGAGGTAGGTGGTCCATGCATTATTTTACAATCTATGTGCCAAGTTTAGTGTGACTAGATGATTAGAATGAGGATCCAGGTGTTGATGGTTCCAATATCCTCAATAATATCTTCACATGAAGCCATTTTTTAATGGAAAAGCAACATTTTATGGTATACCTGAGATGTTGGTGGTAGCGGAAATGATTTTCATGGCCAATAAACCCATCCATATATTTATTTCTCATCATCTACAGATATATCAAACCATTCTCAATATAAGTTACAAAATACTTTGGAACATGTTTAGCGTGGATGGAATATACAATTGGCTTCCTATATTCAAGATATGTTCAACCAGACTGCTTATTCTTCATATTATCTATGCCACTATTTGTGTGGGTGTCTGGCTGATTCTAGAGTTTGGGGTATAGAGTCCCGAAATCAATTGATCTCGGGTTTGGTGTGGATGTATTGGTGGTATAGAAAGATGCTAACTCATCCAATATATTAAAATATCCTAACTCATCTAGAGGTTTTATGGTTACATCTTAGATCAGATGGTTTCCAAAATGTCCCCAATGAGGAGGTGAACAATATGTAAATTACCCCATCACTATGGGATAGTGTTAGGTGGAACAATGTAGGATTTCACCTAATAAGGGGATGAAAAATATAAAATTTCCCATATCCCTATGTGTTTGGGAACATCACTGTAAGATGGGATTCCATAGATAGAAATTGGCTCCTCATCCAGAGATAAAGAATTCCAGATTATTACCTCAATTATCACTCAGATATTCTTATTCACTTGTTATAGTTGATAATTCTACACTTTTTTAGAAACTACCATGTCATCCTCAAGGTGCTAGGTGAAAGGAGACATAAAAACATCCTTTATTCAATCAGTGTCTGGGAGAGTGGGTTATGGAGGGAGTACTAACATGGACCTTTTAGATTGAATCAACTCTGGCGATTATTCATGTGATCCATTTTTATTATCCTCATAAATAACTACATGGTTGTGAACAACTTCTTTATATTTTTGGTGGATACTAATGATCCTTCCCACACTTGTTCTAGTGACAGAAGTATGGCTAAACAGTTATGACTTGGATGCCTGCAAGAGGGTATTATCATACAATCCCTGAGTTCTCTTATCTATTTTTGATGTAGAGTATCTGGATCCGATGGATATCATATTAACTAATACATAAGTAGTTTCGTTATCCTCCTTGATGGTCTATCTCATTTGTTGGGTCAGGGCTTGATGTACCGTTTGAGGGGTCGGTGCCCATGATAATGTTTGAGGGGTTGCAGTCAATGATAACGTTTGAGGGTTTGGAGCCCATGATATCATTTGAGGGGTTTTTTCCTAAGATAAAAATTATCATAGGGTTTAATATGGTAAAAAAATACACTAGCACTGTCAGATAGAGTGTTCTTCTGTATTCTATAGACACTAAGTCTAGCTGTGATAATGATAAAAGATCACGGCTAATAGTGATCTGGGATTTTTTGGGGACATTGTTAGGATACACTGGTGGGCCCCAGTCTAATTGGTAGTAGCATGGGCATTAGCCTCATTAGGAGATGCATTGTTTGGATACCCAGGGTGGGATCTCCTTCTGGGTGTTCCATCCAAGATAGTTGGATTAGGCACAACCTACTCTATATATCCTCATGTAATCAAGGTCGCATATTAGCGATGATGATTAGAAAAAATGGTATCCCTCTTAGGTAGCTCCTTGGTAAATTACTTTTCATGTTGACTATCCTCATCCACCTCTCCAACATAAGGAAGGTGTATGTTGCAACATTCAAGTGATAGGTTCCTGAAGTGGTTAAATGCACTGATAAGGGTCACTTCCTCTCTTGTGGCTTTTCATGGGAAGGATGATAGATTTGAACTCATCCTATGAAGGATTTTAGGAGCTAAATCCATAGATTTTATGGATCTATTTATGTGTAATTCATATACCATTTTGTTCCCCAATCAATGAAGGATGTTGTGTTCTGTTGAAAATGTATGTTGAGGACTCAGGATCAAATTAGCTTGTATAGTGATCTTCAGATTCATGGTCCATTGGATAACATGAATTTCATTTTAAGGAATTTTGAGAGGTCTTGAGTAATTAAACATGACACCTAATCAGTGAAGGCTCATACACAAGATTACATTTTTGGTCAATAACATTCATAGTCAAAAGATAAAGATTCAGTACCTTCTTTTCGCATAATGTTCATTGTGGTTAAAAGAAACATATTGGATTCATAATTTTGTTTTATAAATTTCACAACATAAATAGACCTAACATGCACTATAAAATCTATTTTTTTGACCAATGAATGGGATGAGAGAGGTCAAATATTTCATTATGGGTATGCCATTATTAATTCATCATGTTTTAGAGTATAGAATAGTTTGTTCTTGACAGTTTGATGGTGGGGGGTTTTAAGGCCTCACTCGGTCACTCAAATTGGGTTTCCTATTTGTTTTACCATACCATGAATCTCATAATGGTTCTCTCATCTATAGTTGGTTATGGTACTACATTCCAAATTTATATGGTCACTTTGTTTTTTAGGCCCAGTGACTCCTGGGAACATGAATTGGTTGGAAGGATGGGAGGTCGATCTCATAATACCCTTATGGGGGGAATTGTTTCTTACTATTGGTCACTCTTATAAATTTAAGGTATGTTGTTGAAATCACTCCCAGATCCCAATATATGAGTAGTTACCCTTTTGTTAATGACTTGATTATTAACATTTATCTATTGGGAATATCTCATGTATGTCACATGCTCTCTATCACTCTGATGCATTATTCCATGGCAATGATCTAGAAATATATAGTTTAATGTTGACAAGGGAGATGGTTCGTTTCATGCGGATAGTATTGAACCTCTATGAAGAATCATATGTATCCTATTAAAATAGTAATCAAAACCCTCGTAGATTGTATGACATAGTTTAATGTCATTTTACTAGACCCATCAATGTAGTTTAATGTCTAATGGTAAGGATGTGAATATCGATCTCGGACCTCGATGAGGTGTTATACGTATCCTATTTAATGAAATAAGGAGATTCCATTTAATTCTTGATATGGGTGTCTATGTTATGATTGATACGACAATAGAGGCTTGACATTGGACTTATGCATATGAGACTTCCCTGGAATGTGTTGTTGGGAATATAGAACATTCAGAATAGATGGGAGGTAATCCAAAATGCATCCCAAAGGTGATGATCCCATATTGAGGAAGTCATTATCATGTTATCGTTATAATCATCACTGGTCTCTAAGTTCAAGTGAGACATGATTGATGAGAGAAATAATATATGGAGGTAGATTGGATGTATTTCTTGTGACCACATCCAGATGAGGTGTACATATTTAATTTTCCCAAATAGAGGACATAATATGGTGGAAAATCCTTATAATGGTGTCACATGTATCCCAGATTTAGCGAGAATCATATTTCCCATAGTTTGGTTCATCCCAAACTTACTGATGGATTTTAGGTACCTGAGGGCATGGTCGGTGCTTATACATATAATGATATATGTGTATGAGTTACCTCCTCATCTATTAATGGACAAAGAAAAAAGGTAGACATATGGGTGGATTTAGTCTTAGAATCTAAGAATAATTTGAATGAGAATGGACATACATTAAAGTTCATTCCCATTGTATATTGGGCCATAGGAAGGCTTCATATGTATCTTGGTTATGGTTGGAATCATTGTTCATGTAGTTAATTTATCCCTTAACCTGGGCATATAGTAAGGTAGGTGATCGTGCTCAAAGTTGTTATGACTATCCCTGAGATTTTATGTGTGTTATATGTTTATACAAAAATGGATTCTCTATAGACGTGGAAATATTTATATTATGTTGGTAATCAAGGATTTTCTCTGACGCAATCGACCTTGTCAGTTCTTACACTCTAGGGTTCCCCGTGTTTTTAGGGTTTATACTCTGAGATTTCCTAGTTGGTAGGGGAATAATCTATGGGGTTTAGATTTGGTTGGGGATTACACTATGCAGTTTCTTGTTTAGTCAAGACATACACTATGGGGTTTCTCATTTTTTTCAAGGCTTACACTCTGAGGCTTCTTGATTGGTTAGGGATTACACAATGATGTTGCTCAGTAGGTCGGGGGTTATATTCTTAGGCTCCCAGGTTGGTCGGGGATTACATTTTGAGGCTTCCCAACTGGTGAGGGCTTACAATATGAGGTTTCCCATTTGGTCAAGGATTATACATAAGGCTACCCTATGGTTTGGGTCTTGCACTCTAATGAAATATAGTGTTATCAGGTCCTGGGATGCCTGAGGATGTACTCATTATTTATTCATTGAAAGATTAAATAGGTGTGGTGACGACCCTGGTGGTTTTTCAAAGATCATGATATCAGGATGGTCACATGAATTCATGGAACTATCACATCAAGGTCTCCTTTCTTATAAAAGTGGATGTGGCTAAGGAATCATAGCTAGGGTCCTCATGACATGTCTCTAACGGGTTCTGTTGTACAAAGTGGCCGTATTTTAAGAATATATCTGACATGTTTTGGATTCCTTTTTGAAAATTATTGAATTTTTTACATATATATTGTGGAACCAATCTGACATTGAAGACACATCCAAGTGTGTCTGTCGAATCAATTGGCATGCATTGGATTCCTTCGAATGGGTGAAGCATCATGTCCCAGATTCTTCGCATGACCAAAGCTGCCATGTGTGGGGTCTTCTGCATGATTAATTATATTGTATCCAATGCATTCACCTGATAAAAGTGTACATATATACAGTCTTTTTCATTATTATATATGATATGATAGGAGTCTTGTGCATGATAAAACAATACATAACAATGCACTATCGCACGGTCAACCTGACTTTTCATTGGAATTTTGTGTGTCAATATAGACATGTCTGTGAACAATTTCATAATCATTCTGACGATTCAATAACAAATTCTCATGAACAAACAACATTTTATAAGATTCATTTTCATGATCTTGGTGGTAATCTCTGAGGTTCTTGACTTGACTTGTTTTAGACATATCAATTGGTTTTTCACATGATCGACATGGCTTGTCCCTCGGTTTTTGAATGTCAATGACGACATGCCAATGGTTTTTCATGAGGTTATCTTTACTTGAATGAGGATTGTATTATGTTCAACATGGAATGTCCAAGGTTTTACAACGCCATTGAAAGACCATCAATGGGGCCCCCAATAAATTTTCATTAATCCATTCACATCGTGGGGTCTCATAAATATGTTTTAGATCTTGTGTTTATTCGAGTAATGAATGTACATACCCAAGGGATCGTTCCTTACGTCCATATAGGCAATATTTTCTTCAGAATAGGGGTGTATTTCTATTGGGTGTATATTCCCATGTGTTCCCCAATGGGTTTTGTCCATAAGCATGATGAAGGCTACTTGCATGATGGAACTATATGAAAGTCAGTGGACTATATAACCTTAAAGAGTTCTTGGGATGTTTAATTCTAATATGTGTAGGTCTATTAATTGTTTACACCTACATGAGTGAGGGTAAATATATTATGAAGAGGAGACATTACATATTGGGTTGCACATCTTCTTTTCCTAATAAGAATGGTGGGGGTATCCACAAGGGATGAATGCATGCATCATGGCATTTTTTCATGGATTCATGAAGGTATCTCACATGTGGAGTTCGTATATTGGTGGATATCGGTCTTGGATATCACTAACCATGGGTGGCACCAAACATGATCATGAGATAACAGGAATGAATCAAGCTATAGGGGGTTCACATGCATAGTCATCTAAAGTTATATTCTTTTTGTGATTATCATGATCCTAATGGAACCATAATGGAGACTCTATAATTATGTGCATGGGGTGAAAGATGATGTAATATAACACAAATATGAACACTCGATATGCATGGAGAAGGTGGTTTCATTGCTTGGGAGGGATGAAATCCCATGAGTCTCTGCCACATGGTCAAGCAAAGGAGTAATTTAGGGTTGAGGTTTTTGGGATGATGTAAGGTGCATGTACACTAGTTTACATCCATGGACGCTGATCTAGAAGTCACCTATCTAAAATCACAAGACCTTCCTAAGGTCTTGTGAAGAAATTTTAAATCCTACCACCTTAGGGGGTGTTTCATGGGGTGATATCCACACCCATAGTTGCATGATATAATCATAAAACATGGGTCCTCATTGTATTCTCATGACTGGGGGAGCATTATGCATGCAGGCTCTTACATCTAGGAACTAGTATGGGTTACCCATGAAATCTAGGCTTTGTGTTATCTCAATGCAGTAGGTTCTGTGGATAATGAGATCGCCAGATCTAAGGGGAGGCTTTGGGGAGATTCTATAAGCATTCACATGGTTCATTCATGCAATCACGTGATTTAGTGAAGATCATGCGATGAGATCTTTTGAAGATATCTTGTGGAGGAATCTTTTTGGAGGTATCTCAATGATT
Source organism: Viscum album (assembly GCA_963277665.1). Taxonomy (NCBI): domain Eukaryota; kingdom Viridiplantae; phylum Streptophyta; class Magnoliopsida; order Santalales; family Viscaceae; genus Viscum; species Viscum album. The sequence continues at coordinate 823,298,828 of OY728141.1, read as the reverse complement.
GCACGGAGGATATTTCTAAAGGTGGTGGGTGGCTTCCATCTTTTTTCTAGAAATCTTTTCCTATATCACTTCTATGTGGTTTTTTTGATGTAATAGAGTTTATATAGGTCATAGGTGGCTATTTATATAAGAAATATGCACAGGATAGAGGCCGTGTGCACTAGATAAAGTGAGGGAGATCTCATTGTAGGTCCATTTCATTTGATCATGAAATGATTGTTTTCTCTTCAGTGTGTGTCTTCAACTTGGTAGCATGATTATGAGATGATCATGTAATGTCCATGAATCTTTTCTAAGACTCTGCAAGTACTTGGTAAAATAAAAATTAATTCGAATGGAAGATACATTAGATTCAAAAGTGGTTCATATTCATGAAACTACTTTTGACGCCTCTTCTATCATTGGTTCAGTCGCATGATCAATGGATGATCATGCGACATCTTCGATCATTTTTAGAGGATCTCATCAAAGGTTTGTGCATATACACATTGGATCTTGTGATGGATCACATTCATTGTCTAATATTTTCATGGTTGTTGGTAAAGGACTAGAGAGACATTGATTTTGATCTTTGATTGACCATGTGAGTAGTATCGTTGACTTTTCATGTTGAGCCAGTCGGTGTGGGTTCTTTTAGATAGAGCTATTGCACTGTGTGAGATTATCCAAGTATAAATTTGTGAGGTGTGAGGAGATCTCTTTCGATCATGCACTGTTTATTATTGAGATGAATGTCTTGGATTGGTGGATGGCATGACCAATCAACATGTTTCATTGGGGGGGGGGTTGATCAGACATCCTAGATTGGATTACCATCTGAAAATTCATTCTCACATTAAACTCTCAGGGTGATTCCACTCTTTTATATAAGTTATCTTGTTGATTTTGTTGGTATGATATAGATATGGGGTTAGAACTCATACCTCGTGCATTGCTTTAATCCTACAGTACTCGGTGCACCAAGTTTTTGGATCGGGCTATGTGCGCGCACCTGCAGGCATGCACACCACATGCCCTATATACGGGCCCAAATTGTCTCTAACAGGAGCTATGCTCCCCCACTGGTATGCTGGATTGTCACGAACCGCCCCGGGGGTCCGTGCCGTGACTACCCCAAGCCCGCCTTCCATAGGCCAGGGGCTGGCGACTAGCACCAAGGCGTAAATCCCGGTAAAAAGGGAAGGCATTTCCTTTGAAAAGTAAACAAACACCACAGAGTAAGAAAGCAGAAAGTAAACACTAAACAAAAGCAGAGTACAACTGAAAGTGCGGAAAAGTAAATGGGCCAGTATACAAACCCAAACTGAAAGTAAAGTACAACTCGAAAGGGAAAACAGCAACTTAAAAGTAAAAGCCTCTACTCCGAGCTGTCCCCTAGAAATCCCACCTGATGGGTGGGTACAGATAGCTCCTCTGCTCCACGGGTCCAGCCGTCTGCTCTGAGCACGTCCCGCCCAGTGGTCCACCACCGGGTACCGTCTCGCTCTGCAAGCCTCAGCTAAGGTCAACGATGTCCGTCGTCTACAACCAACACAACGTAGTGCGGGCAAAGCCCGTGCAGGGGTGAGTATAAGCTACTCAGTAGGGACCCCGAGACCCCTGAAGGTCTCTCAAATCCACAAAGGACAAACCACGAAGAAAGGTACAATCACGAAGTAACAACTGACACGGCTTAGGTATATGCCCATACATATACCTAAGTCATCAATTCAAATACGCTCCAACCTCCGAGCCCAAGTACAACTCAGTCCACACAGGAAAGTAAACGTATTCCACACAGGAAAGCAAAACATAATCCACACAGGATTGCACAACACAATCCACACAGGAAAGCAACAGGATTCAGCTCACACAGGTATACTTCTTCAAAGGACGATAAAGATGATCTCTGATCCATCTAAGTCGTCGGACCCACGAAGGATCGATAGGTAACTAACCCCCGCAAAAGACCCACACAGGATCGGGCCCACAAAGGACATGTAGGTGCTGGTTCACACAGGACCGCTGAGCGCAAGGACCCACACAGGATCGGACCCACACAGGATCGGGGCCACAGAGGACCTGTAGCACTGATCCACGAAGGATCGCTGAGTGCTGTAGTTGTCGTCGTCGAATCCACACAGGATCTCTGTACTGTCGTCGTCGCAGTCACAGTAGCAGTAGTAGCAGTAGTAGTCATAGTAACAGTCGTAGCCAGCACTAGGGTTCCCGCACATAGCAAGCTCGTTCGGAGGGTCCGCTCCACGAGCCGAGAGGCTGATACATCAACTGTCGCAAAGTCCAGAGTTGATGTATCCAAAAGTTCCGTAACGTCAACAGGAACTCAACGCAACAGACGGCGCGTCGATCGGACGCCCGGTCTGAGAGTTATGGGCATTTTCGTCTCCGGGGCCCGGTTGGTTTTTAAGGCAAAACCAACCCGACCGTACTCCACCTGCGTCCAAACCTCGGTCAGAGTATGCCAAAAGATCTGTCTCACTAAGAGGAATACAACACAGCTGACGGCACGTCAATCGAACGTCCGTAGCTCAAGATATGAGCGTTTCCGCTCTGAAGGTCCGGTTGGTTTCGTGAACGAACCTACCCGGTCGTACTCGAAGTAATCCGAAACCTTGAGTGCGATATACCGAAACGACCGTCTCGATCCAGGGATCGTGTTTCAGCAGACGGTTCGTCAATCGGAGGTCCGAGGCTCATGTTATGGCCAAAAGACCGAAACCGTTTCGAAACGGGGGGTCCGGGTCCGACCCGGCCCGGCCGGCGGCGCGTCGGCCTGGCGCCGCACGGAGGTAGCGCGGGGGGCAATCAAGCCCCCACTGATTGGGATGTCGGCACGACTATATGCCGTGCCCCCTTTTTGCAAAACCGCCCCCCCCCCCCACGTGGGGGCCGGCTTGGAGAAAAACCGGGGGGCTGCTGCCCCCCCCCCCTTCATGGAAACCGCCCCCCTCATAAAGAGGGGGGTTTTGTGAGCCGGTCGGGGGATTAATTTCCCCCGGTTTAATGCCATCCGGCCGGCCAGCTGGTCGGCCGGTTTTCTCCAATGGGACCGGAAAATCCGGTCCCCTCTTCGGCTTCCGACGCCGGCGGCGCGGCCGCCGGTCTTCTCATTCCGCCGCGGCCTGGAACCGGCCGCGGTGTTCGTCGTCCGGCGCGGTGCGACGGCACCGCGCCCCTCTGCCGCACCTTGATTTTCCTCAACGCGGCGCGACGGCGTCACGTTCTTGATGATCCTTCCATGGCGCGGTGTGACGGCGTCATGTAATATAAACATACAATCATCCGCGTGGTGCGATGGCACCACGCCACCTTGCTTCCATCCGCAAGATTAATCAACATGAACGATGGAGGGGGTTCGGCCGTGTTCATGCAGTCCAGCCCCCCTCACGTTAAATAATAACACAACATAAAAATATTCAATTTCCTCACGTTAGACATGCTAGATCCACGATCAAGAATGAAATAATAAAACAATGAATCAACAACCCCTACCTCGGGTATAGGTTCGTAGATTTGATAACGTTCCGCGGAATACAACGTCGCGGAGGTCGGGCGTCACGGTCGTCGTTCGTCGAATCCGATGACGAAGAGTTATGCCCGAAGAGATACGTCGTTGGCGAATCTACTTATGTCGACGAAGGGAGTCCGAGGAGGAAGCGGTGTTCCATCTCGTTGACATGGAAGACGAAGAAGAGCAGAGCGGCGTTCTTCGTCGGAACTTGAGCGTTCTTCGTCAAGTTCGAAGGTTCTTCGTTTTCTTCGTCAGAGTTGAAGAAGAAGAAGAAAAGCTCCCAAAATCTCTCAAGGTGGCCAAAGTGTTCTAACCCATCCAAATAAAATAATAGCTTATTTTATTTACAAACCTAACAAAAGAAATTCAAAGGTTTGAATTTCAAAAAGATTAACTCCAAAATTAAATAACTCAAGTCATTAAAGAGGGGATAAGGGAGTTGGGAGAAGATGAAAGGTTGGGAGCTTCGTGTGGGCCCCACCACACTTAATCCTCCCAAGGGAGGTTAAGTGGATGTGGGTCCCACTTCTTACCCCCTTTGGTAGGATTTATCAAGTTAAAATAAAATTTGTTCTTCACAAATTTTATTTAACTTAAACTAAAAACCCGAAAACTAACTTACAACCCGCAACAAACGCAACATCCGAAAAGGTCTCTTTAAGCGAATTTCGACGCTGCGAGTTCATCGGTGCCCTCAGATTTCAATTCCGAGCACCGGATCAAAAGTTAGGAATTCCTGCTCATTCGTTCACTGAACGTACCCGAGCCAAACTTCAGAAATTGATTCCGGGCACTCCGGGCCTCGGAATCAGGTGCCGTCTGAAACCGCGCTCTTTTAAAATTCTAAAGAAAATTAAGAAAAAATATCACTTGAATTTTACGGGTCTTTACATTACTCCCACCTCAGGGCTTTACGTCCCCGTAAAGATAAATCAAAAACTAGGGAAACAAATGAGGGTACTGAGAACGCATCTGAGTCTCCCGCTCCCATGTGCTCTCCTGGAGATTCTCGTGCTGCCATCTGATGCGCACAAGAGGAATCGATCGCACATGCAGGACCCGCTCCTGTCGATCCTCTATCTCCACCAGGACCTCCGTAAAAGTCACCCCATCGTCAACGTCAAGCTCCCCATGGTCAATGATGTGTGTCGGGTCGTGCACGTATCTCCTCAGCTGAGACACATGGAAGACGTCGTGCACCCGGTGCAACTGAGGTGGTAGAGCCAGGCGATAAGCCACCTCACCAATCCTGCTGAGAATCTGGAAGGGTCCGATGAAGTGCGGAGATAACTTGCCGCCTCAGCCAAATCTCCGAATACCACGTCGAGGTGAGACCCGCAAGAAGACGTGGTCGCCATCCTCGAACTCTAGTGGCCTCCGCCTCCTGTCAGCATATGACTTCTGCCGGCTCTGAGCTGTCCTCATCCGCTCCTGGATGACCTGGACCTTCTTTGTCGTGGCCTGGACCATCTCCGGTCCTACCAGTACTGACTCTCCAGGGTCTGTCCAGCATAAATGAGATCTACAAGTTCGGTTGTACAACGCCTCGTACGGTGCCATCCCGATAGTGGAGTGGTAGCTGTTGTTGTACGCAAACTCCACCAAGGGTAAGTGGTCCTCCCAGCTATGACCAAAGTCGAGAACACATGCACGGAGCATGTCCTCAAGAGTCTGAATGGTTCTCTCCGTCTGACCATCTGTCTGAGGGTGAAAGGCTGTGCTCAGACGTAGATGCGTCCCGAACGCCTCCTGTAACCCCTTCCAAAGCTGAGAAGTAAAGCGGGCATCTCGATCGGAGATGATAGATGATGGCACGCCGTGGAGCCGCAAAATATCCTGAACGTAGAGACGTCCCAAGCTCTCTACTGAGCCCTGCTCTCTTATGGGTAAGAAGTGTGCCGACTTGGTGAGTCGGTCAACAATCACCCAGATGGAGTCGTGACCTCTGGAAGTATGTGGAAGTCCAGTCATGAAGTCCATAGATATGCTGTCCCACTTCCACTCCGGAACCTCCAAGAGCTGTACCAAGCCTGCTGGTACCTGATGTTCTGCCTTCACCTGCTGGCAGGTAAGGCATCGAGAAATGAACTCTGCTACTGCCTTCTTCATGCCCGGCCACCAGTGCTGTTGTCTGAGATCCTGGTACATCTTCGCCACTCTAGGTTGTACCGCCAAAGGAGAAGTGTGAAACTCTCTCAGCACTTCCTCTCGCAAAGCGACTGGTACCATGATACGTCCTCTGAAAAGGATGTCGTGCTCTGCTCGAAGGGAGAAACCATCAGGTGCCTGTCCCGAGGATATCTGTGTACGTCGTGTCTCACAGTCAGCGTCCTCACGCTGTGCCTCCCTGACCCGCTGCAGTAGTGGAGGAGTGACTGTGAGAGACTGAAGGAAGTCTGCTCCATCTCTATCCACGAAGCATATCTGCAAAAAGGCTAGCTGCTCAGTCACCTCCTCAAGTAACTGAATGCCCGTCCTTCTGCGGAGGGCATCAGCTACTATGTTCCCTTTCCCAGGAGTATAGACTATCTAAAAGTCATAGTCCTGGAGGAACTCGAGCCATCGCCGCTGTCTCAGGTTCAGGTCCTTCTACGAGAAGATATACCTGATACTCTGATGATTGGAAAAGACTGTAAAGCGCTCGCCCATTAGGTAGTGTCGCCATGTCTTCAGAGCGAACACCACTGCTGCTAACTCCAAGTCATGGGTAGCGTAGTTCTGCTCATGCGGCCTCAAATGACGTGATCCATAGGCGATCACTGCCTGCTCCTGCATCAGAACACATCCGAGTCTGGTCCCTGATGCATCACAGTAGACTACGTACCCTACTCCTTCCTCAGGCAACCTCAAGATAGGTGCGCTAGTCAATCTCTGTCTCAGCTCCTGGAAGCTCTACTGACATCTGTCAGACCACACGAAGGGTTTCCCCTTCTTCGTCAAAGCTGTGAGTGATGCCGCAACTCTAGAGAAGTCTGGCACGAATCTCCGATAGTATCCAGATAGTCCCAAGAAACTCCGAACCCCAGTCACGCTCCTGGGTGGCTCCCATGCTAACACAGCCTCAATCTTCGCAGGATCCACTGCAACTCCCACCTCAGAGATAACGTGTCCCAAGAAGTGGGCCTCACGTATCCAGAACTGGCACATCGAGAGCTTACCATAAAGCTGGTGCTTTCGGAGTGTGTCTACTACAACTCGCAAGTGATAGGCGTGCTCCTCCTCTGTCGTAGAGTAAATCAGAATGTCGTCGATGAATACCACGACAAACCGATCGAGGTATGGCTGAAAGATCCTGTTCATGAGAGCCATGAACACTGCTGGAGCATTGGTTACACCGAAAGGCATAACCAAGAACTCATCGTGGCCATACCGACATCTGAAAGCTGTCTTCTGCACATCCTCGTCTCTGACTCTGAGCTGATGATAGCCTGACCTGAGATCTATCTTCGAGAACCACCGTGCTCCCTTGAGCTGATCAAAGAGCTCATCAATCCTCAGTAGCAAATACTTATTCCTCACTGTCACCTGGTCCAGGCGACGATAGTCAACACAGAGTCGCAAGCTCCCGTCCGCCTTCTTGGCGAACAGTATCGGGGAAACCCAGGGTGAAACGCTGGGTCGGATGAACCCCTTGCCCTGCAAGTCCTCCAACTATACCCATAGCTCTCGAATCTCGGAGGGGGCCATCCGATATGCTGGAGTATATATCGGGGCTGTCCCGGGGTACAAGTCAATATAAAATTATACCTCTCTGCGAGGAGGTAGCCCTGGAACGTCGTCGGGAAAAACGTCCGCAAACTGATCCACCACTGCAGGAAAACCAGGACTCCGCACGTCAACTGCTCCAAGGATAAGGCTAGCCAACTGATGAGTGATGGGTTGTCCTCTCCTCCACAGAAGTCCATCCTATGCTGCTAAGGCTCCCTTCTCGCCGGTGAAGGTGAACCTGCTCCCATCGGTACGTACACATCGCACCTTGCGCCTAAAGCAGTCAATCTGTGCATGGATCGTAGATAGCCAATCCATGCCCAAGATGACGTCGTAAGGCCTCGACGCTGCTACAAGAAGATCCCAGCCGAAGCTCTCGCCTCCTAGAGTAAGCTCACACTGCCGGCACCAGTGCGTAATCGTCGAGTCTGCTCCCGTAGGAGTCTCTAGCTGTAAGGATTGAGCCAACGGCTCTGTCGGAATCTCCGAGCTCCGAACAAGGGAAGCGGCTATGAAAGAGTGACTCGCTCCTGTGTCTATAAGAACTACAGCAAGGGTGGAATAGACACAGATAGTACCTCGAATCATCTCGGGTGCGCCATGGTCGTAGGCCTCTGCTGCCTGGAGCTGTGCCTGTCTCTGCCCGCCAGCTCCCTGTGGTCGGGGTGGACCTCCTGGTGGTGGTGGTGGCAGAGCCTCAAAGCGTCGCCCACCACCGGCTGCTCGTCCAGCTCCTCTGCCTCGTCCGCCTCCTCCCTGCGGACCTCCACGGTCGACCCTCTCCCTCTGCCTCGGTGGTCCCTCAACCGTCTGCTGCTCCTCGGCACGGCGGGTCGGGAAGTCACGAGCCATGTGGCCCTGCCCGCCGCACGAGTAGCACTGTCTACCTCTCGTAAGACTGGCTCCACGCTGTGTGCCCCGCACTGCTGAGCCAGTGTCCCGAGGTCGTCTGCCCGAAGGTCTGGTCTGTCTGGACCCCTGAGTCATCCGTCGACTGCCTGCTGCAGATGACTCTTCCACGTGCCGCCCAGCGGTGGGTCGCTGCGCTGGTGTAGACTCAGCAAGGAAGCTCTCGATCATAAGGGCCCGCTCCAGTACTCCTGTCTGAGTCGGTATGCTAAGGGAGATCAGCGATGCCCTGATCTCGTGTCTCAAACCCTGCTCGAAGATCCGGGCCCGGAAGAATGGGTCCCGTACCATGTCGGTCGAGTAGCATGAGAGATCAGTAAATCTCGCCGAGTACTGAGCGACCGTCATGCAGCCCTGCCGCAGCTGAAGAAGCTCCTGGATACGCACCGCACGAAGGGTGGCTGGGACGAACTCTGAGCAGAAGAGGATCTCAAAGTCCGTCCAAAGTAGAGATGCCTCAACGTGCACCTGGAGCATCAAGCTCCACCATCGTCCTGCTGCTGCGTGTAGTAGGCTTGCAGCGAGGATCACCATGAGGTCTGCTGGTGTCCTCACTAGCCTAAACACTCGAACCACTGCCTCCAGCCAGTCCTCTACTGCCTGGGGATCCGTCTCCCCGTGAAACCTGGGTGGTCGCTGGCGCTGAAACTCATGCAGTGCGCTGAGGCAACGTGCATCGTCAGCGGTTGCTGCTGGAAGCATCGGGGGCTCAGCGGGTAGTGCTACTGCTGGTGCCACTTCTGACAAAGGGCCCAGCACCGAGGCCTCGTCGCTCGGTGGGCTGTCGTCACGTACGACTCTCGGAACCCTAGCTGGCTGCCGTTGTGGGGCCATCCTGAAAAGGAAATAGGTGCGCCACAGTCAGAACAGTATACCTGGTGAGCTGATATATGTAATCACAAAGAAAACTTTGAAACACACACACAATCAATGTTTTCGTGCATTAAGTCGGAAATCAGAAGTCAGGGTCCTGGTGTACGGATACGTCGGCCGCCGCACCAACAATGGACTCCCTGGACTGATAACCACACTCAATACGCTAAACATTATTGCTTCACATAGAAAAGATCAGAGTTCACGGTAGAAACGAACTCCTCCGATACCAATTTGTCACGACCCGCCCCGGGGGTCCGTGCCGTGACTACCCCAAGCCCGCCTTCCATAGGCCAGGGGCTGGCGACTAGCACCAAGGCGTAAATCCCAGTAAAAAGGGAAGGCATTGCCTTTGAAAAGTAAACAAACACCACAGAATAAGCAAGCGGAAAGTAAACACTAACCAAAAGCAGAGTACAACTGAAAGTGCGGAAAAGTAAATGGGCCAGTATACAAACCCAAACTGAAAGTAAAGTACAACTCGAAAGGGAAAACAGCAACTGAAAAGTAAAAGCCGCTACTCCGAGCTGTCCACTGGAAATCCCACCTGAAGGGTGGGTATAGATAGCTCCTCTGCTCCACGGGTCCCGTCGTCCGCTCCGAGCACGTCCCGCCCAGTGGTCCACCTCCGGGTATCGTCTCGCTCTGCAAGCCTCAGCTAAGGTCAACGATGTCCGTCGTCTGCAACCAACACAACGTAGTGCGGGCAAAGCCCGTGTAGGGGTGAGTATAAGCTACTCAGTAGGGACTCCGAGACCCCTGAAGGTCTCTCAAATCCACAAAGGATAAACCACGAAGAAAGGTACAATCACGAAGTAACAACCGACACTGCTTAGGTATATGCCCATACATATACCTAAGTCATCAATTCAAATACGCTCCAACCTCCGAGCCCAAGTAAAACTCAGTCCACACAAGAAAGTAAACGTATTCCACATTGGAAAGAAAAACGTAATCCACACAGGATTGCACAACACAATCCACACAGGAAAGCAACAGGATTCAGCTCACACAGGTATACTTCTTCAAAGGATGATAAAGATGATCTATGATCCATCTAAGTCGTCGGACCCACGAAGGATCGATAGGTAACTAACCCCCGCAAAAGACCCACAAAGGATCGGGCCCACACAGGACCTGTAGGCGCTGGTTCACACAGGACCGCTGAGCGCAAGGACCCACACAGGATCGGACCCACACAGGATCGGGCCCACACAGGACCTGTAGCACTGATCCACGAAGGATCGCTGAGTGCTGTAGTCGTCTTCGTCGAATCCACACAGGATCTCTGTACTGTCGTCGTCGCAGTCACAGTAGCAGTAGTAGCAGTAGTAGTCACAGTAACAGTCGCAGCCAGCACTAGGGTTCCCGCACACAGCAAGCTCGTTCGGAGGGTCCGCTCCACGATCTGAGAGGCTGATACATCAACTGTCGCAAAGTCCAGAGTTGATGTATCCAAAAGTTCCGTAAACGTTAACAGGAACTCAACGCAACAGACGGCGCGTCGATCGGACGCCCGGTCTGAGAGTTATTGGCATTTTCGTCTCCGGGGCCCGGTTGGTTTTTAAGGCAAAACCAACCCGACCGTACTCCACCTGCGTCCAAACCTCGGGCGGAGTATGCCAAAAGATCTGTCTCACTAATAGGAACACAACACAGCTGACGGCACGTCAATCGGACGTCCGTAGCTCGAGATATGAGTGTTTCCGCTCCGAAGGTCCGGTTGGTTTCGTGAACGAACCTACCCGGCCGTACTCAAAGTAATCTGAAACCTTGAGTGCGATATTCCGAAACGAACGTCTCGATCCAAGGATCGCGTTGCCGCAGACAGTTCGTCAATCGGAGGTCTGGGGCTCATGTTATGGCCAAAAGACCAAAAACGTTTCGAAACGGGGGGTCCGGGTCCGGGGCGACCTGGCCCGAGCCCCCCTTGGGTTAGCCCGAACCGGGTCGACCCGACCCAGCCCGGCCGGCCGGCCGGCCGGCGGTGCGGCGGCGCAGTGGCCGCGGTGGCCTGGCGTCGCACGGAGGTAGCGCGGGGGGCAATCAAGCCCCCGCTGATTGGGATGTCGGCGCGGCTATATGCCGCGCCCCCTTTTTGCAACCCCCCCCCCCCCCACGTGGGGGACGGCTTGGAGAAAAACCGGGGGGCTGCTGCCCCCCCCCCCTTCATGGAAACCGCCCCCCTCATAAAGAGGGGGGTTTTGTGAGCCGGCCGGGGGATTAATTTCCCCCGGTTTAATGCCATCCGGTCGGCCAGCTGGCCGGCCGGTTTTCTCCAACGGGACCGGAAAATCCGGTCCCCTCTTCGGCTTCCGACGCCGGCGGCGCGGCTGCCGGTCTTCTCATTCCGCCGCGGCCCGGAACCGGTCGCGGTGTTCATCGTCCGGCGCGGTGCGACGGCACCGCGCCCCTCCGCCGCACCTTGATTTTCCTCAACGCGGCGCGACGGCGTCGCGTTCTTGATGATCCTTCCATGGCGCGGCGCGACGGCGTCGTGTAATATAAACATACAATCATCCGCGTGGTGCGACGGCACCACGCCACCTTGCTTCCATCCGCAAGATTAAACAACATGAACGATGGAGGGGGTTTGGCCGTGTTCATGCGGTCCGGCCCCCCTCACGTTAAATAATAACACAACATAAAAATATTCAATTGCCTCACGTTAGACATGCTAGATCCACAATCAAGAATGAAATAATAAAACAATGAATCAACAACCCCTACCTCAGGTATAGGTTCGTAGATTTGATAACGTTCCGCGGAAGACAACGTCGCGGAGGTCGGGCATCGCGGTCATCGTTCGTCGAATCCGATGACGAAGAGTTACGCCCGAAGAGATACGTCGTTGGCGAATCTACTTATGTTGACGAAGGGAGTCCGAGGAGGAAGCGGCGTTCCCTCTCGTTGACACGGAAGACGAAGAAGAGCGGAGCGGCGTTCTTCGTCGGAACTTGAGTGTTCTTCGTCAAGCTCGAAGGTTCTTCGTGTTCTTCGTCAGAGTTGAAGAAGAAGAAGAAAAGCTCCCAAAACCTCTCAAGGTGGCCAAAGTGTTCTAACCCATCCAAATAAAATAAGAGCTTATTTTATTTACAAACCTAACAAAAGAAATTCAAAGGTTTGAATTTCAAAAAGATTAACTCCAAAATTAAATAACTCAAGTCATTAAAGAGGGGTTAAGGGAGTTGGGAGAAGATGAAAGGTTGGGAGCTTCGTGTGGGCCCCACCACACTTAATCCTCCCAAGGGAGGTTAAGTGGATGTGGGTCCCACTTCCAACCCCCTTTGGTAGGATTTATCAAGTTAAAATAAAATTTGTTCTTCACAAATTTTATTTAACTTAAACTAATAACCCGAAAACTAACTTACAACCCGCAACAAACGCAACTTCTGAAAAGGTCTCTTTAAGCGAATTTCGGCGCTGCGAGTTCATCGGTGCCCTCAGATTTCAATTCCGAGCACCGGATCAAAAGTTAGGAATTCCCGCTCATTCGTTCACTGAACGTACCCGAGCCAAACTTCAGAAATTGATTCCGGGCACTCCGGGCCTCGGAATCAGGTGCCGTCTGAAAACGCGCTCTTGTAAAATTCTAAAGAAAATTAAGAAAAAATTTTCCTTGAATTTTACGGGTCTTTACATGGATGGCACAAGATGACTCCCACTGGGTGTTGCCATCATCTAGTCCCACATGGGCATATTGTCGAATTGACCTGGCTGGATAGTATATGCCTTATTTTTTCTCTAAGGGTTGTAAAAGAAAACCATCAACTTCTATGAAATAAAATTATTAGAAAAATATAATTCCCAAAGTGTTATCCTCTATATACAATCTCATTCTACATTCCAATCAAAATTATTATCCCACGATCCATGATTCATCAGTAGAAAAGTGTGAAATTCACAAATATTAATGCTAATAGTCACCTTGGGTTGCACATGTTCTATTTTTTAAGTATATAGATTGATCAACGAGACTTTTTATTTAATATTGGAACCATAAAAAGATCACTAACAAGAATAAATAACGTCTTCCTTGAAATGATGTCTTATTTGACCAACTACATGGAAATAAATAATTTTACAATATTGATCATTGTTCAAGATATCATCATTTAATGGTTAAGAAGAAGGATTTATAAAATACATCATTCCATAAAAGTTTTGGGCACTATGAATTTATAGTGATTAATTTTGATCTTACTAACTCCCCACTATCTTAAATGATATAATTAATTGTGACAAGATAGACTATCCTTATCAATTTTTGGTTTTCCAAATAGATGATGTTCTTTTTTATTCTAAGAACAAGGAAAATCATGGAGATCACTTGATAACTGTATTTAATACCCTAAGAGTAGAGTTTCTTTAAGAAAAAATTACCATGTTTGAAATTTGGCTTCAAAAAGATTTATTTTTGGGTAACATAATATCATGAGAGGGGATGTATATGGATCTATCAAGGATATAAGTTATTCAAAAATGGAATCAAACTACTATGGTTACTAAGATCAAATGATTTCTTTGTTTGGATAGATATTATTAATGTATTGTGAATTATTTTTCACTATTATCTAATCCACTCACAACATTGACTTGGAAAAGAGTTATGATCATTTGGATGGAGGAATGTGAAGAGAATTTCAATGAGCTAAAAATAAGGATACATAGTGCACATGTACTCACACAACCCTGTAGTGGAGTGATGTTTGTGATTAATAGTGATGTATCCAAGAAAGGATTGGGGTCAATTATCATGTATAATGATGTGTTGAAAGCTTATCCATCATGAAAATTAAAAATCCAAGAGACAAATTTCCAAATTCATGATTTAATGTAAGTTGTGGTAATATTTTCATTAACTATATGGACTTATTTCCTTTATGGAGAAATGTGTGACATATATGTTGTCAATAAATTTTAAAATATATCTTCACTCAAATTGAACTGAATATACTCCAAGTAATATTGTTGGAGTTTATTAATGTATATGAATTATCCAAACATTACTACCTAGGGAAAGGAAACAATTGTTAAAGATTCTTTGAGTCGAAAGGACTATGATATCCTATCTATGATGAGGATCATAAAGGATCCAATATTTATGGATTTTGAAAACATGGATCTAGATAAGATAGCTAAAGGGGATAAATCTTATCTTTATTAATTTATTGTTCAATGATCTATAAAAGTGAACATAAAGGAGTAGGGGAAGAAGATTCAGATCTAAAAAACAATATGAGAAATGTTCTTATGATAAATAGTGACTGTGATAGAATAATAAGTTTTAGGAACTTTGTTTGTATTCCTCCCACACAAGAATTAATAAATTTGTCATTGGATGAATCTTGTAGTTCATCATTCTCTATTCATACAAGAGGAACAAAGATGTATATGGACTTGCAGATTATTTCTTGTGGGATGGAATGAAGGGAGATATTGTAGAATATGTTTCTCGGTGCATTATTATTTAGCAAGTTATGGTTGAGAGACAGAAGTCCAAGGAGTTTTTACAACCATTACCCATACTATAATGGAAATGGGAAAATATTATCATGGTCTTTGTTGTCAAACATCCCAAAATATCTAAAGATTATAATTCTATATGGGTTATACTTGATCTTCTTACTAAGTCATAACACTTCATTACCAATAGAGAATATTTATCTATTGATCAACTTTCTAGAATATATAATATGTATGTGGTGATATTTCATGGAGTACCACTATCCATTATATATGATTGAGAACCAATGTTTAACTCAATGTCTAAGAGGTGTCTTTATTAGTCTCTGGTTATAGAGTTATGTTTCATCAGTAATTATCATCCTCATATAGATGGTCAATCTAGGAGGACAATTCAAACTCTAGAAGAAATGTTATGGGATTTTTTTAGGGATTAAAATGATGGTTTTGATCAACATCTACCTTTGGTTGAATTTTCAAACAACAATATAATTCACAACGGTATTCATATGGATCCCTATGAAAACATATATGCTATGAAATGAAGGAATCCATAATTTTTTGATGTAGTAGGGGAAATAAATATATTGGGACCTGATTTTCTAGAGGAAATGTAAGATAAGGACAAATCATTTCACAATAACATAAGAGAAACTCAATGTCGACAAACGAGTTATGATGAAAATCAATGAAAAGACCTAGAGTTTGATGTTGGTGACAAGGTTATTATAAAAATATATCCTTTGAATAGATTAATGATATTTCAAAATATATGGAAGCTGACCCCTATATATATAGGTCCTTTTGAAATTATGGATCGTGTTGGGAAGGTAGCTTAATGATGGACTCTTCCACCTAATCTCTCTCAGTTCCATGATGTGTTCCATGCATCTATCCTAAGAAAGAATATATTTAACCATTGCCATGTAATAAACATAGAAATTGTACCATTGTAGTAGTATCTTTCAAATGAGGAACAATCGATAGAGATTCTGGATAATATAGAAAAAGTTCTACAAAACTCGACCACTGATTTGGATAATGTTTTATAGCAAAACCACCAAATTTAGGTAGCTGCATGTGAACCTAAGTATGTGATGATGTAAAGTTATCATCATATGATTGTATCCAATAGATGAATTTCAAGGGGGAATTTCATTTTAAGGGGTTACAATGTAACGCCGAAATATATTAATAAACATTTATCTAAAAAAAATTGTATTATTTCAATAGCTTGCATTAGACACAATCGTGAGTTTAAATGAACAACGACGAACTATTTGTACAAAAATGATCATCATAACCTAGCCATTAAATTTTCATGAATCAACATGAATAAATAACATATAAAATAAATATAAATACCTTAACTAATATAAATATATATCATAAAATTATTTTTTGAGAACATTTATTTTTAATGAATAGTGAAAATACTAGTTTTTATTGAAAACTATATTTTCTTTTACAAGGAAAAATTATATTTTAGATTATTTTTAAACATAAATTTGTTCATTTTTTTTAAATCATTATGCAATTATTGTTTTTTAATATTATTTTATTGATGATTTTGATATAAACAAATTTTATAATATAAAATGGTATTTTTCTAAAAAACTATTTTCATAAAAAAATACTATTAGTTTTTTAATTTTATATCTGAATCTTATGGGTTTTTAATTTTAAAAAAATTGATGTCATATTTGGATTTAGAAGGTCCAATTTTAGTATGCAGTTCTATTTAATTTTTATCTAATATGAATTGTAACGATGGTTAATTTTATTACCATGGTAATGGGTAAATAATTCAATTTACATTAAATATAAAATTATAATGATTATTAAATTACCATAATTGAATTACCATTTTTATTGGATTAATACAATTATTCCCCTAAAACATAATGATCTATATTATTTCATTTAATTCACACTTTATCATTAAAATTACTTAAATAGTATTTAAAATCTAATAAATATACAAAGTGCCACTTTCGTTGTCTATAACCTCCATTATGTGTCTACATGGGGAAAATTAATGTTATGAATGAATATAAACAATATACTTTTATCATGTGTTAAATATTTTCATGATATGAATTTATTTTTGACGTTTTAAACCACATGGATGATATTATTATATTTATGAAATTTTATTTATTATAATTGTAATGATGTCACAATCGTGTATTAATAAATATATTATTTTTAAAATAGGTTTATAAATCAGATAATTTTTACTATAAATATTATTTTGAAATGTTGAAAATTTATCATCTTCATAAATTTTGTTTTATAATTTTTAGTATAAAAAATAAGTATATAATATAATTACCCACATGTGATGTAGTAATTATTTTATTAAAAAAAATATATAATAAATGTTATTAAAAATATAAAAATATATAATGTGAATTAATTAATATATAAAATTAATTTTCTAAATGATCAACACCTCTTATTATTATAATAAAATATTTGGTTTGGATATTTATTTTTACCTGTTTTTTTAAATCAAGGAATATAATAATATCAAATTAACACTATTGATATTTTATCAAAATAATTTATTATTCAATTATTTAAAAATAATTATTTTTTTTGGTAAAATTAGAAAATAATTATGATATGGTATAA
The DNA here is from genome assembly GCA_963277665.1 of Viscum album. Lineage (NCBI taxonomy): Eukaryota > Viridiplantae > Streptophyta > Magnoliopsida > Santalales > Viscaceae > Viscum > Viscum album. The sequence goes on along the minus strand of OY728141.1, from coordinate 823,281,724 downwards.
TACATTCTTAATTACTCATTTATTATATAATTGAAACCAATTTATAATAAAATGTGTTCTCTCATAATATTTCAATTATTTTACCTTGGTTAAAATTAAAATAGAAATACTAATTGAAAATTAAAATGATATGGATTGAATTGACAACACAACATGTATAAAATTTATTTTTTGATAATATTACAACCTTATCTCAAGTCATCTTAAAAAAATACAAAATTTTCTTAATTTTTGGATGGGTTTTATTTTGTTATAAATTAATATTTTTGGAGATTCCAAAAGTTTCCCTCACCAAAATTATATAAGGGAACATCCTCCTTCACTTTTCCACACCACATTGAGCCTACAATCTGAAATATCCCCTAAAAATTTCCCTTCTAATCATTATTAGACACATTACATATGTTTTCATCAACTGAATCTGGTCATAGCTAAAACTGGAACCTAAACCGGTCCATGATATGGCCTGAAGGGCGTTCCTAATCCCCACGGGCTGGCATAAGTTCTCAGGTATGATAAAATGAAAATTGGGAAAGATTTTCATGAGTTTATAAACGAAAAACATCAAATTAATCCAATAAAACGAATCTGGATTTTTTAGACCAAACAATCGTTTGCAAAAAAATCCAAACTAAATTACATAGTTTAAAACTACTAACCAAGTCTATAAAAAAGGTACAAAACCAATATTAAACATCACAATAACCCTCATGGAAATGGGAACCACCCTCAATCCTTCTCCACAAGACTTCACCACCAAGGACCTACTCGAAAACTGATCCCCTTGCACTAAAAACTCTACCCAAACTGCGACAACAATAATAACCATGTTTAATATAACCCAAGGGTGTAGGTAGGGTGTGAGACAAGGATTTTTAGGATAACACCACTAATAGATTCCCTGTTTCAAACATTCAATGATGAAAAGCTGGGAAGTTTTCATAAACAGTAAATGCTAGTTACAATTTCTAAAAGATTAAAATTAAAAATTAAAATGGTTTTCAATTGGGATATCACAAATAATCCACACATATAAAAATAATTTGAACACTAATTAATTTTCTAGATAAAAAATATATATTCCTATGGTAAGCACCATGTAGCTAATGAGAACAGGAAATATAAAATAACCGCTAGAAACTAGCTCGTTCTGGGTCCCATGTACCTCCTATCTCAGTGAGTGTAACCATAAAAATATTTTTTCTCATGGAAGTTCCACTAGTAGGGAACATACACATAACATATTTGTCCCCAATAATAATCATAATAGTTTAGTTAGTGTTGTAAGTGTCAATATTTCTATGGGAAACTAAGGTCAAACCCCACATAATCACTAGCATACTAGTACACATCCACCCACCCAGATACCTGGGTTTCCCCTAGTGGTAAAAAATATTCAACAAGTTAAGAAATATCATTTTCACATGAAAATATCATTTCCACATTAAAATTTAACCAAAATCCCTCATGTACATCACACATGTCACAAAATCAAATTTTTCATTTAAAAGCATTTTGAAATCAAACTCACATAAAAAATAGCCCACAACAATTTTCACATTTCATTAACACTTCCACAAATCCAATAAAAAATTTATAAAACCAATAAAAGATATTATAAATAACATAACAACCCACTAAAATATCATATAATACTTATTTCATCAAAAGAATCATTTTTTCAAAACACACTCACACAAAACAGCCCAAAACCATGTTTCACAGCTCTCTTTCCATTTGTGAAGCATTTGAACACATTATAAAACATTATAAGAAATATTTAACATCTTAAATAAACAAAATACCTTTTAAAACCCATATTAGGTGAAAAAACTCACCAAATAGTACATATACTCCTTTTTCCCACTTATTTTAACCAAACAAAACATTCACAATTTTCATAAAACACACCTAAGGGGTGTAACTATTCTTCTCACATGAAGGCCATTTCAAATCCCTAAATAATATCCAAAATTATACCAATACCAAACCATAAAATAATTATAAGGCCTGACTAAATTAATTAAACTACCCCCTAGTGTTATAAAAATACCACAATTAACACCAAAACAGACACACAAGAAAAACACACGTTTTCATAAATCACTTCAAAGAAGTACAACTTGGTTTTACACCTTGAACCCATTCCAAAACCCCATTTCAAGGCCAAAATGACATTAAGGAATTAACAAACCAGAATTTTCATCCCCTTTTGACACCAATAATTCACTTTCATGTGTTATAAAATACACTAAAACATTACCCCAAGATTCACCCATGAAAAGCATCCAATTTCAAGCCATAAAGCAACTATAAAATTAAATTCTTAAGAAAACCCAAAAAAAGGTTTCCACATCACAATAAGCATATGAGTAACATTAAAACCCGAAAATAAGGCATGAAAACTCACCAAAAAATGCATACACATGGAACCACGCACCTTTTGAGTCAAAACCCTTGAATCTTTTTGTGAATCCTCAAACGCACCTCTGTCGCACCTTAAGGAAGTTAAAATGAATCCTAAACCATAAGGTTTAACCAAAAAGACCACAAATAAAACCCTAGGTATGAACCCTAATTTTGGGACACTCTATAAATTAATGAATGAGAGAGGAAACCCTAGGGTGATGGAATCAAAAGATGAGAGGCACAATTACCCATAAATTTTTTGATGAAAACGTCCCAGAATCCACCAGTATCTGAATGTTCAAATAGAAAATCATTTAAGGGGGGTTCAAAAAAGGTTTATGAGATGAGGTAGAAACTGGAATGTGGAAAATGGTAAAAATAGAAGGATTTAAGAATGGGTAAATTTACATCTTCTAATTTGGGAGATTTGTCACATCTAGAGATGTTTTTCCCAAATTCATGATTCAATTGATCTCCAAATTGGGGGAGTAGAGAATGGGGAGAAACATGGGTATGTGGGATCAAGGGAGAGTTTGAATTACTGATAAAAAAAATTTCAATGATATATTAATGAATTAAAAAATATTTTTAATTCTAGAAATGGGCTTTCAGGCAGATCCAATCTCTTAAATAAAAATACAAATCCACCAAGATTATAAATCTCTAAATGGTCCAAATTAAAAATTTTTCTTAATAGGTCAGGGGAGGAGAAGTATCATTTAGAATGCATAAAAAATAATGGAAAATTATTGATTTATAATGGTTAAAAAAATTATTTTTAAATTTGGAATTGGGCTCACGGCTTTTCCCAAATCAGGAAAACATAATCATTATTCCAAAAATGCATGGGAACCCCCAAAAAAAATCAATAATGTAAAATAAATTAATAATAACTTTAAAATAATTCATCTATGTGAAAATTATACCCACCCTGAAAACAATTCTACCCTAGAATATCTCATCAAGGCCCAAGAAACATCCAAACCCAACTGCGAATTTAAGAGGTAATCCCTTGTCCGGTTTCTCCCCTAAAGGCCAAAACACCTCCCATGATCAATTAATGAAATAATAAATCACAACCAAAACATACACCAATTTAAAAAATGACCAATCACATTCAGGATTTATCCCAAAATAAAAATTCTTAAATACTATTCAAATAACTCTCAAGCAATTTACCCAAACAAACAGCAACATCGAACAAGGTTACACTAACCTTGATATAACTCAACCGTTGGGCACCCTACAATCCCAATGTGTACCAAAGAAAGATGTAGGTACCTTGATAGCTCCGAATGAGACTACCCACTTCCAATCCATGACCAAGGACAATCCTGAGTTACTAGGATGAGGAGACACAAATGGGCTCCCCACCCAAAGAGACAACTGAAATTTTTATCGAGAAAGTATTGGGAAACTAATAGGGGGAGGCCTAAATGGACTCTCTAGTACAAGGGGTTTAATTCAATTGTATGTTTCCAAAATAATATAAAAGATACTCATGGTGGCTATCCCCACCATAAGAAAAGACCATCTTAATTGACCAGAATGGGCCAGCACAGAAAGACCCCAAAACTCAAAGAGTTGGGACGACTGCACGGTTTGTCCAAACAGTTTGGCCAACTGTGTGTTTACCATGTGGATATTTATATTTTAATAGTTTTCTAGGTCATGTTTACAACTCAAAATGTGAAAACCATGTGCTAAATCTATCTAGACAAATATTAAAACATTATCAAAAAAACTCATTGGAAACCAAGGTGGGATGGAAATCCATTAAGAGACAAACATGGGCACGAGGCCCTACACCTCTTTCCATCTAATTGGAATAATAGAATAAAGATGATGACACCATATGTTTAAACTCTCCATATCATTCATACTGAGGTTAGTACTTGTACATGGGTTTAAAAAACCCTTGGATTCCACCTAACTATGTGTCATCTTCTCTCTAGGACCAATGGCTGGAGATCAAAAGATTGAAGAATCTTCATCTTTGCAGTTGGGCTTTGGAAACCTATTTATGGAACTTCTTATTTCAGTTCCACAATCAACAACACCACATACCCTGATGTGGTCACCATGACATAACACACTCTAGAACTCAGTTTACTAAAACCTGACATATCACTGATAGAAGGGATTAGAAGATCCACACACATCGCACGTTGTCTCTTTTGGTGAGAAACAACATAAAGGGAGGACAAAGATAAACACCTTCATCTAAGATAGAGGATTTTATGTTTTTTCCAAGGGAGATATATTCCAAACCTAATAGATAAATTCAGAGGATTGCACCACCTTCACTTTTATAGTCAAATGAGCACAGAAAATTACAAGTCATCCCCGAACATGACCATTGTGATAAATAGAAACAATACATGGAACGAGAATTTATGCCAAGTCCCTAAACCACTCAAAAGTCCAGAAAGTGTCCACAATATCCAATCATGACCAAAATCCCAAAACGGGTGTTTTAACAAGAACTCATGCTTCAATGAAACTACTACGAAACCAGAGGCCCTATTAGAAAACATTGTGACACTTATCCACACTAACAACCCCAGACCACTTCCACCTTCGATGAATTAGGCAACCTAAGAAACTAAGGTCTATTTCAACCTTCCATGAGCACTATCCCACTAAAATAGGATCCAAAAATCATATAAAGGAATGGGTGTAGACTCAATCATCAATTATCAATAAAAGATACCATACATTGATCAACTAGAGGATTTTCCAATGTTGAAACAACATGGGATTCACTCCAGTTGCGTATTAACCCTTAATGAGGGTGTAACTTATCCAATGAGAGAACCCAAGGACCCAACCAAGCTGGTCCACTGGTCAAAAAATTCCACAAAGTAGATCCAAACATTTGAATGGATCCACCATAAAGCTTTCCTAAATATATCTCATAGGAGACTACTAATTTTTCTTTCTAACCGTCGTACCGACCAAACACAAACTCAGAACAAAGTTCGAACAAGAGGTGTTCTTGGACTCAAAATATCCCACAAAATAATCATTTTCCAAAAACACATAATATACACCCTCTTAAAAAATTCATCAATACATCATTTATTTCATTAAAAATATTTCTTCAAAAATGTTTCTGCAGTTAGCGTATCCACCAATGGTACCCCATGGGCCTCACACATGCATGTTTATGTGCCCCATCTGGAACCATCCTCATATCCATCTCAGTACTCATACAGTCATGCCGTCAACCATCCAGTATCCCATATAACCCCATGCATGTGTTCTCTCATGGAAATACCAGATGTTAAAACAAAAATTTGGTCCAATTTTCAAAACCAAAGTGGTCAACAAACAAAACCTTTTTCTCAAAACCGCTATCGACGAGATCAAAATCCCAATTCACATCTAACAAATCATTTCATAAAGACACAACCATTTAGAATAGAACTCACATTAATGTTATTCACATCAATTTCAGAACATCTCATCCCATTAAAATACCCTTTGATTTTTTAGAAAACTCTATTGGAAAAACTTTTTCAAAACCAACTTCAATATAATTCCTACTTTCAAAAGAGGTGTAAGCACACCATATTACATTTCTAAAAAATTCTGAAAATTCATTTCCACCATTTCATAAATCAAAAAAATACATCTTTATATGACAATCATTTCACAAAAACATTAAACTTTTTAATACCAAGTCACTTTAAAACCAATGTCCGAAGATTTCAAAACTAAATCACAAAACAATGCGAGAGGAAACTAAATGTAGTGGCTGACTTGGGCATATGGTAGGAGGAAATATTATAATTACTTCTCTATATAGATAGTGCTATAGGGAATACCCACTGCTCCACATGGCTTTCTTGGCCTTGAGAGCTCATTGAGACCATTAACCCAACTCTATTTTCATTTCCAATAATCATCATCAAACCAAGAAAGCCAATAGACATAGATAAATCCGATCATCCCCTAGAAACTTGAATCCTCTAATAAAGTTTGGTGATCAAGATTAGTACCCATAACTAGAATACCATGTCCTGATAATCCTAAATCCAAACTATCCCGACTCTTCCACAAATAACTTGACCCAAGGAGTTAACCTTAACCTCTTCTGATACCATTTTGTCATTAATTGAATATGGTGGCCGCTAAAACTAACACCAAAACTAGCCAGCGAGATGTCCCAAAGGGAATTCCCAATCCCCACGGGTTGTTACTAGTGCTCGGGAATAACAAAATGAGAATTTGGAATGATATTCCTGACTTTAAAAACATCAAACAATAAATGAATCCATTAAAACAAATCTTGATTTTTCAAACCAAACAATATTTTAAAAAAAAAATCAGAACTGAATTACATAGTTTAAAACAAACCACCAAGACTAAAAAAAGGTTCAAAACCAAAAGGAAATATCCCAAGAATCCTCATGGAAAGGGGCACTACCCTAATTCCATCTCCACAAGACCTTACCACCAAGGACCTGCTAGAAAACCGAACGTTTGGGACTAAAAACTATACCCAACCTACAACACAAAAATATAACCATGTCTACATACACCCAAGGGTGTATGTAGGGTGTGAGCCAATTATTAGTACGATACAATCACTATGATATTTTATGTTATTAACTATCAAAGATGAATATATTGCATGTTATCATTAATAAGAAATTCTAGATACAATTTCTAAAAGAAGAAACATAAAAATAAAAGTATTTTTCAAGTGGGATATAACTAAGAATCAACGCTTTAAAAAATAATGTCAAAACTAATGAATTTTCTAGCTAACCATACCATATTCCCACGGTAATCGCCAATTAATTAATGATCACAAGAAATAAAAAATAACCCCTAGGCACTGGCTGGTTGTGGGTCCTAAGTACCTCATATCTCAGTGAGAGTAATCATCACAATATCCATTATCGAGAAGGACCCACTAGTGGGGAACATCACCATAACCTAGTATTCCCAAATAATCATCATCGTAGTTTAGTTATTGTTGTAAGTGTCAATATTGCTATGTGAAACTGATGCCAAACCCCACAGATTCACTAGAATTCTAGTACACATCCACCCACCTAGATACTCAGGTTTCCCATTGTGCTAAAAAATGTTAAATAAGTTAAGAAATATCATTTTCTCATGAAAATATAATTTCCACATAACAAGATCACCAAACATCCCACATTTACATCACACATGTCACAAAATCCACTTTTTCATTCAAATTCCTTTTCAAATCAAACTCACACCAAAAATAGACAAAAACACTTTTCATATTTCCTTAACACATACCCAAATCCTTTAAAAAAATATTAAAACAATTACAAGAAATTATAACTAACATAACAACCCACTCAACTATCATATAATTCTTCTTTCCTAAATAAAATTAATTTTTTCACACCACACTCACACAAAACATCCCACAACCATATTTCACATCTCCCTTCCCATTTTATAAAACATTTAAGCACTTTATGAAACATTATAATAAAGTATTTAACATCTTAAATAACCACCTTACCTTTCAAAAACCAATATTAGGTGAAAAAACCCACCAAATAGTACAAATATACCTTTTTCACATTGTTTAACTAAACAAAACATTAACAATTTTCATAAAACAAACCCAACAGGTGTAACTATGCTTCGCACAAACAAAAAATTTCAGATCCCAAATTCAATTCTTAAAGTAAACTATTACCAATCAATAACAGAATTGGAAGCTCTATGAACATTTATTAAACTACACCCAAGTGTTATAAAAATACCTAAATTAACACCACAAAAGACTCACATGAAAAACATTCATTTTCTTAAATAACATCCAAGAAGTACAACATGGTTTTACACCTTCAACCCTTTAAAAACCCCGATTTAAAATCCCAAATGACACTAAGTCATTAAAAAAAGAATTTGTGGCCCCTTAAAACACCAATTAGTCACATTCATGTGTTATAAAAAACACCCAAACATTACCCCAATAGTCACCCATGAAAAGAAGACAATTTCAAGCCATAATAAAACTATAAAATTAAACTCTTAAGAAAATCCATCAAAAAAGATTTTAATAACACTATAAGAATATTAGGAAAATTAGAACCAGTAAATAAGGCAAGACAACTCATCAAAAATTTATTATGGATTGATCCACCTACCTTTTGAGTCAAAAACCTTGAATAATGGTGTGAAACCTTAACCACACCACCACTACAACACAAGAAAGTGAAAAAGAACCCTAAACCATAAGGATTCAACAAAAAACCCCAAAACAAACCCCGGGTAGGAAAACTATTGTATAGACAATATATAAATTCATGAAAGAGGGAGGAAATCATAAGAAGAAGGAAGAAAATGAAGAGTGGAATACATACCCAAAAAAATATTGAAGAAAATGACACAAAATACACAATTATATGAATTTTAAAACATCCAAACATTCCTATGTGGTTCGAAACATATGATAATATCATTTAAGAACTGGAATGGGGGGAAAAGATTAAAAATATACAGCGTTATGAAATGATCAATTTACCTCTTCAAATCTTGGCGAATTGTGAAATCTTGAATCATTTCGCCCAAATTCATTATTCAATTTATCTCCAAATTGTGGTTGGAGAGAATGAGGGCGTTCCTTGTGTAAGTGGGCTCTGGTGAGAGGTTTATGCACTGAAAAAACAAAAACATAATGATATGTTAAATAATTTAAAAATATTTTAAATGGAAGAAATGGGCTTTCGGCCAGGCCCAATCCATTAAATAAAAATCCTAATCCACCATGATTATGGATTTCTAAATGGTCTAAATTAATATGTTGGTGTTAATAGGTTAAGGGAGTACAAGTAAGAATTTGAATGGATAAAAAATGATTCATATTTAAGGATTTATAAAGGAAACAAAATTTATATTTAAAATTATAATTGGGCTCATGGTTTGGCCCAAATAATGAAAACTCACCCATTCCTCCAAAAACGAATTGGAAACACCCAAAACAAAGAAATAATTAAAATTAAATTAAAAATAACCTTAAATTCGTGTATTTTACTATTCATACATTGTTATTCACTAAAAATTATGTCGATCTTATTAGACTCTAAAATTCATGCTGATCACAACTGTAGAAGATCATTTATTGAAAATAAAATGACATCATTAATTATTTAAAGACTACATAAATATTAGAAAATAACCTTTTTCCAAAACTCATTAGTAATTTGGAACTATATATTCATCCTACATTTATACGGATATTTTAAATTCGCCAACTTTTATAAAATAAGATGTGAAAATATTATATATACAAATGGATTACAAAATGTAACTAAGGCCTCGTTACATAGACCCTTATAACACCTGCATAGGACCTAAGTGTATGGTGTGCTATGGTGATATAATATTAGGGTTTCTTGGACAACACTACCAAAGTAGTTATTTCTATCAGCATGAACATCTCTGGTAGGTGATTATGTACAATCTTCACATGTCATTGCCTGTCAAGGTTTTGGTCCAAAGTAAATCTCAGAGATGAAACCACATTCCCAAGCTCTGATAGATGGGTTTCATATGGCCCAAGTCTACTGGATGAGTTCATTCAATATTCTTTCTGTATTAATTAACCAAGATCACTTGTATTTATAAATAATAATAACAACATTAAGAGATTAGTTTCCAATAGTCATATTGACTATCGGTCATATAACAGTCAAAACCCAATGGTATGATTTTAATTATACCCACTTCATTACTTTAAGGATATACTTTCTCTGAGTATTAATTAACACGCAAAAAAATTATGAAACAATTATTATTCAAAATTTTGGGTCGTTGTACCCTCTCTCCTAGAAAGTTGTATCAAACGTATATGGTTCGGTTCTACATTATACGATCACATGATTTTATGATGGTATAAACTCTTTAAAATATTTCCAAACCTATTATTATATCCTTATATTAGTGCCTATGGTATAAATGAAGAAATCAATAGAGTTTAGGATTATTCAGTGCTTAGAGCCATTGTTTTTAGAATATTGAAATAAGGCACATATAGAGTGCCCAGTTTTTCTAATTGTGATTAGTAATCATGTGGCCGAATGAAAAATAGAAATATTTTTTTATAAAATATGAAAGAACCCCCAGAAAACCATGTGACCTAGATTGGAAGTATCATAGGAGAGAGAACCATGAATCATAGGCCAGATAGTTCTTCCGAATCTGTAATAAATTACACATACACTTAGCTTTATTGGTGTATGGTTTCTTCATAAAATGTGCATGACCATACGAGGGGGTGGGCACGTCTTGTAGTGGAACTGCATAGGTTGTGTGTGATTGACTAACTATTTTCCTAGCCATGTTAGTGGTTTAGACTTTTGGACATCAGAATATTAATGATTGATGGTTGGTTGGCATACCATGTGAGGGGTATTCCAAAGGAATAGTGTCGACACACATTTGGTGCACAATTATTCTTACCATGAGACCAAATCGTTTATCCATTAAAAAGGGTAATTTGATCATTTTTATATTCCTCAATTAAATCTAATTTTCTTCTATTTCTTGATTTATTTTCCATTCATAGAAGTAGAGGAGATCTCTATTTATCTTCATCAAAGGATTTTTTCACTATCATCTATCCAAGCTCATAATCAACCATCGTTCATCTCTTTGGATCACCGTCAGAAATGAAAATAATTCTCTTGGATATTTTTATAGTTTCTCTCATCTTATTTAATGATATCTTCATGCGAGAACATATTCCCTTATTTTGGGGTGGTTTTATAGTATTGATATTAATCCCATTATAGCCCAATGTAAAGTTAAATATAGGTGTGGAGTATTCTACAAGTATAAAGAAGATGTTCTTTTAATTTCCCCTAAAATTCTAGTTGAGTATATCATGCGTCATTATGTCATGAAGTGGGATTTCCATGTGTCACCTTAAAATGTTAAATTGCATTTAAAAGTTTTCTAGATCGATATTGTGATACTACTATAGTTCCCTGACATTGTCAGAGCTTATAAATTTGAATTAAACAAACCCTATTAGGGTGATTTTATTATATCTCCATGATTAAATGGAATTTAATATGATTAAATTAAATATAATGGATTTTCAAGCGGTAAATATTTTACTTCACCACTGATTTGGATTGAAGTTCATGATCTTATCTCATGCCAACCTTTGGGTGTGTTTACTAAAGACTTGTATACTATTACCAATACCATATGACCAAAACACACTATAATGTGCATTTAGATTATCATTTATAATTTGAACAATTAAAATGAAATAAATTAAACATGAATTGAAATACCATGTCACTTGGACATTGTTAAAATATTTAGCATGTTTGTATCTAAAGGGGATTTACAGAAATATTAAAAGGTATAAATAATTAACATGACCTTGTTAATTCAGGGATTGTGCATATGTATTTATTATGACCATTAAATACATTTATTGGATGTCCTTCATTGGGTATGTTTTGGATTCATAGATGGGGTTTTCCATATCTACCTATATGACACCACATGATTCATTGATTTATTTTCAAAGAGTTGAAACCTTTATTGGATTCAATCATTATATTACATTTTTTATTACCTCACCATGGTTCCATGAACTCATTTGTTAGTTTTTCAAAAAAATTAAAATTCTATAGATTATCTCCTTGGATTCAGATTGATGTGTGAGGACGTAGGTCACCTTGGATTATTTCCACGGGCTCTAATCATGTCATTCCCAAGGAAACAAGGGACTTTTTCCTTGGTCTCAGAAGAATTATTTTTATATAGGATTTGTAATTCCATGGGTTTAGTCCGTTGGATACACTCGACAACCCTTTGGTCAGGCAAACAAAATATTTTTGTGTGTTGACCTGAATACTAAAGTCATACCATGCCATGGGACTCTGTAGTTACCCAACATTCTTTTTATTTATGGATTTCTTGTCTACATTCCTTAATCCCTCTTCCTATAAATAAATAATGTAATATGATCAGAGTCATTATGTCATAGGATGAAGCAGGTAGAGTCGGATTGGTATCACCTATGAACTAGATTCATCTTGGTTTTAGTTATTTCAACATCTAATTATTATCATGAATAAAAACTTTTAATTTTATATTCACTAGATGGATTTTATTATATGATGTTGATGGTGGACTAATATGTTTTACTCACACCCTATTCCGGCCACCGATTGGTACCCTAACATGATTTATGAATGAAGTTAGGGACAAAGGGAAGCACTCTGCTATAAATGTCTGTGTTTCACTATTCAGATGGAGTATGGGAGCATAAATATAATATAGTCATCATGATTATCGTAGAGAATAGATTTTGGTCTTTCTGTATATTTTTTTTGAATTTATTGTGTATGCGTGTTTCCCACTTTCAACTCTTATCCCATATTTTATATAGCATCATAGAACCATTTTTTATATCATCCTGATGCGGTTATTGTTTATTATATATTTATGGTTTCAGATTTATGTGATCCTAATTTTCTTATTATTCTTCCATTATTTCTTTTGTATAGATTATCATTGTTCTCAACAATGATAAAGAGGGCGTAGTCTCCCCATAATTTCATCATAGAAAGTCACTTGTAGTCAGAAGCCTCTAGTGTATGAGAAGGCATGCTTAAGGCCTTATGTTCAATCAGGTAATTTTACATATGAGTGAACTAGGCCTAGTATTTCACAAAGTTGTATCATAGATGTTTTCTTTATTTTCCAATATTCATTTATTTTTTTCTGGTATACAGGGGACTGGAATGTATTGGAAGTTAGTAATAGTCCATTCCTTCGACTAGCTAAACCACATATGGGGGAAATGCAAGTTTCTAAGGGCTATGATTTGATTTTATAGATTATCCCTACTAATAGTGAACTATTTTCACTATTTGGTGATTCACATGCTTTATAAATTTATTATTTATGGATTTCATCACCAATGGTATAAAACGATATCAGAGTATTAGTATATGAATATCAATAAGCACAATGAAATTCATTTTTCATGTATATTTCATGACATGTTTAAATTATTTCATGATTCCTATAGCGTTAGCAATGGTTTATCATTGGTACTTTGTGTTTGATTTAATACATGTTGTTGAAATATTCCATGAAGGAACAAAAATTTGTTACTTAAATGTTTTTCATCTTCCGAAATGGTGTTTTATCGAATGTCTTGATAGTAGAAGAATATTTAATAAATTTTTACATTGTTAAATCATGTAACCAATGTTACATGAACTTATAATTTTGTTTCTTTGTTATTAAATAGATTAAAAAAATTATTAATGTTGTGACTTATAAAATAAGAATGTTGATCCATATAATCAAACAATCATATATGAAGCTGTAACATTTTGAGGCCTAATGTAAAATTATGATTATAGTTAAATTTTGTGACAATAATAACTTATAAATAATAGGTATTTATAAATTAGGAATGGTAACTCATCTAATTAGACAATGGTATGAATATGTATTAATAGAATAAATGTTAAGCCTTAATGGAAATGGTTTTTAATTGAATGGGTATACTAATTGAAACATAAAAGGTGATTTTATATATAGTTTACAATTGAAACTCCATATAATGGAAACACATCTAAGAAACATGGAACGTTACATTGAACAACCTTATTAGTGTTTATTAGAGAGTGTAACTATATGCCATCATAATCTTCTCTTACACCAATATAGGGATTTTTGAGTGGGGAGATGGGTAATAACTATTGCATTAGAGGGATTTGAACCTGTATTATTAAATTATATATAATATATCATACCATAAAAACCTGTTTTCTGGTGTCTGTTTTGAATTATAAATATATTCATCCATGATATACTGGGGTTGAACATTGGGAAGGTGGAGAAAACCTTTCTCTAAATATGGTGGTACCTGAACCACTAATGATAACTCTCAATGTTCCATATGAGGAAAACATTTTATTTTAGTATTGCGAACCAAAACATAGTTTAAAGATAGTTTCCTATGGATAATGCATACCATATAGTTATTACTATGACCTGCTCTGTCTATGTCAGATTTTACATGAGATTTTCACCAGTTACATCCTCTTACATTATGTGGGGAATGTGGAACCCAAGATATTGATTCATTGATAGAGTCCATGTTATCTATCATTAAGCATCTAGAGACACCTCCATATAAGAGAGTGAATATAATAGTGTATATTATTCTACGATCTACCAAGATATGGTTGGATGTTTTGATCCATGAAAATCAATATCGAGTTATGGTTTAGGGTGAATTATAGACTTCCTTTTATGTATAATTATTCAATGAGACATTAATAGTTGATTGAGTTTGAGATTTTATTCATTTGGATAAGGGTAACTTTTACAATATATACTAATCAACTCTTTTGATGGAGATCTATCATTTTTTCTTGCACTATATGGCGATTAGTTGTCTAGAGCTAGCTGATTTGGGGATGGTCTCATGTATGCCATCTGATAACATGTGAACATTTTCATTTTGACAACCATGTCTGAGATAGTGAAACATACCCTCATCACCAAGTAGAATTTTTGTGAATATGGAGGTTTGGGATAAAGTATCATAGCTCCTACGTATATAATTACTTCAACCAATGACCAGAAGAACATCCAAGTGGTTTCCAAATAGGTAAGTTATTGAATAAGTATTCACACTAGTATTAGTGTGGTATTCCACTGGATTTGGAGGTCAGTGCACATGAATCACCAGTGCAGTAGAGACCTAATATAGTATAGAGCTTGTAGAAAAATTGTTCATCTTCAATGGTATTGAAGAATCAATATTTTAGTGCCTAGTGAGATCTGATCAACATTAATTCCATGTCTAAGAGAGGGATTAGAATCTCAACGCTAGGTTGGGATTTGGAGTACTATCAGTTTATTAGGAAAAGGCAGTGGTCAAGGATGAGGATGAAAGGTATAGGATATATAGTTCCAAGATAGTGGACCTGATCTAGTAGGTCAATTTGAATCTTAGATAAGGGGATCATTCCAATGATATTCTCTATAACCTAAACATGAGGAGAATATTTCTAGTCCTTCTATTGTATGATGTTTAATCATATTTTCTTATACATTAGTGTCTACTTTTATGATATAGGTGTTTTTAATTAATTAATGTCTCGATATATTATGGAATGCATTGAAATCCAAATTGTGTATTTGTATAGACTGATGACTCTTGATAATCCATTAGAAATTCGATCAAAAAGTCTACCTCATTGTATGGTGTTTCCTCTTGAGATAGGATAATACTATTTCATCTTAAACCTATTCATCCATGAGAGGATGAGCTTTGACATAATTCTTGGGGTGTAATAGTTATTGTATTACCAAACCCATATTAATTTCTATCATAGGTGGGTGTCTTTCTTATCACCCGATGGTGTTAGGTATGTTCATAATGGTGAATGGGATGTCTATAATGGTTGGGTTGGACCTGAACATCATGGGATGGGAAAAGTGTCGACCTAGATTGTCACCATTTTTATAGATTATCAAGGATTATGTTATGTTGTTTTCCCTTTGGTGGTGGATCATTTAATAGACATATTTCTGGACATTTTTTTAGGCTACCTTCTGAGATAGAGGTAGTGTTTATTATCAAACACTTTCTAGTAGATGAATTGATATATATATATTCCTCTATGTTGAATGACTATTAAAATGCATCAGGAACTCAAGAGGGAGTAATAGGAACTGAATGAAAAAGAGTCTTAATACTTATCCATGATGTTCACATTTCATTTTTTGCAATGAAGTCATATGGAACCTTAAGGATTTATATGGAATATTAGATATTGAATTAGGTTATTGTTATGAAATGGTACACACTTCCTCATATTGATGATCTCTTCAACTAGCTTGGAGGATCAGGAGACATTTTTTAAATTGCTTCGTGTTTGGGCTATCATCTGGTGAGAGAACCAAATATAGGTAAATATTTATGATAACATTTCTAAAAATCTATATTGGGGCATCTATACGTTGGAAAAACATTAATATTAAAATAAAAAAAATAAAAAAAATACACAGTCCAAATAAGGAAAATTGAAATAAACAACCAACCAAAATAAGTAACAGGATCACATAAATCAAATTAGATAAAACAGATATAATTTATACCAAAATACATAATAAAATGATATATGTTGTGTTGGTTGATGCCATGTCCCAAAAAAACCAACCTGACCATGACCATCCACCTTTTCATTGTCTACAAGAACTCATCACAACCCAATCATCTGAAACACAACCAAACCAAAACAAAATCTAGAAATAAATAAGAATAGAGAAACTCCAAGGAAGCTAAATGAAATCATGTAGGTTTCATAAATCTTTTGGTGATTGTAGGGTGTGATCAAAATGGTTCCCAATACGATCTCACTAAGTATTTGTTTTAGTTACTTTCGTTAAAAATTTCATTTCTATAAGTTTAAAATATAATACAATATAATATTTTTACATTTTAGAAAAATGATAAAGAATTCAAATCACATATTTCCACATAAAAGGAAAAAACATTTTCCAATTTAATATAAAAACCATTGAAAAATAAAATTTAGAATTAATCACTTTTGAAACCCAAAATTTGGATACTTTCCTAAAAGAAATCCACAACTAAACCAGATTCGTCATTTCAAATAGATCCTGAAATCCCAAATAAAAAACAAACCATTTATATTTTATTCAAAATTTATATCAATCACATAGAAAATAAATTTAATATTGAACCCAACCATAAAGAAACGAACAAAAAAATAAAAGAAATACCAAAACCACTCTATCAATGATGATCACAAAAATAAACAACACAAACGGTTCTACAAACAATTTCAAGGTGATGTAAATAAACGAGAGGAATATCCTACATTGATTCAAAAATAATAGAATATTTTTCATGGGTTACAATATATTTTCTAACATTATAACAACCTTAAATTTTATGATATATGTTTTTTTATATAAATTTATTTTCTATCGTAGTTTTTTTACATGAAACACTGAGTTTTAATGAAAGGAGATATACTATTAAAATATTATTATTTAATATGATAGTTATAGCTTAGTCATTAGATTGGTGAGTATGAATAAGATTAAATAAATTATAAAAATATATGGTCTAAAAAATAAAATAAATTCTTTTATTATCATTAAATTATAAATGAAAATAATGACCAATTGAAAGTAATGAAAATATTTTTCTTAAAAACTATTATTCTACGGGGAATGATTCTTTAAATAATAAATTATATTAACCATTATTCATGAATAATTTTAATAAAATATATATATTATATAGTTAATAAAAAATTAATATTCAGCTAATATGATTCTTAAGAATGAGATAAAAATATATGCAATTTTATGCTTAAAAGGGTGTTTTTCTAAAGAAGCCTCTTTATCACATTTTGTGCACTTATTTTAAAACTAATTTTTTTCCACTTCTATAAAATATAAATAAAAAAGAACCAAAATTTCTTTAATCATAATGTATAAAATTTCTTAGAGTTTATTATTGAGAATTTTGTAAAGAGATAAATGTTTCAATAAATACTGAAAAATATAAATATTTATTAAAAACTGTCAATTCATTTATATAATTTACAGGGATACTTTTTTAATGATTGTTTCAAAGTAAAATTAGATTAGTTAAATTATTATCAATCCAATCTAGATTAGTGGAAGCAATTTTATGTTAAATATTCAATCCAATCTGGATTTCTTTTCATTGTCCTCTATTTACACAGTCATGAGTCCAAAATCATATTTTTAATGAAAAATTGAAATTATTTCTCTCTTCGATATACATTTTTTTTTCTTCCATGACTATTTTTTCAAAAAGAATTCAAAATGGTTGTAATGTTATCCTAGGAATTTTAACATCATTTTTCCCATTTTTGACTTTTTACAAAATAATTGAAAAGGAATAATCATTTTGTCTTCCATACATGGGTCTTTAAACTTTTCCAATGTTATTTTCAACAAAAAATGTTTTTTTACAATGTTCTATGAATAAAAAATTTTAAAATTTTTTTCAATGAAAAATGCTATTTTCCTCAAGAAATGTTCTAATAGATATTTAAAAATAATTTTCCATCTAAGATGGCATACTTTGATGTCACTTATGCTTTATTAGGTATATTATTTGGGGATTACATTATTATTATTTCTTTTAATTGTTTATGTTTATGATGAAAAATTGATTATGAAACTTTTTTCTTTTAAAAAAATTAAATAATGATGATATAAATATGAAATCATTTAATTTTTCCATGGGTTTAGCTACGATGAATGGATTAAATGTTTATGAGACCTGTTTCTTTTCAATTGGTTATCATATGATAAAATGATTATGAAACCCATTTCTATTCAATGGTTCTGAAGTGATTAATGTTTTATGATATTTTGAAGCACATATGCATGGTTTTTATTTTGTCACAGAAGGTTCCATTTTAAACCAAGTATGGTAGTCACATTATAACTAAAGATGATTTTTAAGTTATAACCAATGATGGTGATTACGTTATAACTGATTATGGTGTTTACTTTGTAACCATGGATGGTTGTTATGTTATAACCTATGATTTTGTTTATATTATATCCAATTGGAGTGGTGCCTATATCTCCCTCTAATGTACTGTGTAAACATTTATATCTCATGAGGTAAATAGGACTAGAAAGGGGAGTGAACCCATTTTGGTAAGGTACTATATCCATTATTATAGTATTGGGAGTGAACCATGACTACTAAAATGGTTTTGGTGGATAACTTATTCCATATTGAATCCATTGAAATGGTCCTTTTAAACTGTGAAAATGATTTTCTAGGTTTATGTGTATGTATCAATTCCATGTCTTATTCAAAATCTATTCTCTCTTGGATCGTGTTTTTTTATTCCTTTATCATTCAAGTCTTTTGAAATTATAATAATTATGTTGTGACTCAATATTATGATAATTGAAATATAAGTTATAGTTTTCAAATGTAATGCTCATGTACACATACAATTATGCTTATGTTATGTTTATGTATCTCCCATGATTACCCTTACTGAGCAAATGAGATCACCCTTTCTTATGTTTACTTTCCCTAGGTTATGAACAACGATATTATGTATGATATTTCTAACAAGGGTGTTAATTATTAATAAGTTAGTGAGGGATTATGTAGTTCACTTATGAACCTATTTTATGTTTCCATGTTACCAATAAACTATTACTTTATAGTTCTCTGCTGTTTTTTTGTGTAATGTAATGAATATTCATCTAAAATGATAAGATATTTTATATTATATATCCTAGTTCTCTACAGTTGGTATCAGAGTATAAGTTTAGATAATCATTAGAAACAAGGATGAGAAACCGTTAGTAATAATCCTAGGGATACTCCTATGTATATGATAACATCCTAGAATTTTGGTAAGGAAAATGATATGTTGTTTTTCAAGCAGTACAGCCCTGTCTGTATAGAACTAGTGGTTATTGTTTTGACACATATACATCTGGGGGATACAACCTAGAAAAGGGTTTGTTGATTATACACCAGATATTATTCTGGAGCACAATGACTATTCCCTTACTTTACACCCGGTTTGACACTACCATGTAAATGTTTTGGTTAATCCACATTTTCATTACAAACCATTATGAAGGTTTTCCATAGATGATAATCACAGATAACCTATGATAAACCAAATTTGTAATATATTGAATGTAATGTGTCCTAATTTATATATATTGTAGATGATATTTCATGACTATTTAGTTTTCCACAATGAAAATTTCTTATCACATAACACATTTTGGTTTTAATCAATGGAAAGAACCATATGAAACTTGGTTAATGTTAAATGTGATAGACAATGTGATGATGAGAATTAAAAAGGGATGATGATTGGAGTGAAGGATATTATTATTATTCACAATTATTTATCGTGATATATGTTTAAAAACATTATCCATAACCAAATCCAAGACTCACCATAGAAGAGAAGAATATATTTCTCTAAGAGTTTGGTTGGTGAAGACCATGGAGGTAAGATAATTCAATTTTTTGTATGTCAATAATGTGGCCAAAAGTACATAAGGGATTTTATCAAAGGAACAAGATGATGTTTTATGTGTGGAGAAGAAGGTCATAGTGTGCATTATTTCTAAGTAAAAATTTAAATTTAAATTTAACAAAATGAATGATAATAATGGTTTCAATAAAGATTCATCAACAGTTGAATATCATAAATTTGGAATTTATGTTAATTATGAAAATCAATGTCCAAGGGGTAAATATTAGGAAGAAGCTCAGAAAGGTTTTATAAGTAATGATTTTGTTATTTATGATAATGATATTACAAATGATATATGAAAGGAATGATATATTATTGAATTAGATGATGATTCCTAGTTAATGGAGTAAGAATGAAGTGGAATGATTTTAGTGTTTCTATATTGAAATTCAAGAACTATGTTAAATGAATATTTAAATTTATAAAGATTTTTCTATTAATGTTTTTCATTTATTATTTGAAATAAAATGTCTAATGGTTCTGATTACCTCAAAAAGAGATAAAAATGAAAATGTAATATTTTATGGAAAACACATGATTGATGGAAAGGAAAGCCTTAATATATTCTAGATGGTTAAATAATTATGTTTAGTTGGGATAAATAGATTATTGATATGGATAAAGTAAATTGAATAGTATTGAGCACCTTGTAACTGATTAATGAATTGATGAAAAATTGGTTTATGTTCTCATTAATATAATTTTTAGATTTTCTTATTCATGGAATATATTCAATAATCAATGGTTTTATTTATGGAATGAGGAATAATGTATGATTTAAATTATTTTTTGGGGTAATTATAGTTATAACCATGTTTCAAGAAGATATATGACCAAGGTAATCACGTGTTTGGTATGTGAAAACTCATAGATACATTATGATATTTGATGGATTTATGTTAAGGTGAATTTTTAAATTTAGTGACGTTCTTCATTAATGGGGTTTATGTTGAACTATAGATGTGTTTTTCTATATTACTGTATTATTTCATCTTACGAATATTTTTTCACATTTGATAACCTATGCTAATGATATTGGTTTTGATGATAATGTGACAAGGATGGAATGACCTATCATTCCATTATGGATCTTATTATTTTTTAGAAGTTAAACATTGTTATTCAATCATGATAAAATCTAATTCATTTCTTATAGTGAGAGTTTAAATAAAAATTTATCTACGCACAACCAAATGATTAAATTGTTCTTATGATATAAAGGAAATTTGAGCCTTAGATGCATTTTCCATTTGAAATTCATGATCATATTTGGATAATATCTTATCATTTTAATCTTAAACCAAACCACTATCATGTCCATGATGTGTTCCAAATATATCTCTTGAGGATGTTGACATATTCCTTATTTCAAGGATGGTCAAGATTACATTTATAAACCCCAATATATATCATAGTGGAAAACATTGTGGTCACTCTGAAGGAAGCAGCGTAGAGAGCATGGTGGTCTTTCCAATTGTATATTTAAATTTTTTATTTTTGAAAAAACAAAAAAAAACAATGAAATAGTGCTGAAAAAAATAGAAAAGAGGAGTGATGTATTAAATGACATGAATAGTGGAAACTGAACAAACGCTAAAGAAAGAGAACAAATACACAGAACAAGAAAAATAAAAGTGAGACAGAAGAGATGTTAGTAGGTCTAGAACTAGGTTCATCAATACTAAACTCCCTATCCTAGATCTACTGATAAAATGTACCAACAACATTCAATATACTCAATGAATGACTGATGACCCAGATCGCACACCAATATCACTTAAAATTGAACACACAAAAAAGAAATTTCATCAGAGCTTGAGCATCCCTCCATATTGAAATCTAAATTCCCTAGTGAATTCATTCTGACAATAAATTCTCATAATACAGAATGATATTTTTTGAGATCATCAATTTGATCATCCCATCTAAATTGCTCATATTGAGAAATTGTGAGGGATGGGGATAAGTGATGAAGTGAGAAAGTAGAAATCCAGTTTGGTGCCTGGATTTTATTTTTCTGATCTGAATTCAAAATCATTATCAACTAAGGTAACGAAAAATATGTAGATAAACATGATGAAGATAAGATCTTCAGATCGTAGAAGGATTCATAATCAGAGTTTTTCCCCGCAAGGTAAATTTCCATTTCTGTATATTGAAGATAACGACATGAAACAAGAGAAAAAAAACACAAAAATATCTCAATTGAATTCATGACACAATTAAAATCCTAAAACATGCAGATGATGATGGTCATTATAGAACATAAATGAAAACATAAAAAACTGATCATATAGAGGCATAGGTGTATATGGAGGAGAATGGTCTTGTATTGGAGTTGAAGAAGAGTTCTATTATTGGAGGTGTGGAATGGTATGGTGAATGGTTCCTAGATTCCCCCCTGAAGATAGGAGTAGTCATGACATATATTGAGATGAAGATGAAGGGAAAAACTACTAGAATATCCACGTGTCTTGCTTGATGTGTGTGCCATTGGCCTTTGGTTAACGTCCTATGAGTACCAAAGTTGGTGTGGAATGACTTGCAAATAATTTCTAACTTTTCTCGCATAGTTCCCATGAACTTATTTTATTATCTCTGACTCCATGAGCAGATTCCTGTTTGTAAAATAGAAAAAACACATTAAGCGTAATAATTAAAATCTTAATCTATAATAATTATGTGTAAGAGGGGTGCCAGATAGGGCAGGATGGAAAGGCTATGTTTGGGTTGCTGGATAGGGGTGGAGGGGGAATCGGTGGTCTGGGCAGGTCTGATGAGGTGAGAGAAAAGGTGTGGATGGTCTTCAAAGAGTAGCTCCAGTTTGAGTAATGTGGTGGAGGTGGTTCAAGATGAGTAAGTATAGAAGATGGAGGGATGAGTGTTCAACTATTTTTGGGATGTAGGGGAGGCGGTGTGATTCAGCTAATGACTTGAGAGTGTTGATGAATCGAGTAGAGGACATATCTATGGAGGTTTTTTCAAATTTCAGATTTGGTTTTATCTGGTTCTGATTTGGGGTTGTTCTGATTCTTTTTTTGGTTTAGAGATTTCAAATTCGATTTCCTATTTGTCTTGATTTTTACTCTTCTGTTGGAGTTGGATTTGGATGATGCTTCAATTTTTTCAATCTACAGCTCTCTGATTTCGAATCTACTAATCATGTTCAATTTTGTTCTATTTTTTGGCGTGACAGAATGATGGATAAGCATTGTGATTGGAGGCACCATTAAGGATGCAGCAATACGTGGAATGAGACACTACTAGGTAATATGGGGGTGTGATAGGAGAGGATGGTGGAAGGTGGTGATACAGTCTGTGGAAGGAGTGTGGTGGTGGATTGATGAGGTAATTCTAGGTGTGACGGTATGAAGGACTTGGCATCATCATGCTGCATCGGCGAACCAAAATACACGAAAAATAATTACAAAATAAAAAAAATTATTCATTAATCTAAAAAAATTATAATTTAAATAAATTAATTATTAAATTAAAATTATAAATCAAAATAAAATCAATACTCAACAACTTGTTCATAGTTAATTTTAAATTCAATTTACAAATTAATTAATCAATATTTAAATGAAATAAAAGTAATATAAAAACAAAGTAATAAAAATTTAAAAAATTCGAAATACATTACTAAAATTAATTTATTTAATTAAAGAATCAAAAAAATAAAGATCATTTTATTTATTTGAAATTATAAATAAAAAATTAATTAAATCAATGAATTTGATATTAAATTAATGAACTGAACATTATCAAATTGAAAATTAATTACATAATGAAATAATTAATTGAAAGAAATGATAATTAGATTTTATTATTAAAAAAAGACAATAAAAACACAATTATCATAGATACCTATTTTTAACTATTTATTTTAAAAAATACAAAAAATTAAATATTTTACACAAAATAAATTTTTGAAGTTAAAAAAGAGAACAAAAACTAATAAAATTGTGTTGGAGAAAGACTCAAAAAAGCCACATCAAATGTACATACCATATCCATCACATGTACTAAAATTAGAATTCATACCACTGCATTAAGATCTTTCTTATGAGGATCATCATCTAGAAATTATGGATTGTAGAGATAATGTGCTACAAAACAATATCACTCATCAGGAAAAATGTTTATGGTAAAACCATAAAATTGAATAAGTTACATGGGAATCATGGGATATAATCTGGCAAAAGTATCCTTAGTTTTTTTCATAAGGGTGACATAACATCAAGAGAGAAAATCATTTTAATGGTCGTAGAATGTATCACCCCCACGATTTTATGAAATACTTTTTTAAAGAATTAATTTAATTTCATTAATAGCTTGAGTTATATGAACATTGAGTTTTAAAAAAACATCATAAACTATTAAAATATTATTATTTAAAATTTCAGTTATCACTTTGTTGTTGGAATGAAGAGTATGAATATGATTTATTAAATTATAATGATATATGGTTTATATAAATATAAAATGAATTCATTGGTAATCAATTAATTAGAATTGAAAATATAAACCAATTTAAAAAATTGAAATATATTTTTGATATTTTGTTTTATATTCCCAACCTATGTTCATATTAATAATTTAAATTAATCAGTATTAGTGAATCATTTTAATGAATTGTATATATAATATATTCAATAAATTTATTCGCATTCAGCTAATATGTTTTGTAGGAATGTAATAATAATAAATCCAATTTTACGTGTCAAAATGTATTTTTCTAAAAAATACTTTGGTCTCATTTTGAAATCATTTTTTAAAATTAATTTTTCCACTTTTAAAAAATTGGAATACAAAACTAAATATCATTTTTTAATCAGTGTGTCAAACTTTTCATAGAGTGAATTGTTTAGAATTTTTTAAAAAGTTAAATTTTTTTATTAATGGTAAAAAATACTTATTTTTATTAAAATTTTTTGTTTATTTTAAAAAAAATTATTGATAAGTTTTTTTAATATAATATTAAAGTGAAATTAGTTCACTTATATTATTATTAATCTAATATATATAATTGGCATCAATTTTATGTTCAATTTTGATTAAAAAATTTATCATCCTTATAGAAGCTACTTCTTTGGAAACACGTTTTTTCATTACACATGAGTGGTTTTTTTAAATTCATTCACTTATGTGGGTTAAAATTGATAAAATTGACTCAATATTCAGAATTAGTTTCAATTTTTACTATAATTAATAGTAAAAAATCACCAACATAGTTTACCTCGGATAAGGAGAAAATGGTTATACTAGGGGTTAAACTAAAAATATAAGGGTTAAAATGACCTAAAACTTTTCCAATTCCTATTGTATGATAATATATCAACCTTATATCACATAAGTTTTGAGAATTAATACTTTTGGAGCCTTGTTTAATGTGTAAGACATTGGTACACGGTTTTCATTTCAGAAATTTTAAGTGTGTCCTCTTAGACACTTAAAAAAGGTCACCCCCACTCCTCTCCTCTTCACACTACCCAAGTGCATTTGTTTAGCCAAAAAATACCCAAATATCGTCCTTAATTCCAACCCCACAACCTAGAGCCACTATTTTCATTATAAAAACATCCGTTGAAGGCATTTGGTTCTAACCTAAGAAGGTTTTCCAAAGAAGAGGTATCATTATTAAACATGAATTTGAATTTTATTTCTTCTTACACGTCCTTTAAATGTTATTAAACCATGATAATTTAATAAAATAAGTATATTAGATATACTATGATGTTATAATGTTAGTTTAATTACATATATTCATCTCCTCCTCCAAAAAATTTGAAATGAAATAGTCAATTGTGTATACGGTGAACTATAGTCTCACAGAGTAATGTGATTTGTTTTCCATTTAAGATTTATATAGAAGGTCGTAAGGATAAATTTAACTAATATATTTGATATTAATGACCCAGAAATAATTCTGGAATTATAATATCACATCTAACTTCAAACCTTTTCCCCATCAAAAACAATAATGTCGCTCTTATGTGCGATGGACTACTACTTCACGAACCGATGTGATGTGTTTTTCATTTCTATTTCACAGGGAAGGAAATATGGATATATTTAAATGATATAAATGATATAAATGATATAATAATTATTTTTTAATGGTGAGTTATTGGATATATTTGTTTTTTCTGTCTGTTGAAAATTTAAAACAGCGTTCATGTTCATGTACACTCTACCATCTCCATAAAGGATGCATTTCATCATTATATCTATAAGTATATAAATTATTATAAGTATGTATATAATGTGCATATATGATATTAATATCAATATTAAAATTCTGTATTTTATGTAACTATTATCAATGTACAATGACCAATACTAGAAAATAAAAATATATTTTTTAAAAATAGAGCCAATATCACCTAAAAAGAAGATCTTAATAATGAAATGTTTATAAACAAAAGATAAAAGCGTATAAGTATATCATATATGGTATCATATATATTATAATTTCCTTATAATATATTTATAACAAATATATATTTATTATACAAGAATCAAGAGTGCTTTTGAGGCAATAAGAACTCAAGGTAATGGATTTTTGTCTCAAATTCCCTTCTTTGAGACAAAATTTACATCATGCACCAATCATCATTTACGAGATTTATATAATTCCCTTTGAAATTTTATTTCATGAATTTATTTATTTCCATGATATTTAATTTTTTTAATGATAATCTTTCATGGGTCTTACGATTCAAATTTTACCAAAGGAGTAATTATTTTATATTTAATAAAATTGTTTTTCTGGATTGTTTAGGATTATGTTTATCTTGATGATTTCATATAATATATATCTAAATAAACTCAATAATTTTCTTATACTCTGGTTATTTCCTAAGAATACATTTTTTCCTTTTAATTTTCCCTTTATGCACTCAAGTGTCCAAAATATTGTTTTTATGGAAAACCTTTTTTATTTCCCTCTCCAGTTGAGAATGGTTTTTATCCAATATCCTTGTTTTATAAAAATGATTTCAAAAATTGTTTCTAATATTATCCTAGATTTTTTATTAAAATTTTATATATTTTATAATTTTTAATAAATTAATTAAAAGGAAACTTAATTTTTTATTCCAAACAATGTTAATTTGAATTTTCACCAAAAATTTGAATGGAATCATTGTATTAATGTGAAAAATATTTAAAAATTTTCCACTCTCATGACTAATAATTTCATTGATTCTTCCTTTAATAATTCATATGATTGTTTTCAGTGCAAATGATTTTAACAATGTTTTGGGACTTTTTTGTTTCAAAATGTGATTTTCGAAGGGGAAGGAATATTTTTTTCAAGAAATGATTCATGTGATCTTTCAAAATATTTTTCTTTATAAGATGGAATCATTTGATGATACATATGATTTAGTAGGGATCAGATCCACGAATGAATTTTTAATTCTTTCTATTAATTGATTAGGTTTGGGATTCTAATTTTTTTATGAAACTTGTTTCTCTTCCATGTGTTAACCAGGATGAAATAATTATGAATCTCGTTCCATTATACATAGGTTATGCATTGATGAAATGATTACAAGTTTAAACCCCCTTTTCATTTCCACAAGTTATGTTGTGATGAAATGTTTATGAAACTCATTTATATTAAGGGGTTCTGAAGCGATTAATGTTTTATGATCTTTTGACACATATATGAGTGGTTTTTATTATGTGATGTGTGGTTCCTTTATAAACTATTTAAAATGGTTAAATTGTAACCAAGGATGGTGGTTACATTATATTAACGGATGGTGGTTTTGTTATAAATATGGACAGTGGTCATGTTAAAAAAAGGATGGTGGTAATGTAATAATCAAACACAATGGTTACTTTATAAGAAACGTGGGTGGGTATGTAATAACTAAGAAGTGTATGAACAATATCTCCCTCCAATGCGTTGGGTAAAGATTGATATCTCATGAGATAAACAAAATTGGAATTAAGAGTTAACCAATTTCAGTAATAAACATTATCAACTATGATTGTCTTGGGTGTTAACCTTGATTACTATTATGGAATTTGGAGTGAACTCATTCCACTATGATATTCCTATAAACTGTCCTTGATTACTATTGAAATGATTTTATATGTTTATGTGTATACCACAATTCCATGTCTAATTCCAATTTAATGCTCTCTTGGAATATTATATTTTATTATTTTATTATTCATGTCATATGAACTGCTAATATTTATGACATTAATTAAAATTATGATCTTTAAAATTCAAGGTATGTTTTTTAAATTATATGTTCTTGTTCTCATACACTTATACACATGTTATTTTTAGATATCTACATTTCATAACCTTACATATCATCTGATTCCACCCCTTATTATGTTTTCTTTCCCCAATAAATGAATAAATCTATTATGAATATTATGTCTAAGAAGAGAGATAATTATTAATTGATTAGTGGGAGATGATTTTGTTAACTTATAGACCAATTTTTTATGGTTCTAGGTTTCTAAAAGTGCTAAATATTAATTTTCCAAGGTCATGTTTTTATGTTATATAATAAAGATTCATCTAAAAATTGTCATATTTATGTATTAAAATATCGAGTCACTCTTCGCCTGAATGATAACATACCTGGCTCTCAGATTCACTAGACCCTTTGTGCATCATACCATTATCTTCTTCTAGCATCCCCTTAGAGACTATTATGATCCATATAACCATCCCCTAGGATGGAATGACTCTCCTAGAGAGCTAACAATCTTTCACACACTAGGTTACTACAACATGCATCCAAAAAATAGATTAGTTTCTCATGGTTTCCATGACTTTAAGAAAATAATGGAGGTGATCAGTTAAAAAATAAATCAATAAAAACAAAAACAATGTTTCACCCCTCAACTGCAACTCCAAGACATGAAATAATTATTCATTCATTTAAAAACTCGACATAATCAATTCATCATCCAAAAAGAGATGGAAAATAAATTCAAGAGTCCCCATGTGTGTATCATGAACTCCATCCACAAATTTTAATAAAGTTTCAAAAATTGATTCAATGATAATATGAATTGTAATGACAATACTCTTTAATTTATTATAATTTCCCATTAAACCTATTCATTATAATTCATTTACAAAACCACAACACTTTCCCATTAAAAATTCATTCTTTTAAAAATGGATTTTATAATTTAGAAACCAAAACAGAGACAATACTATCTTTCTTTTACATTAAAACGATTTAAAAGATCCTATAGGAATTTTCATAAGCGTTTTCCATGTAAATCCATTTAATGTCGAAGAATAAAATAAAATCAATCTATAATAACTTTTATAACATCACTGGGATGCATGAATATGAACTGAAAATGAACAATTGGTATTAAATATAACCATAATATAATTGAAAATAAATTTATAAAACTCAATCATCTCATGAGATAAAATAATAAGGGAACATAATAATAACCCCTACCTAAATCCATGAGGTAACCTCTCGTGAAAAATCTTAACAAGTCTCCTTGAATGTCGAAGTCTCCTACAAGCAAAAGGTATTACTTTAACTAGAAAATACCAAATTAAAACCAACCCCAGACCCAAATCATTACCGATATCCCCCTAGGGATCTATTTAGGAAGCAAAACCATTAGAATTTTGATGGAGGAAGGATTAAAGGAACTGAGGGGTTTACCTTAAGAGATATGTCTGAAATCAAGTTGGATGAGATCAAAATTCAAGGAGGAAGAAGTGACTCCCTATCATGTGGCCATGCTCAGCCTAACAAATAGGAGAGGGATAGGGCGTTAAAACCAATTACATTGAAACATTTGATTTTTGAGAATAAAAAAATGGATGTAGACCCATTCACAATCTGACAACTCTCATTCATGGCACAAATGACCCTTATGATGATGTTATGTCCTAAGGGTTCTAATTAAAGATTAAAATTACCCCTATGATAAACATGAATTCTTCCTGAGGAAACTTCAGGTTATGAACCCCCTATTTTCATCACGAACCAATACTTAAAAAATACCTAGGTGGCAGGATCAGCTCATAGTGTGACGACTTTGGTCACATTGTCAACTATTGCAGGTTCAAACTTGTAGAATCAGAATACATCCTAAACATCCCCAAAACACTACTAAACCATTGCAAGACATAAAATATCCCCAAACCATAATGAATACAACAATAATGACAAAGACTATGACAATATGTTATCCAATAGTTATTAAATGTTATCACACATGTTTTTTCAATCATAAAAAATATCATATAAATTATTCATAAATAAAGAAAATTGAGATCATGTATCACTTTATCAAGAATAAATTTTAACATAGGGTGTTGAAATTGTAGTAAATTTCACTAAAATATCATGTTTTAAACATAATAACAATACAATAATTCAATGACAATTTTTAGAATCATCAGTTACCTCTTATATTAAAACTGTCCTCATCAACAAGATGGTTTTATAGAAGGACCCCCACTCCCATAATGCTTTTCATATGCTAGTTCATAAATTTTACAAAGGATTTTGTTAATTATGAAATGTTGTCAACATAAGGTATTACTTACTAATAAATCCAGTCAGGGATTTCAATCAAATTCAAGTTTCACTTATTTTCATTCTTTTTTTTTATTTTTCATGTTTATTTCTTATATTAATTTTTTATATCACTTTTATTTACATCTCTTTCCTTTTATTTTTGAAATAAAAAAATCTATGTTTTCATGTTTAGTGTCTTTAGTGTTTCAATAACATGAGATTACATGACAATAAATTTACCCACCTTCTTTATGATTCTTTGACAACAATTTAGTATGTTTACCCACCTATTAATAAGGATCAGACATGTGATAAGAAATTATTTATTCCAATGTTTTTATATTGATAAAAAAATTTATTCATGTTTATATTCAAACATTGGTAATTGATAAATGATATTATTGGTTTTGTTTTAATGAATCATTTGGGATCAATACTTTTGATTTTTTATTTTATAGGATTTTTTATCCCTTTATTAAATCCTTATGTATTATACATATATTTTTTTTATTAATTGAAATCACATTCGAACTGAAAAAGTTACTACATTCACTAGTTTCATAGAAGGTATTTATTTTTTATGTGATTATTAAATTGAGAATTATTTATCCATTTTTTTGCTTTGACCATATTATTTGTGGGTAAATAAGTTATAGGATTTGAAAAAAAAAGAAAATTTTACTATGTCTCCAAAATTTGACATCATGTTGCTTTTTTGATCATAACATTCACCACGTTAATTAAAATAAAAAAATCATTTTTGTATGATTCTAGGGACGTGAGGATATAATTCATTAATCTATATATATAGATTAATCGAGCAAAATAAGGCTTGATGGAGGTTCATGGAGTAAGTAAATTATGGTCGAGGATGTTTGGCATTAACTTCACCTAATATTCCATAGCATCGAATATAGTTTTCCAATCTGCCTAATTCTAATGTCATTTGAAAGATACTATGATTTAAAAGAAACTTATGAAATATCAGGTCAAAACATTATCCCTTGAAATGATAAAATATGAGCATCAGGGTTGAAAATTGAAAATTCTAGAAACATGATTGATTAATACAATAAATTATTTTGATTAATCATTAGAAATCCACTATAAAAAAGCCTTTAGCGATGACGCCATTTATATTTTTAGAGTCATTAAATACATCACAAAAAATATTTATTACAATGTACATTTTCATTGAAAAACTGACTTTGTCATGTGGAAATAATGCATTCAATGAATGTATAGTACTTACACTGATGAATTGTGTGTGTAAAAATTTAATGTATTATCATACATTATACAATTCCAACTCTTTGACTTCTTTCTCACTTTTATATCATTTAGTTTCTTTTGAAAAATCATATCAATTTTTAGCTTAATTTGAAAATCGTGATAAAAAGTGTGTAAAATGTATATTTATTTTAAATATTTATATTTATTTTTGACACCAATTTGTGTGAGATGATTACTTATTTTAACATTATTCATAGGAATTTTATGACCATATCATTGTTGAATTTTTTTTCATTATCCAACATTTGTTTTTTATATGGAAATAAATTCATGGATATTCCATGCATTTATCATTCATTTTTATGACATTTAAATGTATAGATGAGTCCATCATGAATATCTTATCAATTTTCACTCATCTCTGAATATTCATGTTCTATCTACTTGTATTGAATATATTTCAAAAATGTATTTTAGATTTTAGTATCTACATGGATGTTCAAAGTAGGATGAAATGTGTTCATTTTGATCTATCCTTGTACTCCCAAATCATAGGATCTAAGTAGTCATTTCCTAAAAAAATTATTGTTTTATTTATATCATTTTGTTTTGTCATTATATATTATGAGTAGTGTAAATCCAAAATTCATACAGGCAAGAGTGGTGGATGAAAACTCTGACATACCCTAGGCCACTAGTGATGGAAATGTCGATGCTGAAAAACTAAAAAATTCAAAATAATATTTATCAGTAAAGAAAATGAGCTCAAAACAAGTCATGCATATATCAAAGAAGAGACCCGTATAATGATATCCACAATGAAACATAAATATCATTTTTAGTGGATAAAGAATCCATATATCATCATTGGTTGTCATGATTGTACTTCATGAGGAAAATAGAACATTTCCAGTGTTTCCCCGTCTTCTTTCCTAAAGTACGGAATAAATATTACTGATGTGGTTCATGATAATTATTTTTAATATTTGGAGTCCTTTCCTCTCCATATATTGATATCTCATTTAGTCTTGTATCCGTATTCATACTACGCAGGGGGGGATCCATCAATGCCAATTTTCTGTGTCAGGCTTCTCTACCCACTACTACAATATTCTTCAAAACTCTTTGAATGACCACCACATATTTTTTCCCAACCTCTCTATCATATTAACTCCTCTCATCTCTTCAACACATTAAAATCCTCTCAACCTTTTTCATCAGCAAAAAAATTAATATTTACTATTTTATCTGGTTAAATATATTGAACCCTCTATCACACTCAACTTCTCTCCCAACATATCTCAAACTAAACCCTAGTTTCATTATACTACCTAGTTCCATTCTATTTTACACTCATCAAAATTCGACCTCTCATTCTTGGTTACACTATGAAGTAAAATTTTTTGAATCATGAGAATTAATTCTTCCTATTATTTTCATCTTTTGGTGGACTAAGAACCTGATTCTATAGTTGAATGAATATATGAACCATATATACTCATTGGTTTTCAAGAATTCTCTTTCTTCCATCACAACACATGTAGGTAATATAACAATAGTTGTCCAAAATATTTAATTAAACTATTTTGTGTCCTCTTCTCCTCACATGTTCATCTATCATTTAATCACATCTCCCTAATCATTAAATGATTAAAAACCCATGCTAATTCACAATGTCCTACATTCCTAAGAATTTTTCAACATCCAAACCCTATACATATTGAATTATTCAACTATACACATTTATTCTCCATTTTTTCATCTTCCCTCAACCCTCAATCATGTCTCACTCCCCTCATCCGTCCACCATATCTGGCTGTAACACCCCAAGCATTTGGAATATGTTTCTCTTTAAATAATACAATAGTGTGCGATATACGCAACACTTAGTTCAAGCGCATCACGACCTATCAAACTATCTATCTAAAAAGAGTTTATGAATAGTAATAACCACAATTTTAATTTTATATATTTCCCTTATAATTTTAAAATTCATATTTTGTGTTTTATAGACATAATATAAGGAGAAATTCGATATTCTAGATAAAAGAAGTATTTTTCAAAATAATTGTTTTTCCACCTATTAATTAAATACCATTTTTAAATAGAATATCTGATAAATTTATGTATTAAATTTGGTGAAATTAAATTCTTTTTTAAGAGATACATATATATTTAGTTTGGATATATTTTTGGTACTTTTCTGATAACTTATATATTTTGATTAATTGTGAAAAATAGGAAATATTATTTGAAAACAACTTTTTAAATTGAAATAATTGATAGTGTTAAATAATTCAGTTGAGTGTTTATAGAGTATATTTTGATTATATTTTGATCATTCAATCCAATTTTGGTCATTTGAAGTAATTTCACTGTGAAATTCGACACAAACAAGTGTCAATCTTTTGGTAGTTATTATTTCTAAAAAACACTTTTTTTACTTTGACAATGGGAATTAATTTAAAATTAATTAACCCAACTTATACGTTTGAATTTTTTTAAAATTGATATCATTTTGGAATTCATAAAATAAAATATAGCTTAGGTTTAATTTTTGGTATTTTTCTGAAAACCATTAATTATTGATGAATAGTGAAAACACAGAGTAGTAGTTAAAAACAGACTTCTTCATTTAAATGAAATATTACCTCATATATAAATTGAATTTAAAATTTTTACATACATGGTTATTATATGTATGTAAAATATGGTTCAATAAGATGAAATAATTTTCAGTGAATAGTAACTTTTGAATTTTATATATTGTGGTTAAACGTAAATAGGGTAATTAGAGGTAATAATAATATTATAAAATTATAAAATTACCTTAACACTTGTACTAACCATATTTAATTAGTCATGTCTGACCATGGGCATACTTGGTTTGGTTTTAGGACCCCATGAAGCCACTTGATAGTGATAATGAAACTTTATATTAATTAATTTCATGTATAGACAAAAATGACATAAACACATATCTTTAAGTAAAAAAGATTTTTACATGGGGTAGTCTTAGTTATCATATAAACTATAAATATTAATTTTAATGATAAAAATATTTCCTACTTCATGGTTTTTTTTATAATTTTTAGACATCATATAAATAACATTATTTATGACATAATAATGATGTAGTAATTACCTTATTAATGGAATATGAAATTAATTGATTTTACAAATATCCAAATAAATGTAGTTTGAGGATTTTAATGAATTCCACTAATTTTATAGGTTAATATGACTTTTTAGGGTTGATAATTTTTTTTTGAAATAATCATGTTGTTATGACTTCCACAAAAACAATTACAAAAAAGTGAAATAATTGACATAAATGAGTTTTTAAAACAAATATTATATTATTAAATGATATTATAGTCCTAAAAATATAAATATCAGCCAAAAGACATAAAAAATAATATATATTTCTTTAATGAACAACTTGGGGTTCACATGCCTTTGTTATAGTACGTTTATTAACCAATTATTATAATAATAACTGAATACATGGTAAAAGCTAAAATATATAACTAACAGTTAAATCTAAAAGATATGATTAATATGGTGACCAGAACTAATATAAAACGTATTGGTTGAGAGGATTTAGACCCATAATCTCCTTAAACTATAAATAAATTCTTTTTGAGCCTTTAGAAACTGAATATGATTTTATAATAAAATAATATTTCATGTTTTTCTAAGGTTCCCCTCACCACTCTTATAAAAAGGAACTTCACCTTATCTAAAATTCACACCTACAAAGCCTTTTATCCCTGACAAACCATGCACAAATATCCTCCCAACATCCCTCAATTAAACCTATAGGACTTATTTTAATCAGAATTCCTACTTAAGAAGAACTTTTGATCCAATCAAAAGGAAGAGACCGAAGAAGAGATAAATATTTCATCACATATTTCAAGTTCATTTCTTCTTAAACATCCTAATTCTTTATTTTTCTCCATTCAAAAATTATAAATCTAGTATATTCTATATACTGTGATGTTATTATAAAAATGGTACAACCATATTCATTACTCTTTCCATCTTATAAATGACATGTCACCAAACGTTCGTACGTACAGCTTACCGTCTCCACGTTGTGGTGTAGTTGTTATTAATTACCTTATTGTTTAGATTTGTGTAATAATAATAATGTATAATTGATGATAATAATTAATATAATATTTTAATGATTCTTTATATATGATATACTATCCATTTACTTAATATTTTAGTATCAAATTAATGATATTGTTTCTCGTGTGTATGTATGGATTACCATCTCCACAAGCACGATGAGATTCATTTCACCATCATAACCAGTCAAGAATAATTATCATTTTATTATTAAATATAATTTTCAAAGAACTTAATATCTTTCTGGATATGAATCAAATACATCTTACCCATAAAAACCATGTGATACGTAAGAAAACTTATAAAGGAAAAAAGAATCATTTAACACCCAAATCGAAGATAATACTAAAATATTATTATCAACTAAATATTAGTATGTCATATATGATATCATATTTATATACATGGTTATTGGGTAATTTAATAACAATTATTTAATAATTATACAAGAGGTTAAGGAACCCTCGACCAAGGAAAATTACAAAGTAAGGGTTAATTTCATAATCTCTATATTATATGAGGTTGTTTTTACTTGAGTATCTATTGGGACCTCTTTATCATCCACTCCCATGTTTCAAAAAAATATTTTAAAAATTAATATTTTAAGGTTTTCTAGAAAAGACATTTTAACTAGATCATCATTTTATATTCTTTAAATATTTGTTATTCTAAATCATTTTAATTAATTTCAACGTTTTCAAAATGGTTTTTAAGGATTTATTTATATGAACATTAATGTTTTTAAAATGTTAATTACTTTCAAAATATTCGAAGTGGTATGGGACAGTTTTATTCAAAAATGTATTTAAATGTCTTGTTTCTAAATTGTGTGATATTTAAATGTTTTCATAAATTGGGGATATTTTTATCAAAGTGTTTTGAAAATAATTTTCAACTATGTTAACATCCTTTTTTAATATTATTCATGAATGAGGTTGATTTATTATAAATAAAATCTTCATTATTGAATTGGATGAGTTATGATATATTTGACTATGTATGGGATATTTTTATACCATTCGCGGTTTATAGTTAATGTATTGAAATTTATTATTCTAGTTTTAATACCAATGTTTATGTTATGTTTGAACCTTTTTATATGAGGAATGTATTGGACTTTGTATGTGACGGGTGGAGCCTGCTATAGCTCCTCGATGCATCGTTAGGTCTCATGAGACAATTAGATGTTAAATTAAATGAGGCCTTTCCCAATTTGATATATTTTATTGACCAAGGCCTTAATCATTTTTAGACTTCATGGCCAAGGCCTTGAAAAAATCTTTTAGATTTTCATGCATTATACATTACCTCATTATGAAATTAGTTATTACATGTGATTATTCATCTAGTAGAATATCCATGTGAATAATTAAATGTCATTATTTTGATTCATTTTTTCCATATTGTTTTCATGATTATGTTTAAAAGGCTTTTTTTATTACAGATATTTTCATAAAAGTTTATTGCTTTCGCTAAATTATTTACCCTTACAGAGCACCTGATCTCACCCCCTTCTTTTGTTTTATATTATCTGGATTATAGGAATTGTATTATGATTGATATGAAGTGTTATGCTATGGGAATAATGTTGTTATTAATTGATTTTTTATTTTGTTTTGTATGAAGTAAATTGTAATGTATTATTCATATATGTAATCTATTTTCCATGACTGTTAAATTGAT
Source organism: Viscum album (assembly GCA_963277665.1). NCBI lineage: Eukaryota > Viridiplantae > Streptophyta > Magnoliopsida > Santalales > Viscaceae > Viscum > Viscum album. The sequence continues at coordinate 823,243,626 of OY728141.1, read as the reverse complement.
TGATCCTTCAAGAAATAATTCATTGTAATCATTCCAGTGTATTAAAATAATGCACCGGCTTAGAGCTTCTGGGGTCGGGTAGTTACAGTTGGTACTAGGGAAATTTTAGCGCGATCCTTGGAAAATACATTTAGAAAATCGCTGATTAGAGCACATTAACCTATGATTGAATTTTAGGATTAGTATTTAAGAAATTCCTAAAATTATTGTAATGTAGACATTTTGTGTATTTTCTGAGAAATACATGCTTGTCTAGATATGAGAAGGTAGAGGTGGCTCTGACAAAGATATAACGTAGGAGTGAACATCAGGACAAGGAGTTTCAGGTTTCACCCAGGGTATCATGTTACACTACCAGAGGCCTTGCAGCACTCATGGTTACGACACTCCTAGAGGATATGATTAGGTTATTCACATTTTATTTACAAACCATTATGAAGAACATATGAGTATATACCTCCTCAATGAAAACATTTTTTATTATTATGGAAATATTGATAAATAGTTCAATTTATGTTATGTATTTTATTAGTTCTAAATTATCTATTGTGATTGATAAACTAATCTAGTGTATTACATTGTTTAGAAATGGTTACTAGTGGAATTAATGGAAACCATATAAACGCACGTAACCCATTTAAGGATTTACCTCCTACTCAAGATAATTATAGTGCAGCCAGTGATGAAACTAGTGTTAATCATCATATCACCATTCTGGGACAACTCGCTCATGTTATGAATAATAACCTTACCCGTATGCAGAACCCTGATCCACAACCTGGAGGATCAATGATATACTTATTCATGAGAAAAAAACCAACAAAATTACATGGTACCAAAAAAACATTTGTAACTGAGGAATGGATAAGTTCATTAGACAAAATATTATATGCTTTTGGACTTAGCGAAAAGTAAAAATTTGTCATCACAGTTTATCATCTCACGGGAGATGAAGATCAATGGTGGTCATTAATTCAAAACACAATGTAAGATGAAGAATTATCAAATATGTAATAGAAGGAGTTTAAAGATATTTTCTTAGAAAAAATCATTTCTTGTGACCATTGAGCAGATTGGGAAAAACAATTTCTGAATCTAAGGCAGCTGGAGGATCACAATGTCACAAAGTATGTCGCTAACTTTACAGTGTTAGCAAGGCAGACAATAGATTATATATGTAACCCAAGGAGTAATATTGATCAATTGATTGATAAGTTAAAACCATTTATCCATTGAGAGTCAGTCTCTGAATCCTTCTCTTCATAAGATGATATGGTCTCATGTCCAATCAAGACAGAAATTGAATTCCCTATGTCTTACATGTAACACCTCATGCTTCCGCAATATGATTCTCTTTGAATATTAGAATAGAATGTTTTGTACGCAACTTTGAGTTCTAACACACCACAAACAATCAAACTAGTAGTTATAAATTGTAATACCCACTTTTTGAAATGTTTTAAATTTTATATTTCAAAATGGTCTTCATTTTTTGGATTCGTAATATCGAAATGATCTTAGGGTGAATTTTTGGTATTTTTCTAAAAAACGTTCTATTTTTTATGAATTGTGAAAACACTGAGTTATAGTTTAAAAAATAATTTTTATTTAAAAAATTATAGATTTTATTTTAATTTTTTTCGTCAAAATTGTTTCATATTACCTATATATGTTCAATGTAATACATTGGTGTCAGTTTATAATAATTTTAAATATATAAAAATTTTATTGAAATTATTCACATCTTTTATCCACCTCCTAGGAGAATTTAAAATTTTAAATAAAACACAATTTTACCACTTTTGTGAGTTGAATTTCAAAAATATGAGAGACACGGTTGATATCATAAAGTAAAATGTGGTTAAATAAGATGAAAATAATTTTTGGTGAATAATAAATTTTTTTATTTTATTTACCATTGCTAAAAGTAAATAGGGTAATTAAGGATAAAAATAATATTATTATTACCCTAACACATGTCTTAGTTATATTTTATAAGTTTAATTCCCCCAAAAACAACCTTAGAAATAAAATATGATCCTTTAGGTCCACAAGGATTATATTTTTTAGAAATTAATTAATTAAATTTGTTTATAACATAATGATGATGTAGTAATTGTAATATTAATGAAAGATTAAAATAATTGATATTATAAATAACCAAATAAATGTAATCTATCACATTTTATGAATTACACTAATTTCCTAGGTTAATATATCATATTAGGGTTTGTATGATGAATTTTTTTTGAATTAATATTATTGTTACGAATTTATCAAAAAAATACCAAATAGTGTCAAAATTGACATATAAGAGTTTTTAAAACAAATATTATATTATTAATTGATATTCTATTCCTAAAAATAAAAATTTCTGAAAAAGACTTATATATTGATAGGTGTATCATTAATAAATCACTTTTGGTTTTCATGGAAGTATATAGTATGTTTATTAACAATAAAATATAAAAATACCAGGAGACATGGAAAGGTCATACTATTTAATTGAGAGTTAAATCTAAAAGATAAGGTTATTATAGTTACCCAAACCAGTCTAAACCCGATTGGTTCAGTGGTTTTTGACCCATCCCACCTTAGACTTTAAATAATTCATTTTGGAGCAAGTATAAACCAAAAATTATTTTATTATAAAATAATATTCTAGATTTTCTTAAGGTTCCCCTCACCCTTCTGATAAAACAGAATATCCCCTTATTTCTAATTCACACCTTCAAAGCCATTTGGATTGGCTAAAATCTTTCTAAATACCATCTCAACTATTCTACCTTAATCCTAGTGTCCATACATTAGTTATAAATCTATCCTATAAAGCCCTTTTGATCATATCAAAAAGGAGAACCCAAAAAAGAGGTAAAATATGTCATCACCTCTTTCAAGTTCCTTTCATATTCCACTTCTTTTTTTATTTTTATTTTTCCATTCTAAAATAATAAATCTAGTATATTCTATATACTGTGATGTTATTATAAATATTGCACAACCATATTCATTATTCAATCCATCCATTGAAATACATGTCACCATACATGCAATATATATGGATTACCGTCTCCACGTCATGGTGTAATTGTTATTCAATACATTATTATTTGGATGGGTATAATAATGATGTGTAGTTGATGTAATAAAAAACATGATAATTATTCTGTATATATTATATACCATCCATATATATATATATTTAATAATAAAATACTAATATTGTCACTCGTGCATACGTACAGATTACTGTCTCTATGAAAGCGATCAGATTCATTCTCCATCGTATCCATTTATGAATAATTTTCATTAGATGATTAAAAATAATGTTTAAAGAATTAATATCATTATGAATATGAATTAGATAAATCATATCCATAAAAAACACTACTTACGTAACAATTTATATAAATGAAAATAAATTAGTTAACAACTGAAATGACAATAATACTAAAATATTATTATCAAAGCAATATTAAAATATCATATATGATAAAATATTAATGTATATGATTCTTGTATAATTTAATACCAATTATTTCACCATTATACAAGTGTTTAACCAACCATTTACCATGGAAAAGTACAAGGTAATTGTTAATTTTACAATCACTTCATTATCCAAGGTTGTTTATACGTAATTATCTGACAGGACCTATTTATCATCCACATCCATGATTTTTAAAAATTTATTTCAAAACTATTTTACTATTTAATAGAAAATGGTTTAAATTTATTTATAACCTTATTTGACCATATATGTTTTGAAAGGAATCTTTCCATCTTTTTCCAAACAAAGTACTTTTTGACCATTCCAACAAATTTAAGGTAAGAATGATTTTTACTTATACGGTGGGTGCGGCTATATTACCCCATTATAACATAGTCAAAGATTACCTTACAAGATTATAAGAATATTTTCAAAATAATTTTTTTCTTTATAATGATGTGACTCTTAAATAATTTCAAAATAAAAAAGAGATATTTCTCTAAAAAAGGTTTTGATTTCATCTATGTCAACATCCTTTGATGGATTTTACGATTATTTTAATTTGATTTATTATGATACAAAACAACCATATTGTATTGAAGGTTTTGTGATATTTTTGACTCTGGATATGCTATTTTTATACCATTCCTGGTTTTTGGTTAAAGTATTGACATTTTTTATGTTAGTTTTTTTATGATTCTAAATAATATATTTCGAAATTTTCATATGAGGAATGTATTAGACTTAGTAAGTGATGGGTGGAGTCTACTATATCTCCTCAATGCATCGGTAGGTCTCATGAGACAACTATATGTGGAATTTTCCAAGGCCTTTCCCAATTTGATATATAGTTATGGTTGAGGCCTTATTCATTTTTAGACTTCTTGGTAGAGGTCTTGACAAAATGTTTCAGAATGTCCGGCATTATACATTTCCTCATTATGAAAATAATATTGATGGTTCATGTGGTCATTCGACTGGTAGAATACCCATGATTATGTTTTACTATGTCATTATTTACTCAGCTCATATTTCTACCATAAAATTATTCATATATATTATTGGTAAAGGTATGTGGTTTCAATTAATCACCGTGATTAATATTTATGTTATTTTCCACTGTATTTCTTACCCATACTGAGCATTTGATCTCTCCCATTTCTTATGTCTCATTTTCCTAGGATATTAAGAAGTTATTTATGAGTTACTTGTAGGCATAATCTAGGCGGTTTGAATGTTTCTAATGGAATATATTCATGTTGTATTTCTTTTCAATCTCTAAAGTAGAACTTATGAATGAATCTTGTTTCATATAATAATAAAATGATTGGTCTTTCGAGACATGATTTCTTTGAGACCATGCCAATGTTATGTAATAATTCACCAACTCTAGGTAACTAGGGTCGGGGAATTACAGTTGGTATCAGATGATGATTAGAATAAACCTTGGAAACTAGATTTTGATAAACACTAATTAGATCACATTTCCCTATGATAGTCATTGAGGATTAGAATATAAGAATCTCCTAGAATATTTGTATTATAAAGATTTTGTGATTTTTACAAGCAACAAATATATGTCTAGATACAAGAAGATAAAAGCGGCTCTTGAACAGATGTACGTAGGGGTAAATCCCGAAAACACCGCATTGAGCTAGACTCGAACGAGAACTGGATCATGACAACGTGACATACTGCTCTCTTGCTTACGACACTCCTGGAAGATATTCTTAAGATAATTCTCATTTTATTTACAAACCATTATGGAGTATTTATGTGTATATACTTCTTCAAAGATTTTTTTTATGATTATGGATTATATCCATAAACTATTCAATTTATGTTAAGTGTTTTACAAGTTTGGAATAACGTATTGCGATTCATAAACAATTCTAGTATAAGCCATTGTTGATAAATGGAGCCTAGTGGATGTAATTGAAAGTGTATCAATTCATGCACTCCCTATATGGATTTCCCTCCTGCTTAAGATAATTAGTTGTGCTGGTGATACAACTGGTGTTGATCATCATATCACTATATTGGGATAACTCACTCGGGTAATGAATAATAACCTTACCCATATGGAGCACCATGATCCATAGCATGGTGGATCAATTTTAGATCTCTTCATGAGGAAATATCCACCAAAATTAAATGGGGGTACAACTCCATTAGTGGATGAGAAATGGATAAATTCTATAGAAAAAATATTCCACACCTTAGGGAGTAGAGAAAGAGAAAAACTTATCATGGCAGTTTAGCACCTCACTAGAGATGCCGATCAATGATGTTCATTGATTCAAAACACAAAGGAATATGATAAAGTATCTAATATGGGATAATGGGAGTTTAAATAAATTTTCTTAGAAAAATATTTCCTCATGACCATTGAGCAGATATAGAAAGAAAATTTATGTGTTTAAGGAAAAAGGAGGATGAGAATGTCACAATGTATGAAGCTATCAATACAAGGTTAACAGGGTATGTTGCAGATCACATGCATAACCCAAGATGTATTATTGATCATTTCTTTGATGGGTTAAAACCATTTCTCTATCGAGCATTAGTCTCACAGTCATTTTCATTGTACAAAGACATTGTCTCATGTTCAACCAAGACAGACAAAGAATTATATAAGTTTTACAACGTTAAAGCAAAGAAATAGAAGAAAAGATAAACTTAACTCTCTAGAAATGGAAATTAGGGTATAAAGGAAAAGGTTGAATATCCATCCAGTAATAAATGTGGGAAGAAACGCCCTGGTAATTCCCTAAAGGGAATGGGAGTCTATTACAAGTGTGGGAGAAAAGTCCACTAATCTCTTGATTGCAAGGGGATGAAAGAGGCTATATATGTTGAATTTTAAAATTGTAGAAAAAAGAGGAATTATGTGAATTAATGTCCTAAGAATTTGGGTAACTTACCTCAGAAAATGCCAAGGGATCATGGCCAGGATTTTGCTATCACTACTACTAAGGTTGAAGCTCCGAAAGACGTAGTGGTACGTAATTTATTGGTTACCTAATGTTTAGAAAATTCTTTATTCAATTCTGGATCATCAAATTATTTCATATAAACCCAGTTTTCTATGAAAATTAGATATTTTCAGTTTGATTTAACAAGAGAGTTGTCAATCAAAACTCCCAAGGGAGGTATCATTGCAACAATGTTTTGTGAATCAGTTCCCATTAGAGCATATAAATGTTCATTATCTACTGATATAATTGTCATACCAATGATTTAATTTGATATAATCCTAGGTATGGATTTGGTTTCAGACCATGATAGAAAAATTTATTTTAAGAAGAAGGCATATACTATTTTTGATAACGATGATAAATAACACTTTATCTTTAGAGTAGAAATATCACCACCTAATTCTGATCTAAATCCACACCCAGTAGCTCAACTAAATTAAATTATTATGGAGGAAGATAATGAAATAGCAGTCGGTAGGGAAAGGAATTTTCAAATAGGGGATGTACCTATTGTGAAAAAATATGTTAATGTGTTTCCAAAAGATTAACCTGGACATCCACCAGAATGAAAAATTTAGTTTTCCATTGATTTAATTCTTTTTTTAAGGCCCATATCGAATACCCCTTATAGAATGGCCATTGTGGAATTATTGGAACTAAAGAAACAACTAGAGGAATTGAGTAATAAGGAATTTATTTTCCCAAGTGTTTCTCTATGGGGAGACCCTGTCCTTTTTTTTAAGAAGAAATATAGATCTATGGGGTAGGGCATTGACTACAAGGAGATAAATGCAATAATAATATAGAAAAAGTATCCCCTACCTCACATTGATGATTTATTTGAACAACTTTATGAATCTCAATACTTTTCAAATATTAACCTTTGATTCAATTATCATCAGTTCTGTGTGAATAAGGAATACATTCTAAACACAACATTTCAAACCAGGTACGGGAATTACTAGTTTACAGTAATGACTTTTGGATTGACTAATGCACCCTCTGTTTTCATGGATCTAATGAACAGAGTTTTGAAATAATATCTTTATGACTTCATAGTGGTATTTATTGATGATATCTTGGTATACTCCAAAATCTACTAAGATCATGAAAATTAGAAGTGCATTATCTTGAAGACTCTTAAAAGACATGAATTATATGGAACGTTTAGCAAGTGTGAATTATGGCCTCAAGATATTTCTTTTCATGGCCATTTCATCTCTATGGATGGAATCTATTTTGATACTTCTATAAAAAGAGCAATCCAATAATGTCCAGAACTGATTTGTATAATATAGGTACGTAGTTTTATTGGTTTAGTAGGTTTTTATCGGCATTTCATCTAGAATTTTTCATGATTGGCTAACCCATTAACCAAGATCCCATGTAAATGGGTAAAATTTGTTTTGAAAAAAGAGTGTGAAGAATGTTTTGAAGAATTGAAGAGAATATTACTCAGTTCTCCTATATTGACTCTACAATCGGGAAATGATGGGTTTTATTATTTATAGTGATGCTTCAAAGAAACGAATTGGTTGTTTCCTTATGCATAATGATAGTGTTATTGCCTATGAATCATGACATATAAACATTCATGTGAAAAACTATCCTACTCATGATCTAGATTTAGCAACTGTAATTATTTCCTTGAAGAAATGAAGACATTATCTATATGGTGAAAAAATGTGATATATATACCGATCACAAGAGTTTGGAGTACATTTTCTCATAGAATGAACTCAACATGAGATAAAGGCAATGGCTTGAACTACTCAAGGATTATTATTTAACCATAAACTACTACTCAGGGATGGAAAAAAGTTGGATGATGCTTTCAGTAGAAAGGATCATGTAGTTTTGAACAAGATGAGAGTTTAAAAGGATCTTATATACATGGATCTAGTAACGATGGATATGGGAATCGCCCTGGAAGGTGAAACATAAATAATTTTTCAAATGGTTGCCAAACCATCTGTACAAAAAAGGATAAAGAGTTCTCAAACCAGTGATGAAGAGTTTCAAAAGAATATTAAATCTACGAATGATGGGATATTGAGTGGCTTCGTATATGAAAATGGAATTTTGAAATTTTGGAAGAGACATTGTGTTCCCGATATACCTAATCTAAAAATAGAATTTTTGGATGATACTCATAGTTCCAAATTCTTTATACACCATGGGAGCAACAAAATGTATAGATATTTGAAGAAAATTTTTTGGTCGGACAACATTAAGAGGGAGATTACTGATTTTTTGTCAAGATGTATGGTTGGTCAACAAGTGAAATCTAGAAGGAAATAGCTTGGAGGAGTCTTGAAACCTCTTCTCATACCTTAGTGGAAATGGGATAATATTAAGATGGATTGTGTCATGAGACTACCAAAGACTCCTAAAAGGAACAATGCAATATGGGTCATTGTTGATCGTCTGATCATGTCAACACATTTTATTGTCTGTAAGAGAAGATTTACCACTTGAACGTCTAGTAGCACTATATATTAATGAAGTTGTGAGACTTCATGGAGTACCCCTATTGATTTTTTCTGAACGTGATACATGTTTTACATCATGATTCTGGATATGTCTTTAGAAATCCATGGAAACTGGACTTCATTTGAGCACTTCCTACCACCCAAAAACTGATGGACAATTATAATGGACTATTCAAACCACAGATGACATGTTGATATCAAGATCACATGACATTCAAGTAAAGTGGGATGAATATTTACATCTGGTAGAATTTTCCTATAAAAATAGATTATATTCAAGTATTTAGATAGAACCATATGAAGAATTATGAAGAAAGAGATGTTGCACACCAACCAGTTGGGATGATATTGGTGAAAGAATACTTGTAGGCCCAGTACTTGTGGAGGAAATGATGCAAAGGTGAAGGTAATCCAAAACCACATCAAAGAAGATCAAAGTAGGCAGAAGTGATATGTCGATAACTGAAGAAAGGATTTGGAATTCTAGGTAGCAGATTATGTTTTCATGAAGGTATCTCTATGGAAGGGTGTTATATGTTTTGATAGGAAGGGTAAATTGAGTCCCATGTACTTTAGACCTTTCAATATTCTAGAACAAATTGGGTCGGTAGCTTATCATTTGGAAATGCCGCCAAGTCTCTCCAAAATACATGATGTGTTCCACATATCACTATTGAGAAAATACATGCCTAACACAATTCATATACATACCAATGAGGAATTAAGAACTGGAACCCGATCTTCCTTTTTGCGAGGAGCCAGTCAAGTTTATTGGTACAAGAGAACAAGTGCTGAGAAATCAGACGACTCGTCTGGTAGAAGCTCTTTGGGAAAACCATATGATGGAAGAGGCTATATGGGAACCCATGGAACATATAATAAAGAACCACCTGGGTCATTTTATGTAGAAATATTCTAGAAATTTTGGGGAAGAAATTATTTGAAGGAGGGTAGAATGTAACACACCAAGCTTCAATGGTACGCTTCTCGTTGAATAATACAATAGCGTGTGTTGTATGCAACTTCGAGTTCAAACACACCACAAAAAGTCAAACTAGCCTTTATAACTAGTAATACCAACTTTTTTAAATTTTATAAATTTTATCTTTCAAAATGGACATCATTTTCAGAATCGGAATATTGAAATTAGATTTGGGTGAATTTTTGTTATTTTTTGAAAACTTTCAATTTTTAATCTATAGTGAAAAACATTGAGTTATAGTTAAAAACAAAATTTTTATATAAATATTTATTTATTTTATTTAAATTTTATTAGGTCATAATATATTTGTAATACCTATATAATTTCAATGTAATTTATTGGAGTTAGTTTATAATAATTTTAGATATATAATAATATTATTAAACTTTTTAACGTTTTTTATCCACCTCCTAGGAGCATTTACAAATATATATAAAACATAATTATAATGCTTCTGTGAGTTGAATTTCAAAAATATGAAATACACTATTGATATTAGTATGTAAAATGTTGTCTGATAAGATTAAAATATTTTTTTATGAATAGTATCATTTTACTTTTATTTACCACGCTTAAAAGTAAATAGGGTAATTAAATATAAAATTGATATTATTATTACCCTAAACATGTCATAATTCTATTATATAAGTTTAATTTGACTAAAAATATTCTTACGAATAAAATATGATCCTTTAGGTTCACTAGGAATATATTAGGACATTTATTATTATTTAATTCAAAGAAGTGTTAAAAGTGTAAATTCAATGTTTAATAACTAATCCATTTTTCAAATATTATTATACATATGAAAAACTCTACTATAAATATTCATTAGAAATATAATAATATTTACTACATAATTTTATTTTATTTATATATTTTAGATATTAAAAAATTAAATTTATTTATAACACAATGATGATGCAGTAATTACCGTATTAATAAAGGATTAAAATAATTGATATTATAAATATAAAAATAAATGCAATTTGATAATTTTTATGAGTCACACTAATTATATAGATTAATATTACATATTAGGGTTGGTTGGATGGAATTTTATTTAATTAATAATGCTTTTATAAACTTAGCAAAAACAAAATAACAAATAGTGTCAAAATTGACATAAAAGTGTTTTTAAAAAATATATTATATTATTAATGTATATTATATTCCTAAAAATCTATGGTTTGGCCAAATAAATTATATAATGATACATGTATCATTAATGAACCACTTGGGGTTCTCTTGGAAATATATAGTAATGATATTAACCATATAATATAAAAAAACAAAGAGACATGGAAAATGTCAAACTATTTATCTAAGTGTTAAATCTAAAAGATAAGGTTATTATAGTGACCCAAACATATCTAAAACCTATTAGTTGAGAGGTTATCGACACATACCCACCTTATCCTTTATATAATATTTTTTGGAGCGATTATAAACTGAAAATGATTTTATTATAAAATAATATTTCTAACTTTTCCTAAGGTTCCCATAACCCCTCTTATAAAAGGGCTCCCATCCTTCTCTCTAATTAACACCTTCAAACCCATTTGGCTCAGCAAACCTCTTCCCAAATAACTCTAACCTATCAACCCTTCATCCTAGAGTCCTTCCATTAGTCAAAAAGCCAACCTAAAGAGAGCTTTTGATCAAATTAAAAGGAATAACCTAAAAAAGAGGTAAAATATTTCATCACCTTTTTCAAGTTCTTTGCTTCTTCCACTTTCTATTTATTTGTTGTTCCCATTAAAAAAAAATTCCAGTATCTTCTATATACTTTGATGTTATTATAAATATGGAGCAACCATATTCAATATTATATATATCTTTTGAATGGCAGGTCACCGTACGTGCGTACGTACGACATACCGTCTCCACGTCATGGTGTAATTGTTATTCGATACATTATTATTTGGATGGATATAATAATGATGTGTAATTGATGTAAATAATAAATATAAAATGATAATGGTTCTGTATATATGATATAACATCCAATTATATATTATTTTAAAATCAGAATAATGATATTGGTGTTCGTGCATACGTACGGATTACCGTCTCCACCAACGCGATGAAATTTTTTCATATCGTATCCATTCAAGAATATTTTTTATTATATGATTAAAAATTATGTTTAGATACTTAATGTAATTAAAAATATTAATAAGATAAATCATTTCCATAAAAAAAATTACTTATGTAAAAAAGTATATAAACGGAAACAAATCAGTTAACACCTGAAATGGCGATAATACTAAAATAATATTATCAAAGAAATATCAAAATATCACATATTATATAATATTAATGTATATGATTCTTGTATAATTTAATAACAATTATTTCACCATTATATAGGCGGTTAACCTACCCTCGATCAAGAAAACCTAGAAGGTAATAGTTAATTTCGCAATCTATTCATTATCTGATGTTGTTTATATGTAATTATCTACTGGGAAATCATTATCATCCACATCCATGCTTCATAAAATTGTATTTCAAAACATTTTTACTATTCACTATACAATTAATTAAAGTAATTTATACCATTATTTTACCTTATATGTTTTAAAAGGAATCATTTCATCGTTTTCCAAACAAGGTACTTTTTGACCTATTTGACAAATTTAAGGTAAGCATGCTTTTTTTAACTCATACGGTGGGTGTGACTATTTTCCACAATTATAGAATTTTTGATTCTTCCCTTATTATATTATAAGTATATTTTCAAAATAAAAGTTTTCTTTATAATTATATAACTCTTAAATGATTTCAAAATTGAAAGAGATATTTTTCAAAAAAAAATGGTTTTGATTTCATCTATGTTGATATCCATTGATGAATTTTATGTTTATTTGGATTTGATTTATTATGATACAAAACATTCATATTTTAATGAAGGTTTTCTGATTTTTTTTGACTGTGGATGTGCTATTTTTATACCATTTAAGGTCTATGGTTAATGTATTGATATTTTGTATGCTAGTTTTAATACAAATTTTTATGATATATTTCAACCATTTCATATGGGGAATGTATTGAAATTAGTAATTTTTGGGTGGAGCCCTCTATAGATCCACGATGCATCGGTAGGTCTCATGAGACAACTATACATTTAATTGGTTGAGGCCTTTCCCAATTTGATATATGGTTTTTTCCGAGGCCTTAATCATTTTTAGACGTCTGGCCGAGGCCTTGACAAAATGTTTTAGAATGTCTGGAATTATACATTCCCTCATTATGAAAATAATATTAATGGTTCAAGTGGCCATTCGACTAGTAAAATACCCATGATTATGATTTATTATGGAATTATTTACACATCTCATATTCATAACATAAAGTTATTCATTTTTATTATTGTTAAAGTCATGTGGTTTCAATTATTCATCATGATTAATATTTATGTTATCTTCCACTGTATTTCTTACCCTTACTGGCCATTTGAGCTCACCCCTTTCCTATGATCCATTTTCCAAGGATATGAAGAAGTTAGTTATGAGTGACTTGTAGGCATAATCTAGGAGTATTGTATGTTACTAATGGAATAAATTCATGTTGTATTTATTTTCAATTTGTAAATTTGATCTTATGTATGAATCTTGTTTCCAATAATATAAAACTGATCAGTATTTTGAGGCATGATTTCTTTGGTATCATGCTAATGTTATATAATATTTCACCGAATCTAGATAACTAGGGTTAGGGCGTTATATTACGTCTTTAAAGAAACAAATAGAAGTAGAGATTTGTTGAACACTAGGGGTAATGAAATAAGGTAACATGGAAGAAGGTAAGAGTTGAGTTTCAACCCTGTGATAATTTTTGAATGAAGAACTTCTCTACCTATCTCAAAGGAATGGGGGATTGTTAAAAATGTGGAGAAAAATGTCAACAGGCTCGTGATTGCAAAGTAAATAAAGAGGCTATCAATGTTGAATGCTCTAATTGTAGATAGATGGGTCATTATGAAAATGACTATCCTAAGCGCCAAGGAAACATACCACTTAAAAGTCCAAGAGTTTAAGGCCAAGCTTATTATGTTACTATAGTTTAAGTGGAATAATTAAGGTATTTCTGTTTCTGGATTCAAGAATTATTTTCTAGTTATAAGAATAATGTTATATATATAAGGATTATAAAGCAATACTTTTTGTCTTCATTAAGGTTTTGATATGATGAAGGTAATCATATTTTAATAGAAACAATAAGTTTTTTGGGGAGTCTAATGTTACAATTGATTTTGGAATTTAAAGACCATTTAGAGAGAATTTGGACAGAAGTATTTTGGATAGCTATAAAGATTGGAATGGATTATGTTGATCTTTGGATAGTATTCCTTATGATTATTTTTGGAATATTATAATACTCTAGTTTTAGATAATGGACAACCTGCAGGTCCGGTGATAACACGTTATGTCGGACAAAGCTGCAGGAATCGAACCCATAACCAAAGTGCGACAAGGCTTTATGACCTACCACTAGCCTATAAGAAGTCTCTGGTTGTTATAAATTAGGTTTCTTTAGGGTATATTTTTTTAACCATATACTATTACAATAAATATAATATTTTTGATTTCTATTATCTTTTGGAGTGAAAGATAAGTTTATGATAGAAATTAGTTTAAGGATGTAACTCTACTTTTCAATTAAATTTGTTTCATTGTCTCTATTATTCTATGATGAAATTAATTCTTAAAAATTAAGGAAATAATCTTAAAAGCAAAATTGTGTTATCCTAATACCTTATGATTTTTTGAACCGATGACATTTTAAATCATCATATATTGATGACTTTTAGTCCCTCAATTTTACACTTGTTTGTTATTTATGACCTCAATAACAAATATTTATAGTTTCCTACCAATTGTGTGTCTCTAATATTCACACATCTTCACCTAATCGAGATCATAATTTGGTGGTGATTTTTTCATTTCCCTTTCCCTCTTATTAAGACTAAATTTTATTAACCCTATTTTCGATGCGGGTTTTCATCAATGATATTTTCAATTCTCAAACATTTATTTTCAAAGAACAATTTCAAATTGTGAGGACTCAATTTATTGAATAAGGGATCAATGCAACACCATGATCTTCAACAAAACATTTCTCTTTAAATAATATAATTGTGTGCATTGTACGCAACAACTAGTTCAAGCGCACCACAATCTATCAAACATGCTGTTTAAAAAGTAGTTATAAATAGTAATAAAAAAAATTTAATTTTATATATGTCCCATTAATTTTAACATTCATATTTTGTGTTTCTTAGACTTAATATATGGAAAGATTAAAATTTTTAGATAAAAGAAGTTATTTCTCAACAAATGAAGTTTTTCTGCATTTTAATGGAAAATTCTTTTTAAATCCAGTATTTGAAAATTTAATATATTAAATTTAGTGAAAATAAATTCTTCTTTAGAAGCGAGACATAAAAATTTAGTTTGGATAATATTTTGTTACTTTTCTAATAACTTTCATATTTTGTTACTTTTCTAATAACTTTCATATTTTGATGAATAGTGAAGAATACTAAATTTTAATTGAAAACTATATTTTTAATCGAAATAATTTATATTAATAAATATGTCAGTTTAGTGGTTTTAGAGTGTAATTAGATTATATTTTTACCATTTAATCCAATTTTTATCATTAGAAGTAATTTCACATTGATATTGGACATAAACAAGTGTCAATCTTTTGAGAGTTATTATTTCTTAAAAACACGCTTTTTGAGAGTTATTATTTCTTATATTTTTACCATTTAATACAATTTTTGATGAATTGTGAAAACACTAAGTAGTAGTTAAAAACCTACTTCTTCATTTAAATAAAAATTTACTACTTATATGAATTGAATTTCCAAAATCCAATGTGGATACAGTAACCCATATGTAAGCACGATTTGGAGACGGTAACCTGTATGTATGCACATATAGACATGAAATTTGACAAAGAATTTCCCAATTTGATATATGGTTTTGTCCGAGGCCTAAATCATTTTTAAACATCTTGGCCGAGCCCATGGAAAAATGTTTCAGAATGTCCCATATTATACATTCCCTCATTATTAAATTAGTTATTACATGTGATTATGGGACTAGTAGAATATCCTTGTAATTAAGAAAATGACATTATTTTGATTCATTTTTTCCAAATTAATTTCATGATTATGTATAAAAGGATTTTTTTATTAAAAATAATTCCTTAAATGTTTATATCTTCTGCTAAATTATTTACCATTACCAAGAACCTAATATCACCCCTTTCTAATATTGTAATTATTTAGGATTCCAAGAATTGTATTATGATTGCTATACAGGGTTATGCTCTGAGAATAATGGAATTCTTAAAGGATTTCTTATGCTGTGTTGTAAGTTATAAATTGTAATGTATCATTCATGTATGAAATCCATTTTCCAAGACTACTAAACTGATCCAATCTTTGGGACTTTATTCCTTTTAATCATGCTAATGTATTAAAATAATGAACCAGCTCCAAACATCTATGGTCGAAGCATTACAGTTGGTATCATAGGATGTTTAGTACAAACCATTGAAACTAGATTTAGAAAAACACTGATAAGTGCACATTACCCTAAAATTTACAATGAGATTTATTATATATGAACTTCCTAGAATTTTTTTAATGTATATATTTTGTGTATTTTTTTAGAAAAACATCTCATTCGGGATAGGAGAAGGAAGAGGGGACTCTAGAATAGATATACCTAGGAGTAAAAAATCCGACAAAGAGTTTCAGGCATCACCTGGGGTATCCTGGTACACGACAACGGGCCTTGATTCACTCTTGCTTACAACACTCCCGGGGGATATGATTAGGATAATTCACATATTATTTATAGACCATTATGAAGGATTTATTAGTATATACCTCTTCAAAGAAAACATTTTTATGATTCTGGATATATCCAAAAACTTTTCAATTTATGATAAGTGTTTTATAAGTTTGGAATTATGTATTTCAATTCATAAACAGATCAAGTGTATGAAATTGTTTAGAAATGGCACCTAGTTGATTGAATGGAATCTGTATCAATGCACAGAATCCATGTAGGAATTTCCTTCTTAATCATGTTAATTATAGTGGAGCTGGTGATGCAACTAGTGTTGATCAGCTTATCACTATACTGGGACAAGCCACTCAGGTTATGAAAAATAACCTTACCCATATGAAGCACCCTAATCCACAATGCATTGGATCAATGTTAGACCGATTCATGAGACAAAAACCATTAAAATTCAATGGAACTAAAAAGATTTTATAGGTGAGCGATGGATAAGTTTAATAGAAAAATATTTTATGATTTGGGGAGTAGTGAAAAATAAAAAGTTGTAATGTCATTTTATCACCACACAGGAGATGCAGATCAATGATGGTCATTAATTACAATCAAAAAGTGAGATGAAGAAGTATAATATATGTAATTGGGGGAGTTCAAAGATATTTTCATAGAAAAACACTTTCCTTGTGACCATCGAGCTGATAGGGAAAGACAATTACTGAATCTAAGGCAGAAGGAGGATGACAAAGTCATGATGTATGAGGCTAACATTACAAGTTTATCAAGGCATGGAACATATTATATTACTAACCCAAGGTGTAATATTTATAGATTATTTGATGGGCTAGAACCATTTACTCGTTGAGCATTAGTCTTTCAGTCCTTCTCGTCGTACGAAGATGTAGTCTCATGTGCTATCAAAACCGAAATGGAATTCTCTAAGTCATAAGATTTTAAAGAAAACCAAGAGAAGAAGAGTTCTGATAAAAACTCTTGGAAAGGAAATATGAAAACATTGAAAAAGGAAAGATTTGAGTTTCCACCCTAAGATAATTGTGGATGGAATCACCTTGGTGCCTGTCCCAATGGAATGAGAGGTTGTTACAAATGTGGAGAAAAAGGTCACCACGCTTATGATTTCATGGGAAAGAAAGAGGATGTCAATGGTGAATGCTAAAATTGTAGAGAAATGGGTCATTATGAAAATTAATTTCCTAAGATCCAAGGAAACATACCTTAGAATAGGAAAAGGGAGTAAGGCCAAGATTATGTTGTTGTTATAGTTGAAGTGGAATTATTAATGTATTTATATTTCTGGATTCGAAAATTATTTTTTGCTTGTGAGAAGAATGTGAAATATATAATGATTCTTCATTTTAAAAGTTTTTCTTCATTAAGATTTTGATAATATGAGGGTGGTCGTATTTTCATAGACACTTTAAGTTGTTTGGGAAATCTAATATTACAATTTATTTTGGAATATAGAAAACTTTTAGAGAGAATTTGGACAGAAGTGTTTTGGATAGATATAAATGTTGGAATGGATTAAGCTGATCATTGGATAGTATTTATTAACATTATTTTTAGAATATTATAATACTATAGTTTTATAAAAAGGAAAACCTGGAGGTTGGGTGATAACATGTCATGTCAGACAATGCTCCAGGAATCGAACCCACAACCAAAGTGCGACAAGGCTTTATGACCTACCACTAGCCTGCAAAAATTCCATGGTTATTATAAATTAGTTTTCTTCATATTATATGTATGGAACCTTATGCTATTAGGATAAGTATACTATTTTTTAGTTATATTATCTTTTGTAGTGGAAGATATGTTTGTGATAGAAATTAGTTAAAATATTTAACTCTACTTGTCAAGAATATTTCTCTCTCTCTCTAATATTCTATGAGAAATTAATTCATAAAAAATAAGGAAGGTATCTTAAAACCAAAAATGTGTTATCCTAATACCATATGTTTTGTTGAACCAATGTAATTTTAAATCATCATATATTTATGGATTTTAGGCCCTCAATTTTACACTTGTTTGTGATTGATGACCCCAATCAAAAATATTTATGTTTTTCCTCCAATTATGTGACTCTAATTTTCACCAATTTTCTCATAATCGAGATCATAATTTGGTGGTGACTTTTTAATTTCCCTTTCCATCTTATTAAGAAGAAATTTTATTAACCCTATTTATGATGTGGGTTTTCCACAAAGATATTTTCAATTTTAAACGATTTATTTTTAAAGAACAATTTCAAATTGTGAGGACACAATTTATTAAAGGAGATAATAATGTAACACCATGATCTACCACAATATCTTTCTCTTTAAATAATAATGTAGCCTGCTATGTACGCAATGCTGATTTCAAGCGCATAAAAACCTATCAAACTAGATGTTTAAAAAGAAGTTATGAATGGTAATAACAACATTTTGAAATTTATATATTTCCTATATAATATTAACATTCATATCTTGTGTTTCTAAGACATAATATAAGGAAAAATTCAATTTTAAATATAAAATAAGTATTTCTCAAAAAAATTAGTTTTTCTGCCTTTTAATGAAAAATCCTTTTTAAATCCAATATTTGACACTTACATATATTAAATTTACTGGAATTAAATTATTATTTATAAGAGAGACATGAATTTTTAGTTCGGATAAATTTTTGGTGCTTTTTTATAACATTCGTATTTTCATGAATAGTGAAAAATACTAAATTTTAATTTAAAAGAAATTTTTTAATAAAAGTAATTTATATTGTTAAATTATTCATCTAAGTTGTTTTAGAGTATAATTAGATTATATTGTTACCATTTAATCCAATGTTGGTCATTGAATATAATTTCACTTTGAAATTGGACGTAAACAAGTGTCAATCTTTTTATAGTTCTGATTTTTAAAAACACGCTTTTGGTTTTGACAACGAGAATTAATTAAAAATTAAAAAATGAAACTTCAATGTTTTGAATTTTATAAATTAGACATCATTTTTTAATTAATTATATATAATATATATTATTCTGAATTTTTGGTATTTTTCTGAAAACCATCAATTTCTGATAAATAGTGAAAACACTAAATAGTAGTTAAAAACTGAATTCTTCATTTAAATGAAATTTTAAAACATGTATGATTTGAATATAAAATATATGACTTACATGTATGTTACCAATAAGTAAAATGTGGTATAATAAGTGGAAAATAATTTTTGGTGAATAGAAACTTATGACTTTTATTTGTCATGTTTAAAAGTAAATAGGGTAATTCAAGGTAATAATAATATATTAATAATAAAAAATTACATTAACACTTGTCCTCACATTATTTTATGAGTCATATCTGACCATGGACATCCTTGGGTCGATTTGGGGACCCCATGAAGAAACTTGAGAGTGATAGTGACACATTATATTAATTAATTTAAAGTAATGACAAAAATGACATCAACAAATATATTTTAGTAAAACAATTTTTACATGGGTTTATATAAGTATCTATTATACTATAAATATTAATTTTAAATATAAAAATATTTCATACATCATGGTATTTTTTTATAATTTTTATACATCAAATATATAATATTATATAAGAAAGAACATTGATGTAGTAATTACATTATTAATGAAAGATTAAAATAATTGATATTATGAATATCCAAATAAATTTAGTTTGAGGCTTTTCATGATTTCCACTAATTTTAGAGGTAAATATGACATGTTAAGGTTGATTAAATTAATTTTTTTCAATGTTATAATGCTGTTATGACTTCCACAAAAATCAATTAGTAAATATTGACAAAATTGACTTAAATGTGTTTTTAAAAGAATTATTATATTATAAATGATATAATAGTTCTAAAAATATAATATTCTGTAAAAGGATTTAAAAATAATATATACATCATTAATGAACCGATTGGGTTTCACTTGGTTATTTATAGTAAGATTAATATACAATTTTTATAATTATACAATAATACATGTTAAAAGATAATAATTTAACTAAGAGTGAAATCTAAAATATAAGGTTAATATGGTGACCCAAACCTGTCTAAAACCTATTGTTTGAGAGGATCTATACCCATCCCCCCTTATCCTCCAAATAATTTTTTTTGAGCATTTATAATCTGAATATTATTGTATATTAAAATAATATTTCATGTTTTTTCTACGATGCCCCTCACCCCTCTTATAAAAAGGCACTTCCCCTTCCCAAAAATTCACACCTCCAAAGCCTTTTGGATGAGCCAAACCCTACCCAAATATCCTCCCAAAATCCCACACTTCAACCTAGAGGCCTTATATTGATCATAATGCTAACCAAAGGATCCCTTTGTTCAAATCAAAATGAAGAACCGGAATAAGATGTAATTATTTCATCACCTCTTTCTAGTTATTTTCTTCTTCCACTTCATCGTTCATTGTTGTTTCCGTAATAAAATAATAACTCCAATGTCTTCTATATAATTTTATGTTATAATAAAAATGGTACAACAATATTCATTACTCTTTCCATCCTATTAAAGACATGTTACCATATGTGCGTATGTACAACTTACCAACTCCACGTCGTGGTGTTGTTGTTATTCAATACATTATTATTTGGATGGTTTTAATAATGATGTATAATTGAGGTAAATATTAAATATAACATGATAATTATTCTGTATATATTATATACCATCCATTTACCTAAGATTTTAATCTCAAATGAATGATATTGTTGCTCGTGCCAACGTATGGATTATCGACTCCACAAACGCGATGAGATTCATTTTTCCATCAAAACCATTCAATATTCATTTTGATTTTATGATTACAAATAGTGTCTACATTTCATAATATCATTAGGTATATTAATAAAATACATCCTACCAATAAAAAACATGTCTCACATAACAAAACATATAATGGAAACCTAATCAGATAACACCCAAAATGACAATAATACTAAAATATTATTAAAACAATTATATTTGGAAATAATATATGATATCATATTTATGAATATGTTAATTTTAAAATATAATAAAAATTATATAAATATTATATAGAAAGTTAATGTACCCTCAACCAAGGAAATGTACAAGGTTAGGGTTAATTTCACAATCTCTTTTTTATCTCAGGTTTTTTTAACCTGATAATCTACTGGGAACACTTTATCATCCACAGCCATGTTTCCTAAAAATATTTTCAAAAGGAATATTTTAGGGTTTCATGGATGGTACTTTTTAACTATATCATCATTTTAAACAGTTTACATATTTTTTATCTGAATCATTCTAATTAATTTCAATGTTTTCAAAATAATTTTTAAGGATTTATTTATATTGACATGAATGTTTTTTAAAATTTAATTCATTTCAAAAGACTCAATGTGGTATGGGAAACATTGATTAAAAAATGTATTTATATATATTAATTTCAAAATTGTTCTTTTTAAATGATTTCATGAATAAGGGATATTTCGCTCGAAGAGTTTTATAATTCATTTTTAACTACGTCAACATCCATATTGAATTTTATTTTTGATTGAGGTTGATTTATTATAAATAAAATCTTCAATGTTGTATTGAATGAGTTATGATATTTTTTTATGTGGATGTGTTATTTTTATACCATTAATGGTTTATAGATAATTAAATGACATTTTTTATGAATGTTGTAATACAATTGTTTATGTTATGTTACAACCTTATCATATGAGGAATGTATTGGACTTAATAAGTGATGGGTGGAGCCTGTTATGGCTCCTCAATGCATCGGTTGTTCTCATGAGAAAATTATATGTCGAATTAGCTGAGGCCTTTCCCAATTTGATATATGGTTTTTTTTGAGGCCTTAATAATTTTTAGATTCCTTTGTTGAGGCCTTGAAAAAATGTTTCAGAATTTCACTCATTATACATTCCCTCATTATAAAATTAGTTATTACATGTGATTATTTGACTTTTAGAATATTAATATGAATAAGTAAATTGAAATATTTTTATTAATTTTTCCCATATTATGTTCAATATTATATTTAAGAGGTTTTTGTTTTAATTACACATCATTCCTTAAAAGTTAATTGCTTTTGCTAAATTATTTACCCTTACTAAGCACCTAAGCTCACACCATTCTTATGTTTTATTTTTCCAATATTCCAAGAAGTGTATTATGATTAATATGCAAGGTTAAGCTATTGGAATAATGTAGTTTGTAAAAGATTGTTTATGTTGTGTTGTATGTTATAAATTTTAATTCATCATTCATGTAAGTAATCTATTTTCCAAGACTGCTAAACTGATCAGTCCTTTGAGACTTGATTCCATATAATCATTCCAATGTATTAAAATAATGCATGAGATTCAATCTCTGGGGGTCAGGGCATTACATTGGCTCCCCTAACCAATGTTTTTTATTGTTTACACATCTGTTCTATTTTCAATATTCAAATATAATCAACCCTTTATCCTTTTTGGCTTCCCTCCTAGCACTTATGCCCCCAATCCCTAGATCTTTTTACAACACTATTCAATTCCATTTAACCCTCATCCTAATTAGAACTATCATACTTAGTAACTATTGGTAGATGCCTCTTTTTAATCTTGATGATTATTTCATCCTCTTATTTTCATTTTTGGGGGATCAAAATATGTCAATCGGTAGTTGATTCAACATTGAATATTGTATCATGGTTGCAGAAAAAAATTATATTAGTTTAATTATATTTAATGATGTCTAAACCCATAACCATAGTTAGCTTCAAATTTCCCAATCACAATCATCGCGTATTAAAACATCATCTCATGAATACCTAAGATATATGTGAAACTTATATAGTGTATATGTTACAGTCTCTAAAATCAGCGCTAAAATTTATTTGTCATTTTTTACAAACCAACTGTACAAGAATATTTATAATGTTAATTTAGATTGTATAGGTAATTATCATTCATATTTTTTTAATGAAATTTAAAAGTTATTGACAATAAATTTTTCACAATTTTATTTTAATGTACTTTCATCTTTTATACATGTATACTGCACTTTCGGTTCAATACATCATCAATTTATCCAAAAATCGATCTCTGGTGGTAATTGCAAAATATTATTTCTTCTTATTAATTTTTCATTTAATTTATATTTTTCATACAAAAATTATATATTGTTGAACAATTTATTATTTATTCCTTCCATGTTACTTTTTGGGTATATTTTAGAATGTTATAAAAACTATCTTCCAAAAAAATTCCTACTATAAGGAAGCTACGACGTAGCATAAGATAACTACCTTTAATATTCTAGATAAGCTTCATAGATTTTTACCTATCCTATTTAGAATAATATTCATAATGATTAACACCTAGTTTAGGGTAATATTCATAAACCTTACTGATTAATCAAATGCTTACAATTTATTACTCTTCAACAACATAATGCATACAGTAAATTCATATAGTAAATAATGCATAAATTTTATAATATTCATATAGTTTATTACTTTTCTTATTGTTTGCATCCTTCATACAGTTTATTCTACTAATTCTGCATTCTCATCATATATCTTATTTTAGAAAATCAATTTTAGTATTATATTAAATATTGTGGGAAGTTCATGAATCACCTTTCAGTTTATTTATTAATTTGATTGCTTATAATTGATAATATATTTCACTATTTTCACTCACAACCTTCATAAACTAAATTAATCAATTTAATTCATGAATATTAATTATTATATTCATTTTATTTACTAATCATATTACATAATGTTTATTAACATTCTGAATTCTCCGTATATTTTATTAGAATTTTGAATTATGCTCTTAAAAATATGATCTTTCATCTTATTAAAAAGTAAAAATTCATTATCGATTTAGATATATTCTTTAATGATCCTATTTCTCACCATATAGAATATAATGAATATTTCAAACTTTCCTATCTATATATATATTATTTACATCAAATACACTCATCTGTAATAGCATGCAGTGTTAGATATTGATTATATATTACACATCAAAGGAATATTGTTTAAAAATTATCCTCCCATGCTTAATCTAGATTCATCAATTGCATTCCCTAGAAATGGATTGTTGTCGAACAAAATTATAACAAGGATCAACTTTCATAAGTATCTACTACTGTATAAGTAAAAACATAGTGATATCCAAGAAAAACATCAAACTATTTTTTAATAGCCACATTTACCAAATATTATCTTTAAATACTGATTCACAAAGATATGTACATGTGGTGGAAATAATAAAACCATACATACCCTCATAAATAATTAAATTTACATCCAAATCATCACTGGTTGTGCACCCCAAAATAGTCCTTGTATTCTTGGCTCATTTACCATGTTTATGGCATTTTAAGACATGTTTTTTATAACCTTTAGACCTATTAAATGTAATAAACATTCAGATTATAAGGATGTTGAGCATTTATAGATGCTTGTATACAAAAGTATATAACAACATTATATTTCTGGTTATATTACAAACTAACTTTAAATATTAATATAAAATAGGGATTTGACATTTATTACATGCTCTTATTGTGAATAAAATCAAATAATTAACAAAATCACATGTGGTACATACTTACCAAGTCATCACATGACACATGGTCCCGTGTTCTAACCCTTTTTAATGATAGAGTTTCGAAGAAAGATAAATGGACGTTTTAAATTCATTATATAGACTATGTGTACTATTATGTGTATTAATTTAATTTGAGTACTGTTAAATTGAAACACTTTCTCTTGACAATAGAATATCATGACCTATTTTTTATTCATTATTTTCAATTTATCATGAGAACGTGAATTGAGGTACCAACTCTATAAAATAATTTACTGTGATGATTGGGATTTAATGAGTTTGATTTGGACTGAAAACCTAAATTAAGGGAACCAATGTGGGGGAACAATATTTGGAGGAGGATAGAAGGCTTAATCCCTTGACATACATTAAGGAAAAGGCACATGGAATACAAGAGTTCTATGATATATATTGAAAATAATTAGAATCCCAAATTCAACTTTCCCTGATACAACAGAATTTTAAATCCTAAATGAAACCAGCCCAATATTGATATTGAAAAATAAAATATAGCTTGTAACGTTGATCATTCAGTTCAGAATTTTTTTTAAAACATAAAAAACCATATAATTCATCGTTATATGCTAAAACCAAAAAAACCATAAAAACAAGAATGATGTATAATGAACATATATTATAAATGAATCTAAAAATATTATGTACATTTCCTCTGTGACATCCTTGAA
Organism: Viscum album; assembly: GCA_963277665.1. NCBI lineage: Eukaryota > Viridiplantae > Streptophyta > Magnoliopsida > Santalales > Viscaceae > Viscum > Viscum album. The sequence goes on along the minus strand of OY728141.1, from coordinate 823,217,559 downwards.
TGTAAAAAAACACAAGAGATCAATTATAACTGGATAGTTCTCCCCTTTAGTATCCATGTTTCTTGAGTTATTGACTTTAAATATGGATAGCTACCCAATAGAATTCATCAATTTAAAAAAATCACACATTGTAAATTTTTCCATTTACTATGTGATGAATAGAGCCAAATGAAACCTCATTTATTATGATTACATAATTTAGTTCTTCATTAATTTTAAAGGAAATAGTATAAGAATGATAATTAGGGAAATAAACAACCAAGCCATTCTTACTATTGTATACGATTATGATGTTTTGGTATATCACAACTACATTGCCTTCCAAGGGGACAGGGTCTAATGAATATTTTTTATCAAGTGCTGACAATACCCTATTGTTCTATTAATTAGTATCAATGTTATAAACCCAACAACCATTAGTGTTATACATAGTTATTAAATTCCAAAAATCATTGATTATACTTCGTAAACTAGAATGATCGCAATCAAAACAAGGGTTTTAGGTAACATATTCCCAAGTGTCCCTTAATTGGTCATACACCGTGAATATTGGGGAAGTCACAACATCATAAAAAACATATATATAATAACAAGTACATGGAACTTCTAATCGATTAGTGTAACTCTTAAAAATCACTTCCCTGAATGTGAGGAAGAAAATATAATAGGTTTTAATGAAGATGAAATGGTACACTGCAACATATACATAGTGGAGTTAAATGAAAGAGTGTTAAATGATTCTAATTTTTATCCACCAAAAAGATATATCTCATATCCTACACTAAATGTATCCATTCCTTCTGGAAGAATCTCCTCATTCATATCAAGAATGTTATTGGGAAGAGGAAAATTTCCAGTGTTCTCCAACGCTGTAAATTTGAAACATCTATGAAAAAGGCATTCCATATCATATATGCAGAGATATATGGAACTCATTTTGATAGCCAATATATGAAAAAAGGGTTGGTGAGAGTGTGAAAATTTGTTTTCATGTTATAAATAATAAAATATATCTGATAGAATTTTGAGGAAATAAATTATTAAGAATCAACTGCTCATTTTTCAAGCATGATTTGAGAAAAAATGGAATGAAACAGAATGATTGGAAGAGATTACCATGTTTGGTGACTTTATATATGATATAGGGAAATTATTAGTAGAGAAATGGGGTGAAATTGGTTTCTCTTTAGCTGAAGGATTCCAATCACCCCAAAATCGGGGTGATCCTAAGAGAAATCAATCTCAAGATGCATATTTTTTAAATACTTATACCATCACTAATCATATTTTTATTTTCATCTGATAATTTTTATTTGATTAGTGTTTATATAAATTATAATATGAAGGATTATTATTAAAAATAACAATAAATTATGTTTTTAATTTCAGAAAAATCTATAAATAATTTTGATAATTTATATTCAAATAGTTTTTATATAAATATTTGAGGATTTTTAAATAAATTATTTTAGTAGTTGTTGAAATTTTAGATAACATAATGTTATATTTATTTAAATTACTCTTAAATGATAAAATTATATTTAAAATTTATTCATAAAGAGTAATATAATAAAATTATATTTATTGATAAATTATATTTAATTTCAAATTATATTTATTCATAAATTATATTTATAAAATTATATATTCTTAAACTATATTTATTGATAATTGATAACCTTTTATTTATTATAATAATTATTTATATATTATAAAGTTATACTTATTTGTAAATTAATATTGGTGTAAAATTAAATTTATTTGAAAAATATATTTATTAAAAAAATTAATTATTTGTAACTCGTAAAATCATATATATTTTCAAATTAATTCATAAAAAATAATTTTATTTTATTTTTTATTTTATTTCTAATTTATATAAAATTATATTTACTTAACATTTAAAATTATATTTATTTTAATTTATATTTAAATAATATTTTTTCAAATTTAAAATATTTGAATATTAATACTATTTTAATAAGTGAAGATAAATTTTTTAAAATATGAATATGTAATTAAAAAATTATATCAAATTAGATTATAATTTATTTTAAATATTTTTTTATAATGATTATGTAATTTTTAAATTAATATATAGTCTGTTGTATGTAAACTTTTCTTTCAGAAAAGTATTTAATTTATTAATATGTTTGTTAAAGTTAAATGTATACATGATTGTTGAGATATAAAAATAATGAAGAGAATTTAATGTAATGAATTTATTTTAAAATATAGGGAAAAAGTTACAAAAAAATATTTTTATTTTTAAGGTTATTTATGTCATTTACATTGAAACAAATTATTTTCTTCTCTTTTAAAAATTTTCACCAAATAAGAATAAAAGAAATAAAAATAATTTATTTTTCATTTGTTAAATCTTATTTCTCAAAAAATATAGATAAATAAAAATCTTTTATTTTATTTTCTTTTTATTTATCTTAGGAATTAATAAATCATTTCTTTTCTTTTAATAATATAACACAAAACATAGTTTAAGAGTACGAAATTGGTTATTAATTGGTAACTAAACACCCAAAAATAATATATATACAAATAAAAACAACAAATGTTAATAAAATTTCAATAATAATTCATTAATTTAGAGATCAACATGATGATTTTGGGGAAATCAGAGACGCTAGATGAACAAATTATAACATATGGATCAAAAAAAGCTAAAAACGCATATCTATAACGGTGATTCGAAAAAAATGATTCCCAGAGATAACATATGAGGGAAATCAAATACGGGGGGTGAAGGGATGGACATGACTATGAGGAGAGAGTAGAAAATAGATGCTAAGTATTGAGAGGGAGGGAGCGAGACACTAATGTTGAAAGGGGAACGAAGTGAGGTAGGAGGCGGGGTGTAGGAGGGGGGGAGATAGATGGGATTTCAAAAATTTCTTTAGGTCGCTTGTAATCAATAAGTCAGAGGGAGGGATGAGGCTCTATCGAAGGTTAGGGTTTGGGGATGATCATTCAGGGATATATGATGTGGGAGTTTTTGTACATTTCTGCTAGGTAATTTTTTTAAGAAGAATTAAATAGATAAATTTATGTTCGTATCTTTAACTTCATCTTATATGCTAGTTTCAAATATGTATTAGCTTATTTTTTTCAAAACATAAATGGAGATTTAAATTGAATATTTGGATTGAGATTTTAGTGGGTAATTTAATATAGATAATTATAGTGAATTGAGTTATGGTTCGACATGATATGTTTGGAGGATTAAGTGGAAGTGTTTTTTCCATTTCAAGTGGCAGGAGATTCATGTCATAAGAAGGGAAATATGATGAAAATTTTGTTATTTATTATTGACATGTCATTTTTATAAATATATTGAGAATTTATTTATAGATGGGGAACATAATGTTTTTTGGAGTAACAATTAAATTTTAGGGGGGGTATTTTTCATTAATTTACCTTACTCGGTCTCGTGGTATAGTGATGGGATCTAGAAGGATCCTTCTAGAAACAACATACTGTATTTTTTTGAAGATGCTTTTGATATATTATTCTAACTAGTTCAGAATAAAGGGTAATCACTGAAATGGATTTTTTAATATTTAGTGATACTATAATGACCTGGAATATAAACATCCCATAAATTCACAATTTATAACAGGGGTTTCCCATCGTTACATTTTTGAATCTTTTTAAATTTTTAGTTTTAGAGAAATATGTAAAAATTGCATAATGGAGTGGACACTTTTACACAACAAACCATTTTTTTCTACAAAAAATAGATCTTTATGTTAATACCTCTATTTCATTTTATATTCTAGATTAATTTAAAATAAGTCACAATATTGGTAATATTTACATTACTAACATTTCAACACATCCTTAAATAATTCTAAAAACAGATTTCAAATTTGGGATCAGAAAAACTGAGACTAGTGAGGGGAATTAAAATAAAATAAATCCACTTAGGCCAGTGAAAAACCTGAAAACTCATGAATATGTTTATCTTTTTCATAATAAGACTATTAGAACATAAATGAATCATTTCTACATGTGAAAATTAAAAATCATTCAGATAAAACATTTGAAACCCATTTGTAAGGATTAGAGAAAGAATAAAGACATCCCAAGGCCCATAGAATATATTGAAAATGTTCCTTAAAAATTCATTTAACCTAGAAACATTCCATACCTCCTGAAATAAAAATATTTCATTAAAAATATTATTTTAAATAATCAAATAGGGAATCTGGATCATTATATCCATAGCCTCTGTTCACTCATTTTTTAACCCGCTATTGGGAGCTATCCCCACTGTCTTATACCAGTAGTTGTTGAAAGTCACTAGTTAAGCATATTTAATAATAAACTATACCAATATTTTTAATAAAAACATTTTATAGGGGAGCCTATATTAAAAAAATTAAATAGTTGTCAAAGACTGACAATTAAACCCCAAATCCATTCAACAAGTGAATTAACATAGAATTTTTTTCCTTTTCTTTGATTCAATCTATGCTTTCTTTGAATTATAATTTAATTTCGGTTTCGCTAAACCTTCTTATAATGATTCTTATGTTAAATTATCACGATTGTTTGATTTTCCCCCTTTTCTCATATATTATCCATGGGTTTCTGAAAGCCATTCCCAAAATTTTTAATGTACTAAAATTTATTTTTCATACATTGTGATTTCTTTGAATCAACATAATTTTTTAAAATGTTATTTTATTTATGGGATTCTAATAAATGTGTTGTTATTTTATTTAAAATTTATCAGTTATATGTGATTATTTTAAAAAATTGTTTGGTATTTAGTTAAAATGTAATGCGGTATTACTTGGTTTAAAAAAAATATTTTTGAAAGAATCGATATGTGAAATATATATATTTTTAAATAAAATCTTATTTAAAGTTTTTTTCATTTTATTATTGCATTTTGAAACATTAAACTTCTCAATATTTCCTGTTTTGTTTCAAAATTTATGATTTTTTATAGAAATAATACATTTTTGTTACACTTTATAAAACAATATTATTAAAATTTATTCTCCTAAAGTATTAATTAAGTATAAACTTTTTCTATTAAAATTACAATTAATTTTTCACATAACATGATTGAAACACCATTTTAAAACTATATTGGAAATTTTTCATGGAATTATATATATATATATATATATTTCTCATTTTTATAATTAATTTCAAAATTATGTATTTATATACATTGAATTGACTTATCTCACAATATATGGTTATGAAATTATGTATATGAGTTATAAATATAGTGTATTAATTATTTCCAAATTTTATTTTCCTTTATCAAATTTATGTTCTCATGATAAACTAATTTTTTTTATAATGATGTATTCATGTGTGTTAAATTTTGTATTTATGTTCAAAATTTGATAGTGATTTGAAATATATAGTACTTCAATCAGGTTTCAATTTTTTTCAAAGTGATTGAAATAAATTGAACAAGTCTTGTTTCTATAAATATAATTTGTATGAGAATTTAATCAAATTAAATTTCTATTACAACATTACATATAACATTTTTTTATAATTATAATTTAATTTTTAGAAGTTGTATATATTATATTGATCATATCTCATTTGATTTTGATATCAAGTTAAACTATTTTATAAATTTTTCTTTTTAAAAATTATTCAGATAGATGACTTATACAATTCTTTTGTCATTATTTTATTCTAAAAAATTTAGATAATATATAACAAAAAAAATTTCAAACTAATTATTATCTCTTGTAACATAATGTATTGAAAAGATGGTCTCAAAATGTTCATTTTTTGAATACGATGACTGGGTTTGAGAATTTAATATATGAATGATTTTTATTTATTCATCATCATAATAAATAATTTTAGTAAAAGAAAATAATGATATGATTTCCCAAGATGAATGTAATGAAAATGATGATTTTTAGTGTAACTTCTTATGTTTTAAAAAGATAAGACTATGATTGATTGTGTATCGGCTACATAACCCTTAACCAAAACAAACAATTTTTATTTAAATATGATCTTTATAACCTAGCTGTAAAATTTGTATGTATGAGTTGGATTAAATAATTTATTAACTATACATAACTTACATACTCATCGTAAATGTTTTGAAATTTTTTTAGTAAGTAATCATTCAATTTTTTTGAATGTATTCTTATTCTTTAAAATAGATTTTCATCAAAAAGAATTGTTTCATTTTGTGAAAAAATATTATAAATATTCAATAGAAAATTTCGAAATTTATTTGATATAATGAACATATTTTTTCACATCATCATAAAAAAATTAACTTAGGGTGAAATGTTTGTATTTCTTTTGGAAAATATTGATTTTTCAACGTGTAGTGAAAAAACCCCTTTTTGTAAAAAAATCATTTCTTTTGATAAATTAAGTAATTTAAAAGTATAGTTTTTATTTTAAATCTATTTCTAGGTCAAATAAGTATTTAATACTTATATTTAATCCAATTAAATAAAATATAATATTTTTATACAAGAATTTAGAATATATTTATTTTTAGGCATCACAAATGTTTTCCTGAAACTTTTTTAAAATTCAAAATTATTCTCCATTTTAATAACATAAAACAACCTCTAATGGGTAATTAATTAAATTAAATGTATAGATTACATATATATATTTTTAAATTAAATTAATATAAATAATATTTTTAGTTAGAGAGTTAAAGTCAAATTATATTTTCTTAAAAAATTAAATTTTTAGGAAACAACTTTACACAACACTTACATGTTTTTTTAAAATATATTCTTCCACTTATGCAAATTGAATTTAATAAAATCAAATCTATATTTAGAATCATAATAATTAATATTTGAATATAATGTTAACTTAGTTTTTGTACAATGTGAATAGTAACTGTTGTAAATATTTATTACCACAATAAAAGTAAAATAATTGAATTAATGGTAAAAAAATAGTTTAACAATGGAAAAAAGTAACACTAATAGTAAGAATATGTAGATTTTATTTTGAATAATATAATGATTATATTTATTCTTTATTGTATTTACTTTATTAATTATTAAGTTACGAGTTTGATAAAAATTAGAGATTAATACGACCAAACTTGATTTGAATTTTTATGTAATTTGCAATTTTAATTAAGAAATTTCTTTTGATGAATTCGGGAATTTTTTAAATAAATTTTATTTTCATAAAATCATATTACTAATTAGTATATAAAAAATATAAATGATACTATAATTTTATGTAATTTTTATAAAAGTGAGAAAACTGTTATTGTAAAAAAATTAGTATTTTTCAATAAATGGGTATTTTAATTTATAAGTGAAATGTATAATATATATATATATAAATATTTTAATAAAATATATATTGTTTTTTTGAATCAAATAATAAAAATAATCTCATGGTTAATTTTTCATAATTTTCTTAGAGAGTTTAATTTTAAGGTTAAAATTAAATATTTATTAATATATGGTAGGTATTACGGCATCATAATGACCCAAAAGTGACGTAATATCTTCCATAAAAGGTATTCAAAACAATTTATATTATCATTTTGATATAATGTTATTTTGATGTTATTTGATTCATTTTAAACACATTATGAATCCTTTAAAACCTATATTTTATTTTAATGTTTTAAAATCATATTTCTATAAAAATGAATCACTTCTACATCACCACAAGTAATATTTTATTGTGATTGATTCGTGTGATTATAAAATACAGAAAAAAATCATATTTGGTAAAACCCATGGGAAAAAACATGGTTAGGATTGTTTTTTAGTACTTTATTATATAGAGTACAAAACCAATGTTTGGAAAATTACAAATGAAACTTCTTTCTTTTATTATGTAAATCCACTAAAAATTATATTCCTATCCACTAAAAACGATTTTATCATGAATATACTTTATCATTTTATATCTATATCCCTCCCAAGGTGTCCTCAAGCCCTCAATAATCACCTCCCAAGCTTTTGGGATCACCAACTCCAGGTAAGGGACCTCTCTCTCTCTCTCTCTCTTTCTATTCAAGAACCTTCTTTTTATTTAGCATTTTTAATCCTAATTGGTTATATTTTAATTCATATATAAATTAATATTTACAATAGATTTTTTGTTATTATAATTATTGACCATTTACCCCCTCTCTTTATAACCTTTACCTAAGTCGTTACTATGGTAAAATTTAGTATGGGATCCTCTCATTCTCTTTATTATTCAGTCACCTTCTTAATGCAATTCCTTTTGTATTATAATTACTATTTATGGGATATTATTTTTCTCATTTCTCTTACATTAATTTTTGTGATCAATTTATGATAAACCCATTTAAATCTCAATAATATCCCCCATGATTAGTTTTTTGTACCCTTATATTGATGTTGAAACCATCCAACGATTTTTTCATGCCAAACATTTATTCAAGAATCATTTTTTATTATTCATATTAACTAATATTTTTTATGTTGTATTATTTTATTATATATAAATATTACCACCCTTATTATATCCTAGTGATGAGGTACCCCTTTCATACTCATTAAGCCCTCTCATAATTCATTATCTACATTCGGAAAGCTCTTAAAATTATTCTGTATTTTTTCTATTCCTACCCTTTTTATTGTGACTACCATCTCCATTTACACTCTAATGTATTCACCTATCCATATGTATCATTCATTGGTCAGGTTATTCTATGTATTTATTCGACACTCTTAAATCATGGAATTAAATGTTACGAAATGTGATCCAATATTGAAAGCTCAATGTGGAACACTTATTCATGTAGAGGATATGAGAAAAATGTGCATTTGAGGAATTTTATATCACTCCATCACATTGAATAATATTTTAGTCTCATGAGGAATCATTTTTTGGGATTATGGGGTAAACCAAATCCATGGTGGTACTTTTTCCACCATGTTATGATGTCATGGATGTTAGCGTCAACCTGTGTTTACGATTCCCAGTTTTAGGTTGTTGCCACATTCCCATGTTTCTCGTATGTTAAAATTGTATATCATGACTCAATGTTAATTTTTTTAATCTCATTCAGTTTATGATCAATTGAAATTTCTATTTAATATCATATATAACATTCATTATGTTATGATTTTTTTACTCCCTTATGGATCTTTATGTCTCACCCCATTCTTATATTTGTCTATAGTTTATCCTGTGATTTTTTAAATGAGAAATGTAATTTTAGAAGAATTATGATTATTCTTTCAATAAAATTGTTGTATCCATGAATCAATTTTATGTGATATGTACCTAATATTTTAAATACACTAGGTTTCTTGATCTTATGGATTGTACTACATGTTCTTTTATGTAATAAATAATGGATTAATGTGTGTTAAAGATATGGGTTGTCATATTGATTTAGTAAAAAATTTGAAGGATGATGCCATGTCTTTAGTATATCAGTAATTTGGTAAAAAAAGATTGAATTTTTAAATAAGAAAAATTCAGGGGAGTACAATATTTATAATTTTTAATGTGTCCATTAATTATATGCTTAACTTTTTGAATGACTTAGTTTATGATGATACAAATATTTACTAAAGCCATTATATTTCATGGAAGTTAATTTAACATCTTGAATTTTCTATAAATAAAATTCATCCTTGCTCAAAAGATTTAGTTTATTATGGGAGGAAATAATTGGCCTAAATTATTTTATAAAATAAGTCACATCTCAATAGAATCCAAAAACTGATTGAACAACATCTCATGTGCCATAGTATGTAATGTGAAACTATCCATTGATTCATAGCCTCCCAATTAGTTTCATGTCTAATGAAATATCAAAAAATATGTGATGAAATGATACTAAAAGAAATAAGGTTAACAAAAATTTAATTCATCCTACAAATAGAGTATCATAGTAGACAGTTGATACTTGATATCATGATTTCTCCACTAAGTTGCATAATGTAAATTTGTTATATCATGTGACCGTTTTAATCTGTTTGGTTAGATGCTTACTTTGCACAGTGGATGAATAGTTTTTAGCCATATCTACAACCTTCCTCCGTGTATGATTATGAAAAAACAATTAAAATTCATAAGTATAATCATATCTAGACTTTCAAATCAAAAAATTATATAAATGTATACTTTGAAAATTTAATGAAAGAGTTAAGCATCTTTGGAATATTTGTGTGGTCACACATGATGCTTGTTCAAAAGTCATATCATATATATGTGTTATGCTTATGTGAATGACAAATGGTTTTCCTATCTATGAAATTATTTCTGACCAAATCATGAAGTGAAAGCTTTATTTTCTTATTTGTATACAAAATGCATAATCTAGAAATAATGTTAGAGGCTTTTGAAAAGGTCAAAATTTCACATCATTTTTGAATATTTTGAGTTTGGTGATAAAAAAATTTATTTAATGATCATATAAACCTTATTCATTGAGATTCATTGACCCAAAAACCTTTTTTAGATGTGTTTTAAGGATCATTATGTTCTTAGGGGTTTCAGATGAGTTTTGGGTATAATGGTCCCTGGAAACTATGTTTTGGGGAAGCACAGTTATAGATAGATATTTTGATATAATCATGAGGCCTCCTAGGATTAATTGTGCAATCCACAATTAAAGTGGACATGGATTTCCAAAAAAATTGGGGTGGGTGAGGACAACCATAAAAGACCTATTCTGTTCTTAATAGAGGATAATCACATAGTCTACACAAGCTTTTTCAAACCATATTCCTAACCATGTGTAGTGGGATACATATAAATAGAGAACAATATGGTTGGTGAAAAATTAGCCAAATAATATGGGTTATTTAAAGGTGTGAAATTACTAAAATTACCCTCCCTCAATGTTAGGTTTTTCTCCTCCTTTCTCTACCATTAATCCTGAACACTCAAGGGTATTCTACCATTTCCCAGCATCATTAGGATTTAGTCTATCATCATCATCCGAGCTCTTAATTGAAGACTATTAGTCTAATTAGAAGTATATAGGTATGGCTTAAAATCCTATTATCCCGTTTCCTTTTTTTATATAACCCATTTAAATGATAAATCCATGTGATATATTTTTTAATCTTTTAGTGTGTTTGTCTAATATATCTATTTCTATCATTTCATATCGACGTAGAGGTCAATATAAGATGATAAATCACATGGAAGTATAAGGTAGTTGGTGGATGTATTTATCCTACAATTTTATGTGAGTTTTGGGGTGTGTGCCGAAATAAAATTGATGGGTTGATGAGAGATGCCCTAAATAAAATGATTCTTGTCAGGATGATCACCTAGATTGGAAAGGTAAGGATGTCAATAAGGGGGTATGACCCAAGATATTTTAGGTGATTATGATCACCAGTATGAGGCGCCAAGTTCATCAGGGCATGAGGCGATTAGGGTGTGGCCTGCGGGACTTGAGATGGTGCTGCCCATCAGGATTTAGGGAAATTTTTTAGGGGAACGATGTTCTAGATGATGTGACTAAATTATTTTTGGGGATTTATGCTCACTAGTGATGTCCAAAGCATCGTTGGATTCGTTCAATTGAGGGGGTGTTGACCTCTTGTTATGGGTGGGGTCGTCCAAGGATTTTAAGGAAAAACTGATAGTGTTAACCATTAGTGATGTTAGAGGTCCTCACTATAGATATACATGTGTATGTTTATGGGACCTCTGGTGATGGTATTGGTACCAACCTTTTTTGGCATGAGGCTAACCATTATACATGTGGTTGATTCATTGAGATTATAAGAGGATTGCTAACAACATAACATGGGGCATAGACTGTTGAGAAAACGATGATTATTTGTTAGAGGGAAGGTATCATTTTTCTTCATGACATTAGGCTAAAATCCAATAGAGATTTTTTGATTTATGGTATGAAGGAATATGATCATAATTAATTGGGAGTTACATTTGGATATTGTATACTATATTTATGTAAGGAGGATTCAGTGAAATTTTTATGGTTGAAACCAGATGGTTCACCAAATATGATATTTGTTAGGAGACACTTTGGGGACTAATCCATGGGTTTTCTCCATTTCCAGTATATATATGTAAACACATATTGTATGAAATATATATATATATATGGAGGAACATATTCCATGATATTATGGTGTTTTCCTAAGTAGGTAAATGCTTCCTTGTGGCTATTGGTCCCAATAAAAGTTGGTATATTAATAAAGAACAAATGTGAATTTCCCTTTTATTATATTTTTCATACACCTACATTATTATAGATGTATGATAAAAACATGTTTCTGGTTGTATACTATGTTTATACTCATTACGTACATGGGATCCTCAAGACGTGTGTGGATTTTATGATTTTGAGATTCAGAAAGGATTTAGGCTCCGGAGCTAGACCTTAGTGATCGTAGAGATACCTTAGGCAAGAGACAAATGGAATTAGACCAGATGGTTCCTCTATATTAGAATGTAAATTATTTTGGGATTCTATATATATATATATACAATTATGATAAGCAATGTTATACCTTTCTTATTTCTAAATTTTCACCTTATATGAAATTTTTATCATCTATAAATGGAATTTTTTCTTTGTGATCATGATTATTGCTTCAACTAAGTCCTATTTACTACCAATAAAGAGTAATAATATTCATCCGTTGTTTTATAATTATATGTTTTCCATTAGTATTTTCAACTCATGAGGTTATAGTCGCCACAATATCATTTAATCAAACCCTCATTGTTGGTCAATAGCCTTTGACATATTAGGAGGTGCGCCTGAGTCCTAATGACCAATTAGCCCGAAGAACTTTTTCGAGGGAGAACAAGGTTCAGATGCTATAATGGTATCAAAAGGGTTTTATTTTCCTTTTTTGTATAACAATTTGGGTTGTGGAAGACTAGACACTAATATATAGTTGGAACTGAGTGTAGATCTATTGTTTGTGTGCCTGTAGCCCCATCCATGGGGGATCGACCAGGTTTCTAGTGGTGGGAAATTGATGTTATGTTGTGTGATTTTATAACAGAGTTTATTTCCACCTCATTGGGGGCACATTGATCAGATTTTTATCGTTTATGTAGTTTTGACCCTTGGATTGGTATATTAAGGGAGGATTGTTAAGAATCATGGTAGACACATAAGGTGACATGAAATAAGAATGAAAACATAAATAATTTCTTGGAACATGGAATACACAAAGAGGGGTTGGGATTGTAAAGATGCGTAAATTTCAAGGGATCTTTTTCTTAATTTTCTTTGGAATTCGACAAGTATGCAGTTTCTGACGGCGCTTGATTATGAGGCCCAGTGTTCCCGGAATAATTTTCTAAAGTTTAGCTGGGGTACATTTAGTGAATGAACGAGCGGGTTTTTCTAGATTTTGATCCGGTTCTTGGAATTGAAATCTGAGGTTACCGATTAAACCGCAGTGCCGGTAATTGGTTAGGAACACCTTTTTGGAAGGTGTGTTTTCTCAGGAGGATTTTTTTTAAAAAAAGTGAAGAATAAAAATATAATTTATTTACAATTATATTTTTATTATACCGGTAGTGGTTTAAGTGTTAAGGGAATGAAAGTTGTGAGGAAGTTGTTGTGGGGCCCACATCAGCCCCCACCTCCTTCAATTTCCCTAACACCCCATTAAACCCCCCCCCCCCTCTATCAATTAATTTTGTAAGTAATCCACTCTTCCAAATTAATGCATGCCAATTAAACTCCAAATTAATTTTACAACACAAGTTAATTAATTTCGTGAATTTATTTTGATTTTTTTTAAAATGTTGGCACGTGTGAATAAAATAAGAAAAAGTATTATTTTATTTTTGGTTGATTCGTTGTGTGAAAACTGGGGAGAGAATAACCAAAGTCTTGAAGAACATCTTCTTCCTCATAGAAGAATATGAATAACACCGACACACCTTTCGATAATCTTTCTGCGTCAAAGAAAGGTGGATGTTGCATCCTTCATCGGGCGTGCACCGACGATGTATACGAAGCCTCATTCCGTGATGCCAACTTCCGCAACGCTGTTTTCCCTCGATGATCATCGTTTGACAACTCCTCGAGGTAGTGTTTGATTTAATGTTCGTGAATATTTTTTTTGGCATCCATCGTTAAACATTTAGCCGCTTGTTATAGATTTAACTGGAGGGGGCCGGACCGCACGAACACGGCTGACCCTCCTCCCCCATTTTTTATACTCATTGTGGATCGAACGAAGATGGCATGGTGCCGATGCACCGTGTGGGAACAAAAATAGTTGTAGAGGTGGTGCGCGGCACCGACACGCCATGTCGGTCGAAGAAGGGTCGCGGCCTAAGGCCACGACGGTCACCATCAGGGGGCGGCCAGACTCCCCGACCGCCGGAGCATCATGAGCTGTGACCCGTTGGCCATGGCAGAAAACCTAGAGGCGGCCGGATAAAATGGTCGCTGGCACTTCGGATGGGTGGGACCGCGGAGTCTCACAGTAGTGATCACCAACAGGCGGCGGACGGTCATGGCCGGCCGTCGGATCTCCAGGAGGCGGGACCCCTCACGACCCCGCGGAAGGTCACAAGGTCGGCCAAACGGCCGGCCGTTTTCCAAGAAAACCAGGGGGCGTAACCCCCGGGATCAATTAGGACGGACCCCACTGGGTCCGCCATTCTGCAAAAAGGGGGGTGATGCTTCCCCGTCGCGCCCGCTCGGCCGCGTGCCGAGCTGCGGTCACCCGCACCGGGCTGGACCGGCCTCACTGGGCCGGGCCACCTGCCCCGGGCCAGGCTGCTCCCTATCATGCCAGATCTGGATTCGGGTTGGGTCAACCCAGTTTGGGCCGACCCAGGGGGTTTTGGGCCAGGTCGGTCCGGGCCCAAACCCCCTAAAAATGGACAATTTCATTCAAACGTCCGTAACATGGTCTACGGACCTTAGATAGATGAAAATTCAGTTGCAATGTGATCCGTGGATCGAGATGGTCATTTTGTTATATTAAAATCAAGGTTTTGGAGAACTTTGGTTAAGGCCGAGTTGGTTCGAACACGAAACCAACCGGGCCTTCGAAGCAGAAATGCATATAACATGATATCCAGACGTTCGAATAACGTGACGTCAACTTTGTTTGATTCCTCTTACTGAGACTGCTTTTTTTTGTTTACTCCACTCGAGGTTTGGATGCAGTTTGAGTACGGTCGGGATGGTTATGACATAAAAACCAACCGGGCCCTTGGGACGAAAAAGCCAATAACTCTCAGACTGTGCGTCCGATTGATGTGCCATCTATTGCATTGAGTTTCTATTGGTGAGACGTAACTTTGGGATACATCAACTCCGGACTTCATGTCAGTTGATTTATCAACCCCCCATGGATCGTGGAGTGGACCCTCGCGGAACGAGTGTGCTGTGTGTGAGAACCCTAGATCTGGCTGTGACTACAATGACCAGGACGACTGTACTGGGATCCTCTGTGTGTTCGAGGAGGACGACTACCGGATTGGGATCCTCCTTGGGTTCGACGACAAAGACTACTGCACTGGGATCCTCTGTGGGTTCGATGGGGATTACTACAAGACTGGGATCATTTGTGGGTTCAACGAGGATGAATATTTTACTAGGATACTCTGTGGGTTCGACTACCGTGCTGGGATCCTACGTGGGTTCGATGACGATAACTATTATACTTGGATCCTCCATGGGTTTGGCAGTGATGACTACTAATCATGGATCCTACGTGGGTTTGTTATAGTAGATTATTCAGAGGCTACATCTAATCATCTCTACCCCTCTTCTTGAGTAGTATACCTATGTGAGTTGAGTCTTGACTTTCAATCATTATATTTGTTGTGATTGGCTTGATATCCTATGTGGATTGGATTATTCTTTCATGTGTGGATTGGGTCGTACTTTCCTGTGTGGATTATGTTTTACTTTCTTGAGTGGAATGGATTGTACTACAGCTCATTAGTTGGAGCTGAACTGGATTTGATGACTTCGGTATATGTATGGGCATATACCTAAGTAGTGTTGGATTATACTTCGTGATTGTATCTTTTATTTGTGGTTAATTCTTTGTGGATTTCGGGAGACCTTCGGGGGTCTCGGGGTCCCTACTGAGTATGATATACTCACCCATGCATGGGCTTCAGCCAAACTATGTTGTGTTGGTTGCAGATGATAGACATCACTAATTGTGGTTGAGGCTTATAGAGTTGGACGGTACCCGGAGGAGGATCTCACAATGAGTCGGTTCCCGGAGGTGGATATCACGTCGAGTCGGTTCCCAGAGGTGGATTTCACGACGAGTTGGTACCCAGAGGAGACGGACAGATGTGGAGTGAGGAGATCTATACCAACCCTTCAGGTAGGAAGATAGAGGAAGATCCAGGAGAGACTTGTCACCTTTCAGCTATTATCTTTGATTTGTACATTACTTTCAGTTGTACTGCATCTTTAGTCGGGTTTGTATTCTGACCCATTTACTTTTCAGCACTTACTTCTTTTTTCAGTTTAGTCAGTGTTTACTTCAGTTTGCGTACTCTGTGGTGTTTTTTATCTTATAAAGGCAATGACTTCCCTTTTTATTAGAATTTACACCTTTGGTGCTAGTTGCCAGCCCCTGGCCTATGGAAGGCGGGCTTGGGGTAGTCACGGCATGGGCCCCGAGGACGGGTCGTGAAAAATTGGAATCATCGGAGTTCAGTCCTACCGCAGAACTCAGGAATCTGATCTTTCTTCTATGTGAAGCAATAGTGTTAAGGGTATTGAGTGTGGTTATCAGTACAGGGAGTCTAGTGTTGGTGCAGTGGCCGACATATCCATACACCAGGACCCTGACTTCTGATTTCCGACATAGTGCACGAAAAAATTGATTGCATGTGTGATTCAAAAGATTTCTTTGTGATTACATTGCGTCAGCTCACTAGGTATACTATTTTGACCGTGGTGCACCTATTTCATTTTAGGATGGCCGCATGATGACATCCAGATAGGGTACCGAGCATTGTGCGAGACGATAGCCCACCGAGTTACAAGGCCCCGTGCAGTGCCCTTTTATAGTGGAGGCACTGGAAGTACCTCCACCCTCTGAGCCACCGATACCGCCAGCCCTAGCCGCTGAGAGTGCACGTCGCCTTAGTGCACTGCATGATTTTCAACATCAGAGAACACCCAGGTTCCACAGGGAGATGGACCCTCAGGCAGTCGAGGATTGGATGGAGGCTGTAGTTCGAGTTTTCAGGTTAGTGGGGACACCAGCTAACCTCATGGTAATCCTTGCAGTGAGTCTCCTGCACGAGGCAGTAGGATGATGGTGGAGCCTGATGCTCCAGGTGAACGACGAGGCATCGCTTCATTGGACATACTATGAGAGCATGTTTCACTCGTAGTTCATCCCAGCCACCCTCTATGCGGTGCGCATTCCGGAGTTACTACAACTGCGGTAGGGCAGAATGACCATGGCCTAGTACTCGGCAAGGTTTGCTAATCTCTCATGCTACTCCACAGATTTGGTACAGGACCCATTCTTCAGGGCCCGGACATTCGAGAATGGACTGAGGGATGAGATCAGGGCTTCTATGATCTCCCTCGACACTCTGACGTAGATGGGGGTGTTGGAGAGAGCCCTTCTAGTGGAGATTTTTCTCGCAAAGCAGTCATCAGCGGCGGGAGCCTCCACAGAACGACCCGTAGATGAGTCTTCTGTAACTGGAAGTAGACAGATGATGCAGAGGTCCAAGAGGGCCAGACCCTTAGATGAGCAATCTCAGGATGCAGATTTGGTTGTGAGGGGAACATGATGAAGAGTCATCCACACGAGGATTAGGCAATGCTATGCATATGGTGGGCATGGTAACATGGATCGAGACTGCCCTACTCATCCTGAAGATGAGCAGCAGGCTGTAGAGGGACCTCCCAGGTAGAGGTTCGACAATGGCGTTCTATAGGGAGCAGGCGGACGAGACAGAGGAGCTGGCCGAGCAGTGGGTGGTGGGAGATTCTTTGAGGGCCTACCACCACCACCACCCGAAAGACCACCCCAACCATAGGGAATGGGTGGACAGAGGAGAGCTCAGCTTCAGGAAGCTGAGGCTTACGGCCATGGAGCTTCGGGAGCTGATGGATAGGAGCGGGACTAGCTCCAGTCCTGGAGAATTTTTTTCATGTTGCTTATGGCCTTGTTGATGTTGTATTTGTGGATGTTTTGTGTCTTTATACCTTGAGGTGCAGTAATAAAAGACAATTGTTCTTGTGACATTTTCTTCCATGTTCTTTTTATGTAGTTGATATTAAGAGGTTCCAGTTTAAAACTATTAACATGCCCCTCACTTTTGAGATTCCTACTAGAGGTGACCAAGTGACCACACACTGATGCCGACAGTGTGAGTCGACCAATGGAGGTGAGAGTAACAGTTGGATCTCTTGGTAGTAGCGTCGAGGCCTTACGACGTCATCCATGGAATGGATTAGTATAATTCATGTCAGGATTGACTGTATTAGGCAAAAAATATGGTTCATCCAGGGGATGAGACTGGATTTATCTTATCAGAAAAGAAGAAATCTTTACAGCTCCTGTAGGACCAGAGAAGGTTAAAGTCATCAAGGAGCGGATGAGGACAGCTCAGTGCCGATAGAAGTCTTATGCCGGCAAGAGGTGGAGACCACTAGAGTTCGAGGATGGTGACCACATTTTCTTATGGGTCACACCTCAACGTGGATTATGGAGATTTGGCCGAGGTGGCAAGTTATCTCTGTGCTTTATCAGACCCTTCATGGTCCTCAACAGGGTAGGCGAGATGCTTTACCACTTGACCAATCCACCTCAGTTGCACAAGGTGCACGACGACTTCCACGTATATTACCTGAGGAGATAGGTGCATGACATGATTCATATCATCGACCATGGGGAGCTGTACATTAATGATGGGGTGACTTTTGCAGAGGTTTCGGTGGATATCGAGGGTCAATAGGAGTAGGTCCTACATGGACTATCGATTCCTCTAATGCGCATCAGGTGGAAGCATAGGAACCTCCAGGAGAGCACTTGGTAGCTGGAGGCTTAGATGTGTGCTCAGTACCCTCAATTGTTTCCCTAGTTTGAGATGTATCTTTACGGGGACGGAAATCCCTGAGGTGGGAGTAATATAAAGACCCGTAAATTTCAAGGGAATTTTTTTCTTAATTTTCTTTGGAATTCTACGAGTACACAGTTTCTGACGGTGCCTGATTCTGAGGCCCTGTGTGCTTGAAATAATTTTCCAATGCTGAGCGCAGGTAAGTTTAGTGAACGAACGAGCGGGTTTTTCTAACTTTTGATTCGGTCCTCGAAATTGAAATCTAAGGGCACTGATGAAACCGCAGCACTGGTAATTGCTTAGGAACACCTTTCCTGAAGGTGCGTTTGCTCAGGAGGAATTGTTAAAAAAATTGATGAATTAAAATATAGTTGATTTACACTTATATTTTTATTATACCGCTAATGTATTAAGTGCTAAGGGAAAGGAATTTGTGAGGAAGATGGGGTGGGGCCCACACGAGGCCCCAGCTCCTTCAATTTCCCTAACACCCCATTAAACCCCCCCCCCCCTCTAGCAATTAATTTTGTAACTCATCCAATGTTCCACATTAATGCATGCCAATTAAATACCAAATTAATTTGAAAACACAAGATAATTAATTTGGTGAATTAATTTTTTTTAAATGTTGGCATGTGTGAATAAAATAACTCAAAGTATTATTTTATTTTCCGTTGATTCGTTGTGTGAAATCTGGGGAGAGAATAACCAAAGTCTCAAAGAAAATCTTCTTCCTCGTAGATGAATGCGAAGAACACCGACACGCCTTTCGATCTTCTTTCCCCGTCAAAGAATTGGGGACATTGCATCCTTCATCAGGCATGCACCAACATCATATATGGATCCTCATTCCATGACGCCGTCTACCGCGACACTGTTTTCCCATGACGATCATCATTCGACAACTCCTCGAGGTAGGGTCTGATTTAATGTTCGTAAATATTTGTTTTAGCATCCATCATTAAAACATTAGCCACATGTTATCAATTTAATGGGAGGGGGTCGGACTTCACGATCACGGCCGACCCTCCTCCCCCTTTTTGTTGTACTCGTTGTGCCTTGAACAAAGGTGGCGTGGTGCCGATGCACTGCACGAGAACGAAAAGAGTTGTGGAGGCGGTGCTTGGCTATGACGCACTGTGCCGGTCGAAGAAGGGTCGCGGCCTAAGGCCGCAGTGGTCACCAATAGGGGGAGGTCGGACACCCCGGCCACCGGTGCATCAAGAGCCACGGCCCTTTGGTTGTGGTGGAAAACCTGGAGGCGGCCGGATAAATAGGTCGTCGGAGCTCCCGGAGGCGGGACCCCTCACGGGTCCCGCAGCGGTTCACAAGGGCGGCCAAATGGCTGTTCATTTTCCAAGAAAACTGGGGTGCATAACCCCATGAGTTCAATTAGGGAGGACCTCACTAGCGTCGGGCCAGACCAGCCACACTGGGCCGAGCCACCTGCCCCGGGCCGGGCCGCCCGCGTCGGGCAGGCCCCCGCGCTGGGTCGGGCCGCATTGGCTGGGTTGGTCCGTGCCAGCTGGGACGGTCCGCGCCCTAACGGGCCGGACCATGCCCTAATGGCGGGACCTAATCCCAGGTTTGGTGGACTTGTTTCGAGCCGACCTAGGGGGTTTTGGGCCGGGTCGGTCCGTTCCCAAACCCCCCTAAAAACAGACAGATTCGTTCAAACGTCTGTAACATGGGCTACAGACCTCCGATCGACGCAGCGTCAGTTGCGATGAGATTCATGGATCGATACAGTCATTTAGGTATATTACACTTAAGGATTAAGAGAACTTTGGGTACAACTGGGTTGGTTTGATCACGAAACCAACTGGGCCCTCGGAGCCGAAATGCTTATAACATGAGATCCGGACGTCCGAATGATGTGCCATTAACTTTTTTGGATTCCTCTTATTGAGATGGTTCTTTTGGATTACTCCTCTCATGTTTTGGACGTAGTTGGAGTATGGTCAGTTTGTTTATGACTTAAAAACCATCCAGTCCCCTGGGACGAAAAAGATGATAACTCTCAGACTGGGCGTCTGATTGATGCGCCTTCTGTCGCGTTGCGTTCCTATTGGTGAGACAGAACTTTGGGATACATCAACTCCAAACATCGTGTCAGATGATGTATCGACCCCCCTGGGCTCGTAGAGAAGACCCTCCCAGAATGAGTGTGTTCTGTGCGGGAACCCTAGATCTGGCTGCGACTGCGAGGACAATGACGACTGTACTGGGATCCTCTGTGGGTTCGATGAGGACGACTACTGAACTAGGATCCTTTGTGGGTTCGACGAGGATAACTATCACACTGGGATCCTATTTGGGTTTGATGACGATGACTACCAAACTAGGAACCTTCGAGGGTTCGACGAGGATGACTATTCTACTGGGATCCACCGTGGGTTTGACTACCATACTGGGATCCTCCGTGGGTTCGACGATGATGACTACTATACATGGATCCTCCATGGGTTCGGTAGCGATGAGTACTAAACTTTGATCCTACGTGGTTTCAGTAGAGGAGATGATTCAGAGGATACATCTAATCAACTCCACCCCTCTTCCTGAGTTGTATACCTATGTGAACTGAGTCTTGACTTTCAGTCATTATCTTTGTTGTGATTGACTTGATATCCTATGAAGATTGGATTATGATTTCCTGTGGGGATCGGGTTGTACATTCCGGTGTGGACTATGTTTTACTTTCCTGAGTGGATTGGATTGTACTAGAGCTCATGTGTTTGATCTGAACTGGATTTGATGACTTCGGTATATGTATGGGAATATACCTATGTAGTGTTGGATGATACTTCGTTATTGTATCTTTTCTTTGTGTTTTATCCTTTATGGATTAAGGGAGACCTTCGGGGGTCTCAGGGTCCTTACTGAGTATCATATACTCACCCCTGCACGGGCTTCACCCAGACTACGTTGTGTTGGATGCAGATGAGAGACATCACTGATCATGGTCGAGTCTTGTAGAGTTGGACTGTACCCGGAGGAGGATCTCATGACGAGTTGGTGCGCGGAGGTGGATTTCACGAAGAGTTGGTACCCGAAGGAGACGAACGGATGTGTAGTGCTGAGGAGGATATACGTACCTACCCTTCAGGTAGGAAGCCGGAGGACGATCCAGGAGTGGCTTGTCACCTTTCAGCTGTTGTCCTTGAGTTGTACATTACTTTCAGTTGTACTGCATCATTAGTTGGGTTTGTATTCTGACCCATTTACTTTTTAGCGCTCACTTCTGTTTTCAGTTTACTTAGTTTTTACTTCAATTTTCATACAATGTGGTGTTTTTTCTTTTATAAAGGCAATGCCATCCCTTTTTATCATGATTTACGCCTTTGGTGCTAGTCTTCGGCCCCTTTCCTATGGAAGGCGAGCTTGGGGAAGTCACGACACGAGCCCCAAGGACAGGTCGTGAAAGGGATGTTTAAAATGAAAACATAGAAACTAAATAATGTTTTCCTAATTAGCCTTTTTGTTATCATTTTACTCATCCATCCCAAGTATGACGTTTTTAGTAGGACTTATATTTCATATATAGACCTGAATCTTTTATGAGTATGCACAGATGATAAAAGGGGGTGAGTGTTTTAAAGTTTCTGCATAGAATCTAAATAGTGTTTTCCTACTTATCCTTTTTATGGAATTTTACCTAACTACCGCATATTGACACTAAATGATATGTGATAACTATCTATGATATGTTTTTTAAATTGTCGATGAATCTATATTATATGTGATGTAAGACCCTAATATGGGTGGGTATGGGTCCTTGAGTTTGTATGTCATTTGACATTGGTGCAGTATTGGAATGTAATGGTGGTGAGATGTGATTCCTATTACATATATATTTATCTAGGATTTATTACTTTTATGGTTGATTGACTATGGTATTGGTATTCAGTATAATTCCACCAAGATGGCATCTGCTGGATCGTCCAAAGGGTAGAGATATTATGTCACCTCAGCGTGCATGGAGTAAGGACCCTATAGGTTAGTATGAGGCCCTTCAGTGTTAGGTTGATAATGAACCACATGTAGATGCTTCGATAGAGGGGGAAAACCACAATAAATGGAATACATCGGGCTATTATTTGACAAGAAGCTAACAAAAATCTTAGTACGGGTTATAAAAGGTACTGATAAAGGATAATTGGGAGATGAACCATATATTAATTAAATGATTCATGATTTCCCATCTCTACATCCTCCTTTATTTTAGGGTGTGGGAGGACAACAAGAAATAATTAATTGGATCAAATTGATGTAGATGATTCTCAAGCAGCATGCAACACCCCTAGGACAGAGGGTGAAATTGGAATCATATATTCCAAATGGATCAAAAAAACATTGGTGGGACATATAATTGTAGGTTGGTGGACATAAGGGACTCTATATGAAGGATTTCAAGGCAATGTTCTTAGAGAACCACTTTCCAGAGATGCTGAGGGTGGATAGAGTCTAAGATTTTATGAACCTAGAGTTTGGAGAGACTTACACTATAGATTATATCATGAATTTCGTAGAACAATCCGATTTTAAACCTTATTTAGTGGGAGATGACATGGATAGGGTGAGGAATTTCAAGGATGATTTAAAACATGCCAAAAAGGTGCACGTAAACATCTCAAGGTTAAACTCATACTCCAAGGTAGTGATTCAGGCACTAATTTCCAAGGAAAATTTGATGGACAAATCTTAATCATGTTAGGTGGTGATTTTTTAAGATATTAGTCAAGATGTTTTTGTGGGATGGAAGTGAGACTATGATGATTATCTTTTGAGAAGACATGCTAAGGACTCAGTTTTTCCATTGAGGAGTGGTTCATTGACGGTTTTCTTCCAATGGAGGCAGCTAGGACATGCTCAGACCCAATGTAAGAAGACTCCCAAGGAGTTTTGGGAATGTGGTCAAATAGAGATTCTATAAAATATCTATAGAAATCCTTTTTGAATAGCTAGGTTATATGGAGAAAATTAGAGTCAGGGATCTAAGGTAGGATTAGGGGTGGTACCAGCAGATGGTAGATGAGATTAAACTACACATGGAGGTTGTCTAAGGGAAAGAGATACATTAATATAGGGTTAGTTTCTTATAATTGTTGAAACTACAAAGGGAGTTCATGCATTAGGTAGCTAGGCTTCAGTTCAGGTGTATTTTGTTAGACTGGAAGGTTCAGATTAGGCTAGTGAGCCAATGATAGTTAGAGATACTCCTTCGGCGTGAGCAGGTAATCTTTTTTTTTCATGGGTATTTTTGGTGTATGTGATGATTGGGTATTGTATTGCACTGACCATATGTCGCTTAGTAGGTTGGAATCATTTAATAATTGTGTTATATATATGTATGTGGTGAATTGGAACTATGGTTTATTGTCGGAATCATCTCAGATGTGGGATTTGTATGAGGTGTGTAGGCATCAATACAGTGATGGGATTGCAAATTTATATATGATATAGGTTACTTTTTGAGCTTCTGTTGAGTTGCAGGCAGATTGGGAATATGATGTGATGTCGGTTTAGATGAGTGTCATGTCTAGCATAGGAACTTATGGAAATCTAATGAGATGGGGGACTTCATGGGTGTCAAGTATGACATGGGAACAATGTATCACCCAAAGATGTGTAAGAATCATGATTCAACATTAGAGGGATTGTATGTCTGAGGATGGTCGATGGGACTATTAGAATGTTGTTTTTGGTTTGGAACCATCTTGGTAGGTAATTCTTAATGTATGGAGTGGCACAAGGGGCATTAGACTGTGACTGATGACCGGGGTAGACCAGGGTGATGCGATGAGATGGGTATGATTGGTACCATTTGAAAGTAATTCATTGTACCTCAGGTAATTTCTATCTTAATCAGGGTAGATTATATCATCCTAAGTTTTTGAGTTGGTTGAAATTCCTCAATCGTTTTGATTTTTTTAGTTTTGCTGTCATAACAACATTCCTCTTGATCATTGGAACCAAATTATAGGAGTTTGATTCACCTAAAGTCTTATTTTTATATTGGGTTTAAGGATCAGTATGTTCCTTGAGGTTTTAAATGAGTTTCGGGTGTGTCGAGCTCTAGAAACTCAATTTATGGAATGCAGAGACAGTTGCTCATGATTATATTTATCTCTGTGTCCTCACAGGTATCGCTATTTTGGTGGGGGTTCATGGACATATAGGACCACTATTGTTTCTAACATAAGATAATTTCATGTTATATACACAGCTTGAAAAATTTCGCATCATACCTTGCATAGTGTGGTTCTAAGATAGGGAGCACCACATGGTTGTTTCAAAATAAGCCAAAATGTGTAGCCAAACCATGTGGGTTATTTAAATGGTTGAAATATAAAAATCTACCCTTCAACCATTTTAGTTTTTTCTAATCCTTTTTCCTCTATTTCAAAAACTCATAGGGGCCTTCTCCAATTTATTTTCTTTCTTAGGATTTGTCATAAATTCATCATCTGAGCTCCGAATCGAGACCCCTTGATCTCATTAAAAGAATATCAACAAGGACACAGATCAACTTGTATCATTTACTTATTTATATCTACCTAAGGAATGCTAAATCTATGTGATCTCTTTTTCCATATTTTCCATGATTTTTTCAAAAAGCTTGATTTCTCTCATTTTGGATCGAGTTACAGGCCGATAATAGAAAAGTGGTCTCTTATGAGTATTAGGTATGTGATTCCAAGATTTCTCCTTAGTTTTACTTTTGTTAAGTGGTGCGTACCTAAATACACAAATTTAGTTGATTGAGTGAGACCCAAAATAAAATTATTCATGTATTTAAATTATTTTTTTATCATATTATATGTCATTGAGCATGTCGCATCCATTTATTACATATGATAAGTCAGGTAAGGGGATAGGTTGATTATTGAATTTTAATTTTGCAAATTTTATTTCTTGATTTCAGATGTTCCATGAGAAGGATACATTTTAGGACTTCGCACTTAAGTGAGTTTGGTCATCGAGAATGAGGTGAAAAGGTTATTAGGCTGAGGGAGTGGTTCAAGATAATATATGTGATGATAGTCACTAGGTTGAGGTGACATGGTCTTCCAGTCCTGAGGACATGATGTCATCTGGATGAGGGAATGGCCCATAGAACTTTAGTTGGTTTAAACCTTCAAGATTTAATCATGTGGGCGTATGGGTACAAGTTGTAGAATTAGGTGTTTAAGGTATGTTTAGTGTTTTTCATTCACCATTGTTGGAAAACACACCATTGGAGTCATGTTAATAAAGATATGACTCAATAAAGGTTGCATTGACCTCTTATTGTGGGTGGAGTCATCCATTGATTTTTTTCATAGGTTCTGGTGTTGACCATCATTGATGTTTGAGGTTATTACCACATAAATCCATATGTATGGTCATAGACTATCGGGTGATGGTGTTAAGAACATCAGTTGGGGGCTAAGGCTGACTGTTATACCTAAGGTCGATGGTCCATGATTATGGAATGATAGATATTATTGTATAATGGGGTTTTGGTTGTTGAGATGACATTGAATATTTATTCGAGGATGGGTATCTTTGTGCCATGGAATGCCTGGTTGTGAGCTGATAGGGGCTTTCTGTGTGGAGGTATGAGGGACCTGAATCCAATTTTTTGGGGCATTCTATTTGGATTTTGAATACAGGATTAATGGAATACAGTTCCATTGACATGTTTAGGTGTGGAACCAGGGGGTTTACTAGATATGATATCTGTCAGGGGATGCGTTGGGAACAAATACATGGGCACTCACAAATGAAAATATGTATATGTGGACACATGTTGTATTCAATGTCTTTGTATGTATATATATATACATATATATATGTGGCCATAGATTCCATGATATGTTTTCATTAGATGAAGAAGATAAATGCTTCCTTGTGGCTGTTGGTCACAAGGGAAGAGAGTAAATTTAAAAATAAAGGGTGTTAATTTCTCTTTTAATATATTTTGAATACACCTATATAATTATGTATATAAGACAAAAACATGTTGTTAGGGGCCTACTATGTTCAACCTCACATCCTATAAATGACCCTTGAGATGCATATAGATTTTATGATTTTGAGATTAGTTGAGGATTTAGGCTCTAGAGGTGGACCTTATTGATCATATATGTACCATGGGAATGAGACGAATGGTAGTGGACTAGGTGTTTCCTTTGTATCAAGATTGACCTTATTTGGAGATATTCTCTACATTTACACTTGTTTTCATCCACATGAATCCTTGCTTCTCTGTTTTGAATAACCTGCAACTTCTTTTTTATCATCTACACAAGTAATTGCACATTTGTGATTATGATTACTGCTACTAATTATTATGCGTTTTCTGAGTTCTATTTATTGCTTCCTCTGAGTTGTTGTCTTCTTCCACTATTCTATATATATAAACCATTTCTATTTTCAACACATAAGGTTATATTCTCTCCCCTTTCACCTAATCATAACTTCATTACTAGTCAAAATCCCTTTGTATATGAGGAGGTGTGCCAACGTCCTAGTGTCTAACTATCCTAGAGCTCTGTTTAGGTGCAAAATTGTGTCAGGAATCGACATTAATAGACATAAATTTAATTATTTTTTCAGTTTCATATATCATCAATGATTTTTTCAAATGTATCATCCATATAGGAATAATCACTGAATGTTTGAGTATTCTATTATGACTAAAAATAAAACATAACTTATAAATGGAACATATGATCATAGTGAATTGAAACATCTAAATTTTTCATTTGGGAAAAGTTCCAGGAAATATATAGAAGGGAAGAATGATTTCATGAATCCAATTAAAATTGGTTGAAGAAAATTATCTTCTTTGAGTTTCCTTATTGGCCAACAAATTTATTATATATTTATTTATATGTAAAGCATTTCAAAAAAAATATGTGAAATGTTTGTGTGAATTATTCTAAATAAAAAGGAGAATAAAATGTTATTTATGAACATGACTTGACTTAGGGGTTTGGGGTATTTTTCATGACCCCCTCCCTCCAAAGATACCCCTCTTGGGATGGAAATGAAGAAAGGGGGATAATGACCCCCCCCCCCCCAATGTCCCACATCCAGTAGGCCCTAGGTTGGAGACTAGCAACAAACATATACAAACCTCACAAAATTATAGCCATGACCCTTTTATAGAAAACCTAATTGTGAGATAAGTGTAATCATCTATAAGGAAACTGCCAGATGTAATTAAAAATAAATACAAAATCCCTCCCCATGCATGTGTAAAATAGAACTGTTTCAAAAAAATCCCACCAATGTAAATTTCTAATGTAAAACTACACAGCGACACAACAACAATCTAGATTTTATCTTTTAAGGTCCAGAAAGGTCCACGAATTCCTCAAGGAATCCTAAAAATAGATTTATATTTGTAGTGTAGGTATAGAGATATACTCAGTAGAAACAACAGGGTCAATCATTCACATGTTAAAAAAATCATACTATTTCCCCTATGAGATGACAATATAATCAAATCACACCTAATATGTATACTAACTACCCCAACCTCAACAAGGAATTCTCACCAGATAATGCAAGTCTAGAAGTGTAATATTATTCTAATCGATGATAGGGTACCCCACACCACTTTCCCATTGTTTAGATTCTCTAATACCCTAACAAAAAATTTCATAGTGCTCCCACATCTTTCAAACATACCACATCACATCCCGCCCACACACACCTAGGCCTCACAACCACATCCCACCCCCAGACACCAGATCCACATACCACATCCTGCCCATAGACACCTTGGCCACATACCACATCCTATATCAATGACACCTGGGAAATCACTAAACATCACATCCTGATGACACTTGGGAAAGCACAAAACATCACATCTGGAAGACACAAGGGAAAAAACACATCCCATCCTGAACACACATTGGAAAGAAAAACTCACTCACACACACCTTGAAATCACAAACTGCAACCTTCCTGAAAAAATTTTGGGCCGTCACCACATGGAAAGGAGTAGGGAAGAGTGGGTGCCTTGCCATCGATCCTACCACCTAGATGTTTGGGAAAGACAGCCTCCCCCATAATGATGGGAAAGTTTGGAACATATTTCTCAACTGGGGTGGGGTGTGCATAGAAATCACAATGAAAATAGAAGTGTATATATATATATATATTATACCAAACACTAGAGCCAACCTATGGGTTTTTAGAAAAACAACCAACTCAATTCATCAAAAACATTGCTGCTACCTATAAATGCACTAAACCACACTTAAAGCCGTAACACAATCCATATCCCCAACCATTTGGTTAATTTTTACCATTATTTATTCAAAATTAATTTTTCCTTTTTGTTAACCAATCCAACCCATCCCAATTCCAAACATTATTAATTAGATGTTAATTAATTTTTTCCATTATAATTAGAGAAACTAAAAATCCTAAAACACAACAAGAATCAAAGAAAATGTAAAACATGGTTATCCTCAAGGCAAATTTTTCATAATAACCATCACCATCCCTCTTCAAATTAATCCCTCCAAATCCATCCACACACCACCACATCCAACAACACAAATCTAGCACAGCTCGATCATTGCCCTACTACGCAACACTTCTAATCCATTGTACAATCAATCAAACACTCAATCTGAGATTCAATTACACCACCCAAGTCATCCCACATCACATAACCATGCTCATATGATCATCACCCCAAAAACTATATAAAAAAAATAAGATTTAACAACACATCTATTATTCAACTCCACTTGTTAATTCAGGGGTTATAAAAGAAAAAATATTATCTTGGGGAATTCATTCCTTAACCGGGTTTACATGATTAACCAGTTTCCAATTATGGTGATACCACAATAACCAAAACCATATAGAACAAAAACAGACATAACTAGTACAAACAATGACACCAACGACCACTGTTTTTGATGGGGCATTCAGCCCATAAAATTAGTGAATCATAATCAATATCAAATATATAAAAACTATGAAAAATATACCTATTCCCAATAAATTTAAAATAAATTGTTTTTTTTAATTTTTTATATTGGGAAACCATGATACATAAAAAAAATAAAAACATACCATGCTTGATGCAAAATAAATAGAAACAAAGTAAATCCTACCTCAAAGTGGTGTTAACATCCTTTCCATGGGAATAGATCACATAATGGTCCTCTGATTACCACTCCCGCAATATCTACATCTATATGAGCTTTCTACAGCCCCACAACATCATCAAAACTGAGGAGAACCCCATTAGATACATGGGTTTAAAAATTACATAACTCGGTGAGAGGATATGAATGAAAATGAGATCAAACCAATAGCATATATAGAAAAAAAGGTAGAACTCACCGTGGATCACCATGTATTTCCAACAAACAAACAAAGAGATCAACAGATTGAATAGGGAGGAAGAGGGATTGGAAAAATCATTAGACAACATTGGGTTTGTCTGGGATAAGGGGAAAGGGATAAAATGGCCGAAGGAATGAAATATTGAATGAAAAATATTTTTTAAATGAAACTGAATCGAGGTATTACATAATTTATAACAACCTTTCATGTCATGTAGTACATGGGGTTCAGTTTTCCCCAAAAAATGCATCGCTTCTCAATTTATTTTATTTATCAAACCCCAAAATATGACACATTGTGAAACCTCACAGAGAAGGACTAAAATAGAGTTTCACATCATGTAATCATGTTACATGACATGTAATCCCCAACATCCATCCTTTAACAACTGAACTCCCCGAAACTCCCTCAGAGCCTCCTCCAAACAGTCAAAATAACCAAAACCAGCTATGTAATGAGCCAAGTGATCATGGATCATTACATCTGATACCTCTAAAAAGATTCTTGTCGCTGAGAATCCAAAACCAAACCTACAATAAAGGAGGGTAAAAACAACCACCCCTCTAGAATCCTCTCAAGGATCTCGCTACACATGTGACACCACTTCAAACCAAACACATCAACATTCAATGATAAACCACCCTGTGTTGTTCGAAATATAGACTTGAGACCCCCACATCCAGGAACACCTCTTATTAAATCCTCTAACCCTAATGACCAAAAGACACACAACCAATGAACAACAACCACATTTTCCGAACACCCGAATCATGGAATCATGTCTTCCATGTCAAGATACTATCTGCTCTGGGCAGCAATGACTCACCCAGCTGGGTTTCATCACATCATAGTTAATGCAAATTAATGAGAAATTGGGTCCTCCCCTCTTCATGTTCTAGGAATTTATAACACATCAAAGAGAAAAGAAACAACCCATCCCATAATCAACAAGGTTCAAACATCATATATCTAGGAAAAAATATCAATAATATTTTAAAACAACTCTGGGTACTAAGTGCGTAGCTATTCTTCTCACTCCCAAGTACTCTCATTTTATCCACCATGCCTCCACAATGCATGAATCTATGGAATGGTCTACCCTTGTAGAATCATATCCCAAAGATTTTGTATCCCCAATGGTCATTCGACAAATGTTGCATCATCGTCAATATCCAACTATACCTAGTCAATGAATTGGGGATTACTGTGAAGATACTAGAAAAGATGAGAGATGAAAGATATCGTATTCCCTCTCTAAATGTGGTGGTAGCACCAAATATTATGCCACCTTGACAAATTATTCTAAAACCTCGATGGGTCCAAAGAAAAAAAAAGACAAATCTTACTCCCTCTTCCAAATCTCTCATACCCACATCAAGGGGAAACCATTAAGAACACATGGTCCAAATCCTTTAATTTCAAGGGTATCCTTCGGTGATCGACATAGGTATTATACCAGTCCGGAACTGCATTTTTTCCTTTCCTAATGAAGATGAAATTTTCATGTTTTGCTCTGCACCATATCTGGGCCAACAATGAATTCCTCTCAAACTTTTTTCTAGCACACCAAAGAACAACATGACCTCTCGTACACCACCTCAAATGGGGACATCCTAATTCATGGGTGATAACTATTATTATAAGAAAATCTACTAAGGGAAGGTGTTGTACAAAAGATTCTCCAATGTCCATGATGCACACCCACAACATATCGTCCCATGTATGGAGAGTTTTCTTGGTATTCTCGTATTTATGATGGTGGAAAGCGGTGATGAGGTGTAACTGGGTTCCAAAAAGAATTTTCCATTGCCTCCATAGTTATGATGTAAACAATGCATCCTGATATGATAAAATTGATCTTCAAAACCCATAAAACTATAGATTTCATCCACATAACTCTTACCAAAGGCATCCACTCCACATTACTATTTAATTTTCGAGAAGTGAGGTGATTTCTTCAACTGATCCACTAACACCATGATAACATCATAGCCTCTCAAAGCAATAGGTAACCCTGAGATGAAATCCATCAAGATTCCATCCTATTTCGACTTGAAAAAATCAAAGGTCTACAACAAACCACTGGGAACAAGGAGATTTTCCATTAAATGTTGTTAAACCAAGCACTTCTCCACAAACTCTAACACTACTCACTCCATCATGGGCCACCAAAACATCATCCACAAGGCATGGTACATCTTGGAAACTCCTATATGAACTGGAAAGGGTGATCTATGAAAATCATGAAGGACTCCAATATGAATCACTACTAGAACAAATAATATACCACATGACAACATCCAGTTCTAACAATCCTCTATTTCTCCCTCTAGGGTATCACCATGGCATATATGATAATGCATCACTCTTCTTTCAAGTCACCCGACTAAGACTCCTCCTACTGTTGAATTATAGAAGACTACACAATCATATGAAACAAATATAATCTACCAATATCCATTGTTGCTTCAATGTTCAAGGCTACAACCAACTCAATCACCTTCCATGTGTCCACAGATTCCTGAACAACCTTCCTAAATGACTTCCTAATCAAAGAATCAGCCATGAAATTTCCCTTCCTTAACGTGTATGAGATCTAACATTTATACACCTAAAGAAACTACATCCACCTTTACTATCAATGTTTCATGTCATTATGGGAAAGGATATACCTCAAGATATTGTGATCCATGGATTGGAAAAAGTTCTCCCCAATGAGGTAATTCCACTTGAACTTCAGCAGGAAAAACATTCTACCAACTCCATATCATGGGAGATATATTTACAAATATAGGGATGTAAATTCATGGACCAATAAAATAACACTGCACACTATTTCATCAGTATGCATCCCAAACCCCCACAGTAAGCATCATAGTACACTTCACTAAACACCGCTTCATTAGGAAACTAGAGCACTAGAGTACTGATCAAATTACACCTTAGATATCTGAACATTGTCTAATGCATATCACTCCACACAAAATCATGGTCCTTTCAAGTCAGAGTTGTCAACAGAACTTAAACTCAAGAGTAATCGGGTACATACCTTTGATAATAGAATATAAGACTAAGGAAACTATGAAATTCTTCCACATTATTGGGTGCTTCCCAACAAAATATTTCTTCAAAAATCAATGGGTCCACTCCCACACCCTGATGAGACACCACATTATTATGTAAATGCACCACTCTTGTCCATAAATTACACTTGGACAACATTCCATCGAGTTAGTGGTGTTGAAGAACCTGCAATATGGTATTTATATTCATGGAATGATCCTTCTATGACTTTGAGAAGATCAATATATCATTGATGAACATGATGATAAAACATTCTAGGAACATAAAAAAATAGAGTTCATAATCTCCATGAGCACTTGTGGTGCATTCATAACACAAAATGACATGAATACAAACTTAAAGTTCCAATACCTGCATCTGAAGGAATTATTTAGGATAACACCCTCCCTCACCCTCAATTGGTAGTATCTGGACCACAAATCGAACATATAAAATCAAATTTCCCTTCCCAGGTGGTGGAAATGATCGTCTATTCTTGGAAGTGGGTAATGGTTCTTGACGGTCACCTGATTGGGCCACCTATAGTCTATGACAAACTGCATGCCAACGTCCACCTTCTTTATAAACAACACTAGAGCACCCCCAATGACACAGTTGGAAAAATAAATCCCTTACTCATAAAGTCATCTACCTAAATCCTAAACTCCCACAACTCAGAAGGTTCCATCTCAAAAAGAACCATCGAAATTAGAGAATCACTAGGCAATAATTCTATCCTAAACTCGACATCATATCATGGGGGTTGCGTCACATTCACATTTGACAAAATACCCATGAACTCCCCAATGACCCTTGGAAAAAATACCATATCAGTTTCCATTTATTCCACTAACATATCATCCAAAAAGGAACGAAGTTGCTTCACATGTTGAATGGCCACCTTATAACCCCACTCTCCAACAAATGCCACACATTGACCACCCACATATAAAAACAAAAATATCCTCTAGGATCCATCAATAATGGAATTTATGTAATTCTACCAATAAATAATTTTGATTTATTCATATGGATGCACTTTTAATAAGAATAGATCCCCATGGGACTTATTTGGTCCCATCATCGGCCTACATCCCTGCTGAAACATCAAATAAGTTGGTCTAGCCTTTGATAGGATTACTCAACACCAGGGGCACGAGAAGCATATCTACATCTATTCCCAATGCATGGTATATATAGGGTTCAATAAAAGAGTGAAAAGATCCTAAATCAAAAAAAACAATAAGTAAGGGTACAACCCAAACCAATTATACCTCTGACAATCTCTGGCCCTGCTGGAACTGCTTCCTCTAGGGTGATCAACTGACCACACCCTACTCCTATGCCACTCTAATGAAGGCCTACTCCACAGAAATGATTGGTTTTTGGTCCTCGAGAATGAGGTACTTCTTAATGTTCACCACTACGAACTTCATCTCCCTTTAGTGGTTAAAAATACTACTATCCCAGTTAGTGAAACTGTCTCACTGGAAAATGATGTTGAGGCAGATGATGAACCTGCCCACCACCACCATACTGAGCTCAGGCAGCCGCTGGGCATTGATTATGTACATAGACATTATCCCCACATAAGAAACACATAAAACCGAAGCCCACGAGAAAGTTATAGAGACCGTAAACACCAAAATGCTGTAATGGAGGCTTTTGAGGTCATATTTTTGCCAATCGATACTTTGATGGCACTTATGACAATGATCTGCTGCTGACAACCGTGCCTCTTGAAGAAATATTTTGGCTCCCCTATCACGGAATTTCTCATTGTGGGTGAATCCTATCAATCACCTATGCATTCTATTGAAAATATATATATGTTTGTAATGTAAAGGGAGTAACAACATACTAGATCCAAGGATGGAGTGCCTCCTTGTGATGTCTCACATGAGACACCTCGTCTGAAATGAAATCTAGTAAAAAATGCAGGAGTTCCTCAAACATGATACTAAGCTCTCTAACAAGAATACTCCATTGATAAAAGGCGAGTACCTACTACATCTTCTCATCCCTCATAGTCGACAAAAGGAACTTCGCATGGTGTTCCTTTTCAATATCGACACACAAAACTTTTCATTCCTTCCATTCCCCCAGATAAAGTGTTCACCACTGACGCACATCTCCCCACATTTGGATGACTTCCAAATGAACCCAGTACCATTACAGGTCCTATATAAAACTTTAGTTGATCTTAAGATCCTCAAGATAAAGTTTTGACTCTATTTCCAAAACAATTCCGTCATACTTTCCCAAAGTCTACTACCAGAAAACACAGAACATCGTCTTCCACCGATAATTTTCTACAACCAGAATTACCCACCAACAATCAAGCATATCATCATTTTAAACCTCCACTTCATGAGTTACATGTTGATGAAGTTTAAGATCTATAGCTGAAAAGTAAACAAATAGTTATTATTTCAAAGTAATAATGCATTTTTATTAAGATTTATTTAAATCAA
Source organism: Viscum album (assembly GCA_963277665.1). NCBI lineage: Eukaryota > Viridiplantae > Streptophyta > Magnoliopsida > Santalales > Viscaceae > Viscum > Viscum album. Next base: position 823,181,641 of record OY728141.1, on the reverse strand, counting down.
TTCTATTTATTTTATCCATTTTAACAATTCCAAAACAACCCAATTCAGAAAATAATAAAATCCATTATGATGTATGTACATCACCTAGGTCTCTCCCCTACAAATGGTGTAGCCTCACTTGGTCATTCAGTAGGCTTAGAGTCCATGCATCAGATCATTAGACCACTGAAATTCCATGGCCAAACCAGTCTTCCCTAGCCAATGTCATGCACCAATATCACATGGAACTATTTCCCTACCACTCCATTCAATAATTATTATGCTTAAATCCAAATTCCATACTATATATCAACTACAAACTCTAATACCATTCTATCACAACCCCCTTCCAAAAATGATACCCCTCCTTGGATGCCAAGGAAGAGAGGGAGATAATGACTCATGCATCCCATCATTAGTAGTCTCCGGGTTTGTGACTAGCACCAATGGTATACAAATCTCACAAAATGGAATTCATTTCCATTTTATAAAAAAATTGATCATGGGAAATGATGAATCATGATCAATGAAATTCCAATACATATCATAAAAGAAATCCAAATTCCATCCCACATGCATGTGAAAAATAGAACTGATAAAAACCAAACTCTCCAAATTATATTTGAAAAGTTAATCTAGGAAGTAACACAACAACTTTTAAAATCCAAGAATTTAAGGTTCAATATAGTCCACAAAATCCTCTTAGAAACATAAAAACATTTTTGCATATGTAGGGTGAGTATACATAAATACTTAGTTGGACAACCAAGGTCTCTCATGCACATGTGGAAGAAGGATACTAATACCCTTGTGAGAAAATAGAAGAACAAAATAATAACTAACAAGTATAATAACCTCTCTGAACTGACCAAGGTATACTCACCAAATATTTCAATACCAATAGTGTAATAAAATTCACATCGATGATCGGGTACCCTGAAACACTTTCCCACTAATTATATGATCTCACACCATAACAGCAAACATCCTCGAGCTCCTGTCACTTCCTAAAATAGCATATAAAAACCCAAACACACACACCTAATCCTCACAACCACTTCACACCTGAAAAAAATTGGGCCATATACCGCATCCTGTGCTCATACACCTGTGCCACATACTACATCCCTCACGCAAAAACTTCATTTAGATACCACATCACATCCCAAAGACACCTGGGAAATACCAACACATCTCATCAACATGAAACCTAGGAAAGAACAACAAATATCATCCTCAAGATGCATGGGAACGAAAAAAAATCTCATCTTGAAGACATATGTGAAAGAATAACTCACACGCACACACCTAGGCCTCACAAACCAGAACCTGTGAGAAAAAATTTTGGTTTATCACAACCTGGAACATGGAGTAGGGAAGAGTGTGTGTCCAGCAATCCATCCTCCCACCGGGATGTTTGGGAAGGAAGCCAACCCACATTACAATGTGGGTTTTCGGAACATGGTTCTCAACTAGGGTCGGGTGCATATATAAAAAACACTGAAAATAAAACCATATATTTATATATATATCATAAAAAACTCTCATCCCAACCAATGTGTTTTAAAACAACCAGCACACTACATCACCAATTTTTCTGTGACCTCTAAATAAACAACACCACACATCAATACACAACCCAATCCATATCCAAACAAATAGATTAACTATTACCATTCTTAATTAAAAGTTAATTTGATCATTCTGTTAACCAATATAACCCAATCCATTTCCAAACATTATTAATCAATGGTTTATTCATTTATTCAATTACTCTCTGGGAAACTATAAAGAAAAACAGACAAAAATAAATATATAAAAGTTCAAACATTGATAACCTTTGAGAAGATTACCCATATGAACCATCACCATACCTCTTCAAACCCATCCCTACAAATACATATATACACCACCACATCTAGGAAAAAAATCATAGCACAAACAGATCACAACCCACAGCACAGCACTACTCATCCATTCCACAAGAAAACAAACACTCTACATGAGATTCAATTACACCACCCAATCCATACCATAGAACACAACCCTGATCAAAGTTCTATCACCACAAAAACCATTGGAAAAAACAAAATTTCAGACTAAACAATAAATCCCTTATTCAATTCCACTTTTTAATTTAGGGGTTATCATAGAAGCTATAGGATCATGGGGAATTAATTCAATATCAAGAAATACATGATTAACAAGTTTCCATTTAGTTTGATTCCATATCAAACATAATAAAAATAGAAAATACAATAGATATAACCAACACAAGTCAATCCACTAGTGAATAATATTACTTGTGGGGCATTCAACCTATATAATCATGATCTCACAATCAATATCAATGTTATAAAAAGCATTTAAACAATATATATTTCCACTCAATTTTAATTAACTAATTCAGTATCTTGGAAAAATATTGTAAAAACTCAAACCAAAGGTAAAAAGAAGTAAAAAGCCCTACCGCATGACACACAATAATGAGAAAAATATAAAATCCTACCTCAAAGGGGTTTCAATGTTCTTCGTATGGGCATTGATCACCTAACGTCTTCCAATAACCACTCTCACATGATTTTCATCCATCCTAGGATTCCATGACCCCACTGCATCAACAAAAACTGAGGATAACCCCTATAAGAACATGGGTAGACATACACCATATCATAGTGAGAGAATACAAAAGAAAAAAGATCAAACTAATATTAGCAGCAAGAAAACAAAGGGAGGACACACCATGGATCATTCTATAACTGCATCCTCTATGTATCAATGAATATTAATTGAATTTTGTTTGTACTTCTTATGGAGTAACACCATTAGAAGAAAAATTCAATATCTACAAGTACTATAGATTGTCAATGTTCCTAATGGATATTCAATAAAAATATCAAAATGGGTCAACCTAGAGAGTTGAAGCTGAAATATCTAAAAACTCATGATTATCACATCCTTTTTCATGAGTTTGTTCCAATAGTAATATATAATCTATTGTCCAATAATGTAAGGGTGTAAGTGATTTTATTTTCGAAAATAAATAGAGAATTGTGTGATAAATAGTTGACCAAGTATTTATTCTAAAAAATGTATGAAGATGCACAATTAATATGATGTGTGTTAGAGAAAATTTTTACTCCACCATCTTTCACATCCATGCCAAATCACACTATCAATCATCCAACTACAATACTTCTTGGGGGACCCATTTATTTTTATCAGATTTATCCAATAGAATAAAATATGTACACATTGAATAATTTTTTCCCAATTATGAATCATACTAAATTTTCTATTATAAAATATCACATGGATCAAGAATGTAGTGATTTTTGTTCAATGTATTTTTATAAGGTGACCACAAGACGTAACCAACCAATTAAAAATAAAGATGGGAAGTATAAGAAAATTTCAACCTATTTTCCATCACTTCCCCAAATAGGTGGAATTCTCATATCATATTCTTTATCCACATTTAGCCTTGAAGAGTGGGATATGGAACTTCATAGAGTCTTGTTTAACTGTGATTTTGTAGATGACTATATCATTAAAGTAAACTGAACATGTATATGCTATTTTATTACATGTAATTATACATATTGGTGAATCTATTTCTACATTTTTTAAGGAACATTACAAAATTATAAATATAAATAATCATTAATAACTTTTGAGATGAAGAAATACTTTTCATGGAAAATAGTATCTTGCATTTTTGAAATCGAATATAGAAGTATTTCTATAATAAAAAAATATTCATTTAATTTAAATATTTATTTATATCTCAGGTATTGAGTTTAACAGTTGACTATGTCTCTCCTAAAATATGATCTTTGGGAACTAGTTTTAAATTTATGATCCATGAATTCAAATCCAAAGTGATCAATTGGTATAAATTTATAATCACTGATTGATTAATGGACATAAGAACACAACCTGAAAATTTTATGGTAACAATAATGATATTTTTTTCTATTGTATTAGATTGTAGTCCTTTATATGAGATTTTATTTTTATAATGGATTTTTTTATAAAATTCTAATATATGATTATTACTCTCATGGATGGGTATCTATGATGAAATGCATCTGGTTTAATTCAATTAAGAGTCAAGGAACATTTATTAAAGATTGTAGATTTAGAGTAATTGAAATGACTCACATCCTTGCAACTAATGAGATATTTATTTTGGAATCATTTACAGAACAGGTTTTTTATGTGAAAGCTAATCTGATATTTTAATTCCCTATCTTTATTAATTTAATCACAACACATATATTTTATGACAGTGGGGATGAAATGGACATCATCGATGCCCCATTTTCCGAGATAGATATATTACTTATAATGAAACACATATCCCAATTTTCAAAGTTAATTTTGAACCTGAAGTTTTTGTGGGAAATAAATAAAATGAACCATATCTGTTTAAATTATTTTGCTTCATATATAATTGGGTCATTAAGGTTAGTACTATTAAAATTATTTTTTTTATTTTTATTCATTTTTTATGCAACTTGACATTCATGTTCATTTTCAATATAAAATTATTTCAATTTTCATTATGTTTCTTTTTATGATATTGAATTGATCCTTATTAGAAACCAACAATCCATACTAAAATGAAACATTACAATTAAAAGAAAATAAATATAAATTTAAATGAAATATATTAAAATATTTATAATTAATAATAATAATAATAATAAATTTTCTTTAACCAAAATGAATCAAATCACCAAAATTAACCAAATTTGCTAACCTAAAAAATGTTCCAAATGAACAACATAAAATGAACCAAAAGACCTAACATAATGACTAACTATGTATATGATGAAATGACCATATAACCTAACATGATGATAAACCAAATGTATATACCAACATTTTATCAAAATAACCTAACCAAAAAATAACCAAATGAACTAATCAAATGACAAAAATGAACAAAATTACCCAATACGAATTGAATGGGATATAATTGAAAATAGATGAACAAATCCATATCATACCCTTGTTTAACATGTTAATTTCAATTTGTTTATTTTTCTATGAAACTTCTTTTCTCGTTTGATATTATTTTTAGAAAATAGTATAATAAATCCTTGTCATTCCTCCTCTCATTCTTGTTGTAAATATACTATTTCAAATATATTTAAAAATAACATAAAATGTCTCTCCATTAATCATTTTTTAAATTTTAATCATGAACCATCATCCAATGGTTCCCAGCATGATGATTCAAGGGGTTGGTACTAGAGTTACTCATAACACTCGCCATATTCGATTTCACCCAGACCCTTCTATAGATATACCATGTAGCATAGTTTCTTTTCCCACATTCCCCTTTGAAGCACCAAGGATATTTGGAATACCTATATTTTGACCACCATTTACATAAAATCATTCCCATGCATCATTTAATATTATGATGATGACACGTACTTTCCATCTATAATATATTTTCCCATAGATGTATATGTCATCACTATTTCCTACTACCATTTTCTCTACAATATTTTACGTTCATTCTTATTTAAATTCTACTCCGATTCATTTTAAACCTCCAAAGCATACTCATCATAATGAGCAGACATTAGACCCAACTGTTACTACATAGGTCATCCATCCTCAACAACTAAGGGATCTATCATTACCCACTAATTATCCTATATTGGGTATATATATAATCCTTATTAATGTTTATGACCATAATTTACTTTCATTATAAGAGGTATTAATTTAATAATTTCCAATTATTCATTCACATTTAGATATTCCACTACTAGGTGGAATTAGTGTATATTTATGAATGAAGCATGAAACTTCCAAATGCAACTAATGGTTGAGTACAATTTGGTCAATAAAATGATTGGAAATATTTGGAGAGAATTAATGAGTTTTATAGCGATCCTTCCAAACACTGAAATGTCATTCTTGTATAGTGGGTCACCGATAGACACCCTAAAAATGAAATAAAATATAGTGATTTGGCTCAAATATTGTTAATAAAATTCATTATATATAATCATATTTTATTATTTTATTTATATAAATTAATATTTTTATAGAGGCGTTATAATGTTCTTGATAGAGAAGATGCGAGGACCGTACAACTCGTGTAATTAGGAGAACTATGGAATGTATATAAACATGAGTTTTACAATTGATTTGTTTCATGTGTTCGAACAGGTTAAGAGATATTACCTATCCCAAATGAGTTTCCATCAGTAATGTACTAGGAAATTATTACTCATTGAAGGAGTGATGACTTTATGTTTTTATTTATTTTTCAGGATTTTTATTGAAAATGCTAAAAATTTGATTTAATAATTTTTTTATTAAGGAATATTAATTTTTAGGAATCTCCAAATTTAAATTAAAAGAACCCGGATCCTATGAAGTATATTCACAAATTAGGGTGAAATAAGCTGCTAGAACAAGAGAGGAATATTTTATTTTTCTGGAAAACACGATTTCAATTATTTACAAATTGAAATTAAATTAGATTGTTATTTAATAAATTGGTAGGGTGTTTTACGTTGTGTGTTATGAATAGACATAAAATGAAAAAAAACCAAAAATTTAACTTTCTAAACTATTTTTTAAAAATATTTAAGTGTTTAAAATATTCTATTTAATCATTTTCTTAAAAACTATTTTCATGTGATCAAGAACATCCTTCTAAATAACATTTAAAAAGTTTTAATCTTTGTTTCAACAACTTATAATCTTTTTTAAATTAGTTTTAGGTATTTTTAATCATTTTACAAAACATCTTTTAAAAATAATTTAAAACACATTTCAAATTGATTTATAATAGTATCAAAAAAAATTTTAAAAAAAATTTGAATACTAATATTAAATAAATTTTAAAACAGCGTTTAAAACTAATTTCATATTAGAAAAAGTCAAACTATGGAAATATTCTTTTATTATTTAATTAAAAATGAATTAATGTTCCATTTAATTGAAATTTTAACATGATCCCATAACACATGACACGAAATCAAGTGGCATCCTATAATAAATAGTGGAAACATTAACTCATATTTAATGACCAACCTACTTTGAGATTTGTGTATTTACCATTTACATCAAATGATTAATTTTTACTGTCATGACATGACCCACATAGGCCCTCCTAGTTAGTAGTTAGATGACTGTGACATCCCACACCTACCTCTAATAGGCCAAGGGCTTTTGAATAGAACCATGTAGTCATATCACCCACATGAAAGTACATAGCCTATGGTACCTGTATGTAATCACCTGACATTATACGCTAGTATACACTACTAGAAAATGTTCTTCTAGACATAGTTTATAATAGTGTCTATACACCCTAAAACTGTGGATATTGAATATATCTATGGTTTTTATGGCTATGTCTCTTATTAGCGTGGAAATCGGGCCATGGCTATTTCTACAGTTTGAAATCGTGAAAATAGTCCTATTTCCATTGTTCAAACTATGATTATAGACCTATTTCCGTAGATTTCATCATGTTAATACACCTGTAGACATGGTTGGAATCCCTGACCAATAAAAAAATATGGAATCTTCATTACATGGATTGAAACCATGGAAATATTAAAGTACTGATCATTTCAAACTATGGCATCACCATTGTATCCATTGTTCAAAATCATGGATATTTATTCATCTATCCCCAATATAAATCCATGGTTAAAAATCATGTCCATATCACAATGAAAATCCAAAAAAACTTCTACAATTACAATAGTTCAAGTAAATGGGGGTTCATGTACTAATCAAGTGAAAATGTTCTTAGTTAAAGTGAAATCTCCCTGGTGAAGTTAAACTACTGCCATGCTAGCTACCACTAAAAGGGATCTCAAATTATACCATACTATAATTAAATTACTACCCATGAAGAACCCTCTAAAATAATTATATATCATAAGAATCCAAACAAGAATATATGTCATGCGGCACTTAAAAAAGAATATAAATAGAATTCAAACAGTTCCATAACATAAACAAGAATATGGAATCGGGTGAACTTAAACATGAATATAAAAAGAATTAAAACACATCCATAACTCAAATACGAATATATCACAAGAATACAATATAAACAAAATTCAAACACTTTAATACCTAACCTAAATCCCAACCTAATAGCATCATTCAATAGTTTTATTGGTTACACTGAAAAATAACGACATAAAAAAATGAAACATGAATTGAATTTATATACCCAAAATGGACTACACCGTAAATGCTAAACCACCACTAAAAAATCATATAAAAATTCCATTATCAATTCATTCCCTGTTTCAAAATTTTTATTCATTTATACATCAAATGGTTTTATGTATTCTATCAATAATTATCTAAATTATAGAACTAAAATATGATTCTATAGTCAATGTTACTTTAAAAAAAATTCCGATGTACTAATATCATTGTCTCGTTGTTTAGGGTCTTTTATGCCTTCTATATCCTTACTGACATTCATCTTTTTGGGTCATTTATTTGTTTAGATATAACATGTACTTACACACTACTCCATTGATCTATAATCTTCATGTGGACATTCTACACCCTTCATTGATATATTATAAACTATATAACTATGTTTAAAATAAAGGAAAATTTCATAAATGATATAATTATATAATTTTTCTGGACAAAATCTTAATGAATTATTACATTATGTAAATATAATGTACATAATTTTTTAGATATTATATACTAAATTATATTCTAAAGTGTACAATTTTATGATATTCAGTGTATTATAGGACTATATTGTATAAATATTGTTCATATGTTAATATGGTGATGGTGGATGAGAAATAATTATATAATTGATAAATAAATAATGAATTTCTAGAGTATAGTTTGGTCCGAGATTTCAGAAATTTATACTGATATTATATTTCTATTGTTAGGATCTCATTGACCCCAGGTCAACACTATGTTGATTCAATGATCATCACTTATTTATCACTTTTGATAATGTTGAATGAATTATAATAAATTTAAACCAAAAATGAGTAATCAAACTTTAAAGAATAAATTGTTTCATTATGAGAAATATCCCCAAAGTCAAAGATATCACCTTTATCCTGGGGATGATTTTGGAACATCAATATTTTATGGTTATATATTTTCAAACAATATTACAATGTATGCTGAAATAATTCAATAAAATTATCATATAAACTGAAATTTCCTTGAAAATATTTAACAAAAATCACTAAAAAATTAATAACTAAACATAAATACAATGTGAAAGGAATCTATATGAATTAGTTTTTAATATCGAAGTAAAATATAGATTAAATAAATTATCACTTATCATTAGGAACAATATTCAATATTGCAATAAGATCCTCATTTTTACACTTTTCAATCGAATCAATTCATCACCAATCACACACTAAAATAAAGAAAAAGATTCTTATAAAATAAATTTGGATTATTTATTATGAATTAATTATAAATCATATCAGGCCTACTATCTCATATACCCCACAATATTTTTATTTTACCCAATGTATTGGGCAGATCAATCTCTAACCTAGGAGTATCATCTATTTTTGTGGAACCACTTCGATCTAAATGAGCATAACATGATAGTCCATACATAATTTCATATTTTATCAAAAAATATATAATAGTGGATTTTATATTGAAGCCTCTCAATAAAAGAAACACTAAGTATACACTGCAAAAATGAAAGAAAACCTCTATTAATTAAAAGTGATCTAATATCAGTACTAAAAACATATTCCTCGATCCATAATCATCTATTAATAAGAATCAATTAGTAAAAATTATATAGGATCTTTGAGATTCTTGTTGTCACTCAAATTGATTAAAATTTGCCCCAAAAACATTCACTCATTGATATATGGTGAAAGTGAGTCTATGATGACCCATATGGATAAGATTGTGAAGAATCATGGTATTAAATGAAACATATTCAGGACTAAATTTTTTATTAATGGAATCTACATGTGAAAACCGTAATGAAACACAATGTTAAATCAATTAAAATGTTAGGTGCATTATGATTTAAAAATACAAGGATCTTGAGGAAGTTATGTAGGTTAATGAATCAAATTATATTTTGAAGGGTTTTTATATGAATTAATAATATCAGAAAAATGATTAAGATGAATTATGGATTAATAACCTATGTATTAATTTTTCTAATAATACATTGGTATATCATAATATATGAAGTGATGTATGTCATGAAACCATGTAAAGAGTTTGACAGTCGATGCATTTTATTTACAAGAACATTATTTTAAAATAATTTTACTATATGGTTGGTTTACTAATTTTAGGTTATTGTGTTATGGTGTACCTGAATCATTTTGAACTAATACATAATGATTGTTTATGTAACATTGATTTTTATTGATTTGAAGGTTGAATTTTGTATTAATGTTAAAATATCCCATATCATTGGGATTTGGTATTGCTTTACCTAAATGTATATATAATTTGAATAAAATACTCATATAATCTAGTTAGATGAGAGGAAACAAGGTTTTGATGTATTCCATATAAAGATTATACCACTATAAAAAGATACCTGGAGTGTCACATTATCGGAGTTCCAATAGTGGATATTAATAATACATTAGTGGTCTATGTCTAATTGGGAAACTAAAAACTGGATTAAAGATGTTGATATTTGATTCTAGTTGAATTTGGTAGATTTAAAAAATTGGATACCATTGGTGGATATTTTATTATGTATAGTAGCTAAGAAATGGTGATTTCTTTATCATGGAGATTGAGATATGTTTATGGGTTCATGGGAACACTTTTTAGGACATTTTGTTAAAGATTTTATGTTATAAACGCATATGTTATAAGAAAAACATGAGTAATTTATTATTATATAGAAATGATCTATCATTTAGATATTTAGTGTTTGGTTTATGAACATACTATGATATTTATAGGATTTCGTCATTGAGGAAGTTATGTCAGGGTAACATTTTTGAGAAGGTCTTATGAAATATGATTTTAACTATAGGTTAGTCTACATAACTTAGATACTTTTGTATAAGTGATTATGAATGAATAGATGATCGATACGACCTTATCTCAGAAAAATGTGCCTATTCTTTAGATTAATTAGAGTGATCTAATGAGTAAAAGTAAGGATAATACTTCTCATTTTATGAGAAATTTTGATTTACAATATGTAGAGAGGAACCAACTATATATATATATATATATCTCAAAAAATTTATAGTGATATTGAATTTGAATATAGAAAAATGTGGTTCACATGCATTCAAAATAATTTATCTATTAACTCACTAATTAACACTTCAATATGCAGAGGTTCTCTAATAACCAATATATTTTAAATTATGTGAGAGTATATAAAGTCTACATACAGAGGTATGGGAACAGAAACATCCTTTTAGAAAAAAAATGAAAGATTTTCATATGCTTGAGGGTATTTTTACATTGGTATATAGATTTTTTACTTTTTCAATGATAAGGAGTCTCGTGTTGTGAGTGCATAATGAATTTCCCCTAGTCTGTCTATATGAAGAGTTTCCCAAAAATTCATATTTTCTGAATAGTAAAACATCACTCAGATGAATTAGTATCACTGTATAGGGAAATCATTAATGTTATTCTATAATGATACCTTTTTGGTCTAAAAAATTATCATCACCTATACCTATGGATTCTTTAGCTCCAACCCACAAAGTTACCTAAACACTCTATGAACCAATATAGAATTTACTACCTTTGATATTATCTATATATTTTGTGTCTGTTCATTAATATTCTATAGACCACAATAATAAATGAATTATTTATGTGTGTATTTGTTCATTGTGATATATAATCATATATATGTACTTATTGAGATAAGAGATTTGTTTTAAACATACAAAAATAGAGTAAGAAGAATCAATTACAAAGGAATTACAGTAACACATTATTATAACACCTTGATGGGATGATCCAAGAAATCACCCACAATTAAATAGTAGTATAATACTTAATAAAAAATTATATAATATATCCTAAAATACCAATTAAATTTAAAATAATAAAAATAGAAAATATCATTACAATTATTACAATTATTTATAAATACATGATTGAAATTTATTATCTACACTATACTGCACTTAAATCCCTACCAAAAATACACTGTATAAACCAAACTACAACACTAAACTTTTTCCCATACCACCAACCCTCAAAACATTGTGTTTTCTATAGAAAAAATAAAACAAATAAATATAATTTTTCAATAACAAGTAATAATCATAAAACCACTCCAAAACATGAGATATAATGTTTATTTAATTACAAAAAGTAGATACATGTTATATTTATATAGGGGTGTGACAATAAATGTTTTCTAGTATGAATTTTTATAATCATTGGAATAATAATTCTTATCATAAAAAATATGTTTGTTTCAATGTATTAGTGTATGTATAAACTGAGGAATATGTATTTGTTATGAATTATATTTTATAGACATTGTATATTATATATTATTTATCGTGTACATATTATTTTACTTTTATATTATGATGATCGACATATTTTTTTTGATTTATATATAAACTAATATATTACTTTTTATCTACTTTTTGTCTTAATGAATAAATTTTAATAAAATTTGAAACATTTTTTTGTCATGTATGCGAATGTAGAAAACATACATATAAACCATTCAAAATATATGATTATGTGTGGAATTTAAACACAATAGTATGTTAAAAAGAGGCAGTGGTTTTAGAAAACACATTTCATACATTACTGTATAATGTATCAAATTAAAAATGCTACTCATGTTTTTTATGTTAATTAATGAACTATAATGTTTAGATGTGTAATGTAGAGGGGTGAATGAAATATGTTTGCAAAAATCGTGTTCCAAGGAAATGTTGATGACGATGTAAATAATTCTATAAATTAACTAAACCAATATTAGTATAGGAATATGAAAAAAAATTAATAATTTAAACTAGCTATAAAGTAAATATTTCAATGGAAGAACTCTTGAAAATATCAAATTGTACATACTCATTATTTTAAATTTTTGTTTTCTTTATTCATATTTTTAGAGTAAACTATTATTTTGCCTCTATTGTTCTCAAAACCTTACAATTATAAGTAATTGTTTAGAATTTTTTAATTATAATTAAATAAATTACAGAAATATAAAAGAAACAATAAAAAAAGGAATAATATTAGTAGTGAACATTAGAGACAATTTTTTAAGATAAGCTATTATTCATACCTAAAATATATATCAACGATTAAAAAAAATTATTTGAGATTATTTTTCAAAAAAAAAAATATTAAAAGAAGTTGGGAATCAAAAATATCTTGGAAATCTCAATGATTACTCAGGTGTAATAATTTTTTTGTAGAGTAAAATTCAATAAAACAGGTCAATTATCAAGGATTCTATTCAGAGATGGTGTAAAAAGATTGTGCATTACTATTGGATTCATATTGGAAGGAAATATATATCCATGGATAGAATGATCACTTTATTCCACTATGAATATAGTAAAAAATAACAATATTAAAATAAATTTCAATTAACATGTATCACACAACCCTATCATGTTTAAGAAAAATTAGATGGAAACGTGGGAAACATATAATAGTTGTGTAATATAAAAAATTGAATTGATAAAATTTATAAGAACTAAAATAAATTTGGAATGAACAATGAAAGGGTAGAATAGACAATTCAAGGAAATTTGAACATTATAACCTCATAAATTCAACAATGTTCACCTCATTAATATTTTCATGTAATGATCATAAGGCATTTCAAATACCTGAAATATGATAATGAATGTTAAAGAATATATAGTTTACATTTAAAAGTAAAATGAAAAGTTCTGTAAAAAATTTAATTTTAAAAAATATTTTCAATCCTACATATCTAGAATATTTTCATTTAAAAATTTATAATCATCATTGTAATATAACTTCCTTATTATTTTTCTTCCTTGTGATAATTGAAATTTTTTAACTATGTGTTTAAAGATGCATATAAATTTTTTTATCAACATTAGTGATTATGAGGGAAACCCCAGTAAATGAAATATTTTTTAAAATTTAGAAACTATATATACATTAATTCACAATTATTTATTATTGTAGATAATAGATGTAATATTAAGACACTACTGACCCAAAAAACTGATGTTATAACTACTGTAGTTTAACTCTCTTAATATTCAAGTTTTTTAATATACATGGATTAAAAAATAATAGAATGTAATGAACCATATGTTTTTTCTATTAGTTAATAATTAATATAAATGTTTTAAAATGTGAAAATAAAACATTCTATGTGAATAATGAATGAAAAATGGTAGAATAAATTAAGAACATCTGATGTTACATATGAATTATGATTCATGTGTGAAATCATCAAAATAATTCAATAAGGCGTACAATTAAATTATGATAATATTAATTGTGAAAATATTTTATTTTATGGAATATGAAAACTGGAATAATTTTTATATTATTGACCAATGATGTTAACATTGGATGTATCTATGTTGGTTTCAGAAAATGGCCCATGGTGCATTACCATAATGAGTATACTAGAAAAGGTATTAAGACAAATGTACTTAATGAGAAATTATAATATGCATGTACATGTAAGAAAATATTATTATAAATTATATAAATTGGAGAGCTATGAACTATATGCATGATGAAAGGCAATAATGTTTTACCAAATTCTGAAAAAATACAAAAAATGAGAGGACAATGTGATGGAATCAAACTACGTAAAATTTTATCAAACAAATAACATGTTAGGGTATGAAATAATTTGGAAAGTTCATAGACCATTATTTTTTATTTCTATGAAAGACATAACTGATTCGGGATGAAAACATTCTATATATAAAAACCATGAGAAGAACAATGTGGAAAAACTCTACACTATTTCATATGAAGACCTGTAATATAAGAAATTTTGAAATGAGTAACTTCAAATGTTTTATAAGAAAACATGTATTTATGTACCTATATTACATAAATTACATCATAAAAATTTCATTAATGAGAGTCTAAAATAAATCCAATCTATAAATGATTTATATCCTTCATCACTTTTGAGAAACCTAAACACTAACATTATCAATTATTTATCAAGATAAAATAATTAGAAGAATGTCACTCAATACAATGAGGTGAATTAAATGATGTTATATTTCCAATGGTTTAATGATTATAAACCAAAAAATCAGTAAAAAATATTAATTCATCATCTTCATATAATAACATTACTATTGAATGAATTTAGTCATGGTACTATACCTCAATAACATGCTTTACTCTGACATCACAAACCTCTGGATTATACCTATAACCAACTACATAGAGGTAGAAATTTGTTTTTTAATTACTTTAAATAGAAATTTCCATGAATTATATTAAGGAATTATATCTTTATTAAATAATATATGCTACATGGCATCTAGTGATATGACGTTGACTAGTTTGATCACACTTTCATCCACATTACAAGTTTTTTACAGAAACACTTATTTAAGCATCAAATTATCATGGCCCATTTTTCCTTGAAAATTTTACAATTTAATGTATCTTTATAATTATAATATTTAGTTTAAAAAAATTATTTTTCTCGAAAAGGATCTAAAAAATGTGAAGGTGAGAACAACCTTTCCACATTCTTCACTATCATTTTTTTAATATTTAACCAACAAGACATTTGGGTTTAGTATATTTTAACAAATAAAATTAGGGGATATTTAACAAAATGTCTCAAATTGAACTATGAAAAAAAAATATATGAATAAATTAGTTAAAGATGTTCTATATGAGTAAATCTAAATTTAAAATTGATTAAATAAAATAACTTATATTATACATCTAGGATCAGAGAAAAATATTGAGATGGTGCCTCGAAAAATTGATAAAATTCATGGAAATCAATCATATGAAGAGGGAATGAGACAAAAATATTAAATGATAGTAAATAACGATTAGATCTTTGTAAAGTAACACATAAAATATGAATATGTTTTTTAATAGTAGTACAAATTTCTATGGTTGTTATGTGATTTGAAATGGGAGAAATCGTGATCCATATCGATTATGTGGTGTGTGGGTCACTATTTGTGAATGGATGTAGGGTTTTGGTATATGATGAAAACAGATGTGGGATTATGTAGAGAATAAATAAGAACTATGATGATAATAGACAATTTAAATCTTGTAATTGGTAATATCTATAATAATGAGGGATAGATATTTAAATGAATTTCTTGCAATGTTTTATATAAGTGAACAAAAATAACAATATTTTATCGTGCTAAGAATGTAGAAAATCACGAATTGTCATAGTGAGGCTAAAATCAGGAGTGAATCAATATTGGATGCACCAATTGTTGCATGAAGGATGATAATTAATGAAGAAACAAAGTGTTACAATTAAGGATCATGAGTGGAAGTAGATGCATGAACAAAATAGAGAGAAGTGAGGGGACTGGGGTAGAATGATATTGGAAGAATCCTGGGGTATAAGTTTGAGAACATGTGAATAGGTAGGTTAAAGATATATGATGGACATGGAGTAGGAGGAGGTAGAGAAGCTGGAGGTGGACGCAGGGAAAGGATTAACGGATTGAGAGGGATGATTGTCCACAAGGGAACATTTTCGAGAGAAGGGATCATAGGTAAGAGAAGAGTTATGTTAGGGAGATAAAAAAAATTTAGGACATGTTTCCATGGATATCTTTTTCCCATGGATATATTCAATCTTTATCTATGGTTTTCAAATAACTATGGTTATATATCAACCTATATCCATGACCAAATTAGACTATGGCTATAGTTTTATGACTATAGGTCATTTTTCTAGTAGTGGTAATACATAAGTTAAATAATTGATACTATAAATGCATTCATAACATATAATCCCGCATCATAGTATGATAATAGTATAGAAAGGTATAAGGGATAAATAAATGCCTACCATAACTGTAAAAATTGTCTAATGTGATTAAAAAGGGTAACCACTATCAAGATGGAACTCCTAGAATTGTCATCTGTTATGTAAAACTATGCTCCACATCCACCTAGTCCACCCATAACTCTAATGAAAGTCCTATTAATAGGATTAAACATAGACCATGTAGGTAGAGACCATGTAGGGGTGAGGATAAATATAACTATCAGGGCACACTAAAATCATCAATGAAAAATCATTAACTATGTAGTCGAATAAAAATCATCAGAAATGGAAGAACAAAAAAAGTATCCTAAATATTATTAAAGGTAAATAAAAAGCCTCATGGTAAGACCACATATTCACTAAAATCCTAGGTTTCTTATTGTATCACAAAGGACACATTTTTATGAGTGAATATGCTCATCAATTATAAATATATTGAATTCAATCATACGAGAGTTTTCAATCATCAGGGCTTTCCATAAAGAACTAAAAAATAGAACACACAAAATGTCATTAAATAAGTATAGGATCACATCAAGTGACTATGGGATATACCTAACCTTATTTTTTGTAATATACTAAGAAGGGGATCACACAACCTCAATGTAATAAATTTTATACCTGACCCAACCTTGGTATAAATGATTGAAGATCACAACTCAAGCCATGTAATGGGATTATTACATTATCCAAAACTAAACCGTATAGGGGATCTATCATCCTATTATTAGGATGAGATACCTCATTGTAACCTCTTGGGGATGGACCAAGGTATTTCAACCACACAGATACTGATAATTGGATGATGGAAGAAAGGTCTCTAATATTTCATGGAAAAAGTACACCGTGAATATAGGGAATACCTAGTGAGACCCAATAATCCTTGACCAACCTATATTGGTGTTTGTGTATGTTATCCCATGACCATGTTCTTTGGTTATGAACATGTACTCTATCTTTGTTTTTGTGCACCTAGTCATGCCCATGCACGTGTAATCGGTGGTATACATCGAGTTATCAACTAAAGGACCACATGGTGTGTGACTGATTCACATGTCTGTGTGATATTTATCATCATGTGTAAAACCTATCCTCCATATGTGGGGGTCAACATGGAATGTGTTCATCAGAACTGCACCTCATGTATTTATAACGTTTTAGAAACTCCTTTACACATAGATTTCTTTTCCCATGATTCCACAACCAATAACATCACATCATCTTTCATGAATCAAGTATTTGTGTTGAACAAACCTTCACTATCACCGACGACTGTATTCTGGTCACTATCCACAGAGAGATCACAACATGTCACACCTTGTCTCTGAAACTCAAAATCCCATGAATATGATCTCCTTCAATCTATTATTCAAATTCCATCATAACTGTCAATATTATATTGCACATTAGATCCTAAATATGACCCATAAAAATGATCGATTTTTTCAACAATTTACCATACTCTAATTTATTACTAAATATATAGGAAGCATTAGCCAAATCACTAAACCATAATTCAATAACAATCCTTGAATTAATTTTTTAATGGAATTAATTCATTCTCATCATAGTGAAATAAAAAATTGTGAATTATATAAAAAAATAAATTCCTACTATTAAATGTGGTTAATCTATATTGAATAACAATTCTAGATCATTGTCATTGGTAGGATCCAAGAATTCCATCAGTGATGACCATCTCTTTGATAGGTCGATTGTTGAAGTCCAAACTCATTTTCATCCACCAATGATATCCTCCATGGTCCTCTCCAATCTATAGGATTGTAAGAATAATATTAGAATTTTTCCATATTCATTATTATAAAGAGAATAAATATATTTCATCCATTCAATAGATAATAAATTATTCAATTAAAATATTTTTCTATTATTCTTCAAATGACTTCTGTTAAAAAAACACTTGATGCGTACAAAGATTATGTTACACATTTAATAAATATAAAAATATGTATTTAACATAAGTATCAATTTTATCATCTAAGACACCAATAATTATATATTCCATTAATTCTTAAAAACAATGCTCACACAGTATTAAAAAATTAATATTTTTAATATATCAACTCTGAGGCTCCACAGACCCCATAATCCTACACTTACTCCATTCCTAACTCCAAAAAAATTCTTTAATATATTCCACATTGATACAGGGATAAAATAGAGTTTTTACAATTAAAATCAATATCATACCCTCAATCATGCATATAAATATTTCAATAATTAAACTTGGCTTGATTTTTTTATACATTTATTTCTAGGGTAATCTTGATTTTTAAATGAAATTAACATTATTTGATAAATATTATAAAAATAAAATAAGTTGATCAATACGAATCAAACATAAACAATGATAATAGAATTATTAAATTATGAAACATTTTATAACATTCATTGGAATAACACAATCAAGAATAAATAAGGATTTATTTAAATTGTATATTCTATGTGGTCACTATTTTGCATTACTTTTATTAAAATTAAATTTCGTAGATGGAGAAATAAAGATTATCAAAAACTATAAAAAAACATAATCAAAAAACATTGATAAGGACATAAAATGTAAATTCAAATGTAACTAATAACAATGATGGATGTACCTAAATAATATTTTTACCATTAAATGTTTATACAATCAGTGCCTAATTTAATAAAAAACACTCCTATAATTCACTTTTTAAAATATGTCATCATATTAATTCAACACCTCATAGTCCCATATTTCACACAACCACCGTTTTACCATCATAAAATGATTTACCTTTTTGGAGTGATGATCTCAACAAATTATAAACTTTATTAGCATATACATAGTTTCAATTATTATCAACATGTCATCATTTATGAGGAGTCATTTAATATGAACATATATACATGTCATCTATAAACTAAAAATCAAGAAATTATAATATAATAAAACTAAATTTAAATAAATTTCAAAATCTATGCCTTATCAATCAAAATAAAATATATAAAAAATTGAACAAAAAATGAACAATATTACCCTGAAAGACATAAACCAACAAAACATAAAATTAATTAACAGAACTAAACTAAATACAACTAAACCATAAATTGAGTAAACTATAGAAACATGTATGAATAAAATCTAAATCATATGTCATATTAAATTAAACTAGAACAACTGAACCAGGAATTAAATGAAACGAAAATGAACAAAATTGAAATAAACCCAACAAAAATAATGTAATCAAAATAAGCATGAACCTATCATTGAAAAAATAAACTATATCATATAAACGTAAAATATCTTGAATTAATTAAATTTATCCATAATTAAACCCAAAAAAAAGATGAATTGTGTCTAAACATGTTGAATTAAAGTAAACCAATATTCCTCAAACTAAACTCACCCATATATATTTGAGCCCATAAAAAATAAACTGGATCCAATATAATAATAAAATAACTAATATGAATATAGATTAACCAAAACAAAAAAACAAAATTAAATTACGTTTGAATGATTATAGCTTTCCTCATACATTTCTGTGAAGTTTATATTGATTGGTTTTGATAATTTTCATTTTAATATTAGTACAATGAATTATCTTTTTCAAAAATATATTATTATTCAAGAATTATTTTTTACATTAATGTTTAGTGTATGGGGTGGTATTGATCACTGAAATTCATATGCCTTTAGTAAAACTGTTTTGATAGAGAAGAATGAAGAAAGATGAAACCTCTATAAACGAACAAACAAATAAATATATTTTAAGTCCTATTTTGTTACATTTAAATGTTAATATCTATTTTATTACAAAATATTCCATTTATATTGGAAATATTGTGATTTGGAGTCCCTTGATGTGGAGTAAGCTGAAAATATTTCTCATAACCTTCACTTGATCAAGATATTATTAGATGAACACCAAGGTAGAGTACATTTTCATATATGGAAGAGTATTTTTTCCACTAGGTATTGGACCGCTATAGTAATCCCTAATATTTTTTGTGGAGAAAACTATTAAATGACTCATGAAACGGTTGTGAATGATCATGTATATTAAATAAAAGACAAAAAATAATCATAAAATAAAGTGAATAAATTTAAAAGGACAACTAAAAATCTATAAAAATAATTATAGCCTTATATTCATCAATTTCTCCAGAGACCTAGCATTTTTTATACATGTATGTCAAAAATGTGTTTTTTATATGGTGCACCAGGAAATGGAGATGATAGTCCGAGTAGTGGTCGAGATGATGACTTATTTGGTGATGGTGATGTCAATGGTGGTGGTGATAATAATGGTTATGGTGACGGTGATGGTTACGGTTATGGTTATGGTGATGATGATGTTGATGGTGATGAGTACATTGGTGATGATGGTGATGATACTAATTGTAGTGGTGGTCAGGTGGGAGAGTTGGACCTCTATATTTTTTTCGATATTTTTGAAATATGATTTTTGATGATTGAATAGTATTTCATATATTTTTTATTATATTCTTTTCTGTTATCATCAAATAAAAAGTAAGATATTTAATATATCATATGTTTTACGTGTGTATGGGTGTGACTTTAGGGTCCGGATAGTTTGGGGAAAGGGTTTTTGCTTGTTGTGTTCCTAGTGGAAGGTTGTACCAATTCTTCATATAACCATGGGTATAACGTTATACAAATAAGACTTTGTATACATTGGAATAAGGATATTTTAAAGGGTTATATTAGTGATTTACTTAAAACTATTAGTATAGGGATACCCCCACACCATATTACCCAACAGTTTGGGGAACCATTACTATAGGAAATACTAATGGTTCCCTACCCTCAATGAATGGTTTGGAAACAACGGTATAATATCCTATTATAGAAGTGAACCTTGATAGAATAAATGATACCTAGATATGTCGATATTAGTAACCTACTTGGATGTCTTCCTCGTTTTTCTCATTCAAAGACTAAATATTTACCCAATGCATTGAAGAGATATTTCATGCTCGCCTATTTTCATGATCTATATCAGTATTTCCTATCATAATCTATTATAATAAAGTATGTTATCATCATAAAACATATTTAAGATTAAAATTTTAAGAGAACCTAAAACACTATTTATACCCATATGAAAAACCAATTCCATTTTCAAATAAATATAATAGGAAAAATATTTGTTCATTGAAACACATAAAAAATAGAAATTCACAAAAGAAAGAGACTATGATATTCTTTGAAACCCCATTATAACATATAGAATATGTTTTATGATGAATCGCAACTACAATTAATGAGAAATACAGTCATGAAATATACGTATACAGAATATTCTTTTGAGCATTGGTAAAAAAATGAGATGTATAGTAAATTCTAGAAAAATTCATTTTTATTCATTTTTAATGAAATTCAAATTCATATGTAAATGACATTTAAAAATATTTGATTTAAAAAAAGAATACACTTGGAACAATTTTAATAACATGGATATAGGGGGGAAATGTTTTAATGGAATACATTAAGACATTGTTTTAAAAGAAAATATCTTACCTCAAGTATTGACTTGTACAATATGTATGTCTACCCACCGGATTAATAAAATAATATTAGTTTTATTATTTAGTAAGATAATTTTTTATGTTCATTACATTACCATTGTTTACATTTTTTCATTTAATAGCATGTTTTATTTATATATTAAAATGGTTAAAGTTCAAGTTTGATATTTTGAGGATGATCAGTTCATAACCTCCAAAAAACATTGGTGTGTTGAATGTGGTCAAAGGGGTTAAGGGTAGATTAACTCCATTATCCTAATCATGTTATAATTATAATATTAATACTATACTTAATATTTTAAAATAATCCATTTATGGTGTTCCTGAAAAACCATGTTATTTAATTGAGATAGTTGTCCATACATATACATGAAAAACATTTTAATTTTTTCTAATGTGTGGAAGATAAATATATTAAATAATACTTTACTTTTTTAGAATAAAAAATATGTTATATAGGTCATATTTATTCATTATTTCTATCCTTATGATCATTTTTGTAAGGTGGTGATGAAAAAGGAACCACATCGCTTCATGGAGGCAGTATTTCCCATGTTTGCATTAGCACTGTTATCAATTTATAATGGATAGAAAGGTTAAAAATGTAATTAATACATTATCTTAAACAAAATTATATTTTTTTTCATATATATTCTATATATTCATATTTTCCATCATTTTACCAATCCGTATAATCCAATGATGAAAATCTAAAAACGTTGATTCATAGTGGTGGTAGTCCACACTTATGCATGTGTGATGCTTTCATTTCACTTTGGATAGAAAAAGAGATGGAAATAGAAAAAAATAATAATAATAAAATTAAGATATATTAATTATAATAATGATATTATTTCTCCATGGTTATATATTAGTTTATAGATGTAGAATAAGAAATAAATTTGTAATTAGTCTGTTAAGACTTCTACCTTCTACTCATATATCTCACATTGGTATACACATTAAACCTTCAAATATTGGTATTTATAGAATAAAAGAAACTATAGTACATGGGGAGGTATGTAGGGAAAATATTTGGGAAGTAATTTCATGAACTATAGTTCTTGAAATGTGTGAGGAAGGGAAGAAAAGAGGTTCCCTTCGATAAGTGAGGGTAGTGACACCCTTGTAATTATTAAAAGATTTATAATAATAATAGGTCACACTCATAGTCAAGTGGCACTTAAAAAACAAAAATTATAATATAATTTAATATTTTTTAAATGTAATTATATAATTAGAATTTATATATTATTCATTTAGCCTTATCACTTAGTTGTTCACCTTAATTAACTAGATTTTCCCTTTTACCATGGTAACATAGTTTTACAATGGTTACTATTCATAAATACCAA
This sequence comes from Viscum album, assembly GCA_963277665.1. NCBI lineage: Eukaryota > Viridiplantae > Streptophyta > Magnoliopsida > Santalales > Viscaceae > Viscum > Viscum album. The sequence continues at coordinate 823,157,770 of OY728141.1, read as the reverse complement.
AAAATGAAACAAAAATCATCAATAAATTTGATAATATTGATTCAAAATTTTTAATCCTATATTCATGCTTCAATTTTTATAATTTATATTAATTATTTTTAATATAAGTGTGAAAATTGCAATGAAAAATATTTTTAAAAAAAAATATCATTATAAGCATAAAAATAAACTTCTACAAAAATTAGTTATAACATTGATTAATATGAAATTATTGAGAATATTTTTAATAAAATGGATCTTAATTTACTATAAAAATCCTAAAATGTAATTATAATTTTAAATTACATTATTTAATGTAAGGAAATTACAGTTCGAAAAAAATCATCATTTTTCAATACTCACTAAAAAATTAATCTTTTCATAAAGATATCAAAAATTCTTGCTAAGATATATTTTAATTGTTGATTCAGAATATGAATTCATTTTTTAAATTTAATTTATAAAATTATGTAATTATTCTTTTAAAAAAATTGTAATTTTTAGAAAACAATTTAGTTAAATAAAATTATTTTTTTCAACTAAAAACTTTTGTAAAATTATTTATAAAACAATGATGAATATTAATACCTAAAATTATTACTTATAAATCATAATATTGATTTATTTTTAGGATTACCTATACTTTTAGATTCTTCCTCCTGTAGAAATTGTGTCCTCGCAATTTTATTCGCTACTTAAACAAGTTAAGGTTTTACCCTCATACCAGTTTCTAATTCCCATGTTGATTCATCAATATTGTGATTCTTCCATAAGACATTACATTTTGAATTAATTCATTTCATCATCTCATATATGATAACCAATGTTCTTGTCACCTTATCTAATAAGAAAACATAATTTGTATTTAACCTCTAATATATCTCTATGTTTTTCATCATGAATAACATAAGTGATTCTTTAAAAAGATTGTAAGATGGTTGAATTATGGTCTCTTACCAGACCAAAGTTCTTATCCAACCACTAAGGTCATATTTCTATTCAATGTGTAAGCTATTATATTCAAGGTATCTAACCAAATTCCCCTTTTCATTTGTATTTGGATCTTTATAGTATGATATTTATCTCATAGTGTTTGATTCATTCTCTGAGTTATTTATTTATTCTCGAGTCCCTAGAACAATATTCTCAATCCCAATTCCATTATTCTCATATGTTTTATGAGATTTATTTCTAATGTATTCCCACCTATTGTTGGTCTAAATAAATTTTAACATTCCTTCACACACTTTCACTGCTTAAATATTCCACTGAATAAATGCATGAAACAAATCGAAATTACTATTTAAGGTGTATTCCTAGATATTGCAAGTGGAATCATATATGATGGCCACTATGTACTATCATGACCCAACACATGAAGGGGTTTGATCCAAAACTACCCAATACTACCTCCATAGTCCAAGGGTGGCGATTATTAGCAAAGGAACAACAAAATCCGGGATCCCTTTTCTTAACAACCAATACACACACACAGCCAACTCAATGCAAAAGGGTAGAAGGAGTGGAAAAAAAGATGAAACACTTATATAAATACTCAAATCCTACATAAATTGATAAATATTACAAGTATTATAAATTAATATGAAATAAAAATGTGTAAAATACATTCCCAATTATAAAAGTTCCACAACATGGCAGTAACTGATAATTTAAAATATCTATAAGATTCCTGCACTTGGATCCCATCATATGACCACTATACATAGTCTAAGCACTTGTATCCCTAAAATCCATTTAATTCACGATCAACCTATCCATAATCATCATATGAAATGACACATAGGGGAAAATCCCATTCAGGGGTGAGTATAAAAATACATAGTAAGAAACCCTGGAAATGGAAAGGGTGAGTCGTTGAACATACACTCGAGAGGAAAGTACTATATATAACAATGTATAGTATAATATTAAAGCTAACCCCATCAAGAGAGTGAAATTAAACTGATCCAAACACAAGGATCTATATATTGTGAGAATATGAATTTATCATCGAGTCTACACTTCCACTAGTGAGAGAGTTGACTCATCCATCCATGAGAACCAAGACACCGAAAGAATCTAGCATACCTCGCATGTCTTTGCCTCTTCTAGAAGGTGAGTAACCAAAACCCAAGAGTGGGTACTGAAATAAGATATATATATACACACACACACACACACTCAATCAAAGGTTCCCAAATGAGAGAGTAATGGGATCTCCATCTCACGACACTGTATAGGAAAAGACCAACCAACTGTTCCATGAGTATCAATAAACGATTCCCATTACCCAACACTTCTTCCCTGAATACCCAAATCAAAGGGACATAATAATCACACAATGATATTATACACTTTTGGCATCTCTGTCTCGGCAAAATCATTATAGGTCATGTCACAAGGAAGTGTATCGTTGGGGAAAGTGTCCCTCTTACTTGTAAATCAAAAGGTAAGTAAAACCATGTATCATCACTGATATTCATAGAATATAGGTCATGCATCAATGTTGAGAATGCCTTCCCACCATGACTGGAGGGTCCAAATCTAGTTTCTTTGAGGACCCATTCCCAACTCAGCTGGATGGTTCCACAGAGAATAGGTAAAGGACCCATGCCCTACTGAGTAAGAGGGTAAAACTATAGTTTCATTGAGGAACCATGCCCATATCAGCTAGAGGGTTCCAATCGGAAATAGTCGAGGACCCATTCCATGCCCAGATGGAGGGTTCCACTCTAGTTTCATCGAGGACCTATGCTCATCCCAGTTGGAGGGTTCCACTCAGAATAGGATGAAGACCCATGCCCATCCTAGCTGGAGGGTTCTACTCTAGTGTCATCGATGACCCATTCTTATATCGTCTAAAGAGTTCCACTCAAAATACTCTTATGTAATCACCTAAACTCTACTATCAGTAAGAATCACCTCAGATATGCATCATGTCTGGAACATCAAATGCCTCACTCGAAGTATCACACATTGTATCTCAAAAGCCACTATAGAGGGAAAAAATGCATTATATTTGGAAAAGACATAGGATAGGATACTGGTGGGACATAATTTAAGTTCTAATGGACATCTGAGTGCTATAATATTCTTAAAATGGTAGACAATGTTTGTTAGGACATAAGACATGTGACCCCACCTCATTACATGTTCATGTACATAGCCATACTCTAGTACTGAACGTTGAAGTAGTACCACTAGAAATGCCATTGTACTCACAGAGTACATGGAAAATCTGGACAAAAGTTTGATGATCACATGATGCTCATCTTTTTTCCTATGTAAAAATATTAATTCTACCTATAGGTCTCCTCCAAAGGCCTAGGTTTACAAAACAAATTTACCCGTCATGATTCTTGTGAAAATATAGAAAAGATAAACTATCTATTCGCTCAAAATGGACTTCCATTGAAGAATATGCATCTCTTATCATCGCACACAAATGGTTCTTCATGAGTCCCATGTCCAAATCCTAGAACACATCACTAGGATCTCATTGTTTCAATCGCCACTGTAAAAAACATGGGATTAGATATTCATTCATCCAAAACGAAATCCCGATGAAAACGTCACATTTCACTTCAAATGCCCAAATCGTGCCTCATGGGGCTCATTCATCAATTTTTTTAAGCACCAAATATTTTTCTTGAAATGTGAACCTTAATTTTAGATTCATAAGGCCGATGACAAAACCTAAATTAGATGTTGTATGAATATGTTATAGCGGATCATTGTTGTAATAATTATTATTATTATAATAAATTATTATTATTTAATAATTTCAGTGGCTCGATCCACGAGACTAAAATATAAATTTCCAAAACCTACCACAAAAGAACTTCCTCAAATGTAGGATCGTGTTGCTACATTTGACTTAAGAAATGGACACCCAGTTTATAAGTTACAGAGGTTTGAAGTTTCCCCTCCCCGAAGGCCTGCCTAACCTAGACAGCTGTAACACCCCAGGTAAATAAAAAGTATGACATTTTCACATTTATCCATATTTTTTAATATAAAATTAATATAACTTTAAAGGGGACTCTATGCTGGATGGTGTACCCAACACGCAACAACGAGTTTCTTGGGAATCTTACGTTGCACTCTAATAATAAAATAATATTATTTTAAATAGTAGTTAACGCCAAGCTGTTGTAATGGCGGGAATGAACATAACTAACTAAAAAATGATTATATATGTTTTCCAAATATTTTTACTTTTTACAATAAATGATAGAGGATTAAAAATGTGAATGAATCCAATTTTAAGTGTAAACATTCTAATATTCTTTAAAAGGTCGATTAACTACCTTTTGATGGATAACCTCTTTTAAATACACTTTTTGACAATTTTATGTGTTATATCTGACAAAATAAAATTCTTCTTTAGAATTAGGACATCAAAATTTACTTTGTTTAAATTTTTTGTATTTTTCCGAAAAAGTTCAATTTTTAATGAATAGTGAAAAATGTTGTATTTTAATTCAAAACCACTTTTTAATATCATTTATTTATATGAATAAGTATATTTTGAATTGGTTTTAAAGTGAAATTAGAATATATTTTTACCATTTAATCCAATAGTGGTCGTTGGAATTAATTTCACTTTGAAATCGGACTTAAACTAGTGTCAATCTATTGATACATTTTGTTTCATAAAAACACGCTATTTGTTTTAACAGCGGGAATTAATTATTAAATTAATTAATGCAACTTATATGTTTTGAATTTTGTATAATAGACCTCATTTTTTAATTTGGAATATCAAATATAGCTTTGGGTGAATTTTTGGTAATATTCTAAAAAACATCAATTTTTGATGAATAGTGAAACCACTAAGTGGTACTTATAAAAAATTGATTTTTCTGTTTAAATGAAATTTTGCCACCTTTGTGTTTTGAATTTCAAAAATCTGACATACATTTTTTTTCATTAAGAAGTAAAATTTGGTTCAATGGGATTAAAATAATTTTTTGGTGAATAGTAACTTATTAAGTTTTTAATCGCGATTAGAGGTAATTAGTGTAGTTTAAGGTAAGCATAATGTTTTAATAAAATTAAATGACCTAGAAACATGTCCTGCACTCATTGGATGTGTCATGTACGACCATGACAATCCATGGGTCAACTTGGGGACCCCAGGGAGCCACTTTGGTTGGGAAATGACATAAATAACTTTTTATTTAATGTTAAAGTAAAAATGACACAAACATGAGATGTTTTACTAAAATAGTTTTTACATGTGGTTATACAAGTCAGATTTTTGAATATAAATATTCATTATAAAGATAAAATGATTTCCCACATCATAGTATTTTTTTATAATTTTTTGAAATTAATGAAATTAAATTTTGTATGACACCATGATAATGTAGCGATGACCTCATTATTTAACGATTTAAATAAAATGGAATGATAATGTAATATCTAGGACCTAAACATGTCCAAGACATATTGGATTGGAGGATTTCGAACCCCTATCACCTTATCCTCGAAACACATAAATGTGGGACCTTTAAAATCCTAAAATCATTTGAAAATAAAGTATCCTTTTATCACTTTACAAGAGTTCCCCTCCTCTATCCTTATAAAAGGCCCCCACCTCTACCTCCTTACCCACACCTATCAAGACTTTGGCTCGGCAAAACCCTGACCATTGCATCTCTCCACATCCCTCTCTAACTCCTTTAAGCCTCACTTTGGGCAGAATCCTTTCCAAGGAAGCCTTTGAGCTCAAATCAAAGGAAGTTACCCGATTTAAAGGTAATGTCTTCACCTGTGTCCTTTTGTTTTATTTTGCTTCTCCAACCCCCTAAACTCTTTTTATTCATTTATTTTGTAAAAAATAAAATATCATAAATATACTATGATTTTGTTATAAGAAATATTAGAGCTACACTTACAAACACCTACATCTAATGGTTAATGAACATACTGTTTCCGTGGATGGCGAATTTCTGCCTCCCGAAATGATGATTGTTCAACATTATTTTAACACCTTCAAAGGTGGCCATTAAGATAAAAATATATTTATATATGATATATAATATGTTTATGTTTTCCTTAAGTTTCTGTATTTTTCATTTATGGAATACCTTTATGGTTTCCATTATGGGTAAACGCAATATCTTCATTTTAGGAAGTGTGGACTACCGCCCCCTCAAAGTGATTTGATTTGTTAATGCCATATGTGGGACGTATAAAGGATGGAATTAATGGTATTAAATATGTTATGATACTTGAATTATAATATACCTTTATATATTTATTATTTCATTTAATTGAATACAAAAAAAATGAAATGAAAGTAGTGTTCATGCATACGTACGGCTTACCGTCTCCATGAACGGTACATTTCATTTCTTATCTCCAAATGTTATGTACTATTTTAAGTACATATATATAATTTATATATATGTAATATATTACATTTAAATTATGGGTATAATTCTTGTAATTATAGTATATATATCTCTCATTTTGTTTTAATTCCATTAATATGGCAAAAAAATGAAAGTAGCGTTCATGCGTACGTACGGCCTACCGTCTCCATGAACGGTGCTTTTAATTTTTTATCTCCAAATGCTATGGAATAGTATAAAAAGAATATATACTGGATATATATGATATTTAAAACATAAATACTATTCTGGAGATGATGTGCCTATAATTGCATGGAAAATTATTTTCCAACAAGTTTAATTTTTACTCACGTACTGAACATCGACAAAAATGTCTGGTACGAACTCACATTATTAACCAGTTATTATAACATTATAATATGTGATATGAACTGAATAATAATATTTAAAGGAGGTCCTTAAGAAATTATAAATTGACCAAATTTTATTATTCAGGAGATTAAAGAACGACTGGGTCATGTTGGACACGAGGTAAGAGATCCTACTCCTCTCTTTCTTTTTAAGTACACTCTTTTATGTCATTCCTTTTAAGACCATCTTTATTATTATTGGGATGTTCTTTTATATTAATCCTACTATAATTTTTATTTTCATATGGTGAGAGATAGTATTTTCTCTCATCAATCCATTTTGGAAGTTTTCAGTGGCGCCGTTAGGCTGCCGAATTTTCGTAAAGGATCCTACCCCTCTCTTTCTTTTTAAGTACTCTCTTTTATGTCATTTATTTTAAGCTCATATTTATTATGTTTGGGGATGTTCTTTTATATTCCTCATACTGTAATTTTTATGTTCATATTATGAGAGACCCTATTTGATCTCATAAATCCATTTTTTTTATGTTTTAAGTGGCGTCGTTAGGCTGCCGAGTTTTCATAAGGGATTTTTCATCTCACTTTTATTCCTGTGACATTTATGCTATGTTTTCCACAATTTACTTTGAGTGGAGTATGCACTGCCCATCATTATACATTTTGTGTAGTATAATTTCATTTATGGTTATTTACACTTTCATGGTATGACCCTTTTTCCATGGGGTGTACGTTTCGAATGTTACCCAACTCGATAAGGGGACCTTTCAGCCTCCTCTTTTTAAAATAATTCTTTTGTTATGTCTTTTATTTCACATGATATTATGTTGGGATATGTTCTTATGTATATTTATTTATGTAAATTTTATGTCCAAGTGATGAGATATCCTTTTTATCTCTCATCAAATCATTTTATAAGTTTTGATGTGACGTCGTTAGGCTGTCGAATTTCTGTAAGGGAACTTCTTAACCCACTTTCAATTCTTTTGGTTAAACCTCTAATTCTTGATTTTATTATGCCAATATTATGTGTATAATCTCTATGTTGAAGTTTCCACAAACCTTTGTGTGGATATACTATTTCTACACATAATCATCTCATTGATAAATTCTTATGTCATTTAGACGAACTTGTATCGGAAATCATAACTCAATCTCATTTCATTGAGTTAATATCTATGTAATTGGTTTTGATTTTCCATGATTATGTGTGAATGAACTCTGATTTTTTTACACTTAATATCCACTTATATTTTTTGTATTCGTATTTGTCACACATAATAATATAATTGATTTATCCTTAATCTAAGGATACCGACTTTGTAAGGGACTTCATCTCAATCTCCTTTCATTGAGGCATATTTAGTTGTACACACAAATTTCTTTTATACGGTGTATAAACCCCTTTGACTTTTAATTTTATTCAAAAGGAATCTTTTTATACGAAGCGTTTTACTAAACGACAAAAACGAATGTTTCTTTTAACGTACGCGGTGACAACGACCTTTTCCGCCTTCGCGAGTATTATGTGGTCTTTGGCTTCCTCAACAAGCCATAATGTTTTTTAAAATGAAATAAATACCATATACTCTTTTATGTATGTTGGTATTGAAAATGGTTTTTATAAAGGATTTGTTATGTTGATATATTTAAGTGATATATTTTGATCAAAATGTGGAAATGTTTTCTTTCCATTATATTTGTTTAATGTCTTATGATTTTATAATGGTACTTGGACATTATGACGGGTGGTGCTATGAATACCAGGACGGGTGGTTACGTTATAACCTCCAATGCATTGGGTATGGAAGTTGGTCATATGGATATTCCATTAAGTATGTGTGTAAGTCAATCGTATGGCTATTCCATTAAGTATGTGTGCAAGTCGACCGTATGGTTATTCCACTTAAGTATGTTTATGTCCCAAGTTACCATTATATGTTATGTGATCTTTATATGGGTTTTATGGTAATCTTTTGGTTACAGAAGGGTAAGTAATGAACTTTTATTCAGTGAATAGTTTTTACTACTTTGAAAAGGTGAAAATGATTACTTTGATAAAGTATACATGGTTTACTTGTTGTTTTGAAAAACTAACAGTTTTTATTCTTTGTGTATCCCTTATTGAGCCTTTTTATGCTCATCCCATGTTTTTTTGAAATTTTTTTCATAGGTCATTACATTGAATAGGGGTCAAGGATGGGATCAATGAAATGTCAGGCTATCTAAAACAAGGAACTAGACATGACTCTTCTGTTCAAGAGTTTTAATTTTGTGGAAAAAATTGAAGTTGGCTAGATGTGTCTACTTTGTAATCTTTTAAATGTAATAGTTATGTCCTAATTCTCTAAAACTCTAAACCTGAAAAGATACTCAATGTGTAATCTTGTAATAACTCAAGATTAAGTAATGTTTAAGTCTGGGGCCTTATAGTTGGTATCAGAGGTCGGTTTAGATAACTTTAGAGGTTAGGGTATCCTCTAAGCATATGTGACATTACCATAATGGTTAGGATTTCAGAAAGAGTCCTAGTTTTAGATAAAGTGAATGAGTAAGTATATATTAGTGTTTATCTTCCTCATTAGTACATGATGGTTTTGTTGATATACTCACACTGACATTTCTGTTTTTAGTGAATGGATGGATCTAGCAGGCACCAAAGAGACAACAGGTTTGAAGGAAACGGTGGTGGTTCTCCGATTAAGATACTAGATAAAATGGGGGATTCAATGAGGAAACTCGTGGTTGTTCTAAACCAACTATCAAGGAGTCATGATCAACCACTTGTACCTTGGTATGTTCTGTAATGCATCATGTATGAGATGACCAATCGATGTGGAAGTTCAGGTAATAATTATAAAAGTAACCATTAGGGTTTATATGATCCTTACTTTTGAGGTAATTAAGGGTTATTATATGGTATGAAGGAAAATGAAAGGCATGAGATAAACATAAGGTTAAAATATGTTATGATTATTTTTGAAAATTTTATCTTGTTTTGGGGAATGCTTTAAGAATTATATAGTTTTGGAAAAAGGACAACACGCAGACCGTGTGACAACCCATCGCGTCAGACAAAGCTACGGGAATCGAACCCACAACCAAAGTGCGACTGGTATTTATCGCCTACCACTAGACTACGTGAAGTCCCTGGTTAGTTTGAATAATTCTTTTTAGTTACATGATTTTAGGAATAAAGACTAAGTTTATTTTGGGTTATTTATGAAAATGATTAACCTATCATGGAGGATATGTGATTAGGTTAATTACTTTTAAATACGAGACATTAAGAGAAACTGATGTTGTTTGGAGATAAATGTTACGATTTAACTTGGAAGACTATGTGAATAAATCCTTCAAATATTTGGGTTTCAATCTTAGTTTGGTTTTCTTTGAAGAATTTTAAGAACAAATTGTTTATCAAATGGTCCTCGTTGAACTTTAGGTTTTGTTGGAAAAATTTTGTAGATTAAGAATAGATATTCTTTTTATAAAGGGTTATCCTTTTCTGGATTATCTGATCTTGTACTAACCTTTTTTGTTTTAGTTTTGGGTAAACTATAAAGACATGGAAAGTATATAGTTCTCTTTTGTTGATTAGGTGATTCTCTAGAAGTTGATTATAGTACTCTTAATGCGAACAAGTCTTGCTAAATACTCATCTTTTGGAGAAAATATGAGTTTGATTAAGGAATCTAGTAAAATTTGAAAGTCTACGTGACAAGTAAGTATGTTTCATTATGATTTAGTTAAGATCAAAAATAAATTCCTCAATGAAAAGTAACTTAAAACAAAAATGTTGTCTGTTAACTTTTCTTACTGGGGAATAGAATACCGTTTAACCCATCACAAGTTTGTGATTTTCTTATGGTTAACTTTCTCCTAGACATGTTTACTATCACTCTCCATCAGAACATGACCCTTTTTTTCCTCCATGTTCATATTTTCATACGTGGAATCCTAGTATGGGTTAACTCGGGTGACCTTTGTACTTATCATTCTTTATTTTAAAGTGATTGTTTTACTGACTCTTGTTCCGATGTGGGATTTTCAATGAAGTTTCCAAGCCCAATTTTAAAATTGTGAGGACGCAATTCCCAAAAGGGGGGAAGGATGTAACACCCCAGGTAAATAAATAGTATGACATTTTAACATTTATCCATATTTTTGAATAAAATATTAATATAACTTTAAATGGGACGCTATGCAAGATGGCGTACCAAACACGCAACAACGAGTTTCTTGGGAATCTTACGTTGCACTCTAATAATAAAATAATATTATTTTAAATAGTAGTTAACGCCAAGCTGTTGTAATGGCAGGAATGAACAGAACTAACTACAAAATGATTATATAATTTTATTCAAATATTTTTACTTTTTACAATAAATGTTAGAGGATTAAAAATGCGAATGAATCTAATTTTAAGCGTAAACATTCTAATATTCTTTAAAAGGTCGATTAACCGCCTTTTGATGGAGAACCCCTTTTAAATACACATTTAGAAAATTTTATGTGTTATATTTGACAAAATAAAATTCTTCTTTATAATCGGGACATCAAAATTTACTTTGTGTAAATTTTTGGTATTTTTCCAAAAAAGTTCAATTTTTAATGAATATTGAATAATGTTGTATTTTAATTCAAAACAAATTTTTAATCTAATTTATTTATATGATTAGATTATAATTTGAATTTGTTTTAAATTGATATTATAATATATTTTTACCATTTAATCCAATAGTGGCCATTGGAATTAATTTCACTTTGAAATCGGACTTAAACTAGTGTCAATCTTTTGATACATTTTGTTTCATAAAAACACACTATTTGTTTTGATAGCGGGAATTAATTATTAAATTAATTAATGAAACATATATGTTTTGAATTTTTTATAATAGACATCATAATTTAATTCGGAATATCAAATATAGCTTAGGGTGAATTTTTGGTAATTTTCGGAAAAACATCTATTTTTGATGAATAGTGAAACCACTAAGTGGTACTTATAAAAAACTGATTTTTCTGTTTAAATGAAATTTTTCCACCTTTTTGTTTTTAATTTTAAAAATCTGACATACATGGTTGTCATTAAGAAGTAAAATGTGGTTCAATGGGATTAAAATAATTTTTTGGTGAATAGTAACTTATTAAGTTTTTAATCGCGATTAGAGGTAATTAGTGTAGTTTAAGGTAAGAATAATTTTTTAATAAAATGAAATGACCTAGACACATGTCCTACCCTCATTGGATGTGTAATGTCCGAACAAGACAATCTATGGGTGAACTTGGGGACCCCATGGAGCCACTTTGGTTGGGAAATGACATAAATAACTTTTTGTTTAATGTTAAAGTAAAAATGACACAAACATGAGATGTTTTACTAGAACAATTTTTACATGGGGTTATTCAAGTCATATTTTTTACTATAAATAGTCATTATAAAGATAAAAATATTTCCTACATAATTGTATTTTTTTATAATTTTTAGACATTAAATGAATTAAATTATGTATGACACCATCATGATGCAGCGATGACCTCATTATTTAATGATTTAAATAAAATGGAAATATAATGTAATATATAAGTTCTAAACATGTCCAAGACCTATTGGATGGGTTTATTTAGAACCCTTATCACCTTATCCTTGAAACACATAAATGTGGGACCTTTAAAATCCTAAAATCATTTGAAAATAAAGTATCCTTTTATCACTTTCCAAGAGTGCCCCTCCTCTCTCCTTTTAAAAGTCCCCCACCTCTACCTCCTTACCCACACCTCTCAAGACATTGGCATAGCCAAACCCTTCCCATTTCATCTCTCCAAATCCCTCTCTAACTCCTTGAAGCATCACATTGGGCAGGAGCCTTTCCAAGGAAGCCTTCGAGCTCAAATCAAAGGAAGTTACCCGATTTAAAGGTAATGTCTTCACCTGTGTCCTTTTGTTTTATTTTGCTTCTCCAACCCCCTAAACTCTTTTTATTCATTTATTTTGTAACAAATACAGTATATTAAATATACTAGGATGTTTTTATAAGAATTATTCGAGATACACTTACACACACCTACATCTAATAGTTAAAGAACATACTGTTTCCGTGGATGGTGAATTTCTGCCTCCCGAAACGATGATTGTTCAACATTCTTTTAAAACCTTCAAAGGTGGACATTAAGATTTCACTATATTTATATATGATATATAATATGTTTATGTTTCCCTTAAGCTTCTTTATTTTTCATTTATGGCATACATTTATGGTTTCCATTATGGGTAAACGTGATATCTTCATTTTAGGAAGTCTGGACTACCGCCCCCTCAAAGTGATTTGATTCGTTAATGCCATATGTGGGACGTATAAAGGATGGAATTAATGGTATTACATATTTTATCCTACTGGAATTATAATATACCTTTATATCTATATTATTTCATTCAATTTAATACAAAAAAAAAGAAATGAAAGTAGCGTTCATCCGTACGTACGGCTTACCGTCTCCAGGAACGATACATTTCATTTCTTATCTCCAAATGTTATGTACTGTTATAAGTACATATATATAATGGATATATATGTAATATATTACATATAAATTATGGGTATCATTCTGTAATTCTATTATATATATCTCTCATTTAGTTTTAATTCCATTAATATGGAAAAAAATGAAAGTAGCGTTCATGCGTACGTACGGCCTACCATCTCCATGAACGGTGCTTTTAATTTTTTATCTCCAAATGCTATGTAATAGTATAAAACGAATATATACTAGATATATATGATATTTAAAGCATAAATACTATTCTGGAGATGATGGGCCTATAACTACATGGAAAACTCTTTTCGAACAAGTTCAATTTTTACTCATGTACTGAACATCGACAAAAACGTCTGGTACGAACTCACTTTATTAAGCAATTATTATAACATTATAATATGTGATATGAACTGAATAATAATATTTAAAGGAGGTCCTTAAGAAATTATAAATTGACCAAATTTTAAAATTTAGGAGATTACAGAACGATCGAGTCATGTCGGACACGAGGTAAGGGATCCTACTCCTCTATTTCTTTTTAAGTACACTCTTTTATGTCATTCCTTTTAAGATCGCCTTTTTTATGATTGGGATGTTCTTTTATATTAATCATACTGTACGTTTTATGTTTATATGGTGAGAGACCCTATTTTCTCTCATCAATCTATTTTGGAAGTTTTGAGTGGCGTAGTTAGGCTGCCGAATTTTCGTAGGGGATCCTACCCCTCTTTCTTTTTAAGTACTCTCTTTTATGTCATTTATTTTAAGATCATATTTCTTATGTTTGGGGATGTTCTTTTATATTACTCATACTCTAATTTTTATGTTCATATTATGAGAGACCCTATTTGATCTCATAAATCTATTTTTGGAAGTTTTATGTGGCGTCCTTAGGCTGCCGAGTTTTCATAAGGGATTTTTCATCTCACTTTTATTCCCGTGACATTTATGCTAAGTTTGACACTATTTCCTTTGAGTTGCATATGAACTGCCCATTATTATACAGTTTCTGTAGTATAATTTCATTTATGGGTATTTACATCTTCATGGTATGACCCTTCTTTCACGGGGTGTACGTTTTGAAAGTTACCCAACTCGGTAAGGGGACCTTTCGGCCTCCTCTTTGTAAAATACTTATTCTGTTATGTATTTTATTTCACATGATATTATGTTGGGATATGTTCTTATATATCCTTATTTATGTAAATTTTATGTCCAAGTGATGAGATACCCTTTTAATCTCTCATCAACTCATTTTATATGTTTTGAAGTGATGCTGTTAGGCTGTCGAATTTCTGTAAGGGAACTTCTTAACCCACTTTCAATTCATTAGGTTAAAACTCTAATTCTTGATTTTATTATGCCAAGATTATGTATAGAATCTCTATGTTGTAGTTTCCACAAACCTTTGTGTGGATATATTATTTCTACACATAATCATCTCATTGATAAATTCTTATGTCATTTAGACGGACTTGTATCGGAAATCATAACTCAATCTCATTTCATTGAGTTAAATATCTATGTAATTGGTTTTGTTTTTCCTTGATTATGTGTGAATGAAATCTGATTGATTTACACTTAATATCCACTTATATTTTTTGTATTCGTATTTGTCACACATAATCATATAATTGATTTATCCTTAATCTAAGGATACCGAATTTTTAAGGGACTTTGTCTCAATCTCCTTTCATTGAGACATATTTAGTTTTACACACAACTTAATTTTATACGGTGTATAAACCCCTTTGACTTTTAATTTTATTCAAAAGTAATCTTTTTATACGAAGCGTTTTACTAAACGACAAAAAGGAATGTTTCTTTTAACATACGTGGTGACAACGACCTTTTCCACTGCCGAGAGTATTATTTGGTCTTTGGCTTCCTCAATAAGCCGTAATGTTTTTTAAAATGAAATAAATACCATATACTCTTTTATGTATGTTGGTATTGAAAATGTTTTTTTTAAAGGATGTGTTATGTCGATATATTTAAGTGATATATTGTGATTGAAATGTGGAAATGTTTTCTTTCCATTATATTTGTTTAATGTCGTATGATTTTATAATGGCACTTGGACATTATGACGGGTGGTGCCGTGAATACTAGGACGGGTGGTTACGTTATAACCTCCAATGCATTGGGTATGGAAGATGGTCGTATGGCTACTCCATTAAGTATGTGTGGAAGTCGGTCGTATGGATATTCCATTAAGTATGTGTGGAAGTCGACCGTATGGTTATTCCACTTAAGTATGTGTATGTACCAAGTTACCTTTATATGTTATGTGATCTTTATATGGGTTTTATGGTAATCTTTTGGTTATAGAAGGGTAAGTAATGAACTTCTATTCCGTGAAGAGTTTTTACTACTTCAAAAAGGTGAAAAGTATTACATTGATAAAGTATACATGGTTTACTTGTTGTTTTGAAAAACTAACAGTTTTTATTCTTTGTGTATCACTTACTGAGCCTTTTTATGCTCATCCCAAGTTTTTTTGAAATGTTTTTCACCGGCCATAAAGTTGAGTAGTGGTCAAGGATGGGATCAAGGAAATGCCAGGCTGTCTAAAACAAGGAACTAGACATGACTCTTCTGTTCAAGAGTTTTAATTTTGTGGAAAAAAATGGAAGCTGGGTAAGTGTGTCTACTTTGTAATCTTTGAAATGTAATAGTTATGTCCTAATTCTCTAAAACTCTAAACCTGAAAAGATCCTCAATGTGTAATCTTGTAATAACTCATGATTAAGTAATGTTTAAGGCTGGGGCCTTATAACAGCTTTGGCCCAACCTACACTACTTGGTCTAGACTCGCTTCAGCTGACCCATTCCTCCTGGTCCCCTCCCTCTAACTGGCTTGGTCCACTGCTACAGCCCAGCCCGCTACAAGCACCTCGGACTGCCACCTATCCATCTCTCTTTGTACCTCTCTGGCTCCCAACCGCCACACACAATATTCCACCGCACCACCTCATCATCATGGTCATCCATGTCCACCCCATCAGTTCTTCAATCCCACATGTCTTCACCGCCACACCACAAGATCTTGTGTCCACATCTGCCTTCCATCGTTTGACCACTGCCAGACCACCGTGCATCGGTAATCCCTTTCGCAGACTACCAGAACCACTTCAATGATCCAAAATGAAAACCGAAACCACATATGGGATCCATGGGTCTTGATTTTCATTGACATTTCCTCCACTCAAAGATCCATTTTTGGTTGTGAAAAAATGTAAGCGTCACTTCTACTCATCATCGTGGCTCCTACAGAACCCAAAACATGCATCCATCGTAGATCCGAAATCATGGGATAACGACCTTCATATAAGTATGCTTCACTCGAAGATTTAATTCCATTCCACCCTGGTGAAAATTTTATCTATGAAGAACATAATGTATGGATGATGTATAAGAATAACAAGCAATCCAGACTTGAAATGGTATATGTTTATGCTATAATGTCCATCAAGAAAGTATTTCAAGGTAGCAATGATGACTAGAAATCAATTTTGACAATCCAGACATTAATTAAGCGATACAGAATCTAAAATATGAATCCTACCTAGATTTTTGATCATCTTTTTCATTCAGTGCACTCTGATCAGGTCGGATCTTTAATCTCTTAATGATCTTCCAAGAGTTCAGTGTCGATACTCCTACAGAATCGCAAGGAGGAGATTTACTGGCCATGAGAGGAAATTAGCCAAGTCTTTGCTCATTTCCGTAAACCCTAATTATATGAATTATAAAAGTCACCAGCTACCGATTGTGGGGTCTGAACCTCTTGTGCCCACTCACATTAGGTAACGCTTAGGTAAAACACTGTTCTGTTAACTCAGCTATGGTCTCAGATTTCCAATCTAAGTCCCCATTTGGATATTACTCTATGTAGTGTCTGGGATAAAATATATATATTTTTTTTATTATTTTATTTTTGGTTTCACCCTCCATGGATATTTTAATAGATGACTACACCAACTGAAGTTATGCCCCAACTAGAATAAATTCCATGCTTCAGAATCAACTATGGCCTCATATTTTAGATATGATCTACTGTTTAAAGATATCCCCTTTCCTCTCCATGTATTTTATAAAATTAAATAATATTTAAATGAAATTATTTCTAAGCACATAAGGTCTCATAATCGCATGACATCAAATAACCTAGATATATTAATATACATAGAAATATTCCAATGTCATACAAGGATAAAAAAATGCCTCGACATCATTCCCTCCTTTATGATTTTCATCCCTAAAATGAAAAAATAGGGAAATTAATTGGGATAAAAATCTCTCACCTGGATATCCCATTCCCAGGAACTCTTCTGCACATTAATGTGTTTCCACAACATACAGACCAAGTGGGTGGCATGTCCTCATATGGTATTCTCTTATTGATGATGTGTTTTGGGCCCTAAACATATCTCCACAATTATTACACATGGTAAATTGTCGTACACCTGTTCTATCTGTGGGGGTAGGGAATAGTGGTAGGAAACATCCCCAAACCTCTATATAATCTCAAATAGCCCAATGAACAGTGGTGATATATTCCCACCCTAGCACAAAAGTAACATACAAGCCCTCAGCATATCCTCCAGCACCTATATAGTGCACTTGGTCAGCCCATCTATCTAGGAGGTAATGGTTGTAATCATCTGATGTTGGGACTCTAATGCCTCCTTTCGGCCTCTCCACAATCATGAGGTAAACCGTGAATCCCGATCAATGATATTCATCGAGGACACCTTGTGAATTCTGATGATTTCTTGCACGTATATCAGCCCAAATAATTCCACAAAATTTTTCTCTATGATATCAAAGAAGTGAACAAATTTGGGGGTCAATAAAATATTTCCCATATAGAATCACAACCCTTCACTATTATTTGAGGTCATATAATGTTTTCCATGCATATTCCATCCCATTTAAACTATAGGATTTCAAGATCCTACAACAACCCACTAGAACCTGATGCTCAGCCTTCACTTGATGAAAGGTGATGCCTCATGAGACAAACAAATATACACTTCATATAATTTTGGACCACTCAAAATAGAATATGAAGATCCCTATAAATATCCCCCACATCAGGATTTACAACTAATGTAGACCTATGTAACTCTTGTGCCACCTCCTCCCGCAACACAACCACAACTGTTGTTTGTCCTCAGGACAAGTTATAGTGATTCTCTCATTCAAAATTTACATATTTTGACTTCCCTATTAATATATGATCAAATAAACATCAAATTAGCTCTATAATTATAGGGACTCTCTCACACACCTGAGAAGAGAAGATTTCAACACCATAGACTATTGAAAAACAATAACCTACTGCTCCTATAGGGTGAACTTTATAGAAGAAAACTGTTCCGAAGCTTCCCACACTAGGTGAGCATATGAATTTCTGCTAAGGGAATCTGATTCAATTTTTCCATCACTTGAGTATAGACTATATTGATGGTGTTCTTCAATAAGAAGATAAACCAACATCGCTGCCTTAGGTTAATGTCCCTTTGGTTGAAGACGTACCTAAGATTCGGGTGGTTTGTGCAAACCATCAAGCACTCTCCTAGAAGCTAGTTTTTCCACATCCTCAAAAAGAAAAATGCCACTGCCAAAACTATGTAGTGATTTGTGTAGTTATATTCATGTGTCCACAATCACCTCGACCTATACATGATAACTATTGTAAGAATATTGATGTTGAGAACACAAAGGTACCATCAAATTGTGAGGGTAAGTAAACTCATCCAACCGCAAGAAGATATAAACAGAAATCACGTTTCTTCCCCCACATGTCTTCGCCTCTCATGGAAGGAGAGAAACCCCAAACTAGACACTCTACCACACCCACTAGTAGAATCCAAAAACGGAGGTCAATTTGAAGAACCCCACTAGAAATTCTAGGACCTACTCTGACACTCCACTGTACAACCCCTCCATGAACGCACAAGTTATAGGGGATCATCCATAACCCCTTGATATTATCTCCTCGGGGAATAAATGACTCTACATTATGGTTTTTATCACTTCATAAAAACACATCTCAGATGGTGGAAGGACCCCTCTTCCATATACATTCAAATATAGATTGAACAACATTGACATAGGGTTACACTGAGGCCCCACATCACCCTGGTAAAAACTAAAGAAAGAAGAAAGTAGGAAGGAGTAACTCAAACAATGTCAAAAAAGTTATACTACAAAATGTTGTTGAGACACAGAGTGTACCTCTTATCATCTCACACACTGCAAGATCATAAAAATCAATACCATGCAGCTGCCTACAGCCCCAACCACCGGCTCTGTGAGCCTAACATGGCAACTTGGTGGTAGTGGAAGGACCTATTAGCGTCTTCCAACACCCACAATGTAAAGACCCAGAAATTTCAAGGAAAATTTTTTCTTAATTTTTTTTGGAATTTTACAAGAACGCAGTTTCTGACGGCGCCTGATTCCGAGGCCCGGTGTGCCCGTAATTATTTTCCGAAGTTTGGCTCGGGTACGTTCAGTGAACGAGCGAGCAGGAATTTCTATCTTTTGAACCGGTGCTCGGAATTGAAATCTGATTGCACCGATGAACTCGCAACTCCGGTAATCGCTTAAGGTAACCTTTACCGTAGTTGCGTTTGTGCGGGAGAAGTAGGTAATTTTTGGGTTTTAATTAAACAAAGTGAATAAAATTGTTAAATCAATTTTATTTCATGTTAAGTTGTTAACTTCTCCCATGGGAAGTTGGTGGTGGGCCCACATCCATCCAACTTCCCATGTGTGGATATTTGAAAGGGTGGGGCCCACACGAACCCCTCCCCACCTTTTCAAATTCCTTAAACTCCCCAACCCTCTTAACCCCTGACATTCCAACTCCCCATTAACTCACATTCTTTAATAATTAACAACTTGATTAATTAATGAGGTGAGTCAAGTATAGTTTATTTGAATTTCAATCTTTTGAAATTCTTGCCAACACATTGCAATTAATTAATTAAACCATCTTAATTAATTATTTTGAGTGTTTGAATTCTTTTGAATTCATTTTTCCAACATTAAAAAGTGAGATTATATTCTTCTTTTTGGGTTGGCATAAACCTTGTGGGGAGAACTAAGGAGAGGAGAAGAAATCTTGGAAGATCACCAACCTCTCGAGGAAGAACGTTCCACATTTCTGAAGAACGTGAAGCAACACCTCCGACCATCTTCAACCGGAGTAAGGAAGGGAAGCACTGCTGCCTACAAAGTATACATAGGGTGACGTCTCGGCTCGACTTCACCGAGCTCTTCTTCCACCAACCTAGACGGAACGACGCCCGACCTCCGTGACGCTTGTCTTCCGCGGGTCGTTGAAGAACTTCGTTCTTGAAGCCGAGGCAGGGGAATTTTATTTTGGAATTCTCATATCTTTTGAGAAAAGAACGACGAGCGCGGACCAACCAATACCGGGTTGATCCGCGGATCGTCTGATCAAGCGGTTGATGATTGAGGGTTTTTATTTATTTAATTGTTCGTGAATACAAACTTGGTGATGATCGTGGATTAAAACCCTTTTTGTTATCGAATAACACGAGGGGGTCGGACCGCAAAAACACGGCCGACCCTCCTCCTTTGTTTTTCGTGATGGTTTCTTGAGGATGATATGAGAAAATGTGGTGTCGTCACACCACACGATTTATTGCGGAAGATACGTGCGGCGCCGTCGCGCCTCGCCGTGGAAAGAAATCCAAGAACGGGACGTCGTCGCGTCGCGTCGAAGGAAGTCATAGGCGCCGCGGCCGGAGCGGGGTCGCGGCGGAGGGGAGCGGTGCCGTCGCATCACGCTGGACGGCATAGGCCCCGACCGGTTTCGGGCCGCGGCGGAGCAAGATGACCGGCGGCCGGCACCGGGCCACTGGTGTCGGCGAAGGAAGGACCGGCCGTCGCCGGTCCTTGCTGGCGAAACCGGCCGGCCAGTGCGGGTCGGCGGGGCAGTGGAGACCGGGGGAATTAATTTCCCCCAGCCGGGTCTCAAAAGCAGCCCCAATTAAGGGGTCGCGGTTCTCAAAGGGGGGTGGGGGGGTTTCCCCCCGCGCGCGGCACCCGAACGGCGCCCTGGCCGCGTCGCGTGCCGGTCCGCGCCACCGCGCCGGACCACGCCGCCGCACCGGGCCGGGTCGTCGGGTCGGGTCGCCGCCCGGGGTGGGTCGACCCGGTTCGGCCGACCCTTGGGGGGGGGTCGGCCCGGGCCCAGACCCCCAGTTTTGGACCACTTTTGGTCAAATGCCCGTATCTTGGGCTACGGGCCTCCAAACGACTCGCCGTCAGCGGCAACGCGATCCTTGGATCGAGACGGTCGTTTCGGTATACTATACTCAAGGTACACCTTCCTTTTCGGGAGCATACGTGGTTAAAACTCCATAGTTAAGCGTGCTTGGTCTAGAGTAGTGATCATGATGGGTGACCTCCTGGGAAGTTTTCCAGGGTGGGTGTGAGACGGAAAAGCCAATAACTCTCAGATCAGGCGTCCGATTGACGCGCCGTCTATTGTGTTGAGTTCCTGTTGACGATACAGAACTTTTGGCATCCCCCGCCTGAGAATTGGATTCAAATGGATAGTGACCGGGTTGGATCGCACCGAAATCCAACCGGGCCCCTGGAACGGAAAATCTGATACCTTTCTGACAGAACGTCCATTTGACGAACCGTCAGCGGCATTGGTGATCTCGTTGAGAAACGGTCCCTATGAGTATAACCTATAAGATTTCGGGGTACAGTTGAGATACGACCGGGTTTGGTTCGCTCACGAAACCAACCAGGCCCCTGGGACGAAATGGCTAATAACTCACAGACCGAGCGTCTGATTGGCACGCCGTCTGTTGTGTTGAGACCCCTATGACGAGGCGGTCCTTTGAGATACTTCTTCGTGGGAATTTGAGTTACTTGGAGTATCGACATGTAGCTCGTGGAGCGGACCCTCCCAGTGACGAGAGTGCGGAGTACAGAGACCGTGTAACTGGCTGAGACCTGACGACTGCTTGACCGACTCGACTTGGAGTGAGTCGACTAGCCCAGTATACGGAGCACTACTTTCTATGGTGCAGACCCATGGAGGACGGAGAACTACCTGTGTGATAGTGCAGACCCGCGGTACTCGTCCGGAGAGTACCTCAGCAGGCTACTAGGAGGTGTGCACTACTGTGTTTGGGTGACATACCTCGGTGGGAAGCACTACTGTGTCTGGGTGGCTGACCCGCAGTACTCGAAAAGAGGAGTACTTCAGCAGTCTTAGGATAGTGAGCGGTACCTCGGAGTCTTGTCAGGACCACTGTACACTCTAGAGACGGAGCTCTTCAGCAGTTACGGTTTCGATAATGAAAATCCTGGTTTGGGCGGAGACTTTTGACCTTGTGTTTACCTCATGATTGAGATGGGTCACTTGCTAACTTAGGTATATGTATGGGCATATACCTGGGTAGTGGTTATCCGTTGATTTCACAATTCTTGTGTTTCCTCATGATTGAGATGGGTTACTTGATAACATAGGTATATGTATGGGCATATACCTAAGTAGAGGTTATCTGTGGAGATCTTTTTTGTGGTTATCCTTGTTGGTTTAGTGATACCATGAGGGTCTCGGGGCCCTTACCGAGTATCGATATACACACCCTTGCACGGGCTATGCTCGCACCTCATTGTGTTGGTTGCAGACGACGGGCAGTGCTGACGGAGGCCGAGTGTTCGAGGACTGGACGGTACCCGGAGGTGGACTACACGACGAGTCAGTACCCAGAGGTGGACGACACGACGTGATGACTCACAGAGGAGGTTGACGGATGAGACCGTGAAGGAATCTTTCTGTACCTACCCTTCAGGTAGAATCCATGGTGGACGACCAGGAGCTGCGCTATCTATACCTACCCTTCAGGTAGGATCCGAGGAGGACGACCCAGGAGATTCTTCTTTCTTCCAGCCGTTTGTCTTTTTTCTATTTTACTTTGTTCGGTTGTAGTCGTAATTTCTTTTGGGCTTGTATTCTGGCCCATTTACTTTTCAGCTTTTCTTTTGTACTTAGTGTTTTGCTTCCGCTTGTACTCTGTGGTGCTTGTTTTCTTTTATAAAGGCAATGCCTTCCCAGTTATCGGTATTTTTTGCCTTTGGTGCTAGTCGCCAGCCCCTGGCCTATGGAAGGCGGGCTTGGGGTAGTCACGGAACAAGCCCCAAGGGTGGGTCGTGACAAATTGGTATTAGAGGAGTTCGGTTCTACCGCAGAACTTATGACTCTAACTTTATCTTTCTATGAAGCAATAGTGTTAAGAGTACCGAGTGTGGATTTCAGTTCAGGGAGTCCAGTGTTGGTGCGGGCGGCCGACGTATCCATACACCAGGACCCTAATAACTGATTTCCGACATTGTGCTCGAAAACACTGATTGCGTGTGTGTTTTCAAAGGTTTTCCCTTAAAACAGCTCAAACCAGGTCAGCCCACCAGGTATGAACGTTTGACCGTGTCATGATGTTTCTTTCAGGATGCCTTTTTACGGACGACCAGCTAGAGCCTAGAGGGATGTGCGTGCTGACAGTCTGTCAAGCGATGAGGCTTCGGTGCAGGGCCCTCTTGCAGTTGAGGCACCAACGGAGGCACCAACGGTACTACCATACGTTGGGTCACCGATTCCACCAGCCCCAGTAGTAGGCGATGCACGACGCTTGGGCGCGCTGCCCGAGTTCCAGTGCCAGAGGCCACCCAGGTTCCGGGGAGAGACGGACCCGCAGGCGGCTGAGGTTTGGCTGGAGGTTGTGGTGAGAGTCTTCAGGCTAGTGGGGATGCCCGCAGACATCATGGTGATCTTTACTGCCAGCCTCCTTCAGGCAGCAGTAGGCAGGTGGTGGAGCCACTTGTTCTAGTTTTGCGATGAGATGAACTTCGCTTGGGAAGACATTGATACCTTCTTCAGGGTGGAGTTTGTGCCAGTAGCTCTACACCCCGAGCGTGTACAGGAGCTTCTGACTTTGCCGCGTGTTTTTTGATCAGTAGCCGAGTCATCTGTGGGTAGTAGACAGATGATACAGAGGTCCAGGAAGACCAGACTAGCAGTTGTATGATCTCGGGCTTTAGGACCGGTGGTGTGGGGCACCCGAGGATGGGTCAGATCCAGGCGTGCCAGAAACGGACAATGTTACTCCTACGGCGGGAAGGGTCACCTGACACGGGACTATCTGACTCCTCGTACAGTCGATCCGCAGGTGTTGCAGGAGCCACCGAGGCGGAAGCAGCGACGAGTTCTTGAGCAAAAACCGAGCAGTGGACAAGGAAGTAGAGCTCCGAGAACAGGTGGACAGGAGAGGAACTAGTGGATAAGACCTTTGTACTTCTAGTTCCGTGTTGCTGTTGTATTTGTGTCTTTGTATTATGAGTTGCAATAATAAAAAGACACTTATCTTTGTTTACTTTCCTGTCCTTTCATTTGGTTGATACTATGTGGTCCCGGTTAGACTGTTGACTTGACTCTCACTTTCGAGATTTCTACTGGAGGAGACCCAGTGACCTCACACTGATTCCGACAGTGTGACTCGAACCTTAGAGGCGAGAGTGACAGTTGGATCTCTTAGTAGTTAGGTCGAGGCCTTACGACGTCATCCATGGAATGAATGCATCATTCATGTTGGGATTGACTGTATTAGGCAACGAATGTGGTTCATCCAGGGGATGAGACCGGGTTTCTCTTATCGGCAAAGAAGAAATCATAGCAGCTCTTGTGAGACTAAAGGAGGTTCAGGTCATCCAAAAGTGGATGAAGATTGCACAGTGCAGTAAGAAACAGGAAACAGGTGCCAGTCTTAGAGACTCGGGCGTGTTAAATGTTAAAGAAGAGGAATCTTAAAAGAGATATGAGTCTATGAAGCAGCAGACGTGGAGGTAGATCTAGGAGAGCAGCATGAGGTGGTGTACATCTTATCATGGTACAACCACCCGCCTTAGTTATTCCTGCCAGCCTCAGGGAGCTGGAGGGTGGAGGAAGAGTGCGGCTGCATGCGGTCAAGGAGTGTGACCCAATGGCTCTAGAAATGATTCAAGGGACAGTCTGTGTCCACTACTAGCTGTTGTAGTAACGGACGTCGATGTGAATCATTTTTTCTTTCACAAATCTTGTTCCAGACCTAGAGTTTCCGGTAAGCAGTGGACATGACCCTCACGTCTAGATATACCATGGGAGGAGACTCGATAATCACACATACGCCGACGGTGTGGTCAGACCCTCGAGGCGAGAGTTTCGGTTAGAATCTCTTGGTGACAGCGTCAAGGCCTTACGACGTTAGTTTGAGTATGGAATGGGTAATAATTGTTCATACTCAAATTGACAGTTTTAGGCAAACGTCGGGATTTGTATTCCTTGGTCGGCGAAAAGGAAACCCCAGGCAGCACGGGATAAACTCTTTCACGGGAGGGTGCGACCGATCACTCTTGAATCGGCCTACCTTACCCTCGTGGCAGCAGTCCTTTGAGTTCCAGTTCTAACAGGAATTGGAAACCTCTGGAGTTTGAGGGTGTCGACCATGTTCTTATACGGTTATCACCTCGACGAGGTTTACGGAGATGTGGCCAAGGCGGCAAGTTATCTCCAAGGTTCAGCGGACCTTCTTAGGTCCCCAGCTGGGTAGGCAGGGTGGTTTACCGCTTGACCCATTCACCGCAGTTGCACCAGGTGCACGACGACATCCAAGTATCTCAACTGAGGAGATACGTGCTCGACCCTTCGCATACCATCGACCATGAGGAGCTGGACGATGGCGATGGGGTGTCTTTCACGGAGGTTCCAGTGGGGATCGAGGATCGACAGGAGAATATCCTATGAGGAATATCGATTCCTCGGGTGCACTTTATTTGGCAGTACGGAACCTCCAGGTATGCACATGGGAGCAGAAGGCTCAGATGCGTGCTGTGTACCACTTTTGTGACCCTAGTTTGTGTTAAATCTTTACGGGGACGTAAATCCCTAAGGTGGGAGTAATGTAAAGACCCAGAAATTTCTAGGAATTTTTTTTCTTAATTTTCTTTGGAATTTTACAAGAACACAGTTTCTTGACGGCGCCTGATTCTGAGGCCCAGTGTGCCCGGAATTATTTTCCGAAGTTTGGCTCGGGTACGTTCAGTGAACGAGCGAGCGGGAATTTCTATCTTTTGAACCGGTGCTCGGAATTGAAATCTGATTGCACCGATGAACTCGCAACGCCTGTAATCGCTTAAGGGAACCTTTACCGTAGTTTCGTTTGTGCGGGAGAAGAAGTTAATTTTTGGGGTTTAATTAAACAAAGTGAATAAAATTGGTAAATCAATTTTATTTCATGTTAAGTTGTTAACTTCTCCCATGTGAAGTTGGTGGTGGGCCCACATCCATCCAACTTCCCATGTGTGGATATTTGAAAGGGTGGGGCCCACACGAACCCCTCCCCACCTTTTCAAATTCCTTAAACTCCCTAACCCTCTTAACCCCTGACATTCCAACTCCCCATTAACTCACATTCTTTAATATTTGACAACTTGATTAATTAATGAGGTGAGTCAAGTATAGTTTATTTGAATTTCAATCTTTTGAAATTCTTGCCAACACTTTCCAATTAATTAATTAAACCAAATTAATTAATTATTTTGAGTGTTTGAATTCTTTTGATTTCATTTTTCCAACATTAAAAAGAGAGATTATATTCTTCTTTTTGGGTTGGCATAAACCTTGTGGGGAGAACTAAGGAGAGGAGAATAACTCTTGGAAGATCACCAACCTCTCGAGGAAGAACGTTCCACGTTTCCGAAAAACGTGAAGCAACACCTTCGACCATCTTCAACCGGAGTAAGGAAGGGAAGCACCGCCGCCTACAAAGTATACAGAGGGTGACGTCTCGGCTCGACTTCACCGAGCTCTTCTTCCACCAACCTAGACGGAACGACACCCGACCTCCGCGACACTTGTCTTCCGCGGGTCGTTGAAGAACTCCGTTCTTGAAGCCGAGGTAGGGGAATTTTATTTTGGAATTCTCTTATCTTTTGAGAAAAGAACGACGAGCGTGGACCAACCAATACCGGGTTGATCCGCAGATCGTCCGATCAAGCGGTTGATGATTGAGGGTTTTTATTTATTTAATTGTTCGTGAATACAAACTTGGTGATGATCGTGGATTAAAACCCTTTTTGTTATCGAATAACGCGAGGGGGTCGGACCGCACAAACATGGTCGACCCTCCTCC
Organism: Viscum album; assembly: GCA_963277665.1. Taxonomy (NCBI): domain Eukaryota; kingdom Viridiplantae; phylum Streptophyta; class Magnoliopsida; order Santalales; family Viscaceae; genus Viscum; species Viscum album. Next base: position 823,130,293 of record OY728141.1, on the reverse strand, counting down.
TTTGTTTTTCGTGATGATTTCTTGAGGATGATACGAGAAAACGTGGTGTCGTCGCACCATGCGATTTATTACGGAAGATAGGCGCGGCGCCGTCGCGTCGCGCCGTGGAAAGAAATCCAAGAACGCGACGTCGTCGCGTCGCATCGAAGGAAGTCAAAGGCGCCGCAGCCGGAGCGAGGTCGCGGCGGAGGGGAGCGGTGTCGTCGCATCGCGCCGGACGGCATAGGCCGCGCCCGGTTCCGGGCCGCGGCGGAGCAAGATGACCGGTGGCCGGCACCAGGCCGCCGGTGTCGGCGAAAGAAGGATCGGTCGTCGCCGGTCCTTGCTGGTGAAACCGGCCGGCCAGTGCGGGCCGGCCGGGCAGTGGAGACTGGGGGAATTACTTTTCCCTGGCCGGGTCTCAAAATCCGCCCCAATTAAGGGGTCGCGGTTCTCAAAGGGGGGGGGGGGGGGCTTTGCCCCCCGAGCGCGGCACCCGAACGGCGCCCAGGCCGCGCCGCGTGCCGGTCCGCGCTGCCGTGCCGATCCGCGCCGTCGCGCCGGACCGTGCCGCCGCAACGGACCGGTTTTTCAGAGCCGGGCTGGGTCGTCGGGCCGGGTCGTCGGGCCGGGTTGGCCTGGGCCCAGACCCCCAGTTTCGGACCACTTTTGGTTAAATGCCTGTATCTTGGGCTACGGGCCTCCAAACGACTCGCCGTCAGCGGCAACCCGATCCTTGGATCGAGACGGTCGTTTCGATATACTATAATCAAGGTACACCTTCCTTTTCGGGAGCATAAGTTGTTAAAACTCCATAGTTAAGCGTGCTTAGCCTAGAGTAGTGATCAGGATGGGTGACCTCCTGGAAAGTTTCCCAGGGTGGGTGTGAGACGGAAAAGCCAATAACTCTCAGACCGGGCGTCCGATTGATGCGCCGTCTGTTGCGTTGAGTTCCTGTTGACGATACGGAACATTTGGCATCCCCTTCTTGAGAATTGGATGCAAATGGATAGTGGCCAGGTTGGATCGCACCGAAATCCAACCGGGCCCCTGGAACGGAAAAGCTGATACCTTTCTGACAGAACGTCTGTTTGACGAACCGTCAGCGGCGTTGGTGATCTCGTTGAGAAACGGTCCCTATGAGTATACCCTATGAGAGTTCGGGGTACAGTTGAGATACGGTCGGGTTTGGTTCGCTCACGAAACCAACCGGGCCCCTGGGACGAAAAGGCTAATAACTCACAGACCTGGCGTCCGATTGACGCGCCGTCTGTTGTGTTGAGACCCTTATGACGAGGCGGTCATTTGAGATAATTCTTCTTGGGACTTTGAGTTACTTGGAGTATTGACCTGTAGCTTGTGGAGCGGACCCTCCCAGTGACGAGCGTGCGGAGTACGGAGACCGTGTAACTGGCTGAGACCTGACGACTGCTTGACCGACTCGACTTGGAGTGAGTCAACTAGCCCGGTGGACGGAGCACTACTTTCTGAGGTGCATACCCATGGCGGACGGAGCACTACCTGTGTGACAGTGCAGACCTGCGGTACTCGTCTGTAGAGTACCTCAGCAGGCTACTAGGGGGTGTGCACTACTGTGTTTGGGTGACATACCTCGACGGGAAGCACTACTGTGTCTGGGTGGCTGACCCGCGGTACTCGACAGGAGGAGTACTTCAGCTGTCTTAGGTTAGTGAGAAGTACCTCGGAGTCGTGTCAGGACCAATGTACACTCCAGAGACGGATCTCTTCAGCAGTTACGGTTTCGATAATGAAAATCCTTGTTTGAGTTGAGACTTTTGACCTTGTGTTTACCTCATGATTGAGATGGGTCACTTGATAACTTAGGTATATGTATGGGCATATACATGGGTAGTGGTTATCCGTTGATTTCACAATCCTTGAGTTTCCTCATGATTGAGATGGGTTACTTGATAACTTAGGTATATGTATGGGAATATACCTAAGTAGAGGTTATCTGTTGAGATCTTCTTTGTGGTTATCCTTGTTGGTTTAGTGAGACCCTGAGGGTTTCGGGGTCCCTACTGAGTATCGTTATACTCACCCCTTCACAGGCTATGCCCGCACCACGTTGTGTTGGTTGCAGACGACGGGCAGTGCTGACGGAGGCTGAGTGTTCGAGGACTGGACGGTACCCTGAGGTGGACTACACGACGAGTCAGTACCCAGAGGTGGACTACACAACGTGACGACTGACAGAGGAGGTTGACGGACGAGAGCGTGGAGGAAGCTTTCTGTACCTACCCTTCAGGTAGGATCCATGGTGGATGACCAAGAGCTACGGTATCTGTACCTACCCTTCAAGTATGATCTGAGGAGGACGACCTAGGAGCTGCTTCCTTCTTCCATCCGTTTGTCTTTTTGCTATTGTACTTTTTTCGGTTGTAGTCGTACTTTCTTTTGGGTTTGTATTCTGGCCCATTTACTTTTCAGCTTTTCTTTTGTACATAGTGTTTTTCTTCCGCTTGTACTCTGTGGTTCTTGTTTTCTTTTATAAAGACAATGCCTTCGCAGTTATCGGGATTTTTCGCCTTTGGTGCTAGTCGCCAGCCCTTGGCCTATGGAAGGCGGGCTTGGGGTTGTCACGGCACGGGCCCCGAGGACGGGTCGTGACACACAACCCTTCTTTGTACACATAAAACACCACCACCCTAGGGACCACCTGGTCCTCGCCTCGAAGATCATGGATCATGGTGTTGTCTCTTCCATGGTGGTCCATTTACCATTAGCCTGGGAAGCTCAGGGCGGTTGTTCGAGTAGTCATGTGTCATCTGACCATGCTTGTCACAATCATAAAACTAGCCTTCCCTACACAGTCCCGATTCCTTGCACGTTCCATGACCATGATCCAGATTCTGGTCTTGGGGAGGCCTCCTATGTTGAGGCCCTAACAACTGAAGTCTGCTAGCTACGATAGACGCCTCATGTCTATTTCACCCACTACCAATTCTCATTAGCTAGAACCCCTTTGAACGAAATCTATCTATCATGAGTTCTCTTTCTAGCACATAGGCATAAGTGGGGATGCACAATGGCACATACTGGCATTGATATCTTTTGGGAGTCAATGGTCAAAATTTTGGTCTTGGAATTAACCCTTAGGATCATGTCTAGAGATTAGCGTGTGAGGTCTATGAAAATTCCTATGTACTCTGCCACAATCATCAATCCCTACTAAAGAACCAAAATCTCCAAAATCCTGATGGATCATAAATATTGGGGGTAGTACCCCTCAAGAAACAATGGCTGGATGTTATCCTATGAGAGTACTAAATCATCAAGAATCTAATAAACCGGACTCCACCAATTCCCAAATGATCCATGGAAAATACTAGATGGAAAATCCATCATATGATCTGTTAGTGTATAAAAAAGACTTGAGAGGTAGAACACTAACTATATCCCATCCTCTGCTGCCTAAGGATATGGCTCACCATGGAACCTGAGTGGACTATGATCCTGGAACATACGGAGTATACTCATCTGGTGCACATCATCCTCCTGCACTAATATGAATAACTACTACTCAATATTTGGAGGTGCTTCTACCTACCCACATTGAGCCATGGGGTCTTATGATAGATCCTAAAATGATGCAGCATTTGTCACAGAATCATCATCAGGAACTGGATCTAGTATCCTATCTATCTCTCGTCATGGAGGAATCATAAAAAATATCAAGGAGTACCACAACCGAATGAGAATATATATATATCAACTATTATGGATATATGACATAGTAATGACACTCATATAATCAACCATATATGATTCATGTACCAAAGATAACTGCAAAAAATGTTTCAGCATGCTGAGTCGACAATCTGGTAATGCGGGTTCTGTTTAATGGCTACATTGGTTGGTGCACCATCATGAGACAAACATGCCTGAGATCCAGTGCCATGAAGGGTTGAAACTATTTCCCAAAACCCAACCAAACTTTTAATTGTGAAATTTCCATACAAAGTCTTGAGGAATTGAATTTATTTGATACCTCATTATCACAACCAGATACATGTCAGGGCTCAAGCTACAACTATCGTAATCCCACCTTCATAGGCTAGGGGTGGCGACTAGTGTCAAAGGCACAACAAACTCAGGGTGGAATTTTACTAATAACCTATACACATGCACACAGCCATATCAATGAAAATGTTTAAAGGGATATAAAAATGTTTAAATAATATTATAAATAAACAAAGCATACATGAACCACTAAACAATACAGGTATGGTAAAGTAAACTGTAAAAGAAAAGGGAAAACTGCATGACCACCAATAAATGTGTCACAATATTGTAGTAACTAAAAATGTAAAATAGCTTGGAGAGACCATGTCTTTCCTCCCAAGATACAACCACCATACACAGTCTAATCACATGTAGTCCTAAGAACATATGAAGTCATGATCAATCGGTCTGTCATTTTCGTGTGTCATGACATGTTCAAGCAATTCCCATGTAGGGGAGAGTATAAAAATACTTAATAAGACACCCAAAAAATGAGAAGGGGGAGCTATCATAGACATAATAGATAGAATATTAGTTGAAATAACATGGTATAGTGAAAAATTACAGCTCAACCCAATAAGAGAGTGAAAGTAAACTCATCTAAACACAATGAACAAGAGGTGGTGAGAATATGAACATATCATCATGTCTCTCCTACATCTATTGGGAGATTAAACTCGTCCAACCCTGATAATCTAGTCACATTTATTACATGGCATACCCTATGCATCTTCGCCTCTCCGAAAATGAGAGTAACCAAAACACAAGGAGTGGGAATTGAAATAAGATACACACACACACACATATATATTCTCAGTCAATGAAAAAAAATATGAGAGTAGGGGGATCTCCACATAATTTATTATCCCAAGAAAATAGTCTCCAATATTTCCCAGAGTATCTGTCAATGATGCCCAACATCCCACATTTCTACCATGAATACACAAATAAAAGGGACTCAGTCACCACACTTTGATACCATCCACTTTTTGTGGCTCTATCTCACCCTCAATATTTTAGGTCATGTCACAAGGATGCATCTTAAAGGGGAATGTGTCCCTCTTATTCATGAGTCCAAAGGTATGAAAAACCATTTCCCATCACTGATCCATATAGTAAAGAGGTTGTATATCAATGTTGATGAACCTTCCCCAACATTGCTGGAGTGTTCCCCTCTAGTGTCATCATAGACTCATGCCCAATCCAACTGCAAGGTTCCACGTGAAATAAGTTGAGGTCCCATGCCTAGCATCACTGTAGGGTTCCAGTATAGTTTCATCAAGGACCCATGCCCAGACTAGATGGAGGGTTCCACATGGAACCGGTCAAGGACTCATGCCCATACTGGCTTGATGGTTCCACTCTAGTGTCATCAAGGACCCATTCACATACAGGCTTGAGGGTTCCACATAGAATTGTTCGAGGACCCATGTTCAGCCTGGTAATAGGGTTCCACTCTTATGTCATCAAGGACCCATGCCTAGACCAACTAGAGGGTTCCACATAGAATAATTTGACTCCATCACTGGACCACTATATTAATTGAGCTTCACCTCGAATATGCATCACGCCCAGAACATGGAGTGTCACCTCAAATAGCCATATTTCTCGGAACATCATTAATCTTATCTCAAAAGTCACTATGGAGGGAATCATCACATTCTACATGAAAAAAACATATGATAGGATAATGTTTTGCCAAAATCAGAGTTCAGAAGGTGATAAAAGAAGTAGACGATTTGTAAAGTTGTACACGGCACATGTGGAGCCGACAAACAATGAGACCCCACCTCATCACCAGGTCATGTTCCTAGCCATACATGGGAACTAAACGATGAAACAGTACCCCTATGACTACCATTGTACTCCCAGAGTACATGGAACATCTATCCAAAATTTTGTTGAGAACAAGATGCTCATTGTTTTTCTGATGGGGAAAATCATAATTCTAAAGACATGTCTCCTCGATTATCCATGGTTATCAAAATGGGTCATACTATCACGATCCATTAAGAAAACACATAGGGTGAAATATTTTTTTCCTAAAATGGAATCCCTGTGAATAAGTTATATCTCTCAACATCACACAAAAAGTGTGCTTCATTTCACGCACACCGAGATCCTGAAACACATGATAAGGATCACACTATTGTGAGCATCAAGGAAAGACACATGGGATCATATATTCATTCATTTTATAAAAAAACCTGACGAAAAAGTAAAATTTCTCTAAAAACGTCCAAATTGGGCCCCATGTGTCCACTAACTAGATTTTAGTTTAAGCGGCCAAAATCAAACTTGAAACATCTACCTTAATTTATGGGTTTCAATGTCGCTGATGACACATTAATCAGATGACGTATGTAGAAGTTATCATGGGTTAAAGTAGTAATAATAATATATTATTATTATTTGACATTTTTAGGGGCCCAATCCATATGACTAAAATATAATATTCCCAAAGTGTCCTCAAAAGATCCAACTTGAATGTAGGATCATGTTGTCATAGACTGCACGTAAAACGGATGGTTGGTTTAGATGTTACGGAGGTTTGAAGTAGCCCCGACCAAAATCCCTACTTGGCATGGCCTACTCTGACTAGGCCCTACCCACACCGGCTATCCCATTCCACCTCAGCCTATCCCACTTTTCAGCTAGACCATTGTATCCACCTGGACCCTCGCCACTACCCATGACCCAGTCGCCTCGACCCACCTCCATGTTGGCCCACTCCGGTCCTTGTAGTTTACCGGCCTCTGCACGGCACGCGCCACTCTGCCACCTCATCATCCTAGTCATTCCTAAAAACCCTACCAGTTCTGCCCTTCCTCACATCCCACATCTCTATTCCACCAGCTCCCATGGTCATCACCATCTTCAATGGACGAACAACTGCCGGACCACAATCAGACTATCGCCAGATCACTGCTTTCTAGTGGTCCCTTCCATCGACCACTAGGACCACTCTTGTGATGAAAAAAATGAGACAAAACCAGATCTAGGATCCATGGATCTTGATAATCGAAGACCCATGCTCCGCTCAAAGATTCATCATTGTTTCAATGTGACAAAAAGTAGGCATCTCTTTTGCTCTTCACCATGGCTACTATGGTTCCAGAATCTCATAACCATCATAGATCTGGAATCCTTGGATCATAAACTTCACATAACTATGTTTCACTCAAAATATGGATTCTGTTTTAGAATGGAGAAAATTTATCAATGAAAAACGTGACATACAGTCAATGAACACAAAAAACAAGCATTCCAGATTTGAAAGGGTTAATTCATGTCTCAATATGGATATCGCAAATGGTTTTCAAATCAGCAATGACAACCAAAAATTTATTTTTACAACCTAAACTTCAATCAAGGGATGATAAATTTGAACGAATAATCAAACCTGAATTTTGTATCAATTGTTGCATTCGTTGCACTCTAATATGCACAAATCTTGAATCATATTTCGATACACGAAGAGTTAAGAATCTATTATCCAACAAAATCGAGAGGATGAGATTCAATAGTCATTGGAGGAAATTATCCAAACACATTATCATTTCCATAAACAGCTAATTACTGAAATTCCATAAGTCCCCCGCAGATGGTCACCATGTCTGCACCTCCTACCCCCTCTAAATTTTTGTCATTCTTATGTAAGACATCATGCTATGAACGCAATGGTAGTCTTGGATATTCAATCTGAGCCCATGTTCAGAATTTATTCATTGATTCCTCTGGTATTAAATGATTCTATTTAATTTTATTTCTACTTTCACCCTCTATGGATTTTTCTACATAAGTCATGTGCCATCAATAGTTATATCATGCCTAGGGTAAATACCATGCTCTAGACTCAACCATAGCCTCAAATTTTAAATAATGGTTACCATTTTATATATATCCTATTTTCACCATGTGCATAGTATAAAAATACATAATATATCAATATAATTAATTATTGGCACATCGAGCCCTAGAATCACATGACATCTTTGCTTCTAGCTCTTGGAATATATGTTTAAATATTCCAGATTCTTACAATGAAAAAATGGATCTCTTCAAGTAAAGTGATCCTTTATATGATCAAATAGGGGTTATTCCCCAAACTATAAGAACCCGGTTGTTATTTTTTAGATATGGGTTTCTTCTTTTCTCTTTCCTTAAGTATTTTTTGAGAAAATATAGAAAATGGGGAAAATCCTAAATTTTGGAAGTACACGCCCTATACTTTTCCACACGTCGTCTACTTTTGGTCGTGTGAAATGAATACATAGGGTGTGAGGCTGTGTCAGCGATGAAGGGTGTAGGAACCAAATACACACCGTGTAGTGGTCCCCTACATGCCATGTAATCAAGTGACAGGAGAATAAAAATGCGGTGGCCAACTGTGCGACAGAACACGCCATGTACTCAAGGAGACACGCCGTGTAGTCATGTAGGTAGATGAACAATGCCATGCTAGAAAGAATCCACCAGAGGAACAATTTAAAAATGGGAAGTACACGTCCTGTACTTGGAAATACACATTGTGTACTCTGTTTTTTTTCTTAAAATGGGTAGTAGCCTCCCCTGTTCACAGGGAAGGCTTAGAATGGTTAGAGGGATCTCGAGAGAGGAGGCCTATGCATTGGAGATCCGTCGAGCATTTGTCGGGAATCTGTTTCCGCCTCGGACAATCTCTTTGAAACCGCATGGGTAAGACCTCTCATCTCCTGGTGTTTCTCTTTCCAATTCTTCCCCTAATGGGAGTTATTTATGTTTAAACAGTGAATTATTTTACCTCAGATCTACCTCGTTCTAGGAAAATTTGTGGAACATCGTTCGAGTATATCGATCAGGGACGTGTAATGTGGGTGGCTTGATGTTTATTTTCCAACTATTGTGCATTTAGTGTATTTTTGAGCTACGAACCCATATTTGGGTTGTCATGAGGCTGAGTCCATGGTTAATTTTAATACCTAGAATTGTATAGGTGATTAATTAAATTTTTAAAACCGTTGTTTGGGATCAGTGATTGGATTCGGGACCTCCCACAAGGTGCATTCCTTTGTTTAACTGTTTGTCCAGGATACATGAGTTTATTCCTTTAAAGTAATGATTGTAGAATTTCCTTGAGATGAATTTCTTATGAATGTTTATCTACATGTTGGGCATGGCTCCGTTACTTGGGCCTAAGTGTAGTGTTTTACTTAGCCCATGGGTTTTGTCTTGTTAATCATGAGGGCAGTTGTTATCCTAGCCTGAGGGAAACTTCTTTCGTGCCTATGGGCAGTTGATTCTATTCCGGTGGGAAACACTTACTATAGCCGAGGGAAATATCTGTGTCCATGTGGGATGATTCTTGTGTTGGATAATCTTTACCAGAGGGTGGGGATTTACGTGTCTGATGACATTAGCTGTTTACTTAGAATATTCACTATGCTAATATTTTAAATTAAAGGATTAAATGGATATTAAAATGGAAATATAATTGGTTAAGTTAGTTACTTTTTATTACTGCTTAGTTTTTTCCATTTTACTACTGCACAATATTGTTTCATGTTTTACACACAGTTGAGCACAGGCCTTCGGTGGGTGCCTACTGGGATATATTTATCACACCCTGTTTGGGTCACGCTTTTCTGCCTAAACATATTACGTTTATATAGGTATAGATAAGGGAAAGGGTTCTTATATAGGTACTTGATTGTTGTTGGAGTGTAGGAGAGCATGGGACCGAGCACTGGCTCGTGATGCCGCTAGCTGACCTGTTTTTCTTTTCTGTACTTGTACTTTGTATTGTATTGTATTGTAGTGTAACATGTTCTGGTTGTTTTCATAGAATAGTAACATGCTACATCTTCATATATATATGACTGATGGTCTCCCTTTTGTTATTAGTTCTTCATTTTCAGTTATATGCATTGTTACTACTTCTGATGTTATTGTATGTTTATTTATTATCCATTGCGCTACACTTTGACAATTGAGGGAATAGTTTCCCCACTATCAGACTTGGGCCCTCACTGCTAGTTGGAAGCCTCTAGGATTTGGGGAAATGCTCTTAAGGTCATGTGGCAAACCAGTTTTGGGGCACCCGTGGAGTGGTACCCGGGTCCAGGACGTTACAAAGTGGTATCAGAGGGGTACTTTTCATTGAATTATTATTTGGAGCCTTAGTGAGGGATAGGACAAGAATGGTAGTTTTTAATAAGTTGTGCCCGGGTGTAGCTAACCTATGTATAGGGAAAAGACAATTTATCTCGTATTGCAATTTTACTGATTTTGCAATTTTACAGTTGATTTGTTTCCTCCGAAGGGTGACACACTTATATTGTGTTGTTTATATTTTACTCATGGGTTCTATTTAGTTCCAATCCAAGGAGATGAGGGTATGCCATCTCATGCATCATTTAGGAACATTCTAGAAATCACATGCCATGCATAGTACCATGCCATGTAGGTGCATTAGAAAAAGCATGTTGTTGTGATAGTTGTTGTGCTAGAAAAGCGTGCTGTTGTGATAGCTTCTTGATAAATACCTTCTATATGATAGGGTATTTTGTATGATCCTGTTGTAGAATGAACTCCAATATTTGTTTTATTGGAGAGTATGGGCCCCCATTGACCAGAATTCGGTGCATCATTGACTTTTTATTATGTTATAACACAGATAAGATGTCAAACATTGATTCGTTGGGAGTATGGGCCCTCCCGAATCGGAATGTGGCACTTAGGTGTTGTTTTGCAGTATTTTCTGGGTTTCAAAGAAGTTTCTAAGGCTTAATGTCCGAAAACCCAGTATACATGCCATGAAGTTCTGTAGACACGCCGTGTAAGTTCTTCTGTTCAGGAAGAAAATTAAACATTTTGAGTACACACTGTGTACCCAGAGTACACACCATGTACTCTCTACCAGTGTCACAAACCATGTGGGCGGCGACATGGGGAAGGGAAGAGATTGGAGAAAACACACAGTGTAGGTTCAGTACACACCGTGTAGTGTTGACCCAATGTCCTCCATGTGACAAAAAACATGGGTGGAGGAAACCGTAAGACATACACACCGTGTCCAATGTGGAACACGCTGTGTAGCGTAACCTAGCAACCTGGTTGTGTAACTAACCACACGGGTTAGGGTAATCCTTTCAAGTACACATCTTGTGAATATTGAACACGCCGTGTAGTTGGAGCGGTGTATCCGGACGTGTATCTAACAACACTGCTTGGCGGAGCTCGTCTAGTACACGTCGTGTATCTATGGGACATGATGTGTAGTCTTGTCTGAGGACATACCATGTGGAGTAAGTCATGGGGCTGGGAAACGGGGTGGTGTACACACTGTGTGTGGGTTTAACACACCATGTAGTGTCATGTTGAGTATTCGGACTTGTCACAAGCGACACGGGTAGTTGGTAAATAACACCATACACACTGTTTAGATATATACACACCATGTAGTTTTTTTTAAACGGGATCCATGTCACTTGGTCGTGCATAAGGACTCGGGCAAGGGGAAGAGAAGTCATGTACACATCGTGTAGTCAGTATAAATGCAGTGTAATCTTGTTTTTCAACTTTTTAATGCCTTCTTCCTCTTTTTCCCCATTGGGTTTCTTCGTTTTCGGTCTTGATAATCTTGAATCTAAGGAGTGTTTTTGACCTTGTAGTGTCATGCCTGTAACAGCCCGAGATTTTATGAAAACTATTCTTTTTAATTTTATTAATGTCTTGTGTTGTACGCTACACCAAAAGGAGCTTGAACAACACGCATCCTTGACTTTCCTTGCATTATACGCAATCGCAACCTTCCTCGATAGCGTGTGTAGTACGTAATACTGAGTTTCACGAAACAACGATTTGCTATTAAAATATTATTAAAACTAGTCGTTATGAATAGTAATAACCACTTTTTAAAATTTTAGAAATTTTTGCTCTCAAGATGGACTTCATTTTTGGATTCGTAGTATCGAATTTAGCCTAAGGTGAAATTTTGGTACTTTTCGGATAACTTTCATATTTTAATGAATAGTGAAAATTACTAAATTTTAGTTAAAAACAACTTTTTCAATCGAAATAATTAATAGTGATAAATTATTAATTTCAGTGTTTTTAAAGTATATTTAGAATATATTTTTACAATTCAATACAATGTTGGTCATTGGATGTAATTTTACATTTAAACCAGACATAATCAAGTGTCAATCTTTTGATAGATATTGTTTCTTAAAAACACGCTATTTGTTTTAACAGCGGAATTTAATTATAAAATTAATTAATGCAACTTCTATGTTATGAATTTGGTAAAATAGACTTCATTTTTGAATTTGGAATATGAAATATAGCTTAGGATGAAATTTTGGCATTGTTCTGAAAAACATCAATTTTTGATGAATAGTGAAACTACTAAGTGGTAGTTAAAAAACTGAATTTTTCATAAAAGTTAATTTTACCGCTTCTATGAATGGAATTTCAAAAATCCGAGAGACACGGTTGATGTCAGTAAGTAAAATGTGGTTCAATGAGATGAAAATAATTTTTGGTGAATAATAACTTTTTACTTTTATTTACCACTATTAAAAGTAAATAGGGTAATTAAGGGTAAAAATGATATTAATATTACCCTAACACATGTCCTAATCCTATTGGACAAGTGTATCTCTACCAAAAACATCCTTAAGTGTAAAATATTATCATTTAGGCCCACTTGGATTAGATTAGGACATTTATTATTATTTAATTCAAAGAAGAGTTAAAAGAGTTAAAATCAAAGTTTATTTAGTAAAACATTTTTAATATAGAGTTATGCATAAGATAAATTCAATTGTAAATATTCATTAGAAAGATAAAAAGATTTCCTACATGATTATATTTTATTTGTAATTTTTAGACATCAAATAATTTAATTTATTTATGACACAAAGATGATGCAGTAATAATCTTATTAAGGAAATATTGACATAATTGATATTATAAATACCAAAATAAATGTAATTTAAGACTTTTTATGAATTACACTAATTTTCTAAGTTACTATGATACATTAGTGTTGATTTAATCAACTTTTTTCGAACATATAATTCTGTTATGACTTTCACAAAAATCATATATCAAATAGTGTCAAAATTGACACAAAATAGTTTTTAAATAAAATAATATATTATTAATTGTTATTTTATTCCTAAAAATCTAAGGTTCGGCCAAATGACTTAGAAAATGATATATATATTAATAATAAACAATTTGGGGTTCGTTTGGTATGTTATGGTAAGTGTATTAACCATATAGTGAAAGAAAACAAAAAGACACGGTAAAAGTTAAATTATTTAACTTAGAGTTAAATCTAATTTATAAGGTTAAAATAATACCCTAAACTTGTCTAAATCCTATTGGTTGATAGGATTTCGACTCATAACCACTTTAGCTTCGAAATAAGACCCTTTGGAACCATTCTAAACCAATTTTGACATTAATATAAAATAATATTTTGAGGTATTCCTAAGTTGCCCCTCTCCTCCCTTATAAAAGGACACCTCCTCCCCCTCCTCCTCACACCAATTTGAGCACTCAAGCTCGGCCAACCCCTGCCCAAATCCCTTCTCCACTTCCCTATAATAATCTTAGAGCTCCTGGTCTTCTTCAAAGACCAATCTTAGTTCCCTAAGTGGAGGATTCAAGGAGGCGTTTCAAAGAAGAGGTAATACCCATTATCGATATTTTCAATTTCTTTCTTCTTCGACTCTTCTTATTTAGTTGTTTCATGATAAATTAATAACATCAGTATTACTTACATACTGATATGTTATTATAAAAATTAAACAAACCTAATTCACCTTCTATCCATCCTACGGAAAAATGAAATCACCGCGCGTGCGTACGTATGGAATACCGTCTCCACGCCGTGGTGTACTCTATTTTCCACCATAACCTTAAGAGGATGGGTATAATGGTGTAATGAGTAACTATATATGATTATTATAAAGTGATAATTATACTGAAATATTATACATACACTTCAACACAATTCCACGACCATGGGAACGATATCATCGCTCGGGCGTACGTACGGACTACCGTCTCCACGACGCGATGCGATTCATTCTCAATGATTAACCATTCATGAATGATTATAAAGTATATATAATAAGTAATAATGGAATATATGACATAATAATGAATCTGGATTTATTTATATGTATGTCATCTACTTAATTCCATTCAATTCAATAAGGAAACGAAAACAGCGTTCATGCGTACGTACGGACTACCGTCTCCATGAACGTTGTGTTTCTTTCCATTTAATGATTTATTATATATGTATATTCTGAATATATATATATAAATCATGTTTTATTTTCTGGAATTAATTAATCATGATCTAAGTAATCATATGAATAATTACAGGTTAGAAACACGAACGACAAATGAGACGATTTTACCCAAAACGCTACTTTAACATGAATTTACAAAAGAACGGGTAATATAAAGTCATAAGTGGACCATATATGATATAATAACAATGAATATGATTCTGTAATAAGTATATAACATGAATTAAATCATTATACAGGAGTTTCAGACACTTACAAAGCAAGTCGGACCTAAGGTAAGGGAAATATCACAATCTCATTTTTATCCGAGATTGTTTATACTTTAGTATTTACTGGGGTGTATTTTATCATCCACATCCATGTTTCCTCAATATGTAATATTATTTCCATCCTTCTATAATAGTTAATATCCAATTTTACCCTTCGGTAAGTTTTTGTAAAAGATATGAAAGGAATCTTTTGTCATTTTTCGTACGAGGTACTTTTTTACTTTTCCGACAAAAGTACAAGGAATGTTTTTTTTAACTTATACAGAACGAATGGATTTTTACGGTTTTTATAAAGCCTTATTTTCATGAAGCTTCCTCCAAAAGATTTCATTACTATTTTCAATAAAATCTCTTTCTTTTAAAATTGCATGACGTCTTGTGAAAATAAATTTATTTTGAAGAAGAAAGGATATTTTCCTCAAGAATTCATTTCAAGTGTTTTATCAAAATTATTTTCCATCTAAGATAACATAGGGTTCTGTTTTTATCCCTATTGTTACATTGATTTTATTATGTTGTGATGGAATTATTTTTATGAATTCCTTTATCTTATATGAATTGTTTTATGATGTCATTTTGTTTAAGAATCCCATTTTTATTACATGGGTTATGTAATGATGTATGACTTATGATTTTGTGGCACACATAAGAATGGTATCATTATGAGATGGGTGGGACCTATATCTCCCTCCAATGCATTGGGTAAAGATTTTATATCTCATGAGATAGACATGGCTGGAACGGTAGGTTATACCGGTTCAGTGAAACAGGACTAAAACGAGGGTTACTCGATTCAGAAAGGGACTTTGTCCACTAAGATAGTCTTGGCAATGAGTCTTGACTAACAAGGAATGATTCTCTATGATTATGTGTGATTGCCAAAAAGTTTCATGTTTTATGTTATGATTATTTTGATTACATTTCACTGCCATGATTTATTCCATGTTATGAAATTATGATCTCTTTTGCAGGTTAAGATTTCCAAAAGTTATGTGCTTGTGTATACGATGTGATTGATATTTCTTTTGTTTACCCTTACTGAGCATTTGAGCTAACCCTTTTTGTTTTCTTTTCCCCATGATATAAAGAATGGTTTTAGGTATAAAAAAAGGAAGATATTTATGGGATATGTTGAATATCTTTCACCCCGATTAGAAGATTACGTTCCGAGTTTCCAAAGACACTAAACTATTACGATCCTTGTATGTGTGTGTTTTTGTTATGTACTAAGTATTCCGCAAATGTAATTTAATGTCAATGTACATCAAGATTCGGGTCTCTACAGTTGGTATCAGAGGAAAGGTTTAGTCAACCTTTGGAAACTAGGATGTGAGAACTTTAGTGAGATCCCTAGAGATATTTATAATGTATGTCTAGGGATGTCTCTAAGGATAAGTATACATATAGGTTATAGTCCTAGAATTGCGCTAACGATCTTAGATTTAAACCTAAGATGTTAGATATTGAAGGTAATCCCCCTTTATTATGTTGTTTTCTCTAGCATGATTTTTTCTTCTCACACTATTCTTTTTGGGTTTTAGACAATGGCTGGAAGCCGAAGGAACCGTGTTGATCAATGCAATGGACAATGCAATGATTGTCCTCCTGAACAAACAAATGTTATGGGAGATGGAGTGCCAAATCTTATTGCTATACTTACACAAGATATGAATCATTCTGGACTTCCAAATGAGCAGAGAAGGGAACAATATTCTATTGAGTCCTTCATGAGGCAACTCCCACCTTCTTTCAGTGGGACACCCGATCCACTTGTTGCTGAACAATGGATCAGTACCACTGAAAAGATATTTTCAGTTCTTCAATGTTCTGAACATGATAAAGTCATCTTAGCAGTATATCATTTGGAAGGTGAAGCTGATCAATGGTGGAATTTTATCAAGAATACGAGGCCAAGAGATGAAATTGAGTCCATGAAATGGGACGAGTTCAAGAACATGTTTTTCAGTAAGTACTTCCCTCGTATTCTTCGAACAAAGATGGAGAAAGAGTTTCTTGAACTGAAGCAAAGGGATGATGAATCTGTTGGTACCTATGAAGAAAATTTTACAAGACTTGCAAGGTACGCTTCTGGTATTATCATCCAACCTGAAAGTAAAGTTGATCGATTTTTCAGTGGCTTAAAACCAAGTCTTCGAAGGGCATTAGCTATAAGAGACTTCGGTAGCTATGAAGAAATTGTGCGTTGTGCTATCAAGGTAGAAATGGAAGTTGGTGTTACAAATCCATCTCATGGTTTTGATAAGAAATGAAAGATGGAGGTCAAGGAGAAATCTCAGAATAATGGTGAAAAGAAGATGAATGTTTCCTTATGCACAAAGTGTGGAAAGAAGCATGGTGGAGATTGTATTAAAGGGACTAGAAAATGTTTTATGTGTGGAAAAGAAGGTCATCGAGCAACTGAGTGTCGAAGTAATGGAAAAAGGGTTTCTAATGATGTGAATAAAGCAAACACTGCAGAGAACGCACCACCAACACTTCAATGCTTCAAGTGCAATGAAATGGGGCATTATGCTAATAAATGCCCTAATCCAAGGGTTAGTGATGATCGACATGAGCAACCGCTTAAGGCAAAGGACAAAGGGAAGTCACATGCGATCACCATTGGCGATGTTGAATATGATAATGATGTGGTGGAATGATTAAGTGTTTATGTAATGGGATTCCAAAATAATGTTGTATCATGGATTATTGGAATATTTATGTATTGGTCTAATGTGGTATTCAAAGTGATTGAGATATTACGCGCATAATGAAGGGAAAACGAGAAAACCAAATGTTTAACAGTATTCATGAGCTCCTGATTGATATAAGGACTAAGTGATATCATGGTTTGAGTATATAGAATTTTGAGGATTTTGGTATGTGGAAAGTGTTAACTTTTAACTGCATTCATGTTTTCACTAAGGTATTCAAGAAAATACATGATTAAGGACTTTGAATGTTTGGAATGTGACCAACAAAACATACCTTATGATATATGGGGATTGACGATGGTGTTAAATCTTTGGTAATCATTTTCACTATGTTATGAGAGTGGACTACAGTATTATGGATAAGCCTAAAGATTGAAATTGATTATGTTGGACATAAGTTAGTATTGTTTAAGGATAGAAGTTTTTTTTTAATATTATTGATGGGATGTTATAGTAATATAGTTTTAGAAAAAGGACAACCTGTAGGACGGGCGACAGCCCATCGCTTCGGACAAGGCTGTGGGAATCGAACCCACAACCGAAGTGCGACTGGCCTTTATCGCCTACCATTGGCCTACAGGAAGTCTCTGTTTAGTAGAAACTAGATTTATTATATTAAGAAATATGATATATGAAATATAAGTCCATTTTAGGAACCATATATGATTAATCTCACTATAGAATGACTTATGTATATTTAATAACTTTTGCTAACCTTTTGTTTGAGACAGATGGAATGACCAGTCATTCTATCACATGATCTGCTAACACTTCACGAATAACAAATTCAACTTCATTTATTTAAGAGATGAAGTGGAAATTGTTCAAGTCACGAACAATAATGAGATTGTACCAAAATAAATTAAGTATTTATTCTAATTCAAATTCTTCAACTTTAGGGAAACGATCTTGAAAACCAAAAATGTTGTCCTAGTGATCTTATACCTGATGAATCAGATGGTACCTTAGATCATCACAAATTTATGGCTTTGTGATTGCTGGCTTTTCCATAGCCATGTTCTCTACCACTCTCTATCAGAACATGATGGTTAGATTTCTCTTCCATATCCATATTTTCACCTATGTGGAAACCCAGTGATTAGTTTATTTGGGTAATCGTTACATTTCATACTTTAGTTTTTAAAGCCAAGTTTTTGTATTCCTTTTTACGATGTGGGTTTCAATTAAAGAAACTTTTGAATAGTAAACTATTTATAACCCCAACGAATTTCGAGGGCGAAATTCATTTTAAGGGGGGTAGAATGTAACAGCCCGAGATTTTATGAAAACTATTATTTTAATTTTATTAATGTCTTGTGTTGTACGCTACACCAAAAGGAGTTTGCACAACATGCATCCTTGACTTTCCTTTCATTATACGCAATCACAACCTTCCTCGATAGCGTGTGTAGTATGCAATACTGAGTTTCACGAAACAACGATATGCTATTAAAATATTATTAAAACTAGCCGTTATGAATAGTAATAACAACTTTTTAAAATTTTAGAAATTTTAGCTCTCAAAATGGACTTCATTTTTGGATTCGTAGTATCGAATTTAGCCTAAGGTGAAATTTTGGTACTTTTCGGATAACTTTCATATTTTAATGAATAGTGAAAATTACTAAATTTTAGTTAAAAACAACTTTTTCAATCGAAATAATTAATAGTGATAAATTATTAATTTCAGTGTTTTTAAAGTATATTTAGAATATATTTTTACAATTCAATACAATGTTGGTCATTGGATGTAATTTTACATTTAAACCAGACATAATCAAGTGTCAATCTTTTGATAGATATTGTTTCTTAAAAACACGCTATTTGTTTTAACAACGGAATTTAATTATAAAATTAATTAATGAAACTTCTATGTTATTAATTTGGTAAAATAGACTTCATTTTTGAATTCGGAATATGAAATATAGCTTAGGATGAAATTTTGGCATTGTTCTGAAAAACATCAATTTTTGATGAATAGTGAAACTACTAAGTGGTAGTTAAAAAACTGAATTTTTCATAAAAGTTAATTTTACCGCTTCTGTGAATGGAATTTCAAAAATCTGAGAGACACGGTTGATGTCAGTAAGTAAAATGTTGTTCAATGAGATGACAATAATTTTTGGTGAATAGTAACTTTTTACTTTTATTAACCACGGTTAAAAGTAAATAGGGTAATTAAGGGTAAAAATGATATTAATATTACACTAACACATGTCCTAATCCTACTGGACAAGTGTATCTCGACCATAAACAACCTTAAGTGTAAAATATTATCATTTAGGCCCACTTGGATTAGATTAGGACATTTATTATTATTTAATTCAAAGAAGAGTTAAAAGAGTTAAAATCAAAGTTTATTTACTAAAACATTTTTAATATAGAGTTATGCATAAGTTAAATTCAATTGTAAATATTAATTAGAAAGATAAAAATATTTCCTACATGATGGTATTTTATTTGTAAATTTTAGACATCAAATAATTTAATTTATTTATGACACAATGATGATGCAGTAATAATATTATTAATGAAATATTGACATAATTGATATTATAAATACCAAAATAAATGTAATTTAAGACTTTTTATGAATTCCAATAATTTTCTAAGTTACTATGATATATTAGTGTTGATTTAATCAACTTGTTTCGAACATATAATTCTGTTATGACTTTCACAAAAATCATATATCAAATAGTGTCAAAATTGACACAAAATAGTTTTTAAATCAAATATTATATTATTAATTGTTATTTTATTCCTAAAAATCTAAGGTTCGGCCAAATGACATAGATAAGGATATATATATTAATAATAAACAATTTGGGGTACGTTTGGCATGTTATAGTAAGTGTATTAACCATATAGTGAAAGAAAACAAAAAGACACGGTAAAAGTCAAATTATTTAACTTAAAGTTAAATCTAATTGATAAGGTTAAAATAATACCCTAAACTTGTCTAAATCCTATTGGTTCATAGGATTTCGACTCATCCCCACTTTATCTTCGAAATAAGACCCTTTGGAACCATTATAAACCGATTTTGACATTAATATAAAATAATATTTTGAGGTATTCCTAAGGTGCCCCTCTCCTCCCGTATAAAAGGACACCTCCTCCCCCTCCTCCTCACACCAATTTGAGCACTCAAGCTCGGCCAACCCCTGCCAAAATCCCTTCTCCACTTTTCTATAATAATCTTAGAGGTCCTGGTCTTCTTCAAAGACCAATCTTAGTTCCCTAAGTGGAGGATTCAAAGAGGCGTTTCAAAGAAGAGGTAATACCCATTACCGATCTTTTCAATTTATTTCTTCTTCAACTTATTCTTATTTAGTTGTTTCATGATAAAGTAATAACATCAGTATTACTTACATACTGATATGTTATTATAAAAATTAAACAAACCTAATTCACCTTCTATCCATCCTACGGAAAAATGAAATCACCGCGCGTGCGTACGTACAGAATACCGTCTCCACGCCGTGGTGTACTCTATTTTCCACTATAACCTTACAAGGATGGGTATAATGGTGTAATGAGTAACTATATATGATTATTATAAAGTGATAATGATACTGAAATAGTATACATACACTTAAACACAATTCCACGACCATGGGAACGATATCATCGCTCGTGCGTACGTACGGACTACCGTCTCCACGACGCGATGAGATTCATTCTCAATAATTAACCATTCATGAATGATTAGAAAGTATATATAATAAGTACTAATAGAATATATGACATAATAATGAATCTGGATTTATTTATATGTATGTCATCTACTTAATTCCATTCAATTCAATAAGGAAACGAAAACAGCGTTCATGCGTACGTACGGACTACCGTCTCCATGAACGGTGTGTTTCTTTCCATTTACTGATTTATTATATATGTATATTCTGAATATATATATATAAATCATGTTTTATATTCTGGAATTAAGTAATCATGATCTAAGTAATCATATGAATAATTACAAGTTAGAAACACGAATGACAAATGAGACGATTTTACCCAAAACGCTACTTTAACATGAATTTACAAAAGAACGGGTAATATAAAGTCATAATTGGACCATATATGATATAATAACAATGAATATGATTCTGTAATAAGTAAATAACTTGATTTAAATCATTATACAGGAGTTTCGGACACTTACAAAGCAAGTCGGACCTAAGGTAAGGGAAATATCACAATCTCATTTTTATCCGAGATTGTTTATAATTTAGTATTTACTGGGGTGTATTTTATCATCCACATCCATGTTTCCTCAATATGTAATATTATTTCCATCCTTCTAAAATAGTTAATATCCAATTTTACCCTTCGGTAAGTTTTTGTAAAAGATATGAAAGGAATATTTTGTCATTTTTCGTACAAGGTACTTTTTGACTTTTCCGACAAAAGTACAAGGAATGCTTTTTTAAACATATACGGAACGAATGGATTTTTACGGTTTTTATAAAGCCTTATTTTCATGAAGCTTCATCCAAAAGATTTCATGACTATTTTCAATAAAATCTCTTTCTTTTAAAATTGCATGACGTCTTGTGAAAAGAAATTGATTTTGAAGAAGAAAGGATATTTTCCTCAAGAATTCATTTCAAGTGTTTTATCAAAATTATTTTCCATCTAAGATAACATAGGGTTCTGTTTTTATCCCTATTGTTACATTGATTTTATTATGTTGTGATGGAATTATTTTTATGAATTCCTTTATCTTATATGAATTGTTTTATGATGTCATGTTGTTTAAGAATCCCATTTCTATTACATGGGTTATGTAATGATGTATGACTTATGATTTTGTGGCACACATAAGAATGGTATCATTATGAGATGGGTGGGACCTATATCTCCCTCCAATGCATTGGGTAAAGATTTTATATCTCATGAGATAGACATGGCTGGAACGGTAGGTTATACCGGTTCAGTGAAACAGGACTGAAACGAGGGTTACTCGATTCAGAAAGGGACTTTGTCCACTAAGATAGTCTTGGCAATGAGTCTTGACTAACAAGGAATGATTCTCTATGATTATGTGTGAATGACACAAAGTTTCATGTTTTATGTTATGATTATTGTGATTACATTTCACTGTCATGATTTATTCCATGTTATGAAATTATGATCTCTTTTGCAGGTTAAGATTTCCAAAAGTTATGTGCTTGTGTATACGATGTGATTGATATTTCTTTTGTTTACCCTTACTGAGCATTTGAGCTCACCCTTTTTGTTTTCTTTTCCCCAGGATATAAAGAAAGGTTTTAGGTATAAAAAAAGGATGATCTTTATGGGAGATGTTGAATATCTTTCACCATGATTAGAAGATTACGTTCCGAGTTTCCAAAGACAATAAACTATTATGATCCTTGTGTGTGTGTGTTTTTGTTATGTACTAAGTATTCCACAAATGTAATGTAATGTCAATGTACGTCAAGCTTCGGGTCTCTAAAATGCCACCTGGACAATAGTATGTTGTTTGCTAGGAGAGAAGCAACGAGTATAATCTAGAGATGGTTGGCCATGGGCTACTAGTGGATCCTCCAGCAGAGCCAGATGTGGCACCAGCTGCTATACCAGACACACGCGTAGAGGCGCAGTTTCATGAAGGCTTATTACAGTTCATGTAGACCTTTCAGGGAGCACTGTCGGCTGCCACATCTATGGATGAGCTGATAGGTATCTTCCAGCAGTAGCGTCCACCAATGTTCTCAAGGGATGGTGTACCAACAGATGTAGAGTCTTGGATGGGGTTGATGGAGACTATTTTCGATCATCTAGAGAAGCCTCCAGGGTGGTGGGTCAAGCTCGCTACTTATATTCAATGTGATTCCGCCAAGATGTGGTGGGATGTTACCTCCCAGTCAGAGCATCATAGAGACATGTCGTGAGAGGATATTCAAGCATCCTTCTATGGATTATTCTTCCCAGAGATGCTGAGGGGAGATAGAGCTCGAGAGTTCATGAATCTGCAGCATGACACTATGTCAGTTATAGACTATTCTGCTTGCATTACTGAGAATCGGTGTTTTGCACCTGTTCTGGTGGGCGATTGGACGCTGAGAGCCGGACGCTTTGAGGATGGTCTTCGGTATGACATCCAAGCACTGGTGAATGTTTTCAGGTTGCCTAATGTACATTCTACTGTGAACCAAGCCCTGATCACAGAGAAGAACCTATAGGAATCTAGTGGTGTGGGCCAGGGCGGTTCAACACCAGTTACTGGCACTATTTCTGCTGGCAAGAGGAAGAGACAGATGGAATTCTTTCAGGGTGGAAGTACCTGTTTGAAGAATACTTCATGTGGCTTGGTCTTGTGATACTAGTGTGGAAAGGAGGGGCACTAGAGACCTCAGTGTCCACGGGAGCCAGTAGAGTGTCGAGCTTGTGGCAAGATGGGTCATCTATAGTTCTTTTGCATGGCATTTCCACCGATGGCTAGTGAGAGGGGTTCTGTGCAGACTCCGCATGCGGGGGTAGGACTAGTGGCTTCTTACCAGTTGGGGAACTGGAATATATTAGGGCATACAGGCTGAGATGGTTGTCATCGTCATCGTATCCAGACAACAGGATCTCATAGGTAGTAGGGAGGGATAGCTTGGGGTAGCTCGGCTATGTCATAGGGTTGCGACACTGGGTAGACATATGCAGTGCAACAGACCTAGTAAGAGAAAGATCCCAGACCTTCTATAGTCAAAGGTACTATTCTAGTAGCTTCTGTTCTATCTTCAGTACTTTTTGATATGAGGGCTACAAATAGTTTCATATCTATACCCGTTGTTGAGAGACTTAGGCTATGTGTTTCTACTTCTTCTGATATCATGACGTTAGACACTCCGTTGGGGATTAGAACAGCTGGTGTGCATCAGTGAAAGGAGTGCCCCCTCGAGGTTGGTGGGTGTCACTTCCTCTGGAACCTCTATGTCTTAGAGATGGCAACTTATTACATCATTTTCGGGATGGACTGGTTGGTTCCCATTCAAGCCATTGTAGACTGCTATTTTCACAGGGTGAGTTTCACGTCCCCAGAGGGCCGAGAGATTCTATAAAAGGGTGAGTGGGATGTTCAGGCGAGTCGAGTTGGACCAGAGCATCATGGGTGAGGTGGAGTCATAGCCCAGATTATGAGTTTATATATGGATGACCCGGTGACTTGTCAAAAGGATTTTTCTCCTGTGGTTGATCGTTTCAGGGATTTATTCCTGGATGACTTCTCAGGTCTTCATCCAGAGAATGAGGTGGATTTCTCTGTTGAGATTTTTCCAAGAGAAGCACTAGTGTCCATTCCTCCTTATATGATGGCCACGCCTGAGTTGTAGGAGCTCAAGAGGCAGTTAGAGGAGCTACAGGAAAATGGTTTCATCCGACCCAGTACTTCTCCATGGGGTTCTCCGGTCCTTTTTGAAAAGAAGGTGGATGGTACCCTCATACATTGTGTGGATTTCGGAAGCTGAACCATTTGACCGTTAAGAACCGATATCCCTTTTCGAGGATTGCTGATCTATTTGATCTACTTCGTGGAGCATGAGTGTTCTCGAAGATTGACTTGAGATCAGGATATCATCAGCTGCACATTAGACCATCTGATATACCTCTCATTGATTTCATGAGTATGTATGGTCTATACGAGAATACCGTTATGCCGTTTGAACACCCGAACGCGCCAACATTTTTAATGGCTCTGATGAATCGTGTGTTCCATCCATATCTGGATTCTTTCGTGGTAGTATTCGTGGATGATATTTTGGTGTACTCTCACACTCAACACAACCATGCCACACATCTTGAGATCTTATTGACTACACTGAGAGGGAATCAGCTATATGCTACGCTCTCCAAGTGGCACTTTTGGATGGACCAGAT
This sequence comes from Viscum album, assembly GCA_963277665.1. Lineage (NCBI taxonomy): Eukaryota > Viridiplantae > Streptophyta > Magnoliopsida > Santalales > Viscaceae > Viscum > Viscum album. Next base: position 823,105,114 of record OY728141.1, on the reverse strand, counting down.
TCACTTCCTAGGTCATGTCATCTCAGAGGCAGGAGTTTCAGTAGAACCAGAGAAGGTAAGATCAGTAGTTTCCTAGGCGCAGCCTATGAATGTGTTTGAGATACGATGTTTCATGGCGCTGGATGGTTACTACATGCATTTTATATAGGACATCTCTCTCTTATTAGCGTTGTTGGCAGGCTTGACTAAGAAAGGTGTGAAGTTCGATTGGTCAGAAGCTTGTGACACATCATTTCAGGACCTGAAAGGAAGGTTGACATCAGAACCGATCCTGATACTCCCAGAATAGGGGAAGAGCTATATAGTTTGTTGTGATGCATCAGGTATTGTGCGGGGAGCAATGTTGATGCAGGGTGATCGAGTTGTTGCATATGGGTCTCGGCAGTTGAGGCCACATGAGAGGAATTAGTCGATGCATGATCTCGTGTTAGCTATAGTTGTTCATGCGTTGCGCTGTTGGAGAGACTATCTATTAGGAGAACATTTTGTGGTTTTTACCAATCACAAAACTCTCATTAAATATTTACTCAGTGTGACTGGAATCTGAGACAGCAAAGGTGGGTTGAATACCTTCAGTCCTTTGATTTTTAGCTTGCCTATACACCTAGAAAAGGTAATACAGTATCTCATGCACTGAGCATGAAGACTCAGATACAGGCTATGCAGGAGGCCGGTGATGAGTGGAAGCTTATGGATTTCTTATCTGAGATGCATTTGGAGGTGCATGATAGTCACTACTTGAAATCGTACCTTTCCCAATGCTTTTATACCAACGGTTTTTAAAAACCATTGGTATAGGTCCCCTTTCCCAACGGTTTGGCCAAACTATTGGGAAATCCCACATTGAGGCCACCTTTCCCAAACATTTTGGCCAAACTTTTGGGAAAAGTCTACTTTTTGGACACCTTTTCCAATAGTTTGGCCAACCCTTTGGGAAATCCATACCTTTTCCCAATGGTTTTAACAAACTATTGGGAAAAGTCCACTTTGTTGACACCTTTCCCAATAGTTTGGCCAAACCATTAGGAAAGGGTATACCTATCCCAATGGTTTGGCCAAACCATTGGGAAAGGTCCCCCAAATATCAACCTCCCACAGAGAATTGAATCCAGAATCAGTACCCATACCAACGGTTGTCAAAACCATTGTTATAAGTCTATACCAACGGTTTTGACAACCATTGGTATGGGTCCTTTGAATTTATTTTAAATCATCTAACCAAGAACATTATATAAATAAAAATTTAAAATAATTATGACAATACATATATATATATATGTAATTATGTTCACAAAAGTCATGTTAGGTTAGTGGTTAATTTGTTCAATGATAAACTAGGGTGTCCTGGGATCAAATCCCAGTAATTTTTTTTTTTGAAATACATATACCAATGGTTCCATAACCATTGGTATAGATTTTCATATTACTTATACCAAAGGTTTCCAAAACTATTGGTATAGACCTATACCAACGGCTTACTTGGAAATGGTTCTCTAAACCATTGGTATAGGCTATACCAATGGTTTGGAGGCCTATACCAACAGTTCCATACCATTGGTATAGGTTAGTTTTCCAGTATTGAGTCAGGGGAAAACATATCTTTCCTCTTTAGCTGTGACTTATACCCTCCTGGATAGAGTGGGGATGAGACAGCTATCTGATTCAGAAGTCATAGTTCTACAGGAGTCAGTGTCAAGAGAGGACCTTACTCCTAGTTGGATGATGGGCGATGATGAGGTTCTTCATTTCCATGGACGAGTGTGGGTTCTAGGGGAGATACGTGAGGAGATGATATGAGAGTTTCATGCTTCAGCTTGGGAAGTTCATCCCGGAGTTACCAAGATGTACCGTGACTTGAGACGTTAGTACTGGTAGGTGGGTATGAGGAGACAAGTAGCTGGTTTTGTTACAAGGTTTTCCACCTATCAGAAGGTGAAGGTGGAGCATTAGAGGCCAGCCAGACTTTTACAAACATTACCCATCCCAGAGAAGAAATGGGATGACGTCTCGATGGATTTCGTGACTAGTTTGTTGAGGTCACCTAGAGATAATGATGCCATGTGGGTTGTTGTGGACAAACTCATGTAGGTATCTCAATTGTTTCTGATCAAGGAGACCTTCAGTGTTGAAGAGCTCGGGAAGTTGTATATCCGAGATGTCGTACGTCTTCATGGGGTTCCTTGTTCTATCATCTCAAATAGGGACTCTCATTTTACATCTCATTTCTGGCAGTGTTTTCATAGGGCATTTGGTACACAGGTGATTCTGAGCACAGCTTACGACCCTCAGACCGATGGCCAGTCAGAGCGTATGATACAGGTGCTTGAGGACATGTTGCAAGCATGCGTCTTAGACTTTGGGGGATCTTGGGAGAAGCATATACCCCAAGTCAATTTTACCTATAATAACACATTTCAATCAACTATCGAGATGGAACCATACGAGGATTTATATGGTAGGCCTTGCAGATCACCCTTGTGCTGGTTAGAGGCATGTGAGGTAGCTTTAATGGGACCATGTCTCATGCAGGAGACTTCTGAGCAGGTCCAGTTGATTCAGAAGTGGATGGCTACCGTGCAGTCTCGACAAAAATATTATGCTGATCGTTGTAGACAACCTTTGGAGTTTGTGGCCATGGATCAGGTTTTCTTGCGTGTTTCGACGAGGTTGGGACACAAACGAGTCAGGTGACAGGGAAAACTTTCACCGAGGTATGTGGGGACATTTGAGATTCTAGAGAGAGTCAGGCTGGTTGCCTATTGGTTGCAGTTACCACAGTGGTACCATGCCATGCACGATGTCTTCCATGTATCTCAGTTGCGCCATTATCATTCAGACCTGTCTCACATTCTTCATCCCGAGGAGGTTGAGCTTGATTTAGATGCGTCCTTTGAGAGGAATCTGATTCATATTGTTGATAGGAGAATGATGGTTCTCTGAGGCCAGTCAGTTCCTCTCGTACGGGAGCTATGGCAGTATGGCCGAGTGTTGGACGAAACCAGAGAGTGGGAGACCGATGTACATGTTCAGAGGACGAGTTTATTCAATGTTATATCTTCACCACCCTTGGAAGGGAAATTCGGGGACCTATTTCTTTAAGGGGGGGAAGTTTGTAAGAACCAGGTTCTTATTTCTGAGGTACGAGTTTCTTCTTTTCTCTTTCCATATGTATTTTTTGAGAAAATATGGAAAATTGGTAAAAATCCTAAATTTTTGAAGTACACGCCATGTACTTTTCCACACGCCGTCTACTTTTGGCCGTGTGGAATGAGTACATAGTGCGTGACGCCGTGTCAGTGATGAAGGGTGTAAGAACCAAATACACGTTGTGTAGTGGTCCCCTACACACTGTGTAATCAGTCAGTAGGCGAATAAAAAGGCGATGTCCAGCTGTGCGACAGAACATTACATGTACTCAAGGAGACACATCGTGTAGTTAGGTCAGTAGATGAACAGTTCCATGCGGGCGGGAAGTCGCTAGAGGAACAGTTTAAAAATGGGATGTACACACCGTGTACATGGAAATAAACACCGTGTACTTTGTTTTTTTCTCTTAAAATGGGTTGTATCCTCCCCTGTTCACAAGGAAGGGTTAGAATGGGAAGAGGGAGTTCAGGAGAGGAGGTCGAAGCCTTGGAGATCTGCTGAGCATTCGTTTAAAATTTGTTTCCGCCTCAGACGATCTCGTTGGAACAGCTCGGGTAAGCCCTCTCATCTCCTGGTGTGTCTCTTTCCAATTATTCCCCTAATGGGAGTTATTTACGTTTCAACAGAGAATTCTTTTGGCTCATATCTACCTCATTCTAGGATGATTCGTGGAACGTCATTCGAGTATACTGATCTGGGGCGTGTAAGGTAGGTGGCATGGTGTTTATTTTCTTAATGTTGTGTGTTTTGTGTGTTTTTTGAGCTAAGAACCCATATTTGGGGTGTCGTGAGGCTGAGGTCGTGGATAATATTAATACCTAGAATTGTATAGGTGATTAATTAATGTTTTAAAACCGTTGTTTGCGACCAGTGCTTGGATTCGGGAGCACCCCTGGGGTGCGTTCCTCTATTTACCCGTTTGGCCAGGATACCCGAGGGTATGTCTTTAAGGAAATTATTGTAGAATTGCCTTGGGAGGAATTTCTTATGAATGTTTATTTACATGTCAGGTATGACCCAGTTACTTGCGCCTAAGGGCAGTGTTATACTTAGCTCATGGGAGTTGTTTTGCTTATCCCGAGGGCAGTTGTTATCCTAGCCTGAGGGAAACTTCTTCCATGCTTATGGGAAGTTGATTCGGTGCATGTGGGTGACGCTTACTATGCCTTAGGGAAATATATGTGTGCCTGTGGGCAGATTCTTGTGTTGGACACTTTTTACCTGAGGGTAGGGGTTTAAGTGTCTGAGGACATTAGCAGTTTACATAGAATATTGACTGTGGTGATATTTTAAATTAAAGGATTAAATGGATTTTTAAATGGGAATATAATTAGTTAAGTTACATTTTAGTACTTCTTACATTTTTTAATTTTACTACTGCACACTATTGTTGCTTGTTTTACACAAAATTGAGCATGGTCCTTTGGTGGGTTCCTACTGAGATATATTTCCCACACCCTATTTGGGTCATGCTTTTCAGCCTAAACAGATTATGTTTCTACAGGTGTAGATAAGGGCAAGGGTACTTATACATGCATTTGATTGTTGTTGGAGTGTAGGAGAGCATGGGACCGATCATTGGTTCATGATGCTGCTAGCTGATCTACTTTTCTTTTCTATACTTGTACTCTGTATTGTATTGTATTGTAGTATAACATGTTCTGGCTATTTTCGTAGAATAGTGACATGATACATCTTCATATATATATGACTGTCGGTCTCCCTTTATGTTAACAGTTCTTCATTTTCAATTATATGTATTGTTAATTCTTCGTTTTTTATTGTATGTTTATTTATATTTCGTTGCACAACACTTTGACAAATGAGTGCATAGTTTCCCGACAATCAGGCCTGGTCCCTCCCTGTTAGTCAGCAGCCTCTGGTGTTTGGGGAAATGCACTTGAGGTCATATGACGAACCGGGTTCGGGGCACCCGTGTAGTGGTACCCAGGTCCGGGACGTTACACAAACAGTATACTGAACAAGTTATAACTTTTGATTACTCATCTTTAATCCATCAAATATGATGGAAACTATATTTTGGTTTCCTATTATATAAGTGTCACATCTCCCATGGTCTGTTTGATTGAGTTTAAATATTCAATTCTTTATATATTGTATAAATTTTCTCACTAATGTGATAAAACATTCAGTTCCACCATTCCATACCATCTAATGAAGTTTTTTTGAATGCTACAACTTCATCAATCATTCTAATATGATACAAGGTTCCTTTTTTAATAAACAAGAAATCTCTATAGAACCTTTAGAGATCTTCCAAAATATATTCAAAAAGAAAAATTTGTAACCTAAATCATCATGTTGTCCCACTGATATATGGATCTTCTAGTGAATTGTAATGTGTCTAAAATATTTTAGTTTCAAGAGACTATTATTTTTCATTTGAATGTTCATAACACCTTTCGTAACTATATCTAGAGCATAATAATACACTAGATGTACTCATCCAAAGAATCTTGGTAAATAATCAACCACACACCAATTCTCACCAGTTGCATTAAATTATACCCCTATGTCAACAACCCATGAATCCTATGGAATGATCATGGTTGGTATCAATCTAGACCTTCCATCCATTGTAATGACTGTGTTTTTCTATTCGAAATTTGAATCCTCTAACCGATTTTGAAAATCAAACTTTATATGTATCTTCTTCCCACAAATACAACATGTAGAACCGAAACATGTCGATTTAATTTGAATTCTTACCTATGATTTGTCCGTTGAATATTTATTCATATGATAGTTTTTTTAGATGTACTAATCATCCACATATAATAGTATTCAGAGAACTTCTAAATGGAGTTGGAAGTTCCTTTCACCTAAACAGTTCATTAAAGATCAAAATTTTAATATATTTAAAAATGATCTACCTTTCCACTGGAGTTTCTCACTATTTCCACCATGGATTCCCGGCACTTTATAAGTGAACAAAGAATAAGAAAAGTCCAAACATCATTTTGTAATGTTATATTCTCAAATTTGAGACTACCATGGATCATATTAAAGAAATTTGTATGAATTGAAGTATAAATTATGTACTATAAATTCAATTTAAGAAATCATCACAACATGAAAACTTTTTTAAGATCCATTGGGTTTTCATATAATCCATCCAATGCATTCATAACCACTTCAATAGTTGTATTCTCTCTAATGTTGAACAAAACATTTTGAGTAAGAGACAAATTTATTAAGGCAAAATCTTTCCTATCCATCCACCCCCATTCTGCATTGTCTATTTTTAAATGAAAATATTTTGAAAAGGGAGCATAAAAATTTTTATATGAAAAGATATTACAGATGTATTCCCCAAATGAAAATTCATCTCCATAGAACTTATTGCTATGATCTTTTCCATCCTACGATGTCATTATATTTATAACATTAAACTAATTGAAAAAAAATACATTAATTCAAAGGGTAGAAAACTCTTGTTTTTTTTTGAGTGTAGTACGTGAAATTTGAGGAATGATTCACTCATTAGTAACCCATCCCAGTTGGCCACATGACATCAAGTACACCTCCCTATAATATATTTTTTTACAACAAAGGTGAATGATGTATATGATGGTATGGTGGGGAGACTATACTCGCTTTATCATAGTGGAGAACAATGATATGGTAAATAAAATCAACAACATAAGTGTAATTATATCATGATCATCACATAAATATCTAACTATAAATTTATAATTCAATGGAATTTTTTGAGGATTATTTACAAAATGATGTTATGATGCTGTAAAAATGGAGATAATAAGGGAAACATGGATGAATATATACACAATAAATGCTTTATGAATATATAAAAAATGTTAAAATCCCTTCTCCACTAGAATCATGAGCACTAGCACGATCCTCTGTTCCACTAATCCATTCGAGTAGAGAAAATAATGCATCCATAGTTGGATGATTCCCTTTGTACATACTTGTATAAATTAAGTATATTAAGGTACAAATAAATGTCCCAAACAAGGTGTGAGAAAAAATAGATAGTCCAAAACAAATGGTGTCTAATACTATAGTGATCTTACTTTTTATTACATGACTATTACATCAATTTAAAGATAAAGAACATAAAAGGATTAAAAAAACCAGGATCCAACAGTTTATTATCTTGGGAAAATTATGAACATACATCCCTTATACATAATAAAACCTAATCATTTGTTTAAATTCTTCTGCTTTATCCTTCTATTTCTCACGTTCTCCTTAGTACATGTAGTCAACTAAGGATATACATCAATGAAAGGGCTGAGAGAAATGCCTGATAAGAGGATAAATAATGACAGGAATCAATATAAGGGTTTTATCAATCATGAATAATTTTTGGGTTTGTAAATTAAAAGGTTAAAACATACTTTTTACATGATTCATCATTCTTGATTGAAGAAGAAACAACTCAGGAGGAGTAAAAATGACTTTTTGGAAAGAAGATTTTTTTCTAAAATATTTTTATTTGTCATAAAATCATATTGGAAACATGTTTATCCCATAAAAAAAATTTAGGGACAAATAAATTATATTAAAGTAACATTATAGAAATATTTATACTAAAAAAGTCGTGAATGATGAATACCCCAAATAAAAGATGTTGGGTTCGAGAATCCCCATATCATATTTTTAAATGTTTTCTTCACATAAATTACATGGACAATAAAATATTATTCAATCATTAATAAAAAATAAAGGATTCCATGTACATATTTTTTATTATAGTTTTATTGTGTTTTTTTGTGGACAATTCTATGGGTTATAGAGTTCAATATCTTCATTCCAGGAGTGTTTGATTTCATGGTTTTATGTTCGGTTTACTTGTATAAATTTTTTAATGTTTATGTACATTGATGATAATTTTTCAGAATTGAAAATATATGTTATTAATGAACATATATAATTTTAAATGTTATCATATATAATTTATAATAATTTATGAGTATGATTCATTAGATAAAACATTGATGAAAATGTTTTAATTTATTTTTGGCAGTTTTTACGACCATCATGAACTTGTATCATTTTATTTAATATTATAAATATATATTGGTTCCAACTGATTATAAAAATAAAAATATCTATATTAAAATATTATTAAACTATAATAATAGTTTATGACAATCCTTAATGTTGGTAATGGAAAAAAACTCATCGTCTATGAAGGTGGTGAATCGAGACATCACGAATTTTGTTTTTGTTTTTAGAATAAAAGGATACAGGAATGGATTTAATGTTTTGTATTTTATTAAAACCATATAATTACAATATATATAAGATAATATAGTTATAATTCCACTTTTTAAGGGATAGGTAAGTAGAGGATAATAAATTGAAAGAAATTAAAAGAGAAAGATTGAGGATTTTACCTCTTGGATGTTGTCTCATTGAGAACCTCATTAGGGAACATGGGTTTGGAGGATGGATGAATCAATAAGACCATGGACATGTAGAATATTATTAGGGATATAATTTGTAATAATTTAGACAATATACAAATATTTTATGGTTTGAGGAGAAGTGGTGGTATTTATAGTGAAGGAGAGGGGTGTTTTTAAATATTTTATACATTATCTAATTATTTTGGTACAAGAATATAAATAGTGTTGATTATTATGACTAAATACATTAAAACCTCCCTAATACTTTGAGCCAATGGGTTCTTACCTCATCCATACATCATCCATTAATAAATTATTCATGTCTTTAGCTTATATTGTAAATTATCGTCTTTCACTATTCAATAAAAATTCAACTATTTTATAAAAATACAAATAAATAACCATAATTTTTTTTTGATGTTTAGAATTTTAAAATAGATTCCATTTTATAAAATTTATTTAAAAATTATATAATAAATTTTTTAATGAAAATAATCATTTACTAAAAAAAATATCAATTTTAATATTATAATGGTTTTTATGAAACATTGAAAAATTAATTAAGGAATAAGAAAATTATATTATAATTATAATAAGAAAAATAATAATTTATTAATCTGTTTAATGAATATATTTTTTGAAATAATCATTTTAGATATAAATATGTAAAGTAATTATTCCATTACTAAAGGATCCATAATTTCTATAAATATTAATCATTTCAATATTCATTTATGAGATTTTTGATTTTATTGGGATATATATGTGATGTAAGTATTTTATAAATATAAGAATTTAAAATCCATTGATAAAATATTGTGCCATTACATTCTTCCCCCATGTTGAAAATTTTCCATTGAAATTTTGTTTTACAAACTAAGGTGAAAGTAGGTGATGGTATTTATTCATCATTTCTTCCTCTAATTCCCATTTCACCTCTTCATAATTATTATTCCTCAATAACACTTTGAAAATGTGAGCTATCCAATTGTGTAGGAATTTGTATCTTCTATCCAAAATCCTTATCATCAACTTTTTCTATGAGTGTTCATTCTCCAATTGTAGCACCTCTAGATTCAGTACTTGTGAGGGGTCACGTATGTACTTCCTCAAAAGAGAAACAAAGAACACATCATGTACATGTGGCATATTTGGTGGAAGTTCAATATGATAGGACACTAATCCTATATGATCATAGATCTTAAAGAGGAAAATGTACCTTGGGATAAGCTTCCCTTTCATTCCAAACCACACCACTCACTTCCATGTTGATATTTGAAGGAAAATGATTTCTCCACATTCAAACTCAATATTACTTAAATGGTTATCATTATTAATCTTTTAGAAAATATGATAAAATTATATGAATTTTTAAATCACTATAACCAATAATCACTTTCACAAGACCATGTCCAAGTATCTTTCATTCTCCAACTTCATCCCAATAGGTTGGAGCTCTACATTGCTTTCCATTCATAGCTTTATATGAAGACATATGAATACTCAAGTGGATACATCATTAGATATAAGAACCCAACCAATTGTAGATTGTTATCACATCCACCTTTTATTTCATTTTATTAGGATATTATAATGTCCTCTAACATCTGAGTAGTCGTTTTAGATTGGCCAAAATTTTGGGGGTGTTAAGCCGTACTGAGATTCAAATCAGTACTCTAATAGTTTTGAATAATTCTCCTGAATTTAGATGTGAACCTTGGATCTTGAACTGATTTGATCAGTAGTGAAAATCCATGTCACCGAACCACTTCCTTCACATATATCTTGATAATTTGTTCAAATTAGAAATCTTCTATAATAATAATAAAGTGATAAATCATGGTTAGTCGATCCACTACAACTCATAGAATATTACTTTCATTAGATGTATCAAGACACAAGTGAAAAAAGTCCGTAGTGAAATTCTCCCATTTCAACAAGTTTATAGGAAATGGTTTCATCATCACCTTGGACTTATGTCTTTTTTATTTAACATGTTGACATATGAAGAACCTTGGGATTTACTCTGTAATCTCTTTCATATTTTTTCCCCACCAAAATTTCTCATGATGATATCATTACATCTTGGTATTTACAGGATGGATGGGGAAAGATGATCTATGTAAATTATCTAATGCCTCCTTATTTATCTAAAATAATTAAGGCTTATAAAGACTTTTTCTAAACCAAATCACACTATCATCATCGATATAGAACTCTTGTATCATACCTTCCTTTACCACTTTCACCTTCTTATGTTGCTCCAGATCATTCCTTTATGCCTACATGATCTTCTCTTGGATAGATATTTTGGAAATAATTTTTGAATGTTTGGATGTATTCCCTACCATTATGATTTCCCAATCCATAATTTTATTATCTATGGAGATTTGGTCTTTCTCAATCTGCACCATGGATAGAGTAGGAGGTTCTTTTTTTCTATGAGCATCATCTACCTCATTCACCTTTCATAGATGGTAAAGATTAGATCTATCAGAGTCTTTGATTATATATAAATATAACCTTAGACACATATTTAGTCCCTTATTGTGAATATTTACTTTAGACTATTTTTATTAGTATATATGTTACACTTCACACTAAAGAGGTAGTGCCACCAAATTTTCAAGGTAAATATCATAGCTGCTAGATCTAGATCATGTGTATAGTAGTTCTTATAATGGATCTTCAATTTATGTGTAATGAACCACATATACCAAATCGAGATCTTGTGTTGGGTAATTTCACATGTGAGGTCCCAACTAATGAGACCAATAGACTATGACTTTCTCTCCTTGGATCAAAAGAGCTCACATCGAGGCACTTGATTCATTATAATAAACTGCATAGATTCTTCTTGGCTCTGAAAAAATCATGATCAATGCAAAATTCAACCATCGTTTAAGACAAACATCATGGTCATGAAAATGGGAGGTGATAAAATTCATGAAAAATACTAAATAAAATTCCTATAGTATCCATATAATCCCAAAAAACTCATGATATCAAAGACATTAATAGGATTCTCCCACGAAAAAAACTTTCATCTTCTATGGATCGACATATACCCATAACATTGATATAATTTGACTCATGAAGTGAATGTTATAAAAACAAATGTGCAATTTTTAGAGCATTCCATATATTTTTTTATCTCTTTGTGTACTCATTACGATATCACGGTTTTTGAAATGATAATCGCTAGTACCTGAAAATACAATGATATAATCCTCAAAAACAATTATAAATACATCCAAATATGGGTGGAAGACCCAATTCATTAAGGATATAAAACTATTGCTATGGTATTCAAACCAAACAACATTACCAGGTACTCATATATTCCAAACCTTCTTCGGAATGTTGTACATGGTATGTTCGAAGGTCTGAATCTCACCAGATTATATTCCGATCTCAAATAAATTTTCAAATAGTCTTTGGATCCTTAGAGATAGTGGAAGATAAAATCTATATGAGGAAGTGGGTACTAATTCATAACCAAAACTAGATTCAATCTCTAGTATTCCCCACAAAGGATTATGGAACAATATTCTGTGTTGGAATAAGGACAGGTGAACACAAAGAAGAATTATTGGGTTATATAAACCCTTTGGCTTCTAGGTCAATTAACTACCTCTTGAGTTCTAAAAAATCGGTAGGATTCATCTATTATAGAGGAATACATATCAGTGTTGGTCCTATAATTTTTTCGATAGTTAACTCCACCTCACTATAATGGTGTATCCTAGAAAAAATCACTAGTTAAGTCATTCCTTAAATGATCCACCACTAAATAGGATAACAACCTAACAAATTCATTAATCATCTATAAAAGATTGTAAATTAGGGATGAAACTCTTCCCATCCCATGATGTTCATGTCCAAATCGACCTTTCTAGACACCCCATTCTCTATTATGAACAAAAATACAAACCTATGGTGATAAGAAAGACACTTCCTTATGATAAAAATTAATATGGGCATGATATTATACAAACCAACCAATCCCAAGACATACATAAAAGTTCATCATCTCATGGATAAAGAGGTTCCAGATGAAACGGTATCCACCATTTTCAAGGGGAATCTTATTAAACAATGTAAATTTTTTTAGTTAATTGGCAATGGAGTGTCGAGAGTCACCGCTATATATAATGTCTCTGTTTTGAGACCATGGATTTCTATAATGTCAGCAGATATTAATGAATTCAAGACACAAATATAAGATAAAGTAGACAATAATGTAGAGACTACTAAGATTGTACCTCATACTATAGACGAACTGGAACTCAGTTCCTCAGGAGAAGGCTACACATTATCTAAATTTCAGGATCCATTGATCTAATATAAAACTTGACTATGTTGAGAAGGTCCACTCTACTAGAACTATATATCTTGTATTGGGTTTCCCCATCCTTGAAAATTTCCTAGTCCTGGTCAGCCTACAGTACTCCAACTCCTCACTTGGCATGGTGATGTTGATCCCACTCTTGATATTGGAGACATTGATGATTATATCTCACCTTGCATCAGAGGAAATAGTCCTCCAATGCATCAACTATGACCCATATTTCTACATTCCTGACACTCAAAGGGGTATTTACTACACGTGGGAATCAAGTGACCTAGCCTCAAACTCATGTAGAATACTACATTTCTACAAATTTGAATAATCTAGCTACCCATTCACTAATGAGAAACCTCTTAGTGAAATGGACTTTCATTGTTCAAAGTAATTCTCTCCCTAGGTGTTGATATTCATTATACCACACATCTATATTCTCTCATATTTTACTTAGTGATGATGGTATGGTTGACTATATCAGACATGGTTGTTGAACGAAACATGTTTACATGCAATTGGATGGAATACCTGATCTCTTCCTCAAATCACCTAGATATAGAAAACTCATCACCTAGGATGGTAGGGAATAAATGGTGGTGTTTAATGAAAAGATATTAGTATTCCATAATAGAAAATGTGTAACATCCCGAGATTTTATGAAAAATATTCTTTTTAATTTCATTAATGTATTGTGTTGTACGCTACACTAGAAGGAGCTTTCACATCACACATCCTTGACTTGCCTTTCATTACACACAATCGCGACCTTCCTCGATAGCGTGTGTAGTACGCAATACCGAGTTTCACAAAACAACGATATGCTATTAAAATATTATTAAAACTATCCATTATGAATAGTAATAACCACTTTTTGAAATTTTGTAAATTTTATTTCTCAAAATGGACTTAATTTTTGGATTCGGAATATCGAAATTAGCTTAGGGTGAAATTTTGGTACTTTTCGGATAACTTTCATTTTCCGATGAATAGTGAAAATTAGTAAATTTTAATTAAAAACAACCTTTTTAATAAGAACAATTAATAGTGATAAATTATTAATTTGAGTGGTTTTAAAGTATATTTAGAATAAATTTTTACAATTTAATACAATGATGGTCCTTGTATGTGATTTCACATTTAAACTAGACATAAACAAGTGCCAATCTTTTGATAGTTATTATCTCTTAAGAACACGCTATTTGTTTTAACGACGAGAATTAATATTTAAATTAATTAATGCAATGTATATCTTTTGAATTCGGTAAAATAGAAATCATTTTTGAGTACATAATATCAAATATATCTTAGGCCTAATTTTTGATATTTTTCTGGAAACATTCATTTTTTGATGAATAGTGAAACCACTAAATGGTAGTTAAAAAAATTATTTTTTCATAAAACATAATTTTACCGCTTCTGTGAGTGGAATTTCAAAAATCCAAGAGACACGGATGATGTTAGTAAGTAAAATGTGGTTCAATGAGATGAAAATAATTTTTCGTGAATAGTAACTTTTAACTTTTATTTACCACGGTTAAAAGTAAATTGGGTAATTAAGGGTAAAAATGATATTATTATTACCCTAAATCATGTCCTAATTCTATTGGATAAGTTTAATTCGACCAAAAAAACATAGGATTAAAATATGACCATTTAGGCCCCGTTGGATTAGATTAGGACATTTATTATTAATTTATTTAAAGAAGGGTTAAAATAGTTCAAATCAAAGTTTAATAAGTAGATGATTTTTAATATAGGGTTATAAATAAGATAAATTCGACTATATATATTCATTAGAAAGATAAAAAGATTTCCTACATAATGGTAGTTTATTTTTAATTTTTAGACATTAAATAATTTAATTCATTTATGACATAACGATGATGCAGTAATAATATTATTAATGAAATATTGACATAATTGATGTTATAAATACCCAAATAAATGTAATTTTAGACTTTTTATGAATTCCACTAATTTTCGTGGTTAATATTACATGTTAGTATTGATTTAAGTAACTTTTTTCGAACTAATCATTCTGTTATGATTTTCACAAAAATCAATTACTAAAGAGTGTCAAAATTGACAAAAAATAGTTTTTAAAAACAAATTATATTATTAATTGTTATTTTATTCCTAAAAATCTAAGGTTTGGCCAAATTACTTATATAAGGTTATCTATATTAATAATAAACAACTTGGGGTTCGTTTGGCTTGTTATAGTATGTTTATTAACCTTATAGTGTAAGAAAACAAGAAGACAAGGTAAGAGTAAAATTATTTAACTTAAAGATAAATCTAATTGATAAGGTTAAAATAGAAACCTAAACTTGTCAAAATTCTATTTTATGAAGTTATTTCGACCCATCCCCACCTTAGCTTCGAAATAAATCAATTTGGAGCTATTTAAAACCGAATATGACTTTATAATAAATTAATATTTTTAGTTTTTCCAAAGGTGTCTCTCTCCTCCCTTATAAAAGGGCACCTCCTCCCTCTCTTCCTCACATCACATTGAGCCTTCAAGATCGGCCAAACCCTGCCAAATTCTCTTCTCCAATTACATCGAAACATCCTAGATGTCCTGGTATTCTTAAAAGACCAATTTCAGTTCCCTAAGAGAGGGACTCAAAGAGGAGCTTCAATGAAGAGGTAATGTCTGTTACCGATTCTTTCAACTTTATTTCTTCTTCTACTTCTTATTATTAGCTTGTTTCATTATGAAGAAAAAACATCAGTATCACTCATATAGTGATATGTTATTATAAGTATTAAACATCCCTAATTCAGCATCTATCTATCCTACGGAAAATAAAATCACCGCGCGTGCGTACGTACGGAATATCGTCTCCACGGTGTGGTGTAATATGTTCATCCAATACAACCTTACTTGGATGGGTAAAATGGTGTAAACAATAACTATACATAGTTATTATAACATCATACTGATTCTGATATATTTTATCATCCACTCTAATTCAATTCAATAATTATGGAAACAATATCATCGCTCGTGCGTACGTACGGACTACCGTCTCCACGATGTGATGAGATTCATTCTTCATGTTAACCATTAAAGAATGATTATAAAGTATATATAAGCTATAATAATGAATTATATGAAATTATAAAGCTACTGTATTTATGTATATATATATGTATGTCTTCTACTTAATTCAATTATACTCAATAATGAAACGAAAACAGCGTTCATGCGTACGTACGACCTACCGTCTCCATGAACAGTGTATTTCTTTCCATTTATTGATCTATTATATATATGTATATTATGAATAAATATTTTATATAAATCATGTTATATATTCTAGAATTAAGTAATCATGATCTAAGTAATCATATGAATAATTACAAGTCAAAACACGGACAACAAATGAAATGATTTTACCCAAAACGCTCTTTAACATGGAATTTACAAAAGAACGGGTAATATAAAGTTATATGTGAACCATATATGATATCATAATAATGAGTATGATTCTGTAATAAGTCAATGAAATTATTTAAATCATTATACAGGAGGTTCGGACACTTATGAAGCAAATCGGACCTAAGGTAAGGGAAAATATCACAATCTCATTTTTATCCGAGATTGTTTATACTTTGGTATTTACTGGGGTGTATTTTATCATCCACGTCCATGTTTCCTCAATATTTAATATGTATGTCCTTCTATAATAGTTTATATCCAATTTTACCCTTCAGTGAGTTTTTAGTAAAAGATATTAAAGGAATTTTTTGTCATTTTTCATACGAGGTACTTTTTGACTTTTCCGACAAAAGTACGAGAAGAATGTTTTCTTTTAACTTATACGGCATGAATGGATTATTAAAACATTATTTCCAAGAAGCTTCCCTTACAAGTTTTCAGGTTTATTTTTAATCAACTTCTTTTAGTTAGAATTGTATGACATGTTAAGAAAGGAAAAGTGTTTTTGATGTTGAAAGGATATTTTCCTCAAGAATGGAGTTCAAGTGTTTTATCAAAATTATTTTCCATCTAAGATAAAAAAGGGTTCTGTTTATATCCCTATTATTAAATTGATTTGATTATTTTTTATTGAATTATTTTCATGAATTACTTTATCTTATATGAGTTGTTTTATGATGTCACGATGTTTAAGATTCCCATATTTAATACATGGGTTATGCTATGATGTATGGTTTATGATTTTGTGGCACAAATAAGAATGGTATCATTATGAGATGGGTGGTACCTATATTTACCTCCAATGAATTGGGTAAAGATTTATATCTCATGAGATAGACATCGCTGGAATGGAAGGTTAAACTGGTTCAGAGAAACTAGACGGAAACGAGGAGTGAACTCATTTCAGAAATGGACTTTGTCCACTAAGATAGTCTTGGAAATGAGTCTTGACTAATAAGAAATGATTCTCTATGATTATGTGTGTATGAAAAAAGGTTTCATGTTTTAAGTTTTGATTATTGGGATTGCATTTCACTACTAGGATTTATCCCATGTTATGATATTATGATCTCTTTTGCAGGTTAAGATTTCCAAAATGTTATGTTCTTATGAATATGATGTGATTGATATTTCTTTTGTTTACCCTTACTGAGCATTTGATCTCACCCTTTTATGTTTTATTTTCCCTAGGATATAAAGAATGGGTTTAGTTAAAAAAAATGAAGATCTTTATGGGAGATGTTGAAGATCTTTCACCATGATTAGAAGATTATATTCCGACTTTCCAAACACACTAAACTATTACGGTCCTTGTGTGTGTGTTTTTGTTATGTACTAAGTATTATGCAAAAGTAATGTAATGTCTATGTACGTTAAGCTTCGGGTCTCTACAGTTGGTATCAGAGGAAAGGTTTAGTCAAACTTTGGAAACTAGGATTCGAGAAATTTAGTGAGATCCCTAATGATATTTCTATGGTATGTCTAGGGATGTACCTAAGGTTAAGTATAAGTATAGGTTATAGTCCTAGAATTATGGTAACGATATTAGATTAAACCTAAGATGTTAGATATTGAAGGTACTCCCTCTTTATTATGTTGTTTTCCTAGCATGATTTTTTCCTCTCACAATATTGTTTTTGGGTTTTAGATGATGGCTGGAAACCGAAAGAACCATGTTGATCAATGTAATGGACAATGTAATGATTGTCCTCCTGAAAAAAAAATGTTATGGGAGATGGAGTGGAAAATCTTATTGCTATACTTACACAATCTATGAATCATTCTTGACTTCCAAATGAGCAGAGAAGGGACCAATATTCTATTGAGTCCTTCATGAGGAAACCTCCACCTTCTTTTAGTGGATCTTCCGATCCACTTGTTAGTGAACAATGGATCAGTACTACTGAAAATATATTTTCAGTTCTTCAATGTTTTGAACATGATAAAGTCATATTAGCAGTGTATCATTTGGAAGGTGATGCTGATCAATGGTGAAATCTTATCAAGAATATGAGGACAAAAGATGAAATTGAGTCCATGGAATGGGACGAGTTCAAGAACTTATTTTTCAATAAGTACTTCCCTCGTATTCTTCGAACAAAGATGGAGAAGGAGTTTCTTGAACTAAAGTAAAAGGATGATGAATTTGTTGGTATATACGAAGCGAATTTTACAAGGATTGCAAGGTTTGCATCTGGATTTATCATCCAACCTGAAAGTAAAGTTTATCGATTCTTCAGTGGCTTAAAACCAAATCTTCGAAGGGCATTAACTATAAGAGACTTCAGTAGCTATGAAGAAATTGTGCACTATGCAATTAAGGTAGAAATGGAAGTTGGTGTTATATATACATCTCATTGTTTTGACAAGAAACGAAAGATGGAGTTCAAGGAGAAATCTCAAAATAATGGTGAAAAGAATATGAATGTTTCCTTCTGCTCAAAGTGTGGAAAGAATCATGGCAGAGATTGTCTTAAAGGGACTAGAAAATGTTTTAAGTGTGGAAAAGAAGGATATCGAGCAGATGAGTGTCGAAGTAATGGAAAAAGGGTTTCTAATGGTGTGAATAAAGAAATGACTACAGAGAACGCACCAACAACACTTCAATGCTTCAAGTGCAATGAAATGGGGCTTTATTATAATCAATGCCCTAATCCAAGGGTTAATGATGATCGACATGGGAAACCACTTAAGGGAAAGGACAAAGGGATGTCACATGCGATCACTATTGGTGATGTTGAATATGACAAAAATGTGGTGGAATGATTAAGTGTTTATGTAATGGATTCCAAAATTATGTTGTGTATAGTATCGTGGAATATTCGAATATTTATGTATTGGTCTATTGTGGTTTTAAATAATTTTATGGTACCAGTAACCATGGAAATTTATTGATATATGTTTGGTAAGCAGATGGTATGCGCATAAAGAAGGGATAAGAAGATAATGAGATGTTTGATTGTATTCATGAGCTCATGATTGATATAAAGACTAAGTGATATCATGGTTTGAGTATAGAGAATTTTTAGGATTTTGGTTTGTGGGAAGTGTAAACTTTTAACTGCATTCATGTTTTCACTAAGGTTCAATGGGTATTCATTTTTTCAAGAGAATAAATGATTAAGGTATTCACATGATTGTAATGTGACCAACAATATATATGAGGGATAAATGATAGTATTCACATGCTTGTTATATGACCTTTTTAGTAATCTTTCTCGTTATACTATGAGTTTGGAAAGAAGTATTTTGGATAAGCCTAAAGATTGAAATGGATTATGTTGGACAGAAGTTTGTATTTTTTTTAAGGATAGACCATTTTTTTGATATTAATGATGGGTTGTTATAGTAATGTAGTTTTAGAAAAAGGATAACCTGCAGAACAGGCGACGACCCATCGCGTCGGACAAGGCTGTGGGAATCGAACCCACAACTGAAGTGCGACTGGACTTTATTGCCTTCCACTGGCCTACAGGTAGTCCCTGTTTAGTAGAAACTAGTTTAATTATATTAACCAGTATGATATAAGAAGTATAAGTACATTTCAGGAACCATATATGATTAATCTCACTATAGATGGACTTGTGTATTTTTTGAATTCTTTTCTAACCTTTTGTTTGAGACAGATGGAATGACCCATCATTCTATCACATGATCTGCTAACACATCATGAATGACAAATTTAACTTCATTTCTTTAAGATATGAAGTGGAAATTGTCCAAAGAATGACCAATGGTGAGACAATACCAAAATCACAAAAGTATTTCTTCTAATTCCAATTTCAATCAAATTTAGGGAAATGATCTTGAAAACCAAAAATGTTGTCCTAGTGCTCTTATATGTGATGAATCAGATGGTACCTTAGATCGTCACAAATTTATGGATTTTTGATTTCTGGCTTTTCCATAGCCATGTTCTCTACCACTCCCCATCATAACATGACGGTTAGATTTCTCTTCCATATCCATATTTTCACCTATGTGGAAACCCAGTGATTAGTTTATTTGGGTAACCGTTACGTTTCATAATTTTGTTTTTAAAGATTGGTTTTGGTATTCCTTTTTACGATGTGGTTTTCTATTAAAGAAACTTTCTAGTAGTAAACCATTTATAACCCCAATGAATTTCGAGGGTGAGATTCATTTTAAGGGGGGTAGAATGTAACACCCCGAGATTTTATGAAAAATATTCTTTTTAATTTCATTAATGTCTTGTGTTGTATGCTACACCAAAAGTAACTTGCACAACACACATCCTTGACTTGTCTTGCATTACACGCAATCGCGACCTTCCTCGATAGCATGTGTAGTATGCAATACCGAGTGTCACAAAACAACGATATGCTATTAAAATATTATTAAAACTAGCAGTTTTGTATAGTAATAACCACTTTTTGACATTTTGAAAATTTTATTTTTCAAAATGGACTTTTTTTTGGATTCGAAATATCGAAATTAGCTTAGGGTGAAATTTTGGTACTTTTCGGATAACATTCATTTTCCGATGAATAGTGAAAATTACTAAATTTTAATTAAAAACAAGCTTTTTAATAGAAATTATTAATAGTGATAAATTTTTTAATTTGAGTGGTTTTAAAGTATATTTAGAATATATTTTTACAATTTAATACAATGTTGTTCTTTGGATGAAATTTCACATTCAAACCAGACATAAGCAAGTGTCAATCTTTTGATAGTTATTATCTCTTAAGAACACGCTATTTGTTTTAACGAGGGGAATTAATTTTTAAATTAATTAATGCAATTGATATGTTTTGAATTTGGTAAAATAGACATCATTTTTGAGTACATAATATTAAATATATCTTAGGCCTAATTTTTGGTATTTTTCTGAAAACATTCATTTTTTGATGAATAGTGAAACCACTAAGTGGTAGTTAAAAAAATGAATTTTTCATAAAACTTAATTTTACCGCTTCTGTGAGTGGAATTTCAAAAATCTGAGAGACACGGATGATGTCAGTAAGTAAAATGTGGTTCAATGAGATGAAAATAATTTTTGGGGAATAGTAACTTTTTACTTTTATTTACCACGGTTAAAAGTAAATAAGGTAATTAAGGGTAAGAATGATATTAGTATTACCCTAAAACATGTCCAAATTCAATTGGATAAGTTTAATTCGACCAAAAACAACCTTAGGAATAAAATATGACCATTTAGGCACACTTGGATTAGATTAGGACATTTATTATTAATTTTTTTAAAGATGGGTTAAAATGGTTCAAATCAAAGTTTAATAAGTAGATAATTGTTAATATAGGGTTATACATAAGATATATTCGACTATAAATATTCATTATAAATCTAAAAATATTTACTACATAATGGTATTTTATTTTTAATTTTTAGACATTAAATAATTTAATTTATTTATGACATAAGATGATGCAGTAATTATCTTATTAATGAAATATTGACATAATTGATGTTATAAATACCCAAATAAATGTAATTTGAGACTTTATATGAATTACACTAATTTTATAGGTTAATATGACATGTTATTATTGATTTAAGTAACGTTTTTCGAACTAATCATGCAGAGACCCGAAGCTTAACGTACATGGACATTACATTACTTATGCAGAATACTTAGTACATAACAAAAACACACATAGAAGGACCGTAATAGTTTAGTGTCTTTGGAAACTCGGAATATAAACTTCTACTCAAGTTGAAAGATCATCAACATCTCCCATAACGATTCTACCCTTTTTGTTTCCTTACCTAAAACCTTTCTTTTAATCCTGGGGGAATAGAAAACATAAAAAGGGTGAGCTGAAATGCTCAGTAAGGGTAAGCATGGATAAAATAAAACATACCATAAACATTTGAACATAAAAACATGTTTAAACATCAAAAGATTGAGCAATGACATAAAACATGGAAGTACACAAGGCATATATCATAATGAAACATTAATAATGATAAAATAGAATGGGAATAAAACATGTAATTGTGGCAACCATTAAGCACATGTTATGATTTCCATATTAGCCAAGGCATTGCTGCCAAGACCATCTTAGTGGACAAAGTCCCATTCTGAATCGAGTTCACTCCTCGTTCCAGTCCTGTATTACTGAACCGGTTTAACTTGTTGTTCCAGCCTTGTCTATCTCATGAGATATAAATCTTTACCCAATTCATAGTAGAGAGATATAGGTACCACCCATCTCATAATGAAATCATTCTTACTTGTGCAACAACATAAACATAAAACATTCATCATAACCCAAAGAATAAAATGGGTTTCATAAATGTCATATCATCATCACAAAATCCATATAAAATAAATGGATATTTCATCATAAGAAAATTGAAACCATTTAAATCATGGAGACATTAAACTTGAAACATACACATTTGAAATAATGTCATCTTAGATGGAAAATGATTTTTGTTAAACACTTGAAATGAATTTTTGAAGAAAATATCCTTTCTTCTTTAAAATCATTTTCTTTTCACAAAATATCATGAATCATTAAAAGAAAAGGATTTTCTTGAAAATAGTCCTGAAATATTTTTGAGGAAGCTTCATGAAAATATGGCTTTATAAAACCGTAAAAATCCATTCGTGCCGTATAAGTTAAAAAAAACATTCTTCTCGTACTTTTTCCCGAAAAGTCAAAAAGTACCTCATAACGTAAAAAAAATATTCCTTACATACCATGTAGTAAAACTCAAGAATGGGTAAAAAGGACTTTAAACATACATAAAAATACTTTTATAAAACATGGACATGGATTATAGAAATAACCCCAATAAATACTTACGAATTAGCAATCTTGGATAAAAATGAGATTTGAAAAATTATCCCTTACCATGGGTTCGATATGCTTCGTACGTATCCGAACCTCCTGTATAAGGATTTAAATAATGTCATTGACTTATTCTAGAATCATAATCATTTTTATGATATCATATATGGTTCACTTATGACTTTATATTACCCGTTCTTTTGTAAATTCCATGTTAAAGAGTGTTTTGGGTAAAATCGTTTCATTTGTCGTCAATGTTTTGACTTGTAATTATTCATATGATTACATAGATCATGATTTCTTAATTACAGAATATAAAACATGATTTATATATAATATATAGTCAGAATATACATATATATATAATATATCAGTAAATGGAAAGAAATACACCGTTCATGGAGACAGTAGGCCGTACGTACGCATTAACGCTGTTTTCGTTTCCTTATTGAGTATAATCGAATTAAGTAGATGACATACATATATATATACATAAATCCAGTATCTTTATAATGTCATATATTTCATTATTATAGCAAATATATACTTTATAATCATTCTTTAAAGGTTAGCATCGAAAATGAATCTCATCGCGTCGTGGAGACGGTAGTCCGTACGTACGCACGAGCGATGATATCATTTCCATAATTATTGAATTGCATTGGAGTGAATGATACAATATATCAGAATCAATATGATGTTATAATAACTATGTATAGTTAATCTTTACACCATTTTACCCATCCAAGTAAGGTGGTATTGGAAAAACAGATTACACCACGGCGTGGAGACGGTACTCCGTACGTACGCACGCGCGGTGATTCCATTTTCTGTAGGATGGATAGATGGTGAAATAATATTGTTTCATACTTATAATAACATATCAGTATATGAGTGATACTGATGTTATTACTTCATAATGAAACAACCTAAGAAGAATAAGTTGAATAAGAAAAATCTTGAAAGAATCATTAGAAGAAATTACCTCTTCTTCGATACGCTTCTTTCAAACCTCCTCTTAGGGAACTAAGGTTGGTCTTTGAAGAATACCAGAACCTCTAGGATGTTTCTAGGGAAGTGGAGAGGAGAAAGAGGCAGGGTTTGTCCGAGCATGATGGCTCAAAGTGGTGTGAGGAAGAGGGGTAATAATAATATCATTTTTACCTTTAATTACCCTATTTACTTTTAACCGTGGGAAAAAAAGTAAAAAGTTACTATTCACGAAAAACTATTTTCATCTCATTGAACCACATTTTACTTACTGACATCAACTGTGTGTCTTGGATTTTTGAATTTCCATTCACAGAAGCGGTAAAAATAAGTTTTATGAAAATTTCATTTTTCTTAACTACCACTTAGTGGTTTCACTATTCATCAAAAAATGAAAGTTTCCAGAAAAATACCAAAAATTAGGCCTTAGCTATATTTGATATTATGAACTAAAAAATGATGTCTATTTTACCAAATTCAAAACATATCAGTTGCATTAATTATTTTAAAAATTAATTCCCATCTTCAAAACAAATAGCGTGTTCTTAAGAGTTAATAACTATCAAAATATTGACACTTGTTTATGTCTGGTTTAAATGTGAAATTACATCCAATAACCAAAATTGTATTAAATTGTAAAAATATATTCTTAATATACTTTAAAACCACTCAAATTAATAATTTATCACTATTAATTATTTCTATTAAAAAGTTTGTTTTTAATTAAAATTTATTAATTTTCACTATTCATCGGAAAATGAAAGTTATCCAAAAAGTACCAAAATTTCACCGTAAGCTAATTTCGAAATTCCGAATCTAAAAATGAATTCCATTTTGAAAAATAAAATTCACAAAATTTCAAAAAGTGGTTATTACTATTCATAACGGCTAGTTTTAATAATATTTTAATAGCATATCATTGTTTAGTGAAACTCGGTATTGCGTACTACACACGATATCGAGGAAGGTCGCGATTGCGTGTAATGCAACCCAAGTCAGGGTTGCATGTTGTGACAGAATCCTTCATTGTTTCTTATAACATAATCCAACCATATTTTATTTATACATTGAATATATATATATATACACACACACTCAACGTTGCGTAGAATGACTATTATAAAACGTACATGAAATTGTGTGTAACACGATCCAAGAATAGCATTGCGTATACTGCAAGCTAATACGGTGTTGCGTATAGTACAAGCTAAACTTTGTGTGATGTATAATAGAAGACATCAATGAAAGTAAAAGAATATTTTTCATAAAATCTCGGGGTGTTACATTCTACCCCCCTTAAAATGAATTTCACCCTTGAAATTCATCGGGGTTATAAATCGTTTACTATTCATAGAAACCCACATTGTAAAAAGGAATACTTAAACATAATTTTAAAAAATAAAGTATGAAATGCAATGATTACCCAAAGTAACTCATCATTGGGTTTCAATATAGGAGAACATAGGTGAAAATATGGATATGGAAGAAAAATATAACCATCATGTTCTGATGGAGAGTGGTAGAGGACATGGCTATGAAAAATCCAACAATCACAAAGCCATAAATTTGTGATGATCTAGGGTACCATCTGATTCATCGGATATATGGGCACTAGGACAACATTTTTGGTTTTCAAGATCATTTCCCTAAAGATGAAGAATTTGAATTAGAATAAATACTTACTTTATTTTGGTACAATCTCACTGTTGTTCGTGCCTTGAACAATTTCCACTTCATCTCTGAAATAAATGAAGTTGAATTTGTTATTCGTGAAGTGTTAGCAGATCATGTGATAGAATGATGGGTCATTCCATCTGTCTCTAAATTTTTTTTAGCAAAAGTTATTAAATATACATAAGTCGATCTATAGTGAGATTAATCATATATGTTTCCTAAAATGGACTTATACTTCATATATCATACTGCTTAATATAATAAAACTAGTTTCTACTAAACATGGACTTCCTATAGGCCAGTGGTAGGTGATAAAGGCCATTCGCACTTTAGTTGTGGGTTCGGTTCCCACAGCATTGTCCGACATGATGGGTTGTCGCCCATCCTGCAGGTTGTCCTTTTTCTAAAACTATATTACTATAACATCCCATCAATAATATTGAATAAAGTTATATCCTTAAACAATACTAACTTATGTCCAACATAATCCATTACAATATTTTAGTCTTATCCATAATACTACAGTCCATTCTCATAATATAGTGAAACTGATTAGTAGAGATTTCAAGCATGTTAATACCATCGTTGATCCCCATATATCATAAGATAGGTCTTGTTGGTCACATTCCAAATATTCGAAGACCTTAATCATGTATTCTTTTGAAAAATGAATACCCATTGAATTTTAGTGAAAACATGAATGCAGTTAAAAGTTTACACTTTCCACATACCAAAATCCTCAAAATTCTTTATACTCAAACCATGATATCACTTAGTCCTTATATCAATCATGATCTCATGAATACAATCAAACATCTCATTATCTTCTTATACCTTCATTATGCGCATATCATTTGCTTTCCAAAATATTTGAATCACTTTTCATGGTTACCGGTACCTTAAAATTATTGAAAACCACAATAGAATAATACCAAAATATTCTAATAAAATTACCTCAACAACATTATTCTTGAATACCAATACATAAACACTTCAATCCATCCTCTTCAATTATTGTCCTGGAATAAGTCCTTCCTTGATTTAGAAGTAACTATTTAGGTTAAGGCATTGAGTTGGGTAATGCCCATGTTCTCCACAAATAATACATTGAACTCCATAACAGTATGTCACTCTATGACCCTTTTCTCCACACAGATAACATCGGTCCCTCCATTTGAGGTATTCCTCAAGGTTCTTCTTCCCTTCTTTAAAATCTCAATATTCCTTTCTTTATGCTCCTCAACATGATAACATGCATAATAGTTTATCTTCCTCTTCTTTGATGAATTAGGCATACCACTAAATTTCACCTTGTTAATCATATATCGTGATGACTGATTCGGCATAATCACAATATCTTTCTCTCTAGGAATTACACAATTTTTTTGCTCATAGTCACCAATTTTTCCATTGGATTCAATAATAACCGAATTCCTTCCGGTTCCCTCCATTGACTAAAACACAAAAAGAATTCTGTGAGCGGCAAAAATAATTCTAGGGAAAACAACATAGTAAACGGGTAGTACCCTCAATATCTAACATCTTAGGTTAAATTCTAAGATCGTTACCATAGTTCTAGGACTATATCCTATATGTATACTTATCCTTAGGGACATCCCTAGACATACCTTAGAAATATCTCTAGGGATCTCACTAACATTTTCGCATCCTAGTTTCCAAAGGTTGACTAAACCTTTCCTCTAATACCAATTGTAGAGACCCGAATCATAACATACATGGACATTACATTACTTTTGCAGAATACTTAGTACATAACAAAAACACACACACAAGGACCGTAATAGTTTAGTGTCTTTGGAAACTCGGAATATAAACTTCTAATCATGTTGAAAGATCTTCAACATCTCCCATAACAATTCTCCCCTTTTTGTTTCCTTATCTAAAACCTTTCTTTTAATCCTGGGGGAAAAGAAAACATAAAAATGGTGAGATCAAATGCTCAGTAAGGGTAAGCATGGGTAATATAAAACATACCATATACATTTGAACTTAAAAACATGTTTAAACATCAAAAGATTGAGCAATGAAATAAAACATGGAAGTACTCAAGGCATAGATCATAATGAAACATTAATAATGATAAAATATCATGGGAATAAAACATGTAATTGTGGAAACCATTAAGCACATGTTATGATTTCCATATTAGCCAAGGAATTGCTGCCAAGACCATCTTAGTGGACAAAGTCCCTTTCTGAATCGAGTTCACTCCCCGTTCCAGTCCTATATTACTGAACCGGTTTCACTTTTCGTTCCAGCCATGTCTATCTCCTGAGATATAAATCTTTACCCAATGCATTGGAGGGAGATATAGGTCCTACCCATCTCATAATGAAATCATTATTACTTGTGCCACAACATAAACTTAAAACATTCATCATAACCCAAAGATTAAAATGGGTTTCATAAACATCATATCATCATCACATAATCCATATAAAATAAATGGATATTTCATCATAAGAAAATTCAAACCATGTAAATCATAGAGACATTAAACTTGAAACATACACATTTGAAATAATGTCATCTTATATGGAAAATGATTTTTATTAAACACTTGAAATGAATTCTTGAAAAAAAATATCTTTTCTTCTTTAAAATCATTTTCTTTCCACAAAATGTCCTGAATGTTTAAAAGAAAAGGATTTTCTTGAAAATAGTCATGAAATATTTTTGAGGAAGCTTCATGAAAATATGGCTTTATAAAACCGTAAAAATCCATCCGTGCCATATAAGTTAAAAAAACATTCTTCTCGTACTTTTGCCGAAAAAGTCAAAAAGTACCCCGTAACGTAAACAAAAGAAAGATTCCTTACATACCATGTAGTAAAAGTCAAGAATGGGTAAAAAGGACTTTAAACATACATAAAAAAACTTTTATAAAACATGTACATGGATTATAGAAATAACCCCAATAAATACTTGCAAATAAGCAATCTCAGATAAAAATGAGATTTGAAAAATTATCCCTTACCTTGGGTCCGATATGCTTCGTACGTATCTGACCTCCTATATAATGATTTAAATAATGTCATTGACTTATTCTATAATCATAATAATTGTTATGATATCATATATGGTTCACTTATGACTTTGTATTACCCATACTTTTGCAAATTCCATGTTAAAGAGCGTTTTGGGTAAAATCATTTCATTTGTCATCCGTGTTTTGACTTGTAATTATTCATATGATTACATAGATCATGATTACTTAATTACAGAATATAAAACATGATTTATATAAAATATATAGTCAGAATATACATATATATAATAGATCAGTAAATGGAAAGAAATACACCGTTCATGGAGACGGTAGGCCGTACGTACGCATGAACGCTGTTTTTGTTTCCTTATTGAGTATAATCAAATTAAGTAGATGACATACATATATATATACATAAATCAAGTAGCTTTATAATGTCATATATTTCATTAGTATAGCTTTTATATACTTTATAATCATTCTTTAATGGTTAACATGGAAAATGAATCTCTTCACGTCGTGGAGACGGTAGTCCGTACGTACGCACGAGCGATGATATTGTTTCCATAATTATTGAATTGAATTGGAGTGAATGATAAAATATATCAGAATAATTATGATGTTATAATAACTATGTATAGTTATTCTTTACACCATTTTACCCATCCAAGTAAGGTGGTATTGGAAAAACAGATTACACCACGGCGTGGAGACGGTACTCCGTACGTACGCATGCGTGGTGATTTCGTTTTCCGTAGGATGGATAGATGGTGAAATAAGGTTGTTTCATACTTATAATAAAATATCAGTATATGAGTTATACTGATGTTATTACTTCATAATGAAACAACCTAAGAAGAAGAAGTTGAAGAAGAAAAAATCTTGAAAGAATTAGTAGGAGAAATTACCTCTTCTTTGATACGCCTCTTTGAAACCTCCTCTTAGGGAACTAAGGTTGGTCATTTAAGAAGACCATAACCTCTAGGATGTTTCTAGGGAATTGGAGAGGAGGAAGTGTCAGGGTTTGTCCGAGCTTGAAGGCTCTAAGTGGTGTGAGGAAGAGAGGGAGGAGTTGCCCTTTTATAAGGGAGGACAGGGGCACCTTCGGAAAAACTAAAACTATTAATTTATTATAAAGTCATTTTCGGTTTTAAATAGCTCCAAATTGTTATATTTAGAAGCTAAGGTGGGGATGGGTCGAATTAATCTCATACAATATAATTTAGACATGTTTAGGTCATTATATTAACCTTATCATTTAGTTTTAACTCTTAGTTAATTAGATTGACATTTACCATGTAACTTTGTATTTTTATATTACATAGTTAATAAACATACCATATACATCCAATAGACCCCCAAGTTGTGTTTTATTAATATATATAACCTTATCTAAGTCATTTTCCCGATCCTTAGATTTTTAGGAATAAAATTACAATTAATAATATAATATTTGTTTTAAAAACTATTTTATGTCAATTTTGACACTTTTCAATAGTTGATTTTTGTGAAACTCGTAACAGAATTATTTCTTCGACCAAAGTTAATTAAATCAATCCTAACATGTCATATTAACTTATAAAATTAGTTTAATTCATAAAAAGTCTCAAATTATATTTATTTGGGTATTTATACTATCAATTCTTCTAATTTTTCACTATTATGGAAATTACAGCATCATCATTGTGTCATAAATAAATTAAATTATTTAATGTCTAAAAATTAAAAATAAAATATCATTATGTAGGAAATATTATTAGATTTCTAATTAATATTTAAAATCGAATTTATCTTATGTTTAACCCTATATTAAAAATGTTTTAGTAAATAAACTTTAATGTCAACTCTTTTATCTCTTCTTTGACTTAAATCATAATAAATATCCTAATCTAATCCAAGTGGGCCTAAATGGTCATATTTTCTTCATATGGTTGTTTTTGGTCGAATTACTCTTATCAAATAGAATTAGGACATGTTTTAGGGTAATAATAATATCATTTTTACCCTTAATTACCCTATTTACTTTTAACCGTGGTAAAAAAAAGTAAAAAGTTACTATTCACCAAATATTATTTTCATCTCATTGAACCACATTTTACTAAATGAAATCAACCGTGTCTCTCGGATTTTTGAAATTCCATTTACAGAAGTGGTAAAATTAAGTTTTATGAAAAATTTATTTTTCTTAACTACCACTTAGTGGTTTCACTATTCATCAAAAAATGAAAGTTTCAAGAAAAATAACAAAAATTAGGACTAAGCTATATTTGATATTATGAAATCAAAAATGATGTCTATTTTACCAAATTCAAAACATATCAGTTCCATTAATTATTTTAAAAATTAATTCCCATCGTCAAAACAAATAGCGTGTTCTTAAAAGATAATAACTATCAAAAGATTGACACTTGTTTATGTCTGGTTTAAATGTGAAATTACATCCAATAACCAAAATTGTATTAAATTGTAAAAATATATTCTTAAAATACTTTTAAACCACTCAAATTATTAATTTATCACTATTAATTATTTCTATTAAAAAGGATGTTTTTAATTAAAATTTAGTAATTTTCACCATTCATCGGAAAATGAAAGTTATCTGAAAAGTACCAAAATTTCACCTTAAGCTAATTTCGATATTCCGAATCTAAAAATTAATTCCATTTTGAAAAATAAAATTTACAAAATTTAAAAAAGTGGTTATTACTATTCATAACGGCTAGTTATAATAATATTTTAATAGCATATCATTGTTTAGTGAAACTCGGTATTGCGGACTACACACGCTATCGAGGAAGGTCGCGATTGCGTGTAATGCAAGCCAAGTCAGGGTTGCGTGTTGTGAAAAAATCCGTCGTTGTTTCTTATAATAGAATCCATCCATATTTCATTTATAAATTGAATATAAATATATATACACACTCAATGTTGCGTAGAATGTCTATTATAAAATGTACATGAAATTGTGTGTAACACGATCCAAGAATAGCATTGTGTATACTGCAAGCTAATACGGTGTTGCGTATAGTACAAGCTAAACATGGTGTGCAGTATAATAGAATACATCAACAAAAGTAATAGAATATTTTTCATAAAATCTCAGGGTGTTACAAATCATTCTGTTATAATTTTAACAAAAATCAATTACTAAATAGTGTCAAAATTGATACAAAATAGTTTTTAAAACAATTATTATATTATTAATTGTAATTTTATCCCTAAAAATCTAAGGTTCGGCCAAATGACATAGATAAATTTATATATATTAATAATAAACAACTTGGGGTTCGTTTGGATTGTTATAGTATGTTTATTAACCTTATAGTGTAAGAAAACAAGAAGACAAGGTAAGAGTAAAATTATTTAACTTAAAGTTAAATCTAATTGATAAGGTTAAAATAGAAACCTAAACTTGTCCAAATTCTATTGGATGAAGTTATTTCGACCCATATCCTCCTTATCTTCGAAATAAATCAATTTGGATCTATTTAAAACTGAATATGACTTTATAATAAATTAATATTTTTAGTTTTTCCAAAGGTGCCCCTCTCCTCACTTATAAAAGGGCACCTCCTCCCTCTCTTCCTCACACAACATTGAGCCTTCATGCTCAGCCAAACCCTGCCAAATTCTCTTCTCCACTTCCCTAGAAACATCCTAGAGGTCCTGGTCTTCTTCAAAGACCAATTTTAGTTCCCTAAGATTAGGACTAAAAGAGGCGCTTCAAAAAGAGGTAATGTCCGTTACCGATTCTTTCAACTTTATTTCTTCTTCCACTTCTTCTTCTTAGCTTGTTTCATTATGAAGTAACAAAATCAGTATCACCCATATACTGATATGTTATTATAAGTATGAAACAACCTTAATTCACCATCTATCCATCCTACGGAAAACGAAATCTCCACGCGTGCGTACGTATGGAATACCGTCTCCACGCCGTGGTGTAATCTATTTTTCCAATACCACCTTACTTGTATGGTTAAAATGGTGTAATGAATAACTATACATAGTTATTATAAAATCATACTGATTCTGATATATTTAATGATCCACTCCAATTCAATTCAATAATTATAGAAACGATATCATCACTCGTGCGTACGTACGGACTACCATATCCATGACGCGATGAGATTCATTCTCCATATTAACCATTAAAGAATGATTATAAAGTATATATAAGCTATAATAATGAAATATATGACACTATAAAACTACTTTATTTATGTATATATATATGTATGTCATCTACTTAATTCGATTATACCTAATAAGGAAACGTAAACAGCGTTCATGCGTACGTATGACCTACCGTCTCCATGAACAGTGTATTTATTTCCATTTATTGATCTATTATATATATATATATATGTATATTCTGAATATATATTATATATAAAACATGTTTTATATTCTGGAATTATGTA
Source organism: Viscum album (assembly GCA_963277665.1). Lineage (NCBI taxonomy): Eukaryota > Viridiplantae > Streptophyta > Magnoliopsida > Santalales > Viscaceae > Viscum > Viscum album. The sequence continues at coordinate 823,071,894 of OY728141.1, read as the reverse complement.
ATCATGATATAAGTAATCATATGAATAATTACAAGTCAAAACACGGATGAGAAATGAAATGATTTTACCCAAAACGCTCTTTAACATGGAATTTACAAAAGAACGGGTAATATAAAGTCATAATTGAATTATATATGATATCATAATAATTAGTATGATTATGGAATAAGTCAATGACATTATTTATATCATTATACAGGAGGTTTGGACACTTACGAAGCAAATCGAACCTAAGGTAAGGAAAAATATCACAATCTCATTTTTATCTGAGATTGTTTATACTTTGGTATTTAATGGGGTGTATTTTATCATCCACATCAATTTTTACTCAATATGTAATATTTATATCCTTCTACAATAGTTTATATCCAATTTTACCCTTCGGTGTGTTTTTAGTAAAAGATATGAAAGGAATATTTTGTCGTTTTTTGTACGAGGTACTTTTTTACTTTTCCGACAAAAGTACGAGAAGAATGTTTTATTTTAACTTATACGGCATGAATGGATTTTTAAAACATTATTTCCAATAATATTCCCTTACAAGTTTTCAAGCTTATTTTTAATCAACTTATTTTAGTTAGAATTGTATGACATGTTAAGAAAGGAAAAGTGTTTTTGAAGTTGAAAGGATATTTTCTTCAAGAATGGAGTTCAAGTGTTTTATCAAAATTATTTTCCATCTAAGATAATAAATGGTTATCTTTATATCCCTATTATTAAATTGATTTGATTATGTTTTGATGGAATTATTTTTATGAATTCATTTATCTTATATGAGTTGTTTTATGATTTCACGATGTTTAAGATTCCCATTTTTATTACATGGGTTATGCTATGATGTATGGTTTATGATTTTGTGGCACACATAAAAATGGTATCATTATGAGATGGGTGGGACCTATATATCCCTCTAATTCATTGGGTAAAGATTTTATATCTCATGAGATAGCCATGGCTGGAACGGAAGGTTAAACCGGTTCAGTGAAATAGGACTGAAACGAGGAGTGAACTCGGTTCAGAAATGGACTTTGTCCCCTAAGATAGTCTTGGCAATGAGTCTTGACTAATAAGAAATGATTCTCTATGATTATGTGTGTATGCCACAAAGTTTCATGTTTTGTGTTATGATTATTGGGATTACATTTTACTACTATGATTTATCCCATGTTATGATATTATGATCTCTTTTGCAGGTTAAGATTTCCAAAATGTTATGTTCTTATGAATATGATGTGATTGATATTTCTATTATTTACCCTTACTGAGCATTGAAGTTCACCCTTTTATTTTTTCTATTCCCTAGGATATAAAGAAAGGATTTAGGTAAAAAAATGGAAGATCTTTATGGGAGATGTTGAAGATATTTCACCACGATTAGAAGATTATATTCCGAGTTTCCAAAGACACTAAACTATTACGGTCCTTGTGTGTGTGTTTTTGTTATGTACTAAGTATTCCACAAAAGTAATGTAACGTCCATGTACGTTAAGCTTCGGGTCTCTACAAAATGTGAACACCTCCAAATATATAAACTCTACATCTCAATCGGCTCTCAATATCTCTAGAAAGATGTAATCATAGAAAAATGTCTAGAATACCCTCCAGACCATAACCCAATATTGATCATCATAGTTGAAGACATACCACCATATCCTGGTAGATCCATGAAGAATATAATATATGATCTCCACCCTCATTTATATAGATGTATATAGATTCTCAATGATATATAACATGGCCTCTATCTATGAATCAAAAGCTTAGGTTCAACCCCCCCCCTAAATAACAGGTTTCTACTACTAAAACTCTATAATAAACTATGAAATTTATGTATCATGTCATGGTGGTAACTGTATGTTTTTAATAATCCATATTAAATCCTCTATACACTATATGTTGATTCCTAATCCTAAAATAATAGGTGGTTCCCCAAATTTCACTATGAGTGGTCTCACCGGTGGTTCTGGTCCAACCACTTCCAGAGAATGGTTTTCACTACGTTCTGAACACTTTACTCAAGGTTCTCATGAGAGAATTTATTTATAATTATAAAAATCACACCTAAAAATAAGATTTGATGGTAGGATATATTACAAATAAAATAATGGGACATGTAAAAATCCATCTTATGAATGAATTATTACCCAACTTCCTGCAACTAAATCTTGGCATTGGGGTAAGAGATTATTCTCGAGGGACACAATGAAACACCCAAACACCCACTAATAAGGTCAGTCAAAGTACTAGTTCCATGTTTCATTGATGGGGACCAGTTACATGATGTTTCAATTTAAATTATAGAGTAAAATAGCCTTTATGTTTCAATTAATATCCCCATTCAATGAAAGTTATTTCAATCAAAGTTAAAAATTCAATAAGTTTATACATATTCATAACATGGTCCAATTATATGTGTTATCATTCCCATTTTAGAAGGACCTAATATTTATAAGTTTCTATTTTCTGTTTATTTAACTATATTAAGACATTCAAATTATTTCTCATAATATAACAGGTTCATATATCAGGGTTATATTATATGGATCACATTTCCTAATTTATAAGGCAAAACATTTATAAATTAAAATAGGCATCCATTTAATCACATCAAAACAAAATAATTAGATCACGTAACTAAAGTTACATGATCTAACCATGTTAGAATTAATTAAATATGGTTCCCTGTTGAAGATATGCTGGAAAATACAATTTAGGTAGATGAAAACACTTTATGTAACAAATTCCTTTTCTTGAATGAATAATTATAAGAACATGTTTTATATCACAACCAAATTATTCGTGAGAAACCATTGGATTCATAATAGGAAACATGAAATAATGTAAACATAGCATGGAATATTCATTAAATGTGAATTTCTATGTGCATATTATGATTATTGTACTAATACTCCCTTAACATTTTGGACCAAGGGTGAAAAATCAATAAAACATAACATTATGAAGTATGTGAATCAACCAATGGTGAAAATAGTTCAGTAGTAATAGGAATAATATATAACATTATATCCAAACCTTGAAAACATGTTGTTTCCCCCATACATGGTTTAACTACTCCAAGGAATGGCTTATTACCATGTTTTGACACATCCTAGTCACCTATCTACAATCCCAAAATAACAAAATAGTAGAAAAGAAATAAAACAACTATAATACAACATTGTGAAATCCTAGGCCCAGTTTACTCATAAGTAAACTGACCAGGGGTTCTAAAATTCCTTAATCGCATATCCTCATACACCAGAGGTTTTCAAATAGAAGAGGCGGTCTATGATGGAACGACTAGAAGACTATACCCTATTTTAAGTATGAACCACAGTAAAATACTAAATACAAGAAATTGTGTATGTGTAATGAAAAAACGATAGTCCCATAAACATAAAATGTGAGATATATAAATAATAAGAAATGTATTATGATGATATTAAAAATGAAATTTGTGATGCTATATAAAAATGCGGAGAAAAAGGGAAAAATGGAAATTGCTATACACAATCCATGCTAAACAAAAATATTCAAAAATACCAAAATCTAATCTCAAATAAAATCATGGGAACTATCAAATACCTCTACTCTGATACTCCATCGTAGAACATAATACCATGGGTCAATGGCTGGATGATTCTTTTTGTCGCTAACTTCACCCATAAAGCATGTTCGTGTACTAATCGGAATTCGGAATAGGGTGTGAGTAAAACAGAGTATTACACTAAAAACACTATCTCATAGAATCCATCTTGTTAATATACAATAAATAGAGTGAAAACATGATAATAATGAATAGTTAAGTATCTAAAACCATGATTGAAAGGCTTCCTAGGGGATACTGAAAGAGCGTTGTCGCACGCGCTCTCAAAAGAACTTCAAAAGTGAGTTACGTTGGATAAAACTCCAAGCACAACACTCCATGAAGCTAATGTTTAGTTTTCTTGGTGTAGCATAGGGGGCTAACCAAGGCCGTCTCTCAAAGGAGGAAGTGAATTAAAACATCTTATTAGAGGTATTCTAAAAATAAAATAAAAGGGAATAAAAACACTACTAGAAAAGGATGGGGGTTGTTTATAGTTTATGAATCTAGAAGAAGTTTGCTGGAAGAAGATTGTATTTTTTTTTGTTTTTAGTTTTGAAATGAATTCCGATTAAAATAACACAACAAGAAGATGTTTTTTTTAGAAAATATTTCAAAAGGCGTAATCGATCTAACTCTACCTCTTCATTTACATATTAATCATTATCATTTAGATGAATATCCACTTAATTATGATCCTCTATTTTGTTAACCCCCGAACCCTACAAGAGTTAACTTAACCACAAAGATGGAATTACTTAAACCCTAGGCTAGCTTCGGAACATGCAATCGCAGAACCCTGCTTTGATTGTTGTTCTAAGGTTAGCTTATGGTCAGTGGTTAATTAGAGCACAAATCCATTCTGGAAATGAGGATGAGTTGTGTTTAGGGATTATATTTGAACTCTACAAATTTATCCCAAGTGGTGTTGTATTACCGATTAAGCTCGCACTCTCACAATTTACACAAAATCTCGACCTCGCGTGTTTTTGTATTAATTGTTCAATTGCTTGCTTAGTTTCTTAAAATTTAAAAACATAATTCATGGATCATATTAAGTGAATTACAGTAGGCTCAATGATTCAAAATAATTAAATGAAGAGGGTAGAAGATAGATCGATCACTAAAAATTACTCTTCCATGGGTGGCGTAATCATCGTAGAAGCGTTTTGCATGTGCAAAGGTTTATAATGGGTATAACCCAATATCGCTTCTACTCAAGAATTCCAGCCCCAAGAGGAAGATTAAGAGAAGAATAAATTTAAATAAAACAGAGGAAAAGAGAAGAAATAAAAGAAGAACAAAGAAGTTTATTACACAAACAAAACAATTACAACATGAAGGAGAGAAGGAGGCTTCGATGAGAGGATCCTTGCTTCAAGAGCTACCTCTCTTACAATGGTTGTAGAATTTGGTTGAAACCAATTCTCCTCTGCCTCCAATCTCCCAATGCACTAACCAGCCTCTCCAAATGAGAAAATCACTAATTTATAGAGTGGAGGGGAGGCTAGGTTTAAAGTGGTTTCAAGTGTGAATGCAAAATCTCGGCAAAATATTTTAATGAAACTTGAACCGCCCATTTGACCTCCAAAAAGCGTGAATTGACCGGCCTTCCAGAAGGATGGTTTGTGCCAAATCATGTCCCCGAGCTTTCCTCAAAATTTGGGCTCAATCCAAGCCCGTATGTAGAGGATATGGCCCAAATACAGAACCTTCTCCATTCTGGCGAGCCCAGCCCAACTTTGACTTCATGGCCCAATTTCAACAACCAAATTAACTCTTTAGCTTTAGTGTCCTGAATAAAATTTGTAGATAATTAAGTTAGTAACACTGTTAAAAAATCTCAAATTCAAATAATAAATATAAAAATATTTATCTTCGAAATAATACAGTGCACTATTAAGGGTAAAACTGGAATTTTCACCAAATTTTCAAATGAATGATCAAATCCCAAATATTTTATAAATAAACATATTTAACACAATGTGAGGAAATTATATCATTTATTATCAATAAAATATTCAATAAAATAGTGTTTTATCAACTCCCCCACACTTACCCTTTTGCACACCTGGGCAAAACCTCATATCAAGTAAACATCAATATCAAATCAAAACCAATTTTAAAACACATATCTTTAAGATCAATCAATTTCACACCAAGAATAAAAAAGATATCATGCCTCATAAAAAACCTTATTTCAGGTTCTCCATTTATATCATTCAATATATTTCCACTTCATTTATCCACCCATGCACAAAACACTTACCTCGCTTGAATTTTCTCTCATCACTCAAATATCAATTTTTTTGCAATGTCTTTCTCATCAAAACTCATACAAGGGTCACCATAGGCTTGATAGATTCCTACATCGCTACCCGATGTGAGTCAAGGACATATGTTTATCATGAGGACTTTTCAGGGTTGTTCTGTGGCTTTCGGTTGGTAGGATTAAGATGTGAAAAACTCTGAGGCTGAATGAGGAGGGCTTGACTCTTTTAAAGAAAAATTGCATTAATCTAATTTTCACTTAAATATGGTCTTCTCTTCAATCCCCATAGTATCAATTCAGCTCCATCATCATGAAAAGTCATGAAAGGTTTACACCATTCATCATTTCAGCATAAAAAATGTCAATCTTCTAAAACATGATTTTCTTGAAAGCTCCAGATGGGCACAACTTTCCACCTCAATTAGAAGCTCCAGAAAAGGCACAGCTTCACTTGTCATGAAAGCTCCAGAAAAGGCACAGCTTTCAATATAATGACTTTCTTTAGCAGCAAACACATCTCTTCAGAATTTAATTTTCCACCCAAAGTATCACATAATGTGGTGGCACAACACAAGACAGCTTCCCCCACACTTAAGCTCAACTAGATTATGCAATTTCACTTCAAGAGTTGGTTGGATAGGGAAAATTGGCTTGTAATGTGGCTTAACCTAACAGGCTGTGCATGCCTTCTAAGGGCTACAAGGATTAAATATTCAAGGTAGGCCATTATAAAAACGGATTATTTGAAATAGGGGTTTTAATACCAAACAAATGCCTCAATAATTTAAACACAAGTACCTCAAACCCTCAAGTTTTGACAGGAATAGATCAAATTCTGGTTAAATCAAGTATGGTTTGGCTCTCTCAAGAAGTGAGGTGAATGTAAAGAATATGAAAATAATGGTTTAGAAGCCTCACAGGAAAGTGATTTCAAATATAAAGACAGTGAGATTGGCATGGGATTCAAAATTCAGCGTACTTTTCATGAAATTACTAAATATTTGAACTTGAAACAAAGTCATTTCAGCATTCATTTAAGCTTAGTTTCAAGGGGTAAATTGTTTCACTTATTGATATGGATTTAAAAATGGTGATGAGAATCATTTCAGCTCAAAAGTTTCAAAAACACACAGAAAATTGTAAAATAAACACACAAATTTTGAAAAACACACAATTTTTGTTTTTTGGTTTTTTTTTAATAGGAAAACAATTGAAATTACTAAACTAAAAGGTTCCCTCCCCCACACTTAAAATATTGCATTGTCCTCAATGTGAACCCGTGAGATGATATATGCACATGAAATGCAGAATTTTTAAATAGGACAAATAATATAAAAGTGAAGGGGTTAGGAACAGCCTGATGTGATCAAGTGATGATGGGGTCATGCAGTGTGATAAAATCCACTGCATCAGTAGGATGTCCCTCAATGTATCTCTTCAAACGTTGCCCATTGACTGTAAAGCTCCTTCCAGTGTCCTCTTGTGTGATCTCCACTGCACCATAAGGAAAAACATTAGACACAATATAAGGACCTAACCATCTGGAACGAAACTTACCAGGCATCAACTTCAGTCGTGAACTATAGAGAAGGACTTTCTCTCCAATATGAAACTCCCTTTGTTGGATGATTTTGTCATGAGCTGCTTTTGATCTTTCCTTGTAGAGCCTTGAGTTCTCATATGATGACAGGCGAATCTCCTCAAGCTCTTGAATTTGCAACTTCCTTTGAATTCCAGCTTGGGCCAAATCCATGTTACATTTCTTTATAGCCCAATATGCCCGATGCTCGACTTCCACGGGGAGATGACACGCTTTCCCAAAAACAATCCGAAATGGGGACATACCAATGGGGGTCTTGTATGCTGTCCTATAAGCCCACAATGCATCATCCAAGCGCTTGCTCCAATCCTTCCTATTTGGCTGCACGGTTTTCTCCATGATTTGTTTCAACTCACGATTTGAAACCTCAGCCTGGCCATTTGTTTGGGGGTGGTATGGTGTTGATGTTTTGTGTGTCACCCCATACTTTCGAAGGAGGGAAGAAAAATTCCTATTGCAAAAGTGTGTCCCTTGGTCACTGATGATGGCCTTTGGTACTCCAAACCTGCAAAAAATCTGTGCTTTGACAAAATCCACAACAACATGAGAATCGTCAGTCCTGGTGGCCTTGGCCTCCACCCATTTACTCACATAATCGACAGCAACAAGGATATACAAGAAACCAAATGAACTAGGAAAAGGTCCCATAAAATCAATTCCCCAAACGTCAAAAATCTCACAGAATAAAATGGGTTGTTGGGGCATCTCGTGTCTTCTTGAAATGTTTCCAGTGTGTTGGCAACGAGAGCATGACTTACAAAATACATGGGAATCATGGAATAAACTAGTCCAATATAATCCTGAGTCTAAAACCTTCCTAGCTGTCTGTTGGGGTCCAAAGTGTCCACCACAAGCAAGTGTATGACAGAAATGCAAAACAGACTCAAACTCATGATCGGGAACACACCTCCTAATGACTTGGTCACTACACATGCGCCAGAGGTATGGATCATCCCACACATAATACCTAGACTCACTTTTTAATTTTTGGACATGATGCTTCTTCAAATTTACTGGGATTTCAGAGCCAACAATGTAATTAACTAAATCAGCATACCAAGGATGCTTACCTGAGATGGTATAGAGATTCTCATCGGGGAAAGTGTCCCGAAGTGGTACCTGGTCCAAGGTGTCACCCTCTAGTGTGTGAGTAAGCCTACTCATGTGGTCTGCCACCAAATTCTCTGACCCCTTCTTGTCCTTTATCTCAAGGTCAAACTCTTGAAGAAGTAGCATCCAACGGATAAGTCGTGGCTTTGCATCTGGCTTCTTTAGGAGGTACCTCAAAGCTGCATGGTCAGAAAAAACAACTACTTTAGAGCCCAATAAATATGAACGAAATTTATCTAAAGCAAATATAACAGCAAGAAACTCCTTTTCTGTTGTGGTGTAGTTTGATTGGGATGAATCTAGTGTCCTCGATGCATAGGCGATCACATGTGAACGTCCCTCCACCCTCTGAGATAAGACATCTCCAACCGCGAAGTTGGAGGCGTCACACATAAGCTCAAAAGGAATCTCCCACCGTGGGGGCTGTATGATCGGTGGAGTGGTCAGACACTTCTTTATCTCATCAAATGATACCCTGCATGAATCATCAAAATTGAAGTCAATATCTTTTTGAAGCAATCGAGATAAGGGTAGAGCGATCTTACTAAAATCTCTGATGAAGCGTCGATAAAATCCAGCATGTCCAAGGAATGATCGAACATCACGCACACATGAAGGGTAGGGTAAGGATGAAATGATGTCTACCTTAGATCTATCAACCTCTATCCCATGTTTTGACACTACATGCCCTAAGACAATGCCATGCTCTACCATGAAATGACACTTTTCAAAGTTCAGGACTAGATTCTTCTCAATACAACGATTCAACACATTTTCCAAACTACTTAGACATTCATCAAATGAAGATCCATACACTGTAAAATCATCCATAAATACCTCCATGCAGGTCTCAATAAAATCAGAAAAAATACTCACCATGCATCTCTGGAAGGTACCTGGGGCATTGCAAAGTCCAAATGGCATCCTCCGATAGGAAAATGTCCCAAAGGGACAGGTGAATGTAGTCTTCTCCTGATCCTCCGGAGCTATAGGAACCTGAAAATATCCAGAAAATCCATCCAAGAAACAATAGTGTGTCTTCCCAGCTAGTCTCTCAAGCATCTGATCAATAAATGGGAGGGGGAAATGATCTTTGCGAGTGGAATGATTTAGTTTCCTATAATCAATACACACGCGCCAACTGTTTTGTAACCTAATTGGAACTAACTCATCTTTCTCATTTTTAACAACAGTAACACCACTTTTCTTAGGCACAACCTGAATAGGACTTACCCACTGAGAATCTGAAATGGGATAGATTATACCTGCCTCGAGCAATTTTTCAACCTCTTTTTTAACAACCTCCAGAAGGGTTGGATTGAGTCTCCTTTGTGGTTGCCTCACCGGTTTAGCTCCATCTTCCAAAAGAATCCTATGCATGCAAATGGAGGGGCTAATACCTGATATGTCAGCCAAGGTCCACCTGATTTCCCTGATGTTCTCCCTCAAAATATTCAAAAGTTTTTCTTCATGTTCAAAAGAGAGATTGTTAGCAATGATAACAGGTAATTTTTCACCACTTAACAAGTATGAGTATTTTAGATTTGGTGGCAATGGCTTTAGTTACAGTGATGGTGGCTGCTGAATGGATGGAAGCATGAGTGGCGTAGACATCTGTGCACAATCATACATATCATCTGAATGAGAGAACAATGCATCAAATCCATCAGAAAAATTAGCAGCCATATCATAATCAGAGTATACATGCTCAGAATTCGAATATGACTGGACAAATGAACCAATCCCAAGATCAGAAAGATCATGAATTAAAGGGGATGAAGTAGAATGAGACATCAAGTTGGACCCAATACTCATTATTTCATTAAGAAGTGAATAGTCCCCAAGAGATTGGGAATCAAAAATAGAGGGACTATCACATGGAGACTCAGAATGAGAGAGAAAGAATGCTGAGTGTTCCTCTGGTGGGTACTTCATAGAATCCAGGATTTTAAACCTCACGATTTCATCCCCGAATTCCATGGAAAGAGTACCCTCATGAACATTGATAATGGTCGTAGCAGTTTTGAGGAAGGGTCTACCAAGAATGATAGGGTCATGAGAACTTACCTGGTCATCTTCAATGTTTAGTACATAGAAATCAGCAGGGAAGATCATGTCCTTTACTTTTACCAACACATCTTCAAGGACACCAGCCGGATATGCTGTAGCTCTATTCGCTAGCTGCACCACTACCCTTGTAGGCTTGAGCTCACCAATCTGCAATGAAGAGAAAACAGAGTGAGGCATCACATTTATTGAAGCTCCTAAATCACAAAGAGCATCAGAGAAGTGAAACTCCCCTATGGTGCATGGGATGGTGAATGTCCCGGGATCCTTGCACTTTGTTGGCATTGCTAGAGTTGGTGTAATGAGTGCTGAGACATTCCTTCCAAGGTTGATCCTCTCATTTCCCTTGAGCCCTCTTCGATTGGTACAAAGTTCTTTTAAGAATTTGGCATACCGTGGGATTTGCTTAATGGCTTCGAGTAGAGGAATGTTGATCTCCACACGCTTGAATGTGTCCAAAACCTCCTTTTGCATTGCTTCTTCAGCCATCTTCTTGGTTTGAACAACCCTGTTTGGAAAAGGAAGTGGTTTAGGAGGAACATCATCAATCTTTTTCTTACCTTTATCTTTCTCCTTGGATTGTTCATCAGTTGGTATGGAATGTGGCTTCTCTGAAGTTGAGGTGAATCCCGGTGGAATGGTAGGTACAGCTGTATCGTTCATTTGCTTCCCACTTCTCAATGTTATGGCACTAACATTCCCCTTTGTATTTGGAGTGGGTTGGGAAGGTAGATTTCCAGAATTCTTACTTACAAGTTCATGGAGGGCGGTGGCAATCTGGCTCATTTGAGTCTTCAACTCCCTCAGCTCCGAACCTTGACTTTTCAGCTCATTATGTTGATTAAGAACAATTTGTTTCAAAATATCATCAGTGTTAGAGTCTACCTTGGGTTGGAGATTCCCTTGTTGCTGACTTGTTGATGTTTGAGCTTCAAATCTCCTTTGGGGTTGTTGGAAACCCTGTTGGTAAGGTGGAGGCTACTGGAAGTTTTGTTGAAAGGGGGGCCTTTGTTGTTGTCCAGAGCCATACCTCATGTCCAGATGATCTTTCCACCCTTGGTTGAATGTTGAATTGAACTTCTTCTGGGGATATGGTTGTTGCTGCTGCTGCTGATATGGTCTCCCAGGGAACACTGTTGCACAATCTTCTGTTTCATGGAGTTGTGGGCAACAGTCAGTTGGGTGGCTTGTCTCAGTGCAAATACCACAAGGCCTTGAAGGAGGAGGTAAAGATGTCTTTTGTGCCAAAGCAATCTTCCTTACCATAGTTGTCAATTCTTCTAACTTGGTATCAATCAAATGACTCTCAAGAGAAGAAGGACTTACCTGATGTACTCCCCTGACATGTAGTGTACCTCTATCGCCAAATTGTTGGGAGTTTTGGGCCATCTTGTCAATCAATGCACGTGCGGCTATTGGTGTCTTGTCCACCAATGCCCCTCCAGCTGCGGCATCCACCATGCTTCTCTCCATAGCTGTGAGTCCTTCATAGAAGTACTGAACGAGGAGTTGCTCACTGATTTGGTGATGTGGACAGCTTGCACACAACTTCTTGAATCGCTCCCAATACTCATACATGGACTCCCCTTGTGCTTGCTTGATCCCCGAGATCTCCTTACGAATGGAAGTGGTCCTCGATGCTGGAAAAAATCTCTGCAAGAAAAGTTGTTTCAAATCGTTCCAACAAGTTACATCTTCAGGTTGTAAATAATACATCCAATCTTTTGCAGCTCCATCAAGTGAGAATGGGAATGCTCTTAGTTTGATTTGATCTTCAGAGACATTTTTAGGTTTTAGGGTTGAGCAAACCACATTAAATTCTTTCAAATGTTTATTCGGATCCTCACCAGAGAGGCCATGAAACTTTGGAAGTAAGTGAATTAACCCTGATTTTAGTTCAAAGTTCGATTCGAGATTTGGGTATGCAATACAATTTGGTTGATAGTTAATATCAGGTGCAGCCAATTCTCGAATGGTTCTATTAAGTTCATTTCCATTATTATCAGCCATTGGTTCCTCTTTTATGTTTGAATTTGAATTGCTTCCAATTTCAATGTTCTGATATTGGAGTAATTCTCCAACTGGTTGAATGTTGAAACTTCCCGTAGACTGAGAATGTCTGATTCGTTCCCTAAGGCTACGTTCAATCTCAGGGTCAAGATCTAAGAGATCTTCGGGATTAGTTCGTGTCATAGATCAAATAAAAATGAAAAGAAAGAAGGTGGACCATAGTAAAATAAAAATGAGAAGTTTGAGTTGATGGTCCACAAAGAAGTAGGAGAAAATAAAAGAAGAGGATGAAAAATCAGATTGGGTAAAGAAGGAAGAAAGAAGAGAGGAAAATAATAAAATGTAAAATAAAATAAATACCTCTAGTTGGTTGAAATAATTACTTGCCTCCCCGGCAACGACGCCAATTTGAAAGAGCGTTGTCGCACGCGCTCTCAAAAGAACTTCAAAAGTGAGTTACGTTGGATAAAACTCCAAGCACAACACTCCATGAAGCTAATGTTTAGTTTACTTGGTGTAGCATAGGGGGCTAACCAAGGTCGTCTCTCAAAGGAGGAAGTGAATTAAAACATCTTATTAGAGGTATTCTAAAAATAAAATAAAAGGGAATAAAAACACTACTAGAAAAGGATGGGGGTTGTTTATAATTTATGAATCTAGAAGAAGTTTGCTGGAAGAAGATTGTATTTTTTTTTGTTTTTAGTTTTGAAATGAATTCCGATTAAAATAACACAACAAGAAGATGTTTTTTTTAGAAAATATTTTAAAAGGCGTAATCGATCTAACTCTACCTCTTCATTTACATATAAATCATTATCATTTAGATGAATATCCACTTAATTATGATCCTCTAATTTGTTAACCCTCGAACCCTACAAGAGTTAACTTAACCACAAAGATGGAATTACTTAAACCCTAGGCTAGCTTCGGAACATGCAATCGCAGAACCCTGCTTTGATTGTTGTTCTAAGGTTAGCTTATGGTCAGTGGTTAATTAGAGCACAAATCCATTCTGGAAATGAGGATGAGTTGTGTTTAGGGATTATATTTGAACTCTACAAATTTATCCCAAGTGGTCTTGTATTACCAATTAAGCTCGCACTCTCACAATTTACACAAAATCTCGACCTCGCGTGTTTTTGTATTAATTGTTCAATTGCTTGCTTAGTTTCTTAAAATTTAAAAACATAATTAATGGATCATATTAAGTGAATTACAGTAGGCTCAATGATTCAAAATAATTAAATGAAGAGGGTAGAAGATAGATCGATCACTAAAAATTACTCTTCCATGGGTGGCGTAATCATCGTAGAAGCGTTTTGCATGTGCAAAGGTTTATAATGGGTATAACCCAATATCGCTTCTACTCAAGAATTCCAGCCCCAAGAGGAAGATTAAGAGAAGAATAAATTTAAATAAAACAGAGGAAAAGAGAAGAAATAAAAAAAGAACAAAGAAGTTTATTACACAAATAAAACAATTACAACATGAAGGAGAGAAGGAGGCTTCGATGAGAGGATCCTTGCTTCAAGAGCTACCTCTCTTACAATGGTTGTAGAATTTGGTTGAAACCAATTCTCCTCTGCCTCCAATCTCCCAATGCACGAACCAGCCTCTCCAAATGATAAAATCACTAATTTATAGAGTGGAGGGGAGGCTAGGTTTAAAGTGGTTTCAAGTGTGAATGCAAAATCTCGGCCAAATATTTTAATGAAACTTGCACCGCCCATTTGACCTCCAAAACGCGTGAATTGACCGGTCTTCCAGAAGGATGATTTGTGCCACATCATCGCCCCGAGCTTTCCTCAAATTTTGGGCTCAATCCAAGCCCGTATGTAGAGGATATGGCCCAAATACAGAACCTTCTCCATTCTGGCGAGCCCAGCCCAACTTTGACTTCATGGCCCAATTTCAACAACCAAATTAACTCTTTAGCTTTAGTGTCCTGAATAAAAGTTGTAGATAATTAAGTTAGGAACACTGTTACAAAATTTCTAATTCAAATAATAAATATAAAAATATTTATCTTCGAAATAATATAGTGCACTATTAAGGGTAAAACAGGAATTTTCACCAAATTTTCAAATGAATGATCAAATCCCAAATATTTTATAAATAAACATATTTAACACAATGTGAGAAAATTATATCATTTATTATCAATAAAATATTCAATAAAATAGTGTTTTATCAGATACCCATTTGAATCTACCTACTTTGGTGAAATCTATAATGTCTTTTATCATATGTAATTATATATATATATATATGTTCTGCGGTCATAGGAAAATTGACATGGATTCCATGTATAGTAATTATGTAGGGGAACTACAAAGTCCCGTGGAATGTAAAGACTTTAATAGTTGGGTCAACCCAAAAAAATCATCTATGAATCTGACCAATGGGGTGTTGAGCATAACATAAGGGCTAAACCCATGGAATTCCCACTTCTATATAATAATAATTTTGTTGAGCCCTAGGAACATGTCCAATGTAGTCTCGATCTTGACTTTATTAAAGCCCAAAGAGATAATCCAAGGTAATCGATATTCTAACACATCTTGTTAAATCCAAGAAGATAATCTAAGGAATTATAATTTATGAAAATAGTAATTAATGAGTCCATGAAACCATGTTTAGGTACCAATCAATGTAAGATAATGATCAAATCTAAGAGGGGTTTAAATTTTTTGTAAATGAATCAATGAATTGGGTGGCGTCCTCTGGGTAGTCAGGGAAAACTCTACTGGGAATACAAAATATATATAACTTAGTCCATCCTATAATAGTATATGATTTTCATAATAAATACATAAGAACAATCCCTGAATAAACAAGGCCAAGTGAAGTATTTATATCCATTTACATTTCAATAAATTCTATTCATTTATGGGCATGATTCAAACTTAACAAGGACCATGTGATACGGTATTCCCATACACATTCCATTTATTTCAATTTAAAAGTCACAATTATAAATTATAATCCAAACCCACCTTACTGGGTGGTTTGTTCATATGGTCATGGAAATGTGTCAATGGATTTAGTATACACACACAATATGTGGATCGAGTCAAGGTCATGAACCTCCAAACAATTCAATAGCCAAGGGAAACACAATCCATTCAATTTAATGTTAAAATTCCATTTAGTTCCATTTAATCATTGAAATATAAGCAATAAAACCCTAGAGGGGTGGTACAAGCCTAATTCACAACCTCTAAAAATGTTAAGATCCTATGGTAGTATCATGCACTTAATGAAGAAATTTTTTAAAAGGGATTTAACATTTCAATGTGGCACATGAAAATTCTAGTTCGTGACACAACGACACATGATAAAATCAAATATAATTTTAACGAAAATTACTATATCAAAACGATTATAGATGTATAACAATCCTCACCTAGTATTAAAGTTTAATTTGGGGTAGAATAGGATAAATCTCAATCCTAGACAACTACCCTGAAAAATAAGGAATATTAGATCACATGAAGACAGCGATAAAGACTATGATAGAAACTAATAACATATGAAATAATATCATTATGTAATAGATAATGATTCAATGATATGATCTATGGTTGATTTTGAGCTTTGATGGGCGGAGAGATCAGAGCCATGGTGGAGAAGAAATGTCAAGATCATCTTCTTCTCTACATGATAAATAAAGGGGGTAATTGGAGAAAATTAGATTTATGGTAGGGAAAATTTTTAAGACCACCATTTTTGAATGTGAAAATGGAATTTTAGTATGGTTAGAAGAACTATGATCCAACACTATCACTATGAAAAACCCCTCGCACGGCCTTCCAACTGTGTGTAGACTATGCATTTAACACTATTCAAAATTCCACACCTCTCACATGGAAAGGAATGTAGTTAGTCAACTGCGTGTAGCCTATGCAATACCAATACCCAGCATGTCCACCCCTCCTAGGGTTAGGAACATGGTAATTAGAAACCATACAAAAATCGTGAAAAATGCACATGTAATGTATTGCAGGTTTTTCACAATTCTATTGCCAATTTTTCACAGTTTTCCAATATATGTGCTTTTCTCTATAGGTTACAATATTTTCCAGTGGTTCTTGAATGTTTTTGTAAATACATTCCCCCCATGATCCTTGGGTTACATAATTACTATACATGGATTGAAAAATCATGTGCTCACCATTCACCTTGGTCCACCATTCCAAAAACCAAAGCTATGAGATCTAACCAAGCCTGAACTCCCATGAATCCTTTTTTATCCCATTGGCACTATTAGAAGTATAAAATAAGTGGATTGAAGATATTTCAAAGAGTTTATACATTCATGAAAATTTTGATCTTATAACATCAAACTGAACTATATTCCTTTAATACAAATTTTTGGGAGATAGGGACCGTTAAGATGATGAAATACTATCCACTAATCCAACAGATGGACCTATTAAGGTAATATTTACTAGATAGAGTCATCCATTTGATTACTTTCGTCTATGGAGTGGAAGAGATGTTTGACAATATTATTGAATATAGAGATTTTCTGATTACTACCACCTCTCTAGTTGTCCACTAGAACTAGGAAAATTGAATCCAAACCAATAACCACACATAAAATCCATGAACGTATTTCACACAAAATAGAAAATGAAATGGATAAACATGTTTTAATGTGTTTCAATATAAATTCCCACATCTATGGGAGAACACAGTATAAATTTTTCATTATGGGATATAAAAATGTGTAAAACACACTCACTCACTTCTTATCCTCATTATATTAATAGAAAATTAATTTATAAACACGAAATTTTTATAGAGATATCACAATTTTTTATAGCCATGACACCACACACCATTATAGAGGTCTTTTTCTGGATAAAAAGATTCACTAACCTTGAAATTTCATGGTAAAACTTTTAGTTTCTTAAGAAACTATTGATTCCTAGTAGTATAACCAATTGAAATCTTTGATATCCTATTATCAAAAAACAATCTATTCCTGTGTAAGGGTAAATAGATAGTTTCATAATGGTAGAAATAAGTTTCTTGTACCAATGTATGGGTGACCTTGTAACCATGAAAGGGTACCAACAAGTTTCATATTCTTACATAAGGGTATTTAGAACTATGTGTAAAGGAATCTTAGAAAAATAATGAGAGATGTATTATTCCAATGATATTTTTCATATAATTGAAGCATCACCACAAAAAAACTTATACTGACAACAAATCATTGACTGAAATCTGTCCAAAGGAAATTATGTATTGTGACAAAATTTCAACTGACATACTCTAAAACCACAATAGAAAAGTATATGTTCTACCGATCCAATAAATTGTATTAGATCATATCCATCCTGAATACCCAGTCTAATGAATCTAATAAAAACTTCCACATTCCCAACAACAACATACCTCAAACATGTTTTGGTTGAAGAATTGCACCACAATCTCACAGAGCTGAGAATTTTTCACCATCACTTTAGTGAACCACAAATAATTCTTATCTAAGAATTCTTCTAAACCCTAGATATTACCATGATAGTCTCTATCTAGAGAACCTTTTGATAGAAAATGATATTATCTAGAAGGAGAAGGAGAAACATAATTCTTACATTCAATCATCTTTGTCCAATACTCAATGATTCACTGAAATTAGTCTATGGGAGGAATAGGGTCACCATAATATCGTAGATAATTCTTGGGGTTCAAGATCCTACGTTATGGGAGGAATAATGATGGTTTTAGTATAATTTTTACAGTATAAATATAATTTTTTAATTACATTAATTACATAGCATATATAGGCCATGTAGTTTAGAAATCCACGTGCCAATCATTTATATAATAAATATCCTAAAATTTCCAAATTTGAACGGTTTCCACACTATTTTGACAAATCATGTGAAAAATATGCAACTATTTAGAAGAATCTTCTTCCTCTCACATAGTTACATGGCCAGTCCACATGGTTTCCGCAAACCACATGTCAACTGTGAAAACTCCAAAACACCTCCAAAATTTCTCAAGAACATTTGGAAAATAATAAATAAAACCCAATAATTACAATGCTTCAAGATACATAATAATAGTAAAATATACCTCAAATGGAGATGTTATAGTATATGTTTAGGTACATATGTGTACTATTGAATCAGTTTGTTTATTCATATGTAAATATGTACGTATATACTTATATGTGTATGTATTTATATGTATGTATGTATGTATGTATGTGTGTGTGTGTGTGTGTGTGTCTATGCAACAACCTGTGTCATTAAAAGTTGTAAATTCCAGATGGAACTTAAAAGTTTCATATGGTGAATGGTTTGTCTTGAAAATCGGGTCTCAAAATGAGGTTATGAGAGTTTGAACATCCTAAAACAAAGTTTTTAGATGGGTTTTGAGGCATGGTGGATTCCATGGGGGTTTTAGAAAATTACAAAGAAGGATTACTGTGGTTTGGATATTGAATTTATTAGAAACACCACTATATAGATAATGGTCCAAATAGTTTCCTAACTCACTATCCGGACTCATTGACTAGCTGCTAAGCCACTAGCTAGCTGGTGAGCTCTCACAACTTACGGATGGTGTTTGGGTGGGATTATTTTTAAAATGGAAGTAGTTTTTCCTTTTTTTGAGGGATTTTAAGACACAACTAGGAAGGTGTCTTGGTAGAGGCCATTTCATGTTCAAATTTCCCCTCACAGGCCTCAATATCAACATCGCTCTTCCTTCCAAAATTACAGTTGAACTAGAGTTGTAGAGGTCCAATATCTATATTTCTACAATTTGGTGTATGATCCTCCCCAATTTTTGATAAATAGTTTAGTCACATATCCAAAATAAAATAAAATAATGAATAATGAAATCATCCGTTCTAATTCACCATGTCTGGCTTCCCTTCACATTACTCCAGATCCAAACAATTCCACTACAACAATATTATTCTAATACCATTGACTCTCCCTCGAATATTACTCCCATAAAACCTCTATAACATATAGATACTCACAACCATCCATCACATCTGGCTTCTCTCACCCTTTTTCTTCATCAAAACCATTCATCCTTATTATTTTCTATAGTTATATATATTTAACCCTCTATTGCATACAGATTTTTTTAACCACATCTCCACCCTGAACCCTAAGATCTTTATACTAAATAATTCGATTATATTCAACCCTTTTCAGCATTCACCCTCTTATACTTGGTTACTCTAGTCATACATAACTTCTGAACCATGGATATTAATTCATCCTACTATTATATTTTTTCATTTTCTAAATATGTTACTCGATAGTTGATTCCTCTTATAATATCATTTCGTATTTAATGAATATTAAATATTCACTTTTGTATTGTTAAGATAATTTTCATTGTTATTTTTTTGTTCGTTCAATTTTATTGACTTCCAATGATGTGAAATTTCATTATAAATTATTTTCATCTTTTAAACATGTATATTTCAGTTTAAGTTTACAGTTTTATTGGTTTATAAAAAATATATGTATGCTGGTAATTACATCCAATAATTTTTTATAATTCATAATTTTTATATTTTATAATGCTCATGAACTTTAATAATATATTTTCATACACTTTATTTATATATTCTTATAGTAATATTTTCATATAATATTAATTGTCTATATTTTAAATGAATATCTTATCATTCCCTACTATTATTCTGAATCAAGGTCAAAGACATCTATTACATTTGGAATTTTTATTTTTTTTCCAAAAAATCCAAAAAAATTAATATTAAATTCCATTAAAATATCCATCTAAGAAAATTAAAAATATGGAAAACTATCTTCCAATTAAAAGGCCTACTATAAGGAATCTAGGATGAAGCTGATGTTCACTATGAAAAGAACAAATGACTTTCTTATAGGTTTATAATTCACTCATTTCTAGTATTTTTTCAGTTTACTTATATAATCATTTACAACACCTACCTTATTATATGTTTATCTATATCCATTCATTCATTAAACACAAATTACCAATATCCCAATATTAGAAATAAATAATTATTAAAGTTAATATCTTAGATAATCCTCATACGATTTATTACCTTTCTTATTGTTGATAAACTTTATAGTGTTTATTACATATATTACTCTAGGTAATCTTTTTATAGTCCATTATTATTCTATGACTGAAATTTCTATATATGATTTACATATTAAACTAACAGAATACATTATATCAGCCTTTTGTAACATAATGCATACAATTAATCCATATATTATAAAATTCATAATCATTATAATCTTCCCAAAACTTATTAACTATATTAATGTTTAAAATATTCATAAAATTTAAAATGTTTATAGTGTATATTTTTCTGATTCTATAAACACTTCATACAACTTATTATATTATATCAATTTTACTTTTATGATTTATTATGAAGGAAGTACATATATTACCATTACATATACAATTTATTTATTAAATGTAATTCAAACAATTTAAAATATATATCATTCTAAGTTTTTTATAACATTCATAAACTAAATTAGTCCATTGAATGCATGTAGTTTAGAATATTTTATCCATATTATTAATTAATTTGGTTTTTTATAGTTTATTAACGGCTTTATTTGTCCTCAAATAAATATATACTTTCTATATTATTAAACAAATTATATTCATTATTTGTTTACATATGTATTTTAATATTCATCATTCACACCATATAGAACTTAATCCATATTTCATACTCTACTATTTGCAAATATAACATATTTAAATCTAAAAGACACTCAATTACAACAATATTCATTATTTGATATTTATAGCATACTATGCATTAATGGAAAATTGTTGAAACATTATCCCCTAATAACTATTCTAGATTTATAAATTACATTCACTAGAAATCTATTTATGGTTAAAGAAAAAAATATGATAAGGATTTCCTTTGGGAAGAATTTTCAACTCTAAGTAACAAACTAACCAGTAAATAAAAACACATGTTAACTACTATAGTTATTGCATAATACAAAAAATGGTGGTTCATTATTCAATCATGGTTATGGAGGCACATGAAAAATAATCATATAAAAGGTTATGACCAAAATACTAAAATCTGTCAGCCATATCATACATGGTATATCAATGATTTTTGTGTACTAATCTTATATTTTTTTTCTAGATTAATCTTTTTGGTGATAGTTTTAAATCCTTTGTAAAACCAATTTTTTTAATTTATATATGTTTTAACACCCTAAAATTCTAAAGTAAGAACATTGTATGTAATAGCATGTATGACACAGAACACCAAGCGTAGAAAGGAATATAATGTCTCAAGAATTTATAAATTATTTAATATATTAAATAAATCTGTGATATTTCTTCTATTGTATAAAACACTGATTTAGCTTTTGTTACATTCAAAAATAACTTCATTCGATAGATTGTATTACACGAACTACAATGTTTTACCAAACAACAATATATTATTAAGATATTATTATTTAATATAATAAGACTCAACCTTGAAATGAAATTTAAGGTTATAAATATAATTTAAAATCTTTTGAATATATATGGTTGATTTCATTGGTTAAAAATTAATTTTAAATGAATATATGAACCAATTTAATGTAAAGGGAATTTTTTTATAAAAAAACAATTTTTATGCTTACAATTTATCCGGATGTATTAAATTAATTAAAATTAGTTAATGATATTAATGTAATATATTATTATATATTCAAGAAAATATTTATTAAATTCTTCCAATATATATAATAATCATAATATAAATAAATCTAATATTATTCATAATGATCTATATTTTTATAAAATCATTATTAACAACTTTTAATGGAACACCTATTTTAAAACAAAATATACTAAATTTTATAAAATTTAAATTCTAAAATAAAATTAGTTTTTGAATGAGGAATTTCTGAATTATCTTACGGTGAACATTTTGTATTTTCCTCTAATGTTTCATTTGTAATGAATAGTGAAAATAATGAATTTTAATTGAAAACAAATTTTTCATATAATTTATTTATATAGTTAAATTACATTTTAATTTTCTTTTAAAGTCACATTAGAAAATATATATATCAGTTAAACCATTTTACGTAACTATAAAAAATTTCACATTGAAATAGTATTTAAAAAGATTTGAAACTTTTGAATATTTTTACATTAAAACCCCATTTCTCCTCCCATTTACAGGAATAAATTTAAATTAATTACTCCAAATTTTGTGATTTGAATTTGTTAAAATGAATTATATATATTAATTTAAATCATTTATAATTTCTATAAAGATAAATTTATTTTTTGATCAAAAGTATTAAATAAATGTATTTAAAAATATTTACTTCGATTAAGGTAATATTAAGATGAAAAGGGGTCAATACCATAAACTTAAGGGACAAAATGACCTAGAAACATGTAGAATACCTATTTTATTGCCATATATATCCAATATTATACCATGTATATAATTTTTTATTTTATTTGAGGTGAATTATGTCTGGGATACCTCTAAATAGTATTTACCATTTTATATTCCCAAGAATGAAACTCCGCCTCCACTATAAAATGGAACTCACCCATCCCACTTATTCAAACATTTTAAGCCCTTTGGATCATCCAAACCCTACCAATATAACATCTAATCTTCCATCCCCTCATATTAGAAGCCTAAAATTTGGGTATAAAGAAAACCAAGTTATTCCTTTCGTGAAAAACAATGGGAGTTACTAAACAATAGGTAACATTATTCAACAATAACTTTTATTTTATTTCATTATCAATCCTTTTAATTTTTATTCTTACAATATAATATAATTAAAAATATATCATAAAAATAATTAGATGTTGTTATTTTAAGGTTTTACCTACAACTAAACACAATTTAATCAAATGGGTAACAAATTTACCATTCATGTGTATGTCAGACTACTGCCTTGCAGAACGATGACGTTCGTTTTTCCTTTACCACCTCTCATTGTTGAGAATTATGTGGGATAAAATAGATTTATATGATATATATAAAATTTATGTTGTATTAATATTTCTTTAATTCATATATAACACATAAATTCATGTGTCCCATTTTCTGTAAATATGATAGCATCATTTTCTAGACATGTGGACTACCGCCTCTTCAAAGGAATGTGATATGTTCAGACATTACATAGAATATATTAATGATGGTCCTAATTAAAAACATTTGATATAAATAAATATATATGATTTTAATGAAATAATTACTATTATATAATTATAATATATCATTTTCTTCATTACCCTTTTCACTCATTAAAAAAAGTGATAATGTTGTCTATGGACATGTGGACTACCACCTCCTCGACGCGATGAGATTTATTTTACAACAAAAGAATTATATATAATAATAAAATATAACAAAATATGACTTTATTTATGATATAATTAAAATTATGTAAATATAAAATGGTACTTATCTTCTTTCTATAATGGTCATTGAAAAATTGGAAAGACACTCATGCGTACATTTGACCCACCGTCTACATGGTTGTAACATTGTTTCCTTTTTCATAATCATATTCCATTATTGGTTTTAAAATAATGAATTCTGAATAAATATGATAATTATTACATGATTATTATTCTGGTTATGTTTATATAATGCCCCCTTTGTACTCTTATTGGTACCTCAAACACACTTGATCTTGATGAAGCTGGGAAACCAGAAGATCAAACATCCTTTAGAGGTATAATAGGAAGCCTACTTTACGTGATATCTAGTAGTTAAAACTTAATGTTTTTGTTTTTATTATGTCTAAGAAATCAATCCAATCCTACGGAATCTCTTTTAAAGGTAGTGAACCTAATTTTTCACTACATAAAGGAAACAATGGATTTAGGAATCTTTTATACTTCTTGAAATGATTTTATTTTGAAACGTTTTTTGGATGCTGACTTTGGTGGTTGTAGAATAGATAGAAAAAGTACATCTGGAAATTGTCATTTATTAAGAGATTCATTAGTATCATGGTCATGCAAGAAGGACCACTCAGTTGCACTTTCCATTGATAAAGCAAAATATGTAGCAGCGGGAAGTTGTTCTGCTCAAGTATAGTGGATGAAAAACACACTCAAAGAATATGGTATGAGTTTTACTAAGACTCAAATTTTGTGTGATAACACAAGTATGATTTCCCTTAGTAAAAACCATGCACATCACTCTCGTGGAAGACACATTGATATTAAGCATCACTTTCTTATGGATCACACACAAAAGGGGATATCATTCTTCAATTTATCAGAACTCAAGAACAAATTGATAATATTTTAACAAATTCATTACCCTCCAATAGATTTTAATACATTAAATAGAAGTTCAAAATGATAACCCTAAGGATATCTTTCTTTTTAACATTCTATTAAAACAAATATTCATACTTTAATAAACTCTTTTTCATAGGGGGAGTACATTATCATGTTAGTATTTAAAAAATATTCGAAATGAAGATTTAAAAAAAATTCATAATAAAGTATTCAACGTTTTTTGTAATGATATTTTTCAAAATTACTGTATTTTTTTTCAAGTTTATCATAATGAATTTTTTCAGGTTTTTCATAGTCAATTTAACTTTCATTTTTTTCGTAATGGAAATTTTTCGTTGTCAGTTTTTTATCATAATGAATTTTTTCATACTCACAATTTTCGTAATAAGATTCCAACTCAGAATTTCCGTAATGAAAATTTTTGTACTAAAAATCCTTCATAATGATGTTTTACATTTTCAAATTTTTCATAATCAAATATTTGGAATCTAAAGTTATTAAAAGAATATTTTCTTATTACGAATAATATTCATGGAAATCCAAATGGTCTGTTTCTTTTCTTGTGTTTTCTTAATCATTATTTACATTCTGGTAGTTTCAAATGTTTTTTTAATTTTTGGATTCTATTTTCCTTAAATCCAAATGATTTCCTTTAAAAACCTCAAAACATCAGATCCTACCAAATATTCCTTGCGGCTATAATTTCAATTGTCAGATATGATCAGGACAATTTTCAGCCATTGGATTGAGATTGGAAGTTTAATCATCACTTATAACACCTATATAAAGGTCCCCCAAAGGTTTATCCCACATAATAGTGAAGCGTTTGTGTGCCGAATCTCTACCCCCTTTCAAAAGGTCATTCCAAACTTTTCAGAAGTGCTAAAATCCAAATGTCTGGTGAAGTTCCTTCTTAGGAGATGTCAATGTTTAACTCGATTTTGGAGTGGTAGATATAAAGGGAGAGGTTCGTACATCCGAAGTTATTCAAAAAGTATGATTATATTATTTCAAATAATATCAAGCTTAATGGATGGGATATTGTATCCATATCAAATCCAGGGGCTCAAAATGTAGTATATCCGGATCTAATTGTGGAATTTTATGAATCAATTTGTTTTTTCAAGGAAGATGGCAGATAAAAATTTTCCTTCAAAATTTATGGTAAAACTTATGCACTTTCATATTCCAAGGCTACTAGCTTGGTAGGAATATCCTCTGAAGGGGAAGCGGAATTTTGTTCTCACAAATTACCCGATGTACAAGGATGTTTTTTCAAAGTTAAATCTATGGAGTGTTTTGGACTTACAGATGTCAAGACTTCAAAAATCGCTCATTTCTCTACCAACAATCAGATCCTTTAGTTAGTGGTTCAGGGATTCATATTTTCCAGAAAGGATGATAAGGAAACCTTGAAGAAGAGCGACATGTATTTAGTAGATTTTCTTTTGAATCTGAGGAAGATAAATTTGATGAAGCATACTCAGATCATGATATAGAATATTAAGAATGGAAACCTGAAAGGCTATATTATAATGTATCCGACTATTCTTTCCAAGCTAATTGTTCGGTGCCTTGAGTCGTTGAAGATTCATTATAGTTCCAAGCCAAAGAATAGAAAAGATATGTTATTAAGCGATGAAACATTAATGAGAATGAATATTGGGTTCTTTAAAGTGTCTAGTGAATTCTATGACCTACTTGAATAGGAAGAATAAGCCATTAAAAAGATGTAAGAAGTGGAAGAATCATCAAAAAAGGCTATAAAGAAGTTGAAGTTAAAGGAAGTAGAAGTTTAAGGTTAAACCCTAAAGCTTAGGAATCTCAAACCACACCCACAAATCCCATGAAGTAGAAAGCCTATCTAAATAAGTTTGTTGAAAAGTGGTGTGAGGATAAAAAAACCAGAAGGAAGAGGAACCATAGTTTGGAATAGATCCTGTTGAGGCAAAGGCATTAAAAGAAAAAACTAGTGATGAGCTTGAGAAGAAAGTCATGGAGAAGAAGAAAAAGAAGAAGATGTCAAAGGATGAGATGGTTAAATCCCTTCTTAGGGACACTGAGATAGAATCCAATAATATCTTGGTACTAAAATCATTCTTGGTGGAACCCTTACTTGAGAAACTAGTGAAGAAATTTCCCACTCTGGAAAAAGTACAAGAAAATATTGTTGAAGAAATGAAAGCTGTGGAAAAAGTACAAGAAGATGAAAGTAGTGATGATACAGCTGATCAGATAAAGCACGTTGAAGACATTCATGAGAAGGAAAGTGCTTCCAAAAATTATAAATCTACACTTCTCAAGATGGATCTTTGAAACTTGCTACCCCTGGGTTAGATGAAAAAGTACAAGATGAAGTGAATAAATCCTCTGAGGAAGAAAGCTATAATCCTGACTTCATTCATCTAGAAGACAATGAGGCAGGAGCTAAGAAGGAAATAATAGATGAAGATAAAATTGTTTAGTTATATAAAAGTGATCATGAGTCTCCATAAGAGGAAGCTATTATGTGAACCGACAATGGGAAAAAGTTGACTGCTAGTACACCTACCGAAGCTATTTTAAAGAAAAGGCAATCAAGTGGATCTTTGAAGAGGAAGCTCATAGAGACAGAGAAAGATTCCTCACCTAGCAATGTTTCAGATTTGGAATCACCTTCCTTAGGACAAGATATTGTCATCTAATCACTGAAGAAGCTTTTTGACACAATTCCTATCTTTCCAAGCATGGAATCGATATGTCATATGCTTCAACACATCACAATAAAAAATATGATTCAATATATTTTGTGATGGACAAGTGTGTAGAACTTGAAGATGATTTCAAGAACTTATTCATGAACTACGATGCCTGAAAAATTTCTTGTAAGAAAGTGAATAGCTGGTCAAAGAAGTTTGTTGATGATTTTAGAGAGGTTGATCTGTTTAAACATGATGTAAAGGATGATTTTGATAATGAAGATGGTAAAATAAAGGATATATCGACTAGCTTTGATGAAAAGATAACCCTTGAGAAAAATACCCAAATCCAAGAGGTAAGGGATTTGAATGGGAAGTTATATTCTATTTTTCAATGTTGGAAAATGGAAAGGAATCTTCGGATCAAGATCGAAGAGAAGCTAGTCAGGCAAGAGGAGATATTGAAGGCTCAAGAAGAATCTCTGATGGCTTAGGAAGAAATGATCAAGGCATTAGAGAAGAAATCAGAGGATCAAGATCAAATCCTAAAGCAAGTAGAGGAATACCACAAAGAACTACAGAAGCTGAAAACCATAGTGAAGAAATTGATACCCAAGGAGAGGGATGTAAAATAGATCAATCATGTCTTTTATTGTAATCATTCCCTTGTACAAAGTTTCCATATTTTAATGAAATTTTTTGGTTTCTCATTGTTTTTTTGATATTTTGTACTAATATTTCAGATACTATGTTTACTTTTCCATTCCCTCAATTTTTATTTTTAAAATCACAAAGGGGGACAAAGGAAAAAGAAATCAAAGTAAAGAAGAAATATCCATAACTAAGGGGGAGTTGATCTTAGGGGGAGTTCTCATTACGATGATTTTTGTATTCAAGACAATAAAAAATATCATTCCCAAAATCTAGAATAAAATCCTTATAGTTACAAATACTAAGGGGAAGTTATTCGTATTCACCATTGTCCATGATTAAAGATAGATAAGTATTATTTCAAAGATTAGAAAATTTTTTCTAGATCCTTATATTCTTTTCCGTAAGGATGTTTGTTCTTTACAAAAAGGGGAGATTATTGAGTCAATATGTTTTTTATTATGAATTTTCCATTCCACCATGATTGGAGGAGATTCTTAAGTCAATAAGGTCTCATTATAACATTACAATTCATTCTTGTTTTAAAAATCACAAACACCTTATCTCAAGAAAAAACGTATTTTACATTATGTCTTACTTATCTAAGGAAAATTTCCATCCTCAAGGAAATTTAACCCTAACATGTTTCTCATTATTCATTTTGTCTATGTATAAAATTAAGATTCCTATAAAAAACCTAGGAATCATATAATACATAGATAATAGAGAATTCTATTTTCAGGATCCGAATTTAGGTTCTGAGTTCCCTGAATTCTGACACAGAACTCTTCTGAGTTCTGACTCCATGTTTTTAGAATTATGATTCTGAGCTCTTATGAGTTATAACTCTGAGTTTTAAGAATTCGAATTCCAAACTGTTAAGAGTTCTGACTCTAAATACTCATGAACTCTGACTCCAAACTTTGATAGTTCTGACTCCGAATTTCTAGGAACTCAAACACCAAACTTTTTATGTTCATGTTCAAAATTATTGTGAATCCAGATTCCAAATTTCATTGAAATTCAGACTTCGTAATTCTATATAATTAATGATCTGAATTCCTCATAAAATTGAATCCAAATATCATTGTATTACGGAGACCGAATATATTTTAGGTTAGACTATGAACTATTTTTTCTTTCACTCTAAAAAATGAATTTGATTTTGTAACCATATTTTTACTTACAATTGTTTGTTTATAAAATGATGTCATGATTTTAGTTATTTTTTAACCACTGCTTTAACAAAACACGTACAAGTCCCTTATAAATTCATGAAAAAATATGACTATTGGAGGAGGGAGCCGACCATTGGAGCTTCTCCTATAAATAAGACCTCATTTGAACGATCTCAAGACTTTTCAAATTTTTGATGCTCAGAACATTAAAAAATGATTTTTAGAGAGAGAGGATTTTAAAAACTCTCAGGATTCGTGTAGAATTTTTGAGCGGCTTATTTAAACTTTGTGTCTTGCATATTTTCTTAGTATATAGCTGTGATTTCCTTCAAATCAGAGACTTCAGGTTGTGAAGTCAGAGTTGTTGATTTCCTTACAAATCGAGGGCTTCTGGGGATAACAAGACAGATACCAATATTTGGATTGAGGGCTTACCTGGGTTTAGGTAAGATAGACTTTCTTGAAAGTATAAATCAAGGTACCTTTTATCTAGGGCTGTTTTATACCCTTTTCTTTTTGTTAAATGAGTTACTACTTGTTACTTTTAGTGTTTCTATTTTTTCATCATAATTTTAGTTGTTGAGAAAAGTATAACATTATTATACTACCTTAGACTTGTACTCTGATTATATAGGATTCTATATGCTTTAAGGTAGAATCCTAGTGTTTTTAAAATATTTTTGTGTTTTATTTCTGGAATCACTTTTCTGTAATCAAGCAAGTTTTTAGAGCTTAGAGGTGTTGTGAATATTTTTTATACACAATTTCCTTAAGGATTTTTAAAGTATATAACTCACACCTCCCCCTATTGTTTTTGAGAATCTGATTTTTACATATTCTATACTACAAGTATTATCATAGGTTAGAAACCTCTTACCCTGAACCAATATAACAATTGGATTCAGAGTTTTTGATAAATCTGAATTAATCTCACGATTAGATTCAGAAGAAAATTCATCTTCTTATTTTCAGAATCTAATTTCCGGATTCATATGTTTTTCGGATTCATACTTTTCCAGATTCATATTTTTGGACTCATAAATTTCTAGAATCATTTTCTCTTTAGAGATACTCTAGTTCTATTTTTCCTTGATTAGGATATTTTATTTTGTGTACAAACTTATATTACTACCAAGTTTGTGTGCCATGTTTTTCATTAAGATAGAAGGTTTAAATGTCGCTTCTATAGACAATCTAAATCCAACAAAACCTCATATTTATATGGATATGATTATGAGTATAGCAGATATTGGATGAAGACTTTTGTTATCAATACTAGAGTTGATAACTTTCTAATGCTGATATGAGACTATAAGATTCTTGATAAGGAATTGAGAACTTTTACTAACGAGGAGAAATCAGAATATTAGGAAAACTTCAGAGTAAGAAATACATTGCTATATTCCATGACTAGTAACATTTATAGTCAAATATCATCATGTGAAGCTGCAAACAGTATCTGGCTCAAAGTTACATATTTTTGTAAGTCAATAGTCATAGAGACCAGAAGATCCATGTTGAGAGCAGAATATCATAGATTTAACTTTCCTTATGGAGAACCCATAAAAAAAGTTCAAAAATGGTTTATGACTATTGTAAATAGCCAAAAATCTATGAGAGAATTTTTTTCGATGATGAGGCCCTTGTAGATAAGATCATAGACATAATTCCAAATGAGTGGGAGTCCATGAGGACATCATCTAATGAGAACAGAAATGTTACCCAGATTTCCTTAGATGAGTTGTTTGGAACTCTTCTTCAGTATGAGACTAGAATGAAGAGAGATCATGAAAATGTTAAAAATAATAATGGGAATGGAGTAGTTTCTTTTATGACAACTTCTAAACATATTAAATCCAAGACCCCAGAAAGAGTAACTAGATCAAATACAATGAAAGTTATTATTCAGTCCGAATCTAGTGATACAGAATTTATGAGAATGAATTAGCTAATATTTCTCGGAGAATGAACAAGATAGTAGCTCAAAATAACTATCAGAATAAGTACAAGAAGAGGGACTACAATGATAAGAAAGATATGTATTTTACATGTTATGAATGTAGAAGAACATGACATATTAGACCTGATTTTCCCTTATTGAAAAAGAAGGAAAAGAAGGAAATAAATTCAGAAAGGAACAAGAAAAAATTATATCATTTAATGAACAAGAAATGCCATAATGAAAATGATACATGGAGTGCTAGTTGTGGAGAATATTCAAAATGTGAATCTCGTGAATATGAATCATCATCATAGAAGAATATTGGATTCATTTCTACTAATTATTTCCATAATACATGTCTAGTGGCCAAGGTACGCTCTGCCAAGTCTTGAAAAAATTTATCTCTTGATAAGGATTACTATTCTGGAGATACTACTTCTAATGAAGATACTTCATATTCAGATAATGAAGAAATACCTTCATATAAATAATTATCTAGATTTTCCATGCTATTAGAAGCAAGAAATTGTAAAATTTCAATGAAATTAGACAAGGAAAATACTACGGAATAAATTCATACAAAATAGATTTCATACATCTCTAGAGATCTTAAAAATAAGGATGATCTTTTAGAATAACTTTCTAAAGACCATGAGGAAGTCAATTATGAAAAGGATAAAAATTTTAAAGATCTTAAGAATGCTATTTTAAAAACAAATGTCTTTTAGGAAAATTCTAACGCTAGGGAAATGATTCCTAAGGATAGGAATTTAGTAATCAGATTAAAGTCCAAAATATTTTCCATTAAGAAACTTCTGGAAAACATTACCTTTGGTAAATAAAATTTTTACAAGATTTCTTCCCAAATTAAACTTTAATAAAACACTACTGGAGTAGGTTATACTCACCACTAATCTATTATCAAAAACAACTATATTGTTCCTCCTAGAGCCCCTTTTTGAACTAAATGTCAAAGTTGTGGGAATTAGAAGAAAATTTTCTCTTTGAATAAAGTTCAATCATTTGGTTTTCAAAAATATTGTTTTTATAAACAAATGTGGATACCCAAAATTTTATTGTCTATCAATTTTGGATCCAAGAAAGTTTGGATTCCAAAAGTCTACCTTTCTTATTTTCAGAAAAATAAATAAGGTACATACAAGAATATTTGGTACATAGATAGTGGATTTTCCCGACATATTTCTGGTAACAAAAATATCTTTGAAATTATTATCATGATGAAAGGGGGAAAAGTAACTTTTGGAGATAATGATAATGGATAAATTATTGGTAAATTTGACATTGTTCTTCTTGGAAAAACATTGATTTAAAATGGTTTACATGTTAAATGTCTTAAGCACATCCTCATAAGCATAATTCAATTACGTTATGGGGGCTACCTTTTGAATTTTAGGAATGATAAGTGCTTAATAAAAAATTCCAAGGAATAGTTTATTCACTCTATCAATAGGCAAGAGAATGTTTACACAGTAAACTTATATGACCTTAGGATCCAAGATCTACATTGCCTTAGTGCAATGGATGATCATTCTTGGTTATGTCATAAGAAGGTTAGGACACTGTATCCTTAGGAACCTATGCAAACATTCTATGAAATGACTAGTTAATGATCTATTAGAGAATAGATTTGATTCTTAAAAAGTCTATGATCCTTGTCAATATGTAATGTAACATAAATAAACTTTTAAATCCATTGGTGAAGTCTCAACCACTTATATATTATAGATTGTGCATATGGGTCTTTTTGGACCAACACAAACTGGAAGCATCAGAGGAAAATATTATGTGTTTTTCTTAGTTGATTATTACACTAGATTTATATGGGTCTATTATCTAGTAATTAAATCTGAATATTTTTCTTATTTCAAAAATTATAGAGCATTGGTTAAAAATGATAAAACCCTTCCATTGATAACTATTCATAGTGATCTTGGAGTAGAATTTCGAAATTATGAATTTAAAACCATTTGTAGTAGAAAATAAATTACTTATAACTTCTCAGAACCTATAACTCCTCAATAAAATGGTGTTTTTAAATGAAGAAATATAATTTTTCAAGAGATAATGAGAACCATTTTGAGTGAATATTATGTAGCAAATTTTTTATCCTAAATCTATAAGTACATATTGTTATACTATAAATCATGTTTTGAGTAGACCTTTTCTTAATAAAACTCTTCATGAGTTATGGAATGGTATAACACCTAGACTTTTTAACTTCATGGTTTTTGGATGCAAGAGATTTTTCATGAATACTAAAAATAATGTACACAAATTCGCCCCAAAATCCAATGAAGGAATTTTCTTAGGCTACTCGACAAATTCTAAGGCCTAGAGAGTTTTTAATAGAAAAACTTGTATTGTTGATGAAATAGTACATTTCAAATTTGATGAAAATGGTCCTTTTGTTTTTAAACACCCCCAACATACATTGTCAGAAGTTTTTTTTTGAAAAACTAATTGTCAACCTTTTGATAGAATATCCTTCTGATGAGAAAAATGTTCATGAAAATGTTTCTGAATCATTTACCCCAGAATATTTTCTACCATATGTTGATGAACATGTTTTATAAAACCCAAATTAGTCATTTCTTAATAATCGCCCCAGTGATATTATCATTGGTGATGTGAATCAACCTGTAAGGACTATAAGTTCCTTAAGAAATGAAATAGAACATCTAGCATTCCTTTCTCAATTAGAACCAAAAACACTGATGAAGCTTTAGGTGATGATGATTGGATAAAAGCTATGAAAGATGAACTAAATGAATTCTAAAGGAATAATGTATGGACCTTGGTTTAAAGACCTAAAGAAACTTCTGTTATTGGAGTAAATTTGGTCATCATAAATAAATGTGATGAAAATGGAATCATAGTTTGGAATAAAGCTATATGGGTCGCTAAAGGCTATAATCAACAAGAATGAATAGACTAGGAAGAAACCTATTCTCTGGTATCTAGACTTGAATCTATTCATATCTTACTTGACTTTCCCACATTCATCAACTTCAAATTATTCAAATGGATGTAAAATGTTCTTTCCGCAATGGTTTTGTACAAGAGGAAGTTTTTGTTGAACAACCTCCTGATTTTGAAGACACAAAATATCCTAAACATGTTTATATACTTTCCAAATCATATTATGTACTTATGAAAGCCCCTAGAGCTTGGTATGATAGGCTTACATGATTTTTGCTTCAAAATAATTACGGTAAGGGAAATGAAATCCAACCCATTTTATAATGAAAGATAAGAAAAATATTTTTATTGTTCAAATTTATGTTGATGACATTGTATTTGGTTCAACTTAGCAATCTTTAACTGATTCTTTTGTGGATCTAATGAAATCTGAGTTTGAAATGAGTATGATGGGGGAGTTAACATTTTTCCTTGGTTTTCAAATTTCTCAAAAACTAAAAGGAATCTATATATTTAAACATAATTATATTAAAGACCTTTTTATAAATTAAGTATTTGACAACACTAAGAGTATTAGTACTCATA
This sequence comes from Viscum album, assembly GCA_963277665.1. Taxonomy (NCBI): domain Eukaryota; kingdom Viridiplantae; phylum Streptophyta; class Magnoliopsida; order Santalales; family Viscaceae; genus Viscum; species Viscum album. Next base: position 823,036,966 of record OY728141.1, on the reverse strand, counting down.
TTGGTACCTCAAACACACTTGTTCTTGATGAAGTTGGGAAACCGGTAGATCAAACATCCTTTAGAGGTATGATATAAAGCCTACATTATTTGATAGCTAGTCATCCAGATATAATGTTTTTGGTATGATTATGTGCAAGATATCAACAAAATCCTAAGGAATCTCATTTAATGTAAGTGAAAAGAATTTTTGGCTACTTAAAGGGAACCATGGATTTAGGACTCTTTTTTACTTCTGGAAATGATTTTATTTTGAATTTTTTTCAGATGCTATCTTTGGTGATTGTAGAATGGATTGAAATAGTACATTCGAATCTTTTCATTTAATATGAGATTCATTAGATTCTTGGTCATGCAAGATGCAACACTCAGTATCACTTTCCACTACTGAAGATGAATATATAGCAGCTGGAAGTTGTTCTACTCAAGTATTGTGGATGCAACACACACTCATAGACTTTGGTATGTGTTTTACTAAGACCAGAATTATGTGTGATAACACAAGTGTCACTACCCTTATTAAAAACCATACACATCACTCTCATGGAAAACACATTGATATTAGGCATCACTTTCTTAGGCATGACACACAAAAAGGGAATATCATTCTTCAATTTATCGGAACTCAAGATCAACTTGCTGATATTTTCACAAAATCATTACCCTCCAATAGATTTTAATTCATTAAAAAGAAGTTAATAATGATAACCATATGTTAATCATCCTTGTTAAATTTCTGTTAAAACAAGTCTCCTTAAAATAATAAACTTCTTTTCATAGGGGGGGGGGTAAATTTTCTAGTTAGTATTCAAAAAAATTTCTTAATGATGTTTTAAAAATATTTCTTATTGAAGATTTCAATGTTTTTAGTAATGATGTTTTTCATATTTTTTGTTGTTTTTCATGTTTTTCATAATGAAGTTTTTCATGTTTTTCATAGTCTGTTTAACTTTCAATTTTTTTGTAATGGATGTTTTTCGTTGTCATTTTTTTGTAATGAAGATTTTTGTACTCACAATTTTCTTAATGGATATTCCTACTCAAAATATTTTAAATGAAAATTTTTGTACTCAAAATCCTTCATAAGGAAGTTTTTTGTTTTCAATTTTTTTGCAATAAAATTTTCCGAATATGAAGTTCTTCAAAGAATATTTTCCTATTACGAATAATCTTTCTGGAACTTCTAAATATATTTTTCCTTTCTTGAGTTTTCATAATAATTATTTACATGCCGGTAGTATCATATCTTTTTTTTTAATTTTAGGATTCTATTTTCCTTAAATCTGAATTTTTTCCTTTAAAAACCCCAAAATGTAGGATCCTACCAAATTTTCCTTGCAGATATCATTTCAACCATCAAATCTGATGAGAACGATTTTTAGCCATTGGATTGTGATTGGAATTTGAATCATCACTTATAACTCCTATATAAAGTACCCTAGAATGGTTGTCCCACATCGAATTCATGTCTTTGTTTGCTGAAGCTCTACCCCCCTATCAAAAGGTCATTCCAAACTTTTCATAAGTTCTAAAATCCAATTGTCTGGTGAAGTTTCTTCTCAAGAGATGTTAACTATGAAGTCAATTTCGGAGTGGCAGATATATCAATAGAGGATGGTACATACAAACATCTTTAAAAATTTTGATTCTATTATTTTAAAGAATATCAAGCTTAATTTATGGGAGAGTGTATCCGTATTAATTCCAGAAGCTCGTGATGTAGTATATCCAGATCTCCTTATGGAATTTTATGAATCAGTTTGTTTTTTCATGGAAGCTGGAAGAGAAAAATTTTCCTTCAAAAGATATGGTAAAACTTACGCACTTTCATATACCAAGGATTCTATCTTGGTAGGGTTATCCAATGAAGGGGAAGAAAAATTTATTTCACACAAATTACCGGATGTACAAGGAAGTTTTATCAAAGTGAAATCTATAGAGTTTATTGGACATACAGATGTTAAGGCTCTGAAAATCACTGATTTGTCTACCAACAATCAGATCCTGAAGTTATAGGTTCAGGTATTCATAATTCCGAGAAAAGGTGGTAAGGCAACTTTAAATAAGAACGACATGTATATCATATATTTTCATATGAATATGGGGAGGATAAATTTTATGAAGCATATTCTGATCATGATAGATAATATTAAGAATGGAAACCCGAAAGCTCTGATTATAATGTATCTGGCTATTCATTCCAAGATAATTGTTTGGTGCCTTGATTCGTTCAAGATTCCTTGCAGTTCTAAGCTGAAGAGTAAAAAAATTATGTTAGTAAGCGATTAAACATTAAAGAGAATAAATATTGGGTTCACTAAAGAGTCCAGAGAATTATATGACCTGTCGGAAGAGGAAGCAGAAGCCATTCCAAAGAAGTAAGAAGTGGAATAACCATATAAAAGGATGGATATAGAGGAAGTTAAAGGAAGTAGATGTTGAAGGTGAACCCCCTAAAGCTATGGAATCTCAAACTACACCACCAAATCCCAAGAAGCAGAAATAATATTCGGATGAGGTTGTTGTAAAGTGGAAGGAGGATAAGAAAAAATGGATGGAAGGGGGACTATAGTATGGTCTGGATCTTGCTGGGGCCAAGGCGTTAAAATAAAAAACAGTTGATGAGATTGGGAAGCAAGGCAAGTTGAAGAAGAAAAATAAGAAGATGTCAGTGGATGAGATTTTTCAATCCCTTCTAAGGAAAATTGAGATATCATTCAAGAATATCCCTATAGCAAAATAATTCTTGGTGGAACCCTAATTGAGACACTGGGGAAGAAATTTCTCACTCCAGAAAAAGTACAACAAAAGATTTTGGAAGAAAAGGAAGATGTTGAAAATTACAAGAAGAATAAAGCAGTGATGATACATCTGATCTGATAAAGAAAGTTGAAGACATTCATGATAAGGAATGTTCTTCTGAAAAATTGTCAATCTGGACTTCTCAAGTTAGATATTCAAAACTTTCTACCCCTACGTTAGATGAAAATTCAAAAGATGAATATAACAATCCCTCTGAGGAAGAAAGATATAATCATGACTTCATTCATCCAGAAGACATTGAGGAAGGAGCTGAAAAGTAAATATTTGATGAAGATAAAATTGTTCAGTTATCTGAAAGTGACCATGAGTATCCATGTGAGGAATATGTTTAGAAAACTTACAAGGGGAAACATGTGATTGCTAGTACACCTAACGAAACTATTTTAAATAAAAAAGAAGTTGGTTGATCTTCGAAGAAGAAGATTGTAGAGCTAGAGAATGATTCCTCGCCTAGAAAAGTGTCAGATTTGGAATCATCTTCCTTAGGACATGATTTTGTCATCCAATCACTGAAAAAGCTTGTTAACACAATTTTGATCCTTCTATGTATTGAATTGAGATGTCAGATGCATCAACACATCATGAATCAGAAATCAGGTTCAATATCTTTTGTGATGGATAATTGTGTAAAAAATGAGACTGGTTTCATGAACTTCTTCATGAACTATGATTCCCATATAAAGTCTTGTAAGAAAGTATCTAGCTTGTCGAATAAAGTAGTTAAAGATTTGAGGGAACATGATTAGTTTCAACATGATGTGAATGAAGCTTTTGATAATGAAGATGGTAAAATCAAGGATCTATCTACTAGATTTGAGGAAAAGCTAACCCTTGAGAACAATACCCAGCTCCATGAGGTAAAGGATTTGAATGGGAAGTTATATTTTGTTTCCAAATGTTGGTTAAGGGAATGGGATATTCAGATTGAGGTTGAAGAGAAGCTAGTCCTGCAAGAGGAGTTGTTGAAGACTCAGTCAGAAGTTCTGAAGGCTCAAGAAGAAAATATCAAGGCTTTAGAGAAGAAAGAAAAGGATCAGGATCAAATCCTAAAGCAAGCATAGGAGGACCACAAAAAACATAAGAAGCTGAAAACCATAGTGATGAAATTGATATCCAAGGAGAAGGAAGGAAAATAGATCAATCCAATCTTTTCTTGTAATCATTCCCTTGTGCAAAATTTTCCTATGTTAATGATTTTTTTTTGGTTTCTCGTTGTTGTTTTGAAGTTTTTTTACTAATATTTCAGGTACTATATTTACTTTTCCATTCCCTAAATTCCTTTTTCAAAATAAAAAAGGTGGAGAATAGAAAAATAATTCTCAATAAAAAACAAATATCACTAACGAAGTGGGAGTTTATCTAAGGGGGGGTTCTCATTATGAAGATTTTCATATTCAAGATAATAAAAAAATATCATTACAGAAATATAGAATATGATCCATAGTGTTCCAAACCCTAACGGGGAGTTTTTGTTATTCACCATTGTCTATGAATAAAGAGAGATCAGTTTTATTTCAATGTCTAGAAAATTTATACTAAGTCTTTATATTCTTTTTCGTAATGATGTTTATGTTTTCCAAAAAGGGGGATATTTTTGAGTCAATAAGGTTTTCCTTATGTCTTTTCCATTCCATCATGATTGGAGGAGATTGTTAAGTAAATAAGGTCTCATTATAACTTTACCATTCATTATTTTTTTGAAAATCACAAACACCTTATCTCAAGGAAAATCTCATTTTACCCTGTGTATTATTTCTCTAAGGAAAATGTTCCTTCCCCAAAGAAAATTTATCCTTAAAATGTTTCTCCTTATTCTTTATGTCTAAGTATAAAATTCAAATTCATATCCAAAACCTCGGAATCATATAATACTTTGATAATGGAGCATTCTATTTTCAGGATCGGAATTCAGGTTCCGAGTTCTTTAAATTCCGACACTGAACTCTTCTGAGTTCTAACACTGAGTTTTCAAAATTCTGATTCCGAACTCTTTTGAGTTCTGACTCTGAATTTTTAGAATTCTAATTCAGAACTATTCTGAGTTCTGACATTGAATAATCATTCACTCTGACTTCAAACTTTGAGCTTTCTGACTCTGAATTCCTAGGAACTGAGACTCCAAACTTTGTATTTTCAGGTTCCGAATTCTTGTGAATCCAGATTTAGAATTTCCTTGAAATTCTGACTCTGGATTTCTATAGAATTCAGGTTCTGAATTCCTAATAAAATAGAATCTGAATATCATTATATTATGGTTATAGAATATATTTTTGGATAGAATCCGATCTATTTTTTCTTACACTCCGAAAAATGAATTTTATTTTGAAAACATATTATTTCTTACACTTTTTTTGTTATAAAACGATGTCGTGCTTTCAATTTCTTTTTAACCATTGGTTGAGCTACACGTGTATAGGTTCCATTGAAATTCATGAAAAAATATGACAATTGGAGGAGGGATCCGACCGTTGGATCTGGGCCTATAAATAAGAGCTCATTTGAACAAGCTCAATACTTTCGTACTTTTTGAAGCTCAGAACAATCTGAGGTGATTTATAGAGAAAGCCACTTATAAACTCTCAAGAATCATGTATAAATATTGAACAACTTGTTCAAACATTGCTTCATACAGATTTTCTTAGTGCAGAGGTGTGATTTCCTTGAAGTTAGAGACTTCGGGTTGTGAAGTTAGAGGTGTCGATTTCCTTACAAATCGAGGGCTTGCGGGGATAGCAAGATAGATACCAATCATCGATTTTAGGGATTACCTGGGTTTGGGTAAGACAGACTTTCATGAAAGTATAAATCAAGAGACATTTTATCCAGGGTTGTTGTATACCCTTCTCGTTTGGTTAAAAGAGTTACTACTTGTTACTTGTAGTGTTTCTATTTTGTTTTCCACTGTAATTTTAGTTGTTGAGGAAATTATAACTTATACATTATTAGACTTGTACTCGGATTATATAATATTCTATTTGCTTTAAGGAATAATCATAGTTGCTGTAAACTTTTGTTATGTTTTATTTCTGGAATCACACTTCCAGAATCAAGCATGTTATTAGAGCTTATAGGTGTTGTGAATTTTCTTTATACAAAATTTCCTTAAGGAATTTTAAAGTATACCATTCAACCCCTCTTGTATTTGAGCATATCATTTTTATATATTCGATCATACATTTTTTTCAACAAAATAACAACCCAAATGGTCTCCCAAATTACATAACCTCATCCTAGAAGCCTCACCTTTATCATAAATCAATCCATGGAAGCCCTTCAGTGACAATCTATGCGAGTTACCAGAAAAAGGGGTAACATTCTTCAATGATGAATTTTGTTTTATTTCATTCCAAAACCCTTAAATTATTACTATTGAATGTTTATATAATAAAACAAGTATCCTAAATATAATAATATGTTTTTATGTCAATGTTTCAACCAAATACAACACACACATCCATAAAATGGGTAACAAATTTAACATTCGTGTGTTCAAGAAGACTACCACCTCGTGAAATGATGTTAATATTTTTTCCCTTAATGAATTCATGGTTGGGAGTTAGGATATAAAATATTATTTTATATGATATATATGATATTTATTTTTTATTAATACTTATTTAATTGTTATATAACTCATACCATTATCTTGATGCTTTTTTCTAGAGAAGATAACCCTGTTTGTGGACTTGTGGACTCCTACCTCCTCAAAGTGATATGATACATTCACACGTTATAGGAAATGAATTAAGGATGGTTTCAATCAAATATATGTGAAATAACAAAATATTATATTCATTAAATTATTAAATTCTCATAAATATAATATATCATTTCTTTTATTAAACTTTTAACACACTAAAAAAAGTTACAATCTCGTTGGTGGACATGTGTACTCCGGCATCCTCGACATGATATGATTCCTTTTATAGAAAAAGAATTATATATGTTAGTATATAAGATTAAATTAATGGTATTTATTATATAATTATCATTCTATAAAGATAAATTGTTACTTACCTTCTTTCCATAATGATAATTAAAAAAATGGGAACATTACTGTTTGTATATATGACTTGTCATCTCCATTATTGTAACATTGGATCATTTTTCAAAACCAACATTCATGATTAGTTAAAAAATCATAATTTATGTATCAATATGATAATTTTTTATTTTTTATTATTATTCATGAGATGTATATATAATTATCCCTTTGACCATACTCGACCAACCAACGTCATTTTTTTACATATGAATCGAATTGGGTTAAGATACCTGATGTAAACTCAATTTCTTAAGTAGTTGTGTACAAAATTGTATTAGGTGAAATTATAGTAATGATAAATTTTAAAAAAAATTCTAGAAAGTATATAATTAACATATTTTTATTATTCAAGAAGATAACGACACATGTTACTATTCATACTCAAGGTAAGGGATTTCATCTCAATTTACATTCCATTGAGACTTATATCTTATTATACACCAATTCACTTTAATGTGTTGTATACAATTCAATGTTTTTATTTAAGGTCATTATTCAATAAGAACTAATGGTATTCTAAGTTTCACATTGTACTATATCATCCAATTGGTGTGGATTTAAAAATTAACAACTGGTAAAAAAATCTTTGTAATCTCACTTTCATATGTGATTGTTAACATTATCTTGAAACAATATCATCCTTATAATAATTTTAATTACAAAATACGTTTATATTAAATATACATAATCCCATGAAATATATATTGTTATTTTCTAAACCATATTCCAATTTGACATACAGTGCTCAATTTGAAATTTATTTTATTACCTGGGTAATTATTTATAAATTCATATTTCTATTTAATATATATATTTGAAAGAGGGAATTTTTTATTATTTATTTTTGTTAATTCACTATATAAGGAATGCATTGGTAATGCAACACATGGGTTTTGGACTGATTAATGCATGTCCATTGATGCATAAGTAGTTTCATGACACGAAATAGTTTTCCAAATTGGAGTACTTTAAATAGTCTTGATAACAGGTCTTGATGGTAAAGTTATAATATTACTAGGAAACATGATTTTTAATACCTATGAATCACCTATACTGAGAATTCATTTATTATTACGGTCTATGGATTTTTTTTACATTTTCTATTGATGAATTTCATTCTCTATTTTTTTATTAAACATCATGTGTTTTTGTTATATAACAAGCCTTACTGATTATGCCTTATCCGGATATTTATATGTAATGTGGGATAAGTTATTCAAATTTTCATGTTGAATATACTCATTGATTCATTTTTTCTTCTGTTTAATGTACCCTTACTGATTATTTGGGATCACCCTTGTTTTTTTTCTTTCCTCGAGATATGATGAATAATTCATTGAATGAAATTTAAAGGATGAAATTTATTTAATTTTATTATTTATAATATTTTATTTTATGTTTTCTAATGTAATATTGGTATCATGTATGTAATGTAGCTTTTCTAAATAGATAAATTAATCATTCCTTTGGGATTTGTTATTTTTTATTCATTCCTATTTAATAATGTAAGGCACCAACTTTGAGGTTCTGGGGTTGGAATATCATTACATAGGATTCATTAATTTCATTGAAAATAAAATGTTTTCAATTAGAAAAAGGATATATTTGTGAAATTTTTCATTAATAAAGTCAATTTTCATAGACTATTATGTAATGTTTTTATGGAAATGTATTAAAAATAAATTTTGGTTTTGTGACAGATTTAAAATGGAAATGGTTTTGAAATTGAAATTTGAAAATTATGTTTTAAAACCCTGGAAAGTGTTCCCTGTGTAGTAAAACAATTTTAATTAGGATGTATTTATATCATGAAATCACATTTTTATGGGTAACATCAATGTTCTATAAATAAGAAAACAAGGATTTTCTTAAATTTTCAATGTTTTCAGGAATATGTTTTAGGTTTTCTTAAATCCTATTATTTAATAATATATTATACATTGGATTTTCCCTTATTCTTGTATTGATAATATTACATTTCATGATTTACATAAATACCTCCCAAAAAACAACCCTGCAAATTTTTGACGTCCATTCACCAATTGGATATTTAAGTTATCCCTTTATGTATCTCAAAAGTGGAATTACAAGTTGTTGAATCTACCCATAATCCATATCGAGTGGTGGAACAAGATACATTCATTATTTTTTATCATTTCCAAAAATTCATGAAAAAATGTCCAATTTTTTATGTAAATAATTAGGGTTTCATTGAGGAAATGATCCCATTAAAAGAAATTAAATGAATATTTAATTATATCGATGAATCCTAATGCTCTGAAGGTCATGCCTTTCAGACCCCTGTTTTACGGACCTGGATAAGAGTGGTGGGATGTCATGGTACCTCACATCCTATAATAAATATTGCTTGGTAATAATATAATTTATTCTTTATTCGGTGGAAATATCAAATGGAGGTGAAGAAGAAGAATGTTTCTATGATCTTGGGTATTATGCATAGTGAGAAATTGGTTAAGTAAAATCCCATTCAATTTTCAAGTTTGGTATGGTTTTAAACTATTATCATTGGTGTTGACCCCCTTAAGGATCACTATTTTAAAAGAGGTCTTCACCTAGACCTTGGACCAATTGTAACAACATGTTTTTAACCTCTTATATAAAGGTGATTAAAATTGAATTTTTAGTTGTTGGGAAGCTAGAAAAATATAATTATTTGGAGATATCATTAATCATGACTAGTTTAGGTGAAATTGACTTGTTTTGTGGTTTAAAAAAGTTGGTTGAGTGGGGAAAATATTCTCTGGGAATGAAGAAGAATCTTGTGTGCTTCTAGTGTGGGGAACCTTATCATTCTATGAGGTCTTGTGTGAATTATCTGACTATTTTTTATTGGTGTGTCCAGTTGTGTATCAAACCATAATATTATCAATGTATTTTCCCTTCTTATAAGTATGTAATATTTAGTAATATAATATAATCCATATACAACAGGTGATACAACCAATTAAATGTTATTATATTAATTTTAAAATTACAATTGGTGACTAAAAATGTATATTATAATTGTAAATATTAAAATAGTATATAAAATATAAAATAAGATAACTAAGATATGAAAATGATGATTTTATTGATCCATCAGAATAACTACATTCATGAACAATACTATAGAAGTGAGATGAAATATAAGTCAAACAATTTTATCCTAAATTGAAAATATATATAATATTAATGTAAAATAGAAGTTAATGAATAATGAATGAAATATGAGGTATTTATAGTAATTACAAAACCCATATTAGCATTAAAAATATGACCATTTGAATAGTAATATGATCCTTTGAATAGTAAACCAACCAATGGAATAGTAATTTGAATGTTATGAATAGTTACATGACCATTAAAATAGAAACCTTTCCTATGTAATGTATAATAATATTCATTTATCTAAAAAAATGATAATATGTGATATTTTTATTATATTGAAAAAAAATGTTTTTAAAATGATTAATTATGTGTTCGTATAGTTGTAAGACATAAAAATTTTAATATCACTTTAATAATAAATATAATTATATAAAATAAAATTTATTTTCATATAATTCATATATAAATTTATATTATTTAGTTTTATAATAATAATATATTTTATGAGACACTAAGTATTTTTTTAAAGGATTTGAAAATTGATCAAAATCTTAAAATTGGAATTGTTTAATTAAATGAGGAATTTTATTAAAAATTATATTTCTCATATTTATATAATTATTTTTATAAAATGGTTTTTATTTTTAAAATATAAACATCTAAAAATGGTCAGGTTGAATTTTTTTTATTTTTCTTAGATAGTTTTATTTTTGGTGAGTAGTGAAATACAGTAAAGTATTGTATTTAACATTATAAGATAAATAATTGTTATTTTGAGTCATGGATGATGTTAGAACACAATATTTCAAACTCAAATGAACCCTTTTCAATATATATTCACATGAATAAATACTATTTATATTCTTGATTCAAAATAATAATCTAATGAATATAATATTCAAAAACATCCCACTCCACCCCTTATAAATACCACACCTCACTACGCCTTCTCCTAAAAACATATAATCCTTGAAGATTGATATATTTCTACCCAAGAATCTTCCAAATACTCTCCCCCATGTCCTAGTTAATCTATTCTCTTCAAATGATCAGTCCAATGTGGCTCTCAAGAGGAGACATCCAAATGAGAAGGTAATGCCCTAAACCGAGTCTTTTATTTTTCTCTTCCTCAAAATACTCCAAAATATTGGCATTAAAAATTTCATAATAACTCATGTATGAAATATATGATGTAATGTTGTTTTTTTAATGTAATATATATCATCCATCGTCTTCTCTCCTCTTATTCTAAAAACAAAAACATTGTTCGTAATATTTAGGTTCACCGCTTCCATGGAAGTTGAATTTTTGATTCCATTACCACCTTAATGGTAGGTTTAAATTAAAAAATAATTTTTCAAATGACATATATATATCTAGTATATATTTTTTAACATTATATAATGAATATGTGTCCATAATATAAAATAAAGTTAAACTATTTCATGATAGTTCTTGAAACCGCAATAATAAAATTTCAATTTAACAAAATCATTTTTACTAAATGGAAAGTCCATATATTAGAACTAAAAGGATATTTAATACTATTTATATTTATTTAAGTTAATTAGTAAAATTTCACTTCACTTATTGAGATTTATTCCCTTTTTAAATTAACACTCATATGTATACAAAAATGATTTGACCATGGAACCATGTAACAAAAACCCTTAGAAAAGAGAAAATAAACATTATATCTAATTGAAATTGTAATTAATGGACTTAAATTTTTTTAATAAATCAAATAGTAATTTAAAAGTTATATAATTAATTTATTCATTTGTCTAATTTGATTATATTATGTGTTAAGTGCTTGTTTAGATCAATTATGGAACATGTGGTTATGGACCTCTCTGAACCACCCTTTTATTTAGGTTAGGAACTTTCTCTCCCTAACTCATGTTCTATACCTCTATTTAATGTTATGAATTCATATAAAATTATATATATATATATATATATTACATATACACCTAGCAGATTCTCTATTCCTGTAATGGGGTAATACATGATTTATAGTTTCCTTTAATGCAGAAAGATTATGCAACCCATTTCTTTGCATGGGTAATTCTATTGTTCAAGACTATTCTCTAAATTCATTTTATGGAATGGATAAGTATGTACATGTTACTACGAGTGAACCCATATATAATTCTAATTACTTGGGTAATGTTTTCATCACATGAGATTTTACATATACGATTATTGAGTAAACATAATCCGTGATGGGAGTTTGTCCACCATGTGATGTTGTCTTGGTAGTTAGCCTTGGATTATGTTTGTATCGGGTTTTATATAGTTTCAAAATTACTATATTACAATGATAATATGATTCCATTATCATGATATTATTCCTTCTTATGTTTAATAATGTTCCTTTTATTTTATGTTATCGTGTTATTCATTTTGATTCATATGTTATGCTTCGTTACAATGATTATTCTCCTACTAGGGTTTGTAACACACCCCTTTCTTTTATGTATTCCCTATGTTATCCAATATAGTATTTGGATTCTAATCAGATTTAAGAGATCATTATGGAGATTAAAATAATTATATATTTTTATAGTTTCATTTTTTCTTTAATGTAAATATTCAGTCAAAGACACTAGTTACACCGATCCTTTGCTTTCATTTAATGAATATTTAGGTAAAAAATGTAATAATATGTCAAAAAGTTTGAGGAAACTACAATTGGTATCAGATAAATGAATATTTATTTTGGTGATTTATACTTGAATATTCTACTCATAAACATATGGATAATTCTAAGGATAATTCATAGTATAGGAAAATATAATGAATTTTTAGAGAAGTGTAAAGTGAACGGTTTCCATGAAACCACATCCATGATTAGATACTATAAGTGGATGTGGATCTGGAATAGTTATACCTAGTGGTAAAAAACTAATATGGGAACATTTTGTATTTACTCTATCATCACCTAATGCACAAAACAATTTTCTTATTACACTCCTCATTTGATACTCTTGGGGTATATGATTTTGAAATTTCACAAACTCTCTAAAACCCATTATGAAGGACCAGAAAAGATTGTAATGTTAGAAAAAAATAAAAAATACCCATGGATATCATATATTGAAACATAGTGACTCATATATTTGGGTATATGTATTATTTATAAGTTAGTCGATATATGATAATAGTTTCTGTTTTTATATGTTTTTTATTATAATTATTCTCATCCCTATGATTTTTTTTATATAGTAAATGACTATAACCAAAATAAAATAGTGAAAGGTGTTCACATTATACAATAATGATATTCAAATGTATTATGTGATTAAAGTTTTACATATTTATTCATATATTGAATGTTTAATAAAACTATCTAAACACCACCTCAAAATATGGTGGATTATATATCATTGAGAATAGAAAATGGATTAAATATTTTATCCCGTGGATATTAGTCCTCCTCAGTTAAGATTTGTTGATTGAACCTTCCAGAAAATCATTTCTTACTTCCTCTATTGATGTTTTATGATAAATTAGGCATGGATTATCTGGACATATATAAATCCAACATCAACTTTTTGGAGAGGGAGATCACTCTTCACATCCTAGATCTTCCTCCAATTATATACAAGTTTAAGGACATTGATTAATCTCTTTTAGAATCTTCATTTCATGTGTGGATATTATTAACATATCTTAAATCATATCTATTCAAATTATTTATACAAAGGATAGAATAATTTTTAATGACATGCCCATTTTGAGTGATTATACAGATCTATTCCCTGAACCATTTTCTTTTATTACTCATCACTTAGTACATAATTTCTCAACTAAACTTATACCTGTAACTCTACCCATATCAAAAAATCCTTATAGAATATCCAACATTGAGTTGGAAGAACAGTGGAAGTAGTTACAAGAGATTCTAGAAAGGGTTTTATATACATGAGTACATACCCATGGGGTGATCCGGTCGTATTAGTTAATAAGATGGATTGTTCTATGTTTATATTCCACAATTATTATGAAATCCAAAAAATATGATAAAGAACAAATATCTACTACCACAGACTGATTAATTGTTCAATCAACTACATTTTTTCCAATACATCTCTATGATGGACCCTTACTCAAGATATCACTAATTAAAGGAAAAGAATGAATATATTGCCAAGAATACCTTTTGAACATCTTATGAACAATAGTAGTTCATAGTCATGCCTTTTGAGATCACTAATGCACTTGGAATTTTCATGGACATAATGAATATATTATTTAAAAATTACATCAAAAAAATTTTGGTATCCATTAAAGATAATATTTTGATATACTCCTAGAGGAAGGAGGATCATGAGCAGTATTTCTGTATTATTTTAAATACTTGGAGAAAGGAGAAGATATATTAAAATAATAGTAAATGTGAGTTTTTTATAGTGGAAGTATAAATATTAGAGGAATTGTATCACTATCAAAGGGATATCCATGGAATCTCCTCAGACAATGTAAATTGAGAACTGGCCCAGACGAGCATATCTAATCGAGATTCATAGTTACCTTAGATTATATATGTATTATCAATAATATTTGATAAACTTATCACAATTTTCGAACCCAATAACCAAGATTAATCAGAATGGAGTAATGTTTTTTTTGGACCAATGAATGAAAAGAGAGATTCACGGAATGGGAAAAAGGGATTATTACTAAACCATTACATACACTTCTAACAAGTGCGGAACTTTTCATACTATATAATAATTATTTAATAAATTGATTAGGATGTGACTAATGATAAATGATAATGTGATATCCTAATCCTTAATGTAGTTTAAATTTAATGATTAGTAATTTCCAATGTATGATTTGGAGTTGGTTGTTCTAATCTTCGCATTGCAAATCTAAAGGGATTATCTATATAAGGATATATATGGAATGTATACAGATCATAAGAGCATCAAGTATATATTATAACTAAAAGATATTAATATGAACTAGGTAATATGGTTATATCTGATCAAGGAATATGACTTCTCAATCCACTACCATATGAGAAAATTAAATAAAGTGACACATTCTTTATGTATAAAGGATATGTTACACTTAATAATGATAATAATCGAGAAGGATAAAATCTTATCAAACCTAAAAATAATGAACATGGAGATTATAAAAGATGGAAAATAATCATTAGATTATTAAATTAGTTTCCAAACATACCATCTAGAGAAGATAAAGGGTGGTCAAGGAGATGATTTGTAAATTTCAAAGAAGGTAGAGGTCAAAAGAAATCAGAAATCCACAAAGCATAAAATTGATGAAGAATGATTTATAATATTCAGGTCATGACTCTGTCTACCATAAAATCCTTAGATAAATAATTAGATGTTGAATGATGAACATATCACAACCTTCTCCATCCACTAAGAAAAGACAAATATGTATTAAAAAATCTAAGCGAACTATTGGTGAAACAATTTTAGGAAGGTGATCAAAAAATATACATCATAGTGTATAGAATGTTAGAATGTAAAGGTAGAGTGACAAAAATACAAGGAGATAATGAAACAATTATCTATACCAATATGGAAATGTGATAACATCACCATTGACTTTATCACTGTTCTACCAAATACATGAAGTGGAAACATTTTTACATGGGTTTTGGTGGAGAATCTTTCAAATACAGCTCATTGAAACTCTATTTGAGAAGACTTATCACAAAAAAAACATCTGATGATATACAATAGGGAAGGGGTGAGGCTGTATGGAACAACATTATTAATTGTATCTGATTGATATATGATATTTACCTATATGTTTTGTCATAGTCTCCAATAGGTTCTAAACACTAAGTTTAAATACAGTTCAACTTATGACTAAAAAATAGATGTCCACTCTAAAGAGATTATCTAATTAGTGTGTGAAATGATTCTAGAAAGCCTGATAGAGATATAAGAAGGATGATATCAAAATATTCCTTTGATTGAGTTCCCATAAAATAATAGCTTTCACTCAAGAATCCAAATAGCTTCATATGAATCCCTTTATGGGAATAGATAAAGAACAATGGTTTGTTGTGATGAAGATGGTGAATTCAAGCTTTTAGAACATGATAAAGTTGATTATATGGTAGAAAAGTTCAAGCCCATCCAATCGAACATTAGAGTAGCTCAAAGATGGAAAAAATATCTATATTAATAATTTTTTGTGAGACCTGGATTTTTAGGTTAGAGATAAAGTATTCCTTCACACATCACTATAGAAGGGACTCATGAGATTTGGGAAGAAGGGAAAGTTAAATCCTAGGTATATTAACCCCTTTGAGATTATTGATCTCATTAGAGTTGGGGATTATTTAATAGAACTCCCAAAAACCTTGTATCTTGTACACAACCTATTCCTTGTATTCATATTGAGGAAGTACATACTAGATCCATCATATAAACTGATTTCATATGTGGTATAATAGGAAAATGTTCTCTCTTTTGAGGAGTAACCAGAGAAGATCTTGGACTATAAGGATAATGTCCTATGTTGAAAGATAGTTATCCTAGTCAAAATAATATGGAGAAACCATAAGTATGTGAAGGCGACATGGGAACCAATTTAAGCTATGAAGCCAAATTACCCTCAAATATTTTCACTATAGTTTGTGAGATGAAATCTCAATCAAGAATTTTTTTACAGGTTAAATAATGTAACAGCCCAAAATATTATCAATGGAATTTTTCTTCTTATAATAATGTCATATTAATTGATATACTATAATGTACATCCATCACATAAAAACAATCTAAATTATATTAATTTGAACATTACTATAAAGAATAAAAATGTATATAATAATTAGAAATATTATAATGGGATAAAAATATAAAATATGATAACAAAAATATGAAAATGTGGATATGTTTGATCCACCAGAATGATTGTACTCACGAATAACATAATAAAAATGAGACAAATATATTAGTAACACAATATTCATTTGGAAAATCGAAATTTATATAATCGTGAGATAAAATGGAAGTGAAACAATATTGATTGAAATATGATGTATTTATTGGAATTATAGATCCCATATGACCATTACAAATGTGATTGTTGGATTAGTAATCTGGTTATTAGAATAGTGACCTGGCCAATGGAATAGTAATCTAGTCATTAGGAATAGTAAATATATTTTTATAATAGTATCCCCGTCAATGTACATGTAAAATAATAGTTATGTAATTTGTAAAATTTAAAAATAGCATATTTATATTATTTTACAAATTAATAAATGTCTGAAAAATGATATATTATGTGTTTTTATTTTTTTTATACACAAATGTTTTTATTTTACATTTATAATAAATATAAAATATTTATATATAAACTAATATAATTAATTATTTTAATAATAAAATAATTGTATAATACAATATGTAATTTTTCGTAGGGTCAGAAAACTGTTCATAATATTAAAATTGGTATTTTTCAATTGAATGACTATTTTATTTAAAAAATTAGATCTATCATATTTACAATTTATTTTCATAAAATGGATTTAATTTTTCAAATATACACATCAAAAAATGGTTAGGTTATTATTTTTGACTTTTTCTAAAATTGTAGAATTTTTTGTGAATAATAAAATATGGTAAATTATTGTATTTAAAATTATAAACTAAATACATGAATATTTGTGCCATGTATGATGTAATAAAACAATATTTATAACTAACATTTTAAATTTACTGGATCATTAGAGTCAATTTTATGTTAAATTTTTGTTTAATAACCATTCATACGTATAAAAACTTATTCTTTGGAGGACCTCAATTTCATTAAAATTATGGGTTTTATTATATAATATAAAATATATTATTCTAATTTTATAAAATATAATCTATTTTTAATCATCATAATTAATATTATCTAACAATTTAAACATATTTTTTTACATTAATTAATTGTAAAAATTGTAAAAATATTTTATCACTGTTAAGGTGAAAATTGGTCTACTCTAGGTTAAATTAAAAAGATAATGGAAAAAAATACCTAAAAATTGTAAAATTATAATTTTTTCCTTATATATAAACCTCATATCTTCTATTTTTTATATAATGATCCATTTTTGATCCAAGTGGCATGTGTAAAACATGGGTATAACTTTTTTTCAAAAATTCTATGTGTGTCCTCTCCCCTAGTTAAAAAAGGCCACACACTATACTATCCTATTCACATGTACAAAGAACTCTAGTTCGTAAAATACATATGATAATCCCTTAAATAATTCCCTCCACTTGACCATGAACCTCTAGTTTCATCATAAATCCATCCTATAAATGATTTTGGTTTCAACCAAAGTAGGTTACTAGAAGAGGAGGCATCATTCTTAATCAAACATTTGTGTCTGATTTCTTATTCCACATAATTTAAATATTATTAATCCAAAATAATATAATAACCACATTATCCTAAATATAATTAAATTTTATTATGTTAATGGAATTACCTATATCCATCTCATCCTCCCAAATATGTGAAATGAAACCGTCAACCCTGTGTATGAAGGAATACTGCCTCACGAAGCAATGTGATTCATTTTTCAATTATGATTTACATTGAATGTTATAAGGATAAATTGAATAAATATATTTGAAATTTACTATATAACCATACTTATATAATTATATTATCATATCTAAATTTTTACCTTTTAAGCTATTGGGAAATAATAACATCGCATGTGTGTACAATGAACTACCATC
The DNA here is from genome assembly GCA_963277665.1 of Viscum album. Lineage (NCBI taxonomy): Eukaryota > Viridiplantae > Streptophyta > Magnoliopsida > Santalales > Viscaceae > Viscum > Viscum album. Next base: position 823,018,253 of record OY728141.1, on the reverse strand, counting down.
CCGCGAACCGATGTGATGTGTTTTACATTTCCATTTTAATTGGATGTAAATAAGGATATATTTATATAATATATATGATATAAATAATTTCATAATGATTCTGTAATGATTAATTATTGTTTACTTCTCGTTCATTCCATCCATCGAAAAATGGAAACAATATTAATTCATGAGTCTGACATATCGTCACCATGAACAGTGCATTTAATATTTATATCTCTAAATTATTTTAAATATGTATATAATTAAAATATATTATATTAATATAATTATTACAATTATGTATATGATTTAATGATTTTAATTGTGAAAGGGCCAAAACTACTAAATCAAAACATATAGAAAAATGAAGTAGTTATCACCAAACACATTGATTTTAATAATGAATTGTTAATAAACGAGTGACAAAAGGGTATAAGTACAACATATAAGGTATTATACATATATATTAATATTTTATAGTAATATATGTATAATAAATTTATATTTATTTTATAGGAATATATAGATCTTCTAAGGAAGACGAACTTGAGGTAATGTATTTTTGTCTCAAATTTCCATCTTTGGGACATAAGATATGTTATGCACCTATATTCTTTCATGAGGTTTATATACATCCTCTTTGACATGTTATATATTTAATATCTATATATTCATGATACATAATTTTTATTTTAATTTTATTCATTCATTGGTATTTTGATTTAAATATTACCAAAGTGGTAATTATATTATGTTACAATCTCATTGTTTATCAGGATTGTTTATGATTATGTTTATGATGATGATATTTAATTATTTATCACTTAAGAACACATTTATTTTATTATGATCTGGTTATTTCTGGAGAATATATGTTTTACATTTTCTTTAGACACTTAATGCACTCATGAGTCTAAAAGCTTTTTTTCAAGGAAAACAAACATTGTTTCTGTCTTTCATCGAAAATGATTTTTCATCCGTATCCATGTTTTCTAAATATGTTTTTTTAAATTATTATTATCCCTATATTTGTTAACTTAATAAGTACCAATTTTTTACTTATTAAAAAATAGTTTAAAGTGAATATTCTTTTTGTTTTTAGAACAAGGATCTTTTTAATTTTTACTAAAACTGGGAATGTAATATTTATTTTAATGTGTATAACATGAACATAATTTTCCACCATCAAGTAAAATAATTACTTTTAATATTCCATTAATATTTTAAATTTTAATTTTCTATGAAAAAATTTTGTAATTTTTTTATAAATTTTTAGTTTGAAAATGTTATTTTCAAATTTTAAAGGATATTTTCCTCAAGAAATGTTCCAAGTGATATTTCAAAATATTTATCTATATATGATGGCACACTTTTCTATAAATTATTATTTAGTGGGGATAAGATCCCAAGATTCCATTATTAGTCTTTGTATTAAAGTATTATTAATATGATGATTTTTTTTACGAAACTCATTTCTCTTCCATGGGTTATACCACGTTGAAATACTTATAAAACTCATTCCTTTTTCACACATGATGCTATTATTAAATGATAAATTTTTTTTGAAACAAGTTTCTTTTATATAGGTTATGCTATGATGAAATGTATATGAAATAAATTTAATTTCCCGGATTCTAAAATGATTAATATTTTATGATATTGTGACACATATATATGAGGTTTTCATTATGTGATTAGTGATTCTATTATAAACTAAGGATAATTGTTTATTTATAACCATGGACAATGGTAAAATTATAATCCTGGATGGTTTTTATGTTATATCCATGGGTGGTGGTTACGTTATAACCTATTATGATTGGTACATTAATACCAAATATGGTGGTTTTGTTGTAACCAATATGGGTGGGGCCTATATCTCCAACCACTATATTGGATAATGTTTGATATTTCAAGAGATAACCCAAACTGGAATGGGGAGTGAACCTATTTCGATAAGTTACTTTGTCCACTGTGATAGTCTAGGGAAATAACCTTAACTAATATGATTTTTTGGGTTGTGAACACATTCCACTGTGATAGCCAAGGCAATGATCCTTGACTGCTGTGGAACTAATTTTTTATAATTATGTGTTTTCCACAATTCTATGTCTTATACCAATGTTATTCTCTCATGGATCATGTTATCTAATTCCTTGATGATTCGTGTCTTATTAAATTAAAATATTTATTTAATAACACAATATTAAGAACATTTAAATGTATGGTGTCATTTCAAATTTTTTGCTCATGTACTCATACCCTTATGTCATGTTGTGTTTACATATCTCCATTTTTACCTTTATTGAGCATCTGAGCTCACACATTATTATGTTTTCTTTCCTCGACTAAGGAAGAAAGTAATTGTGTATGAAATTTATAAGAAGGGTGATAATTATGACGGACATAGTGAGAGATCATGTAGATCACTTATGAACCAATTTCATATGTTTCCAAGGTCCCAATGACACTAAACCTTTATGGTTCTTATGCAATGTTTTTTGTAATGTAATGAATATTCATCTTAAAAGATTAGATATTTATATATGAAAATCATGGATTTATATAGTTGATATTAGATAATTATTTTAGTTAATATTTTGAAACAAGGATGTGGAAAAATTAATAAAAATCCTAGGAATATATGTATGTATAGGGTAATATCTTATGATGTTTGTTATGAATAGAATATATGGTTTTCAAAGAAATAAATGTAACTACCTAGAATTATATCAATGGAATTTAACTTGTTATTTTTATTTGATATGTTATAGATCACATAAAATCAATTAGATAACAAAATACAAATATCATAAATGAAGAATAAATGAAAGAATAGGTATTTTTATAAGTTAAGGAACATATACCGATGAAATAGTAACACTGCCTTAGGAATAGTAATATGAAGGTTTTGGATAGTAACTTGGCCATATGAATAGAAACATCACCCATGAATGTATATATAAAATTTATTCATTTTAAAATGAAGGTATGGAATAATTAAATAATATTATAAATAAGTGAATATTTTAAAAATTAATATTTAACTGTGGGTATTTTTGTAAGTCATAAATATTTAATTAAAATTTTAAATTTAATAAATTGATTTAAGAGAATTTTTTTTATAAAATTTATTCATAAATTAATTTTTTTTATTATGATTATAGGATAATTTTATGAGACTTATGATAAATTTTTAAAGTGTTATAAAATCGGTTATATATTTTAAATCATTATTTTTAAAGTAATTGATGGTTTTAAATAAGAGTTAATTTTCTCTTATTTGAAAAATTATTTTAATAAAATAGTGTTCATTTAATATTTCAACACATTAAAAAATGGTTAGGGTGAATTTTTGTGATTTTTTCAAAATACTTTATTTTTTGGTGAATAAAAAAATGACAATTTACGATAAATGCAAAATACATGAATAATTGAGTAATAGATGATGTATGGATGATGTAAGCCTATAATATTGCACTATCCTTCATTATTTTAATATATTTGATGATAATTCTCGATCTATTCATTTCCATGAGATAAAATAAAATATAAATGAATAAAATACTTAAAAAACACCTCTCTTCCCCACTATAAATACCACCCCTTATCCTCACACGTTACAAGCTTTAAAACATGTCAAATTTCTACAAAATTCACTTAAAAATCTTCTCTTCCATGTCTAGGATATATTTTTCTTCACTAAAGATAAAAACCAATCCCCTTAAGTTGGTTCTCAAGGAGGAGATTTCAAGGGGTAAAAATCCTCTTCCTTTTCCATTTATTTTCTTTTCAAGTTCTTTTCTTTTATTATTCTTTAATCACCTCCCCTAATCCAAATATCACAATGAATCCAATACCATAAATAAAATGAAATGATATCATGTTGATGGAATATCCTTCATCAATATATTTTCTCTCTCTATTTTATTTTAAAAAAAGGAAATCATCATTCCTAAGGTGCCAATTTACAACCTTCGTGGATGACCGATTTTCATTCATTAATTCTTCCTTAAAGGCTAGTAATGAATCTGTTTTTATGGTTACAACAGACTATAATATATTTTTTGAAAATTATTTAATTTTCTATAACCATTTTATATACATAATATTAATTGATACGACAAAACAAGTTCGTGAGATCGAAAAATGGCCAAAATAATCTAAATAGTTATGAAAAACGTTTTTTATAATTACTCATCCTATCAACATATAAAAATTATAATTATTTAACCATTTAATACTTTTTATATTAATTATTTTCATATAAATTCAAATCTAGTGAATTATACCCATTCCACATAAACTTCTATACTCATATACAAGTATACCGATCGTGAAAACCAAGGAAATAAATAGTCCTGGATGTTAATATTGTATCTTATAACCCATAATAAAGGATACAAATAAACTTAATAAAATTTTAATAAATAAAATAAATGTAAAAAATGTAATGAATTATCTAATTAATGTATTCAATATAATTATCCAAGAGATTAAGGTCAATTAAAGATCACCTTAAGACATAAGGTAATATTTTCTTCACGATCCTCCATTGTCATTTGGTATACACTTTATCCATCTATACAAAAATTTAATTATTCATTTACATCATATAATTCTTATAAATTCTATTAATATCGTCCCAAATTATTTTATTCTATTATGTTAATCTTTCTTCTGTGGAAAAATAGTTTTTTTACAAGGTTCTATTCCCAATTATTCCAGATATGCATGCCTGATTAAAGTGAATGACTCGATTTCTTAACTATTATCATCTACCATCTATAATATGCATTAAGCCACAATTATTTTTCTAAAATCACTACCTATTTCACACAAAAAAAATATGTATTTTTTCATTTCTAGTTTTATACAAACAATTGTCACAAATATAAATGATTTTTTCAAAAGTTCTTTTTTTAAAGTAAAAGGGGTATTTCTCTGAAGAATTTATCAATTATTTTGTTATAATATTTTCATTTATTTAAAATCCAATGTTAAATTTTATTATTTTTTTATATTTATCTCTTATGTTTATTATCCAATATATTTTATTAAAATATTTATGATAAGTTTGATTGTGGATGTCCCATATTGACACCATTCAACTTACTACTCAGAATGGTTTTGATTATGTTTATAGATTGGTGAGAGTTATTGAAATTTCATATGTTTATGTTTTTTATGTTTATCCCCATTAATATAAGTAATTAAATGGACTTATTAAGTAATGTTTCGGTCTTCTATATCTACTGGATACATTGGTAAGTCTTATGAGTCAAACTAGACATATTTTTTACCCATTATGTATGTTGTCTTGGTTGAGGCCTTGATGGATGTTTATAATGTCTGGAATCAAACATTACCTCATAATGAAACTAGTAATTGATAGTACATGTGATTATTTTACTCTTATAATATCCATGGTTATGTTTTATTATGGAATTATTTAATAAGATTTTATTTTTTCCATATTATGTTAAATATTATGCTTTAATAGAATGTGTACTTTTAGTTTTTGACCAATAACTTATTATTTTTTCTTCAGCTATATTACAAAACCTTAATCATAATATGATATCTCCACGTTATTATGTGTTATTTATCCTGATGATATGATTTACATGAATGGATAATCTAGGATTCGTGTATTTTTCCAATGGAATTTATATATTGTATTCCCTTTAAAATTTATAACGTAAAAATTATATTTTTATCTAGTATTCAAAAACTAATAAACTATTATGTCCTTTGGGATACGAATTACTTGATTATTATGTTAACTTAACAAATTAATTCATCAGCTCTAGGCAACTGGGTTTGGGGTCTGTACAACAAATCCTTGTCTAGATATTATAAGTGGATTGGGGTTTTAAATAGTTGAATCTAGGTTCCATAACCCCAAAAAGAGTTGGCCGAGTATATGTCACCCATTATTCGGGTTCACATTGAGTGTGACCTTACGAAACACATGTTTTCACACACTAAGGGTATATGCTTTGGTTAATTCACATTTTCATAATGATCCATTAGGAAAGATTTGAATTGATTATAATCATGGATGACCTAGGTTATACCTAAGGTAATATATATTTAAATGAATGTGTCATGATAGAGAAATTTTTTAGATGATATTTCATAACTATGTAGTTTTCTGCTTTGAATGTATTTTCTCAAGCTATGATTTTTGGTTTTATTTAGTGGATATAACCATAAAAAATTGGGTATACGTTAAATGTGATTGACAGTTTATTGATGAGAAACCAAATGGGATTTTGGATAGAGTGAATGAAATTATTATTATTCCTAATCAGTTTTCACAATATAAGGTTAACCACATTCTATTTTAGGAGGATTCAGAATCGCCAAAAAAATTAAGGGTAGAGTTTGCTGTCATTTTGGGGGGTGAATACCATAGAGTAAAGAATATTCATTTTATTATATTTCAGGAGTGTGTGAAGAATCACTCAAGATAATGTATCAAATGATGGAGAATATGTTTTATGTGTTGAGAATAATTAAATAATGTAAGAAATTTCCATGGAAAATGAGAATATTATTTAACATAACAGATGAGAATAATTGTTTCCCTAATGTATCATGAATGGTTAGATAATTTAAATGTGAAATTGTGAGTATTATGAAAATTGATGTCCCAAGGGGGAATCATAGAAAGAAGTCTAGAAAGGTAGTATGAGTAAAGGTGTTTTTCTTTATGATGAAGATATTACAAATGATATATGAAGATAAGGAGGTATTAAGTAATAAGATTATTAATCCTATTTAATAGTGTAATAATTAAGAGGAATTATTAAAGTGTTTTTATATTAGAAGTCAAAAATTATGTTATTTAAATCATGAAATATATATATATATATATATATATATATATATATATATAATTTTTTTTATTAAGTATTTGAATGAATATTTTTAGTGGTACTGATCACCAAGAAATGAGATTTAATTGAAAAGTGATATGTTAGGGAAAACAACTAATTAAGAGAATTATAACCCTCAATATTCTAGTGATATTGAGATAATTATGTTTAGTTAGGGTAAAAAGATTATTGGTATGGAAAAAATAAATGGGATAGTATTGATGACCGAGGAACTGATTAATTAATTGATGAAAAAGTCGTTTATATTATCTTTAATTGAGTTTACAGATACTTGGATTTATAAAATATATTCAATAATTTATGTTTTTATCTATATAATGAGGAAGCATGTATGTTTTCATTGATGTTTCTTTGGTAATTCTAGTAATTACCATGTTTTACGCGAATATATGACCAGGGTATTCCCATATTTCTTATAGTATAGTTAAGAGCGATATTATGATATTTAGGTGATTAATGATATGTTTCTTTTGGAAATTTAGCAACCGTCTTCACATTTTAAATTTTGTAAGATTCTTAAGGATAACCATTTATGGAATGGTTTAAATTGATCTATGGATAATCTTTTAAAGATTACTATGTTATTTCATCATATGAATATTATCAATATTTGATAATTTTTGCTAACTATTTTTGTTTTGATGATAACTAGATATGGATGGAATGAATTACCATTATTTTATGGATCTTATGATTCATTGAGGTTAATTTTTTCTTAAAGCATGACAAATTCAACTTCATTTATTATAGTAAGAGATGACGTAATGGTTGATCGATGTACAACAAAAGATTGATATTTTAATTATGATATAATGAAAATTATAGCCGTAGATATTTTGGTCTCATTGAAATTCATGATCAAATTAGGACAGTAGCTTATCATTCCAAGCCTTCTGCTAACCTCTATCAATTCTGTGATGCATTCCATATATCTCTCAGGAAAAAGTATATACCTGATTTATCACATGTACAATACACTAAAGTCATACATCTAGACCAATATTTATATTATGAGGAGTACTAGGTGGACATTATGGATCATAGATAGAAAGTGCTACAAAATAAGATCACTCACAAGGTCAATGTTTTGTAACGAAGTCATAAAACTGAATAAGCTACATAGGAACGTGACGATATAATTAAGCTGAATTATCCATATTTTATTATATTAGGGTGATGGAATATCATGATATAAACTCATTTTAATGGGTTATAATAAAAAATATTAAGATTATAAGATATGTTTTTTCAAATAAATTTAATTTATTTGATATATCCATTACACAAAACACCAAGTTTTATCGAAACACGAAATACTCTTAAAATATTATTATTTAATATAACGGTTATCGCCTAGTCGTTGGAATGAAAATTTTGAATTGTATTAACTAAATTATTAAAATATATGGTTTAAATAAATATAAAAGAAAATCATTGGTTATTAATTAATTAGAAATGAAAATAACGACCTGTTGAAAATAAATGATATATATTTATGAAAAAACTTCTTTTATGCGTGAAACATTTATTTATCTTAATAAATTAAATTAATCAATATTTTTGATTTATATTAATTAAATTTAATAAAATATTTTAACAATCACCTAATATGTTATCTAGAGACAATATAAGAATAAATCCAATTTTATACTTAACACTGTATTTGTTTTCAAAAAAATAGTTTTTTCGCATCTTTTGTGATTCATTTAAATTTAATTTTGACCTTTTTATGAAATATATTTGGAAAAATGAACTTACTGTTATTAATAATTAGGTTAAAATTATCTTTGAGTTACTTTTTTAAAAAAAATTAAAAAGATAAATTTTGTGATGAATATTGAAAAATAAAAATGTTTACTAAAAAGTTTCATTTCATTGAATTAATTTCAATATATAAATTTTTAAAAACAGTATTAATTTGATATTAGTTCAATTATATTATTACTAATCCAATATATATCATTTGAATCAATTTTATGGTCACTTTTTATTTAAAAACATTTCATTTTTACGAAAACTTCTTTGCAAAACCACATTTTCATCACGCTCACTTGTTTTAAAAAATACATTCATTTAATTGAGATGAATATGATAAAATTATATAAATATTATTAATATCCTAATTAATACTATATAATATGGTCTATTTAGTTTTTTACTATAATTAATAGTAAAGATAATAAAAAATTGTTACAGTGGTTATGGTGAAAATTGGTGTACTGGGGGGTTAAACTAAAAATATAATAGCTAAAATGAACTAAAACTGCTTAAATTCTTCTTCTATGGCCATATCTTTACCTTAAATCTTATAAGTATTTATAAGGGTCCATTTTGGATCCTTTTTCATCTGTAAAACGTGGGTACACATTTTTTTCTAGAAATTTTAATTGTGTCCTCTCCCAAATTATAAACGGTCACCCCCTATCCACTCCAATTCACACTTCCAAAGCCCTTTTAATAATAAAATACCAATCCAAATATATTCCTTACTTCCATCCTAATTACATAGTGACCTGGGTTTCATAAAAAGATTCATCCTAGTAAGGATTTTGTGCTAACCTACGAAGGATAACCGAAGAAGATGCATCGTTCTTAAATGAGCATTTCGGTTTTATTTATTCTTCTAGAACATTTAATTCTTAATAAACCATGATAATATATTAACATAACTATATTACATACACATATATTATATTCTATTATTTTAATGACCTATATCCATCTCCACCTCCCTCATATGGGGAACAAAACCCTTGATCATCTGTACGGTGGAATACTATGTCGTGAAGTAATAGGATTCATTTTTCACATAAAATTATATAGAAGTTGATAATGATAAATTTAATTAATATATGTGATATTTATGTACAAAAATCCATTTTTAATTATAATATCACATCCAAATTATTACCTTAGGACCTGTTGGTAAATAATAACATCTCACATATGTATAGTGGACTACTTTCTCGCGAACTTATGTGATGTGTTTTTCATTTCTGTTTTACAATGATGTTAATGATGATATATTTAAATAAAATAAATTATATAAATTATATAGAAATGATTCTGGAAGGTTTAATTATTGTTTACCATTCTTCTATTCCATCGGCTGAAAAATGGAAATAGTGTGCATGCATACATACACCCTACTGTCTCAAAAAACTGTGCATTTCATCATTCTATCAATAAATTTTATGAATGATTTTAAATATTTATAAAATAAAAATATATTATATTTATATAATTATTATCATTTTTGGGATGAGAGAACAATGATCAATTTACAAGTACTAAAACTACCCAATCAAAACATTGAGAAAAAAACAAAGCATTTATCACCCGAAAATAGGGATTTCAATAATGAATTGTTATTAAATGGGTAATAAAAGGGTATAATTACAAAATATATTCTATTATATATATTTTTATTTTTCTAAAATATTTTTATAAAAAAATCATATTTATTATATAGAAAGATAGAGTTCTTGTGAGTCACGAAAGACTCGATGTAAGGGATTTTTAACTCAAATTGTCTTCATTGAGTCATAACTTATGTTATGCACCTATAATATTTTATTAGGTGAATATACTAACCATTTGACATGTTATATACTTCATTTATTCATTTTCATGATATATAATCTTTTGATTAATTTTATTCATTCATTGTGCTTATGAATCAAATATTACCAAAGTGGTAATTATTTTCTCTTATCATCTCATTGATTATTAGGATTTTTTATAATTATGTTCCTGATGATGATATGATATGATCTATATACTATTACACTAGTGATATTTCCTATCCTTTGGTTATATCTTGAGAATACATGTTTTCTGTTAATTTTCCTCTTTATTCAATCAAGAGTACAACATATTTTTTTTAATGAAAACTGAATTTAGTTCTCTCTTCATTCAAAAATGTTTTTTCTTTCATATCCATGTTTTCTTGAAAAAAATGAATATGATTTTAATATTATCCCATCATTTTTGTTAAAAAAATTTATTTATTTTTTATTTTTTATAAAATGCCTTTAAAGAGTGTTCTTTTTTTCAAAATAAGGATCTATTGACTTTTTAACAAAAATGTGAAAGGAACATTTTTTTAACATGTATGACATGAAAAAGAATTTTCCACGACCATGTCCAATCATTAAATTGACAATTCCTTTAATGGTTACCATGGTTATTATCAATGAATGTTTTTTCCTTTTTTTTATTTTTTAGTTTTAAAATGTGATTTTTAAGGTGGAAACGTTGTTTTTCTCAAGAAATGTTGCATTGGACCTTTCAAAATCATATTAAACTTAGGATGAGATCATTTTATGTTACATATTATTTAATGGGAACTAATCCAAGGATGTTATTTTTATTATTTATTTGAATGGTTTATGTTCATGATGACAAGATCTTCATAAATCTTATCTCTCTTCAGTGGGTTATACCATGATGAAATGCAAATTAAACTCATTACTTTTTATAAAACATTATTCAATGATTAAATGATGAAATTTTTTTGGATACTATTTCTTTTCTAATGGTTATTCTTTAAAAAAATTTGAAGCCCATTGTTATTCATTGGTTCGGAAGTGATGAATTTTATATGATATTGTGAAACATATATGTGTAGTTTTCATTAAGTGATGGGTGGTACCTTTATAAATAAAGAATGGTGGTTATTTTTTAACCATGGATAGAGGCTTTGGTATGACCAAGGATGTGTTATAACCGAGGAAAGTGGTTACGTTATAACCAAGGATGGTGGTTATGTTATGATCAAGTAAATTTGTTATGTTATAACCAGGATGGGTGGGACCTATATCTCCCTCCATTTTGTTGGGTAAAGATTGATATCTCATGATATAAATATGACCGGAATGGGGAGAGAACCTATTTTGATAAGATACTTTATCCACTATGATAGTCTTGGGAGTTAAACATTACTACTATGATGGGTTGGGAAGTTAACTCATTCCACTATCATAGCCTTGGCTATGAGACATGAATAATATGAAACTGATTTTCCATGCCGATGTATATACCAAAATTCCATTTATTATGGAAATTTTATTCTCTAGTCAGTCATGTTATTTTATTCCTTTGTATTTGTGTCTTATGAATTGATAATCATTAGCCCATGACTCAAGATTATGATATTTTAAATTTATGGTATGGTTTTCAAATGTTATGATCAAGTTTTCATACCATTATACTCATGTTACGTTTACATATATCCCTTATTTACTTTTACTATACATCTAAAATTCACCCTTTCTTATGTTCATTTCCCTATGTAATGAATAAATGTATTATGTATGTTATGTCTAAGAAGGGTGATAAATATAAAGTGCTTAGTGGGATGTGGTGTAGTTCACTAATGAACTAATTTTTTATGTTTCAATGCTTCCAAATACAATAGACTTTTTTATTCCTCGGGAATGTTTTTGTGTAATGTAATGAATATTCATTTAAAATTATGTGATATTTTTGTTAGGAAAACTTAGGTCGCTATAAACATCAATGATACTAGACCCAGTTCTCAGATTTACTATACCTTATGTGAATCCATAAATTATTCCCATCTAACATCCCCCATGGACTATCAAGTACCATATATCCAACCCCAATAATGAAATTACTCTGCAAGGGAACTAGCCATCTTGAACATAATATACTATTGCAACACACCTCCAAAACATCTTTTACAATTTCATGTTTCCCAATACATCAATAAGTTAATTTATTTGAGCAATAAACTAAGAAATAAATGTATAAATAAAAATAAAAAACAATGTTTCACACCTCACCTCCAAATACCTCACAAAAAACAACCCCTTCATTAATTTACCAAACTCCACATGATCAAAAAATCATCTATAAAGGGAAGTAAAATAATACAGGGTGATCCTTGAGGATATCATGAACACCAAACCTTAATTTTAATAAGGTTTGAAACTAACCTTCAATGAAAATATTACTTGTAATGTAATGTCAAATTAATTTATTAAAAATTTACACTAATAGTGTTCCTTAAAATACATTAGAAAACCACACCCTTTTCCCCATTAAAAACTCATTCTTTATAACATGGTTTTATATTATTGAAACTAAAATATAACCAAACTGAACATTATTTTTCATTAAATCTTTTTAAAAGTGCCACGAATCATTTTCAAAAGTGTATTTCATGATAATACACTTAATTTCGAATCATAACATGAAATCCATTTAGAAAACCCATTAAACCACGCATTTGATGCATGAAAACGACGTGAAAATTCACAATGGGTTATATACCATACTATAATATAATAAAAAATAAATTATTAAAACAATAGAATCTAATGAATTTAAAATTAAACAAGAGTAATAGAAATTCATACCTCCATCCATGATGTAACATCTTATGATAAGTCTTAACAAGTCACCTTCAATGCCGAAGGCTCCCACAAGAAAGAAAATGATCCATTAAAACCATGAATAACCAAATCCCAAATTAAAACCAACCCCAAACCCAAATCTCAAGGTATAGTCCTCTAGTATTTATTTTTAGAATAAAAATCATGGAAAATTGAAGAGATATGAAGGAGGAATCATAAAAGAAATAGAGGGATTTACCTTAGGATATTCATTGTAAATTTATATAGGGGAGCTCGAATGTCAAGGATGAACAGACTCCCTCTCATTAAGCCAAACTCAACCAAATGTATAAGAGAATAAGAGGGGTTTAAAACTAATTATAATTGAAAAGTTAATTTTGGAAAACAAAAAAAATGGGAATAGATCCCTTCACAACGTGACAACACTCATTCATGGAATAGAGGACACTTATGAAGATGTCATCACGTGGAGGCTCTGATTCATGATGTGGATGTAACCTTAGTAAAAAAAGAATTCTTTTTGGGGATGTTTTATGTCATGAAACCATTTTCCATATTATGAACTACCCCATGAGAAACACCCATTTGGCATGGGTAGTTCACAACATGACCACTTCATTCGTGGCATGAACTATTCCTGGTTCAGACCTACATCTTCACAAGACTTCCTACACTCACCCAAAAAACACTACATAACCATTGAATAAGCATAAAATTTGGAAAACCCATAAATAATATAACAATACTAACATGGAAGTGTGATATTTATGTTCTCTAATAGTGATTAAATGTGACCACACAATTATTTTCAATCTTAACAAGAATCATATACATCATTCATTAATGAAGAACATTGATTCTAGTATCACTATATCAAGAAGAAATTTTAACGAGGGATGTTAATATTATAGTATGTGTCAAAAAAATATCATTTTTTATAATCATAACGATGTAAAATTACAAAAAGAGTATTGAAAATCCTAATATTATTCTTAGATTTTTATCCTCCCCAACAACTTGATGGTTTTGGAGAACCCCACTCCCATTATGTTTTGTGCATAGTAGTTTGAAAATTTTACAATGGATTTTTTCGTTTATTTTTTTAACATATAGTAATATTTAAAAAAAGATGTAAATTATGTAAATCAAATTTGTGTTTCCATTATTTTCCATATTTTTTTATTCATGTTTATTCTTCATTATCATTTCTTTTATATCATTATTATTTACCTATATTTATTTCTCTATTCGAAGAATAATAATATTTTACTTGGTTTCAAGCTTAGTGTGTATAGGGTGTTAATAAAATGAGAATACATGACATGAAAATTTCTCACATTCTTTATGCTTCAATGAAATGAATTTTATAAGATTATCCAAATATTAAATTTGATCTAACATGATATAAGAAATTATATATTTCAATATTTGGAAATATATAAAAATTATTCTTCAAGTTTATATTCAAGAACTTGGTAATCGATCAATGATATTATTTGTTTTATTTTTATGAAACCTTTAGTAAGTTATCAATAAATCCTAATTGTGATTTTATATTTTGTAATATCCCATCATTAAAACATTTTATATTCTATATATATTGTCTATCTATTTATTTAAAACACATTCAAAATGGATAAGGTAAAAACCTTCATTAGTGTCATAGAAGGATTTGATATTTTTAAATGTCATTATTCAATAAATAAGTATATACACATGATTTGTGTTTCAACCGTTTTATTTTTTACTAAATTTTTTTTCATACATGGTCACATAATTTGGTCATTTTACCTTGTCAACCAAATAAAATAGCAATTTTTTTATCAAACCATTCTTCAAACTGAATGAAATTCAAAAAAGATTTATAGGACTCTAGGGACGTGGGGAAAATTTTTAAACTGAAGATATAGATTAATCTAGAAAAATTAGGATCATAGAGTGAAGAATTTATGGGAGAGACTGTTTGGATTTACCTTTACCAAATCTTCTATAATTTCAGATATAGTGTTCCAATTAGCCAAATTCATATGAAATTGGAATTATAATCTAATGTGAAAGAAACTCAATAAATATCATGTCAAAATAATATCCATTGAAATGATAAAATATGATTATCATGGATGAATATTAAAAATTATTTAAACCTAATGGATTGATATGACTAACTGTTTTGATCAAGCTTGAAATTTCTACTATAAAAAATAGTCATTAGTGATGGAATTTTAGAAATGGATCGATGTTAATTTTTAGAGATGTAGAACTATGAGATGAAAAATTCATCACTAAAATTATTTATTGCAATGTATATTTTCACTAAAAAAGATATTTCTTCATGTTGTAGGAATACACACAATAAATTTATAGTACATAAATTTCTGGATTGTGTGTTGCAATTGAATGTCTCAACCAATGTTGTACAATTTCCACTCCTTCACTTCTCGATCACATTGGTATCCGTTGGTTTCCTTTGACAGATGATTGTGAATTTTATGAATAATTTTAAAATCATGATAGATGGTGTGAAAAATTTATATTTATTTTAACTATCGTTATTTATTTTGTGCCACCAATTGGAGTGAGATTATTCATTATTTTATCTTTCATTATATGAATAGTATGTCCTCCTCGCAATTGAAAATAGTTATTCACTGTCCAATGTTTGTTTTTAATACTGAATTCATACGTCTTTATCTCATCCAGTATCATTCATATATGAATACGAATGTTCGTCATGCTTGCATAGAATAAGTTATAATACTATATTTTAGCTTTTATTCTATTCTTGTAAGATTAATGAAGAGAAAAATGTTTTAATTTCATTACATTCATGTACTCTAAATCATAAGGTCTATGAATTCATTTCTTCTTTAATCATGTCTGGTGTTATTTATAAAATTATGTTGGGTCGTTTCCTATTATGAGAAGTGTGAAAACCAAAATTCATAAAAGCATTAGTGTTGGATGAAAATGTTGAGACACCTAATGCCACATGGGATGGCAATGTTGAAACATTGAGACTAAAAAAATACAAAATAATCCTAAAAAAATATAAAAATTATTGAAAAAAAAGTCATTCAGGTATGAAGTATGATACTAGCATAGTGATATCCAGGAAAAACATCAAACACTTTTTTAATGTATTTAGAAACCATATATCATCACTGATTTTCATGACTGGAATTCAAGAAAAAAATAAAACATTTCCATGGATCCCCCTCACACATCCTAATGTAAAGAGGAAATAGAAATATAGTGATCCAAGATCAATAATTCTACTACATGGTTTCCTCTCCTCCACTTGTGTTGATCTCCCATTTAGTCATGTCTCTCGAATCGTATTGAGGGGGAAGAGATCCATCCACACCAATTCACCATGAATGTCTTCTCTACCCACTACCACAATCTTCTTCTAATCTCTTTGATTGTACATTGTGTTCGACTCCCCACACCCCTCTATCACATTCACTCCCCTCATCCATCCATTACATTTGTATTCACACACATTTATTCTCCGTCAAACCCATGCATATTTACTATTTTCACTGGTTGAATATATTCATCTCTCCATCATGATCATATTCTCTCCCATAAAATCTCCCCCTAAACACTAGGTTCTATCAAATACTCAGTTCTATTCTATTCAAACCTCGTCAACATTTGAACTCTCATTCTTGGTTACGTATGGAAGGAACTGATCCCAAATCATGAGGATTTGTTCATCCTATTATTGTCATCTTTTGGAGGTCAAAAAACCTGAATACATAGTTTATTGGAAACAACAACCATATATCAAATCAAGTTTTAATTAATTATACTTCATTTTTTCTAATTTATGGGAGAAATAGAACTGTTTTGGTCCATGATTTATAATTTTAAACTTTTGTATATTCTTCTCCCCACATGTTTAACTCTCATTTAGTTGTGTCTCCCTAATCGTACAGTGGGAAAAAATCCTCTTGTATAATTTATCATGTCTACATCCCCATCCCATTACACAACATCCAAACACTATCATTGTTGTAGTATTCATATAATCTCCTTGAATCTCCACCATGTTCATCTTTCCTCGACCCTATATCGAACCCATCACCCCTCATCCATCAATCACATCTGGATCCCCTCACCCATGTTCTTAATTAAAACCATGATTCCTCACTAACTGAAAGATAAATTTTTTATTATCAGAACACATTTTCGGAAAAGTGAGAAACCCCAAGATCACCCTAGTACACCACTAAAGTGAACCACATACTTGTTGAAAACTAACTTAATCCTAATGGAGGCATTATCCCTATATAATTCCCATAAAACAGATGGTACCTATAAGCCTTAGTACTATATTTTTAGATCTATAAAGTGTGTTACCAAATTATCCCAAACCGATAGGTACTCATCAATGTTGATCTTCCCTCCGTTGAAGCCCCTGATCAAAATAAGTTCCTTCATGTCAATCCATTCACTTTGATTACTATTACTGTCCAAGAGTATCTATCTTCTCATCAGCCTCACTGCTTCCTCTTTTTTGGCATTAATTGTAAGGACTTTCTCCTCTATATATTCTCCTGAATGACTATGAATTTCTAAATCTTGTTTAGGTTCTATAACGACCTCCCACTGCTATCCATTAGACTTTCCCATAGTGACTGTAGCCTCCTCTTCAAACTGAACATCCTTAGATTGCAATAGATTCCCTCCAGGAAGTTCCCCATCATGGTGCTCTTCTTCCTCCCCTAGAGAAACAGCCAATGTTTCTAGAAGATCATTCCTTTTTGTAACCTCATTGACTTCGCCAATTGGCCTAGGGTTCCTCTTGATGCCCTCAAATCCCTGAAGCTCTTGCTTCTTAATGTTACCACCTTTTTTAGCTGACCTCATCTCCACTAGTTTGGGGAGGCCTAAGTAGTCTTTACGCCCCTTATTTTTCTTCTTCTTTTTGGCAATGAAACTCCCTGGATCCCTATGTTCCTTATTACCTCTCTTCCTTCTTGGGCTATGAAGGCCCTTACCATACTCTCCAATTTCATTGACATTGCCCTTGTCATCTGAGATTTCATTTCCTGACTCTGCTCTGGAGAGGCTACTGCTACTGCTATCTACACAATCATCATCACCCTGGATATCAAAATAGTTAATCAAGTTAATACCGCACAAGGTCCTTCTCAGTTAGAGTACATGTTTATCGGTTGACTCTCTATTGTAGCCATGTTTTGGTTCTACCTAGCCTTGGCCATTCTTAGCACTTCCCTCCCCAGTCGGTTGGGGAACTCCTTTATCATTTATACCATCGCCTTCTCGCAAAGCCAGTGCATAAGTTCCATGGCTAGAATTTAGAGTGCCATCCACGCTAACCCCACCACTTTTCACTAAACTTGTAGGTTCCTTCCCAGCAACCTAAAAAGCTCCCATATCCTTCTTCAAGTGTTCAAAAATATCAGCCACCTTTGGTTTGTCCTCTGTTCTCCTATCCAATAACTTCTCCACCTTAGGATGGTCCCTCGAGGCACCTAGTAATGATGGCTCCATCATCCCTTCTCCAGATCCAGCAACCAAGCTATTACCGCTGCCTCCAAAACCCATATTCAACTCACTTCCATGCCTGAAAGCAGTCATTACATGACCCATTTTTTTGCACGTAGATAAATAATCAGACCACAATTCAAACAAAGTATGTTGTTTCCACCATAATTATTCCCCAATTGTAAGCCAAACAAAATCTGCTGGCCTTCTAGACATGTCCACTTCCACACATATTCGATGATCTACCAGATGACATACTGACATGGTTCTACTATTGGAGAACATATATCTTCCAACCAAGTTTCCTAACTTGTGAAATATTGGAGTACATATATCTTTAAACCCTCTATAATGATTGACTTCTCTCCTACCACTTCTACCCATAAAACTTATGATATTTTTTACAAACTCATTCCATTCTATTAAACCATCATCTTCATTCGACCTGTCCTTCTTTTTTACTCTGGGTAGACACCACATTTCATATATGAATATTAATTCACCCATTTATTTTCATTTTTGTTCTTGAAATATGTGAATCGGAAGTTCATTCCACTTCTAATATCATTTCCTAACCGTAAAATGTTCAATTTGATTCATTATTTTATTCTATGTATGAACCAATAACATTATTTGGTTTCCACTTTCCCTATCATATTTTTTATGGTTTTACACTTCATATTTTAAATCCTTGATATATAGTTGATTCGTATATAGTACAAATGTTATAGTCTTTACAACAGGGTCTTCAACATATTCATTATTATTTTGATTCTAATGCACATGAATATCTATAATTTACGTTTTTATTGTTCATGTAATAATCATTATTATGAAGATAATTTCAATTCTTATTTTGTATTAAAATTCTTTTAATCCCAATGGAGCACAGTTACATTTTATTGTACATTAATATTTTATACATTAGTGGTGAACTTTCAGTTTATCGTAGCATTAGTTGACCAAAAATAGATTTTTTCATGTAATTGTCCACTATAATTTTTTCATATTCATTTTTCAATTGCATTATAATTTTTGTACACTATTAATAAATTTATGTATGATATTAACATATTCCTTCCAATGTCCTATTTGTGTATATTTAATGTAAATACCTTTTCAATCCATATTGTTATTTTGAATAAATGAAGACATATATTTCCTTTGGTATTTTTTATTTTTTTATTGAAAAAAATCCTCTACTTATGTGCATGAAATTCCTATAGAATATCCTCAACATATCTACCAATAAAAATTACTAATTAATGGAACATAGTATGCAGTCGATGTTTAAAAAATTTATTTTTCTTGAAATGATTCAGTGTTTCTCTTATCCTATTCTGAAAAATAATTAATATGTTTATCAACCTTCAAATTTATGAAAATATTCATACAACTTGATTAAACAGAATGCATGTAGTTTATTACTCTTCAGTAACATAATGCATACACTAAAAAAATTTATTATTCAATACATGAATTTCTCAATCTTTATACAATTTATTTTACTGATTGCGCATACTCTTCAAACAAATTTTTGAAGTACAATAATTTTAATATTATCATAAATACATTAGGATATTCATAAATCAACTTTATATATATTTTTTATTTACTAAGTTGAAAGCATATAGTTTACAATATATTTCATTATTGGCCCTTCACAACATTCATAATCTAAATTCACCCATTTAATGCATGCATTTTAAATAATATATGCAATTTATTGACTAAAAATATTGCATATAGTTTATTAACATTCTGATTTCTTCATATTGTTTATTAATATTGTTAATTATCCTCAAATAAATCCAAACTTCCAAATTCTTGTTGAAAAAAATACTAACAAGGAAAAAATTTGAGAATAAACCATTACAATTTAGGGTAAAACATAATGATATCCAAGAAAAATATCAAACTCTTGTTGAATAAGATCAAAAACCATATATCATCATTGGTTGTTATGAATGGACTTGATGAAGAAAACCATTCCATGGTATCCCCCACTTCCTTCCTAAAAAATAAAATAATTATTTATATTATAATTATATATGGCTATGCATAGATAAGTACGAGTTCTAGAAATAATAAAAGCATACTTGGCTGCATACCTAATTAATTTGATATCCAAAGCTTCACTAGTTGTTCACCTCCCAAATAAAAATATTTTTTTAGAAAAATTAATAGGGATTTACTTTGACTATTTGAACTGTGATTTTAGTGGATAATTTAATAGAGAGAATTTGGTGATTTTAATTGAATACCAACTTGATATATTTATAGGTGTATGTGGAAAAGTTTTTACATTTTATTTGATATAAGATGCATGTTATTCGAATATAATTTAAATGGAAACTAGGGAAATTATTATTGAGTTTACATTTTAATAAATATATTTAATATTTTTTTATGGAAGATATTATGGTGTTTTTTATAGTAATAATTCAATTTTAAAAGGAGAGTTTTTTTACAATAAATTACTGTATCTCATGGATTTGTGATATAATATAATGTGAACCCTTTAGAACTACTTATTTCATTTTTTTAAAGACGTGTGAGATATATTATAATAACCAGTTTATAAGAAAGGGTAAACACTTTAGTAGATTTCGTAATATTAAATTCTATTATTACAACCTGGAACATAAAGTACTCATAAATATATGATTTATAACAAGGGTTCCACCTTCTTACATTTTCCAGATCATTTAATTTTATAGTTTTATTGAAAGGTAAAAAATTGCATATGATTGTGGAAACATACATACAATATACATTAGTTTCCCCAAAAATATTGCTCCATGTTTACATGTTTAGTTCATTCAAGGCACTTGATTTGATTGAAATGAATCACAATTGAGGAAATCTTGACCCATATAATATTTATACTCTTTAATCCAATTTTATTTAATAATTGTGGGATGTGAAAAACAATGTCTAATGTGGGGTATGAAAAAAAATAAATGTCATTAATCTTGTAAAAAACATGAAAACTCTTGAATATTTATCTTTTTCATAATAAAACTCTAAAAACATAAATTAAATATTTCTACATGTAAAAATCATTATTTTCTAAAATAAAACCTTTCAACCCCATTACAAGCATATGAGTAACCATGAGGACATCTCGAGGCATATTGGTACTCTTGAAAATGATTCTATGAAAAAGAAATGTAGTGAACCATATTTTTCTTTACAAGACGTAGAAATATTTCTACATATCTTTTCAGAGATATGCGTTGAGATGACATATGATTCGGAGGATTTGTGTTCCTAAAATTAATTTTAAAAAAATAATTGATATATTTTATATTACAAACATGTAGTTTCTAAAATAAAATCATATAACCCTAAAAAGGTATCTCATATTAGAAATCTAAGAAAACAATTTAGTCTTTAACATGATACTTATACTAGGTGAAACCTAAAATATATTGACATGGGGTGTTTGGATAAAATGGCCATTGATGGTACATTTAGTGGATCAATTTAATTATTAATTTTATTAAATCATTAAATTAAAAAAACATATTTCATCTATAAATTCCCATTTCTAAGGAATCCTCTAGTGATATCCTCATAAACTTTGGTTGGGATTGAGAGTGTTCTTCCTTCTCTCATTTGGAAAATCAAATTTAGATGATGATAAAACTCCAGATCCAAGAAAATAAAGAAACCACAAATGCAAAAACTCCTCTCATTCATTGGGGAAATCGTTCATTGAAAACAAATGATCCTATATTTAGGTAGGGTTCATTATTCTTCATTTCTACATAATTTGATAAAATTGTTGAACAAGATCAATCTCTTTCATTGATATGCATCAATGGTGGAAAACTGCATGCACATGCATATTGGAAATTTATTTATTATTAAAAATTCCCCTAACCTTGGATCCCCTAATTGTGTTTGATAGATAAGAACATTTCACAATTGATTATCAAAACTTTTTTTTGAGCCTTTCTCTCACAAATTATTCACGTTCTTCATCGATCATCCTACGGGGTATCAGTTCGACATTTCTAGGTGGGACCGAGCCTGATCAACCCCTTGGATTAGAGATGAATTGACATGTAAGGGATGAATCAAAAAATCATGGATTGATTTAGTAAGATTATAAGTTATGGGTGATCATTTTTATGAATGATATCCAAATTATAAAATACAGAAGAACCCAATATTCCTGTGGTGGGTGATGCGTGAAGGAAGCGACGAGCCAGCATGGTTTTTACTTCAATCTGATAGATTACCATAAATTATGAAAAATGACTTGATCGACCATTTTTTATGAATAAATGTAGACGTAATCAATGTAGAGAATCCATATATGGATTTCCAGGTGTACATCCAGATTTCTATGAAAAACATGATTGCACACCAAGTAGTATAAAGGACACATGACATGCAGGGCCTGGGCTATGACGGCTAGGGATTTGAAAAATTATATGTATCACCTACCGTGTGGGAGCTCCACACATAATGTGACCTTTTTTTGGTGGACCGACATATACAGAAAGAGTATATAGACACAAGAATGACTAGACTCATTCCATGAGTTGGAGTACACGAACACAACAGGGACATAGGTGGAGACCCTTGTGGATGGACACACCATGTACCGAAGTACTCATGGATTGTATGGATACACAGACATGACCAATGATCATGGGAATGACCCTGAGTGGCTTGAACATGTAGTGTTGCCCACTACTCACCGTATAGACCAATATGGAAATTGATATATGTACCATCAGAGAAACGGTCATGCGATGGAGCTGGACCACACACCATGTGAGTCTCCTCACAGGCTGTGTACACCATAGTTCTTTTTTAAAAAACTTCCAACAATCATATTTCTTTTTTTTGGACTCATTTTTTTGCCCATAAGTAGCACATCCTGAGTGTTTTCCATGTATAATGCATATTACCCTCTATTTTGGCTTTCGAGATATGATGTGAGATGTTCTAGGAATGATGCTTATTTAGGAGGTACCCAATAATGATTTCCATCAGGAAGAGGATCATCAGTGACCTATAGTGTGGAACCGCCACCATCTTGGAAAAACATCCTCTATCTATTTAGTAGAAACCACTATCAGATAAGCCACACCTCCTAGAGACACTATAGTGGAACCCCCATATTGGACCAAGGTGTGGATAATTGGACTATATAGTGGCACCCCTCATCAAAAATTTGAGACCACAGTTGTGTCTGGAATGAAATGCTTACCCTTGACGCAACCTAAAATATGTCTACTAAGGGATTTCATATAATACGGTCATTAGCGGTTTGTTTAGTGAATTAAATAAATTATTAATTACATTAATTCATTAAATTAAAACAAAATATTTAATCAATATATTACCTTTTACAAAAAAATCATCTAGGGTTTGTAGCATATTCTTTGGGAGTTTGAAGAGTATTCTTCCACCTCTCTATTAGAAAATTGAATTCAAGAAACAATAAAATTCAGGATCCAAGAAGATCTAGATGCAGAAAATGCAATGACTCCTCCCAATCATTGTTGATCACATTCTTTGATGAAAAAGTATCCAATATTTAGGTAAGACTATTCAATTATAGTTTCTACCCCATTTGATTATATTGTTGAACAAGATCAATTTATTTCATTGATTTGTGCCATTTTTGTAAAATTGCATGCACTATCGTATTGAAATTTAATTGATTATTCAGTTTTTCTAACCCCAGATCCCCTAACTGTGTTCTATAGTCAATAAAATTGGTGAAAAAATTGTTAAACTGTGGTTGTTGTTCCTTTCTATCACAAATTTTTGGCATTCATTATGATCAGACTACAGAGTATCAGTTCGACATTGATGGGTGGGACCAAGCCCGATCGAACACCCAGATTCGTGACAGATTCACATGTAAGGTATGATTTAACAAATCAAGGATTCATTCAGTTAGATTTCATGTTATAGGTGATTTTTTTGATTATCATCATCCAATTTATCAATGTCAAAAGAACTTGATACGCATGAGGTGTGTGGAGCATGTAGGAAGCAAAAAACCAACGAGGTTCTGATTTCTGGTCACCAGATGACCGAATATGGAGAAAAATTACAAGATCCACCATTTGTAGATGAAATGAAGTCAGATTATAAGTGGAAAGGCTAGATCTGGATGCGCAGGTGCATATCTAAATTTCTGGAAAAAAACGTGACTATACAAGGTGTTTTCCACATAACACACAGTGTGTAGGTCTCTAGCTATGGCGGTTAGGGTCTCAAATAATTATAATTATCAAAAACCATATGGGAGTTCCACATGAAAAGTAAAATAGTGCCTGTAAAAAAATTTGTACTCTGGGAGTACACACACATGAACATGGATAGACACATTCTATGTGATGGAGTACACGAACACAACCACAAACATGGGTGGAACACAATGTTGATAGACAAGCTCTATACTGATGTACATGGACCCAGGATGGTAACTTATACATAACCAAGGTGTATGGGATTGACCCTGAGTGGCTTGGACATGTCGTTTATACCCCATACACACCATGTATACATATATGGAATGTGATTCAAGTACCATCAGGGAAATTTTCATGTTATGTAGTGGGAGTACATGTTATGTGGGTCCCCTCACACTTCATATACCACTTGGTTCAATTTAAGGAAACATACAACTCTCTTATCACTATCATTTATACTCAGTTTTTAGCCCATGAGTATCCAATTTTGAGTGTTTTTCACCTATAATCTGATGCATCCCTCTATTGTGGATTTCTAGATATGATTTGATATTTTATGGCCATGATGCTTATTTAGGCAGCACCTGACAATGGTAGTGATATGGAAGAGGATCACTAGTGGCCTATAAAGTGGACCCCCCCCCCCCCACCAGCTTCTTAACAAGCACCCTATCTATTGAGTGGAACCCCTATCGGTTATGGCATGTGTCCTTGAGAAACTATATTTCAACCCCCTATTGGTCCAGACCGCAGGTCCCCAACCTATAGAGTATTACACCCCATCAGCAAGGATTTGGGTCCTTTGTCTACGAAGTCGAGCAACATATAAAATAGGGTGTGGGTCATCGTGACACCAGAGTGGAACCCCCAATCATATTTGGCACAATTCATCTATCTATTGAGTGGAACCAGTTATCAAATTATGAGTGGGTCCTTATGACACTAGAGTGGAACCCCTATCATAATAGGGTGTGGGACATCTACTAATGGAGATGGACCCCAATGACACATTAGGTCTTGAGTCCTCAATAGATACATATTGAGTGACACACCCTTGATTCACTAGGGAGTGGGTCCTATAAATCGATAATGTTTTCCTTCAACTATTTGAAAGGGTGGGTAGTTGTGTCTTTGATTGTATTTTTACATTTGGGATGACACATGAGATGTTGGGTATCATTGATGGAAGTTAGAAAAGTAGGTTCATTCGTTCATTCAAACTATGTGAGGGAGATCTTATTTTCCCTTATTTCAGTTTCATTTGCTTGATCATATAAGCTTCTATATGTATCAACTTTATTGTATTTGTTTACTCTCATTCGTTGGATTGATTTATAGATTATCTTTCCCTATTGTGTATCTTACTAATTCCCCTTCATCTATCAGGGTGTCCTATTTTGTATGCATATACTCACCTTTTCATGGGATTTTCCCAAATGTGTAGTGTATTATAATGAAGACGTACGGGTCTGTGGTGACAACAAATGAGCTTAGGGATAAATGGTGCATTGGACCTCATATGGTGGTTGGAGTATTTAGATCAGGAGTTGGTCTCTCTCGAGACATTTTATTTTTTATTTTTCTTAGTTTGAGACATCTATATGGTTGGGTGTGTATTTCTCCACTTTAATTTTTCATTTTAACTATCATTCATTTGCACACCTTGGAGGTTTAGAATATTGTGTTTAAATTCTAGTTGTTTAGTTCTTTTATTATTATTCATTTTCACTTCCATATTGATATGGGTTTGTGTCTGCATACTTGTAAATTAGTCTAAGGCCACCCATTTTAGATATGCCTTCTGACGCTTGTTGCAAGCCGCAAACCTATAGAGACAGGTTTGGTATAGTTGCAGCTCAAACAATCAATATGGTCAGGTTTTGAAAGATTGGTATCAATGATATTCATTCCATGGTATTTTTTTGGAATAGTCCTCATAGGAGGATTTGGATGAGATTTTGGTCAACAAAGTCAAATGTTTCTTATGTGAGACTCTAACGTTGAGTAACCTAGTGATGATATGGGCGACCAACATATTGATTTACTAGGACCTTGACTACCTGCTTGTCAACATTTCATACCGTGACATTGGTTGTAGGGAACATTTTTTGTAGGGATTAATCGTACATGTATCATATAAGATTGAGTCATTGACTATTCTTATTGATTCATCTTACCATTGTACATATATACTTGTGTGTGAGAGAAAGATATTCTTCTTCCTAGTAGATAGGTAGGATAACCCCACCTATTGAGAAAAATATCATTCCAAAAGGGATAGCTAGGGATGCTCGTAGGCTTGGCACACTCCATCACTTCTCGAAGAAGAGGCCATTAAGATTCCATGGTGACTCAGATCCCCATGTATCGGCGAATTTGCTACAATTGGTCATCCATACCATCAACCTTGCTTAGACACCTATGAATAAGGTAGTTGCACTGATACCTAGCCTTTTACATCTATAATATGGTCCCTGGTGGAGTATTGTTACCTAGATGCACAATGAGTCAACACTCTGAAGGCATGAATTCTAGAGGTTGTTTGGTGAGAAGTACTAACCCTACATCTTACACTCAGTTCGGATTCAGGATCTTTTGAAGCTGTAGTAGGGAGGTATGACAGTGGTTGTGTATACTGCGATGATTACAGAACTTATACAGTACTCCCCTCATGCTTGTTTTTCATAAAAACCATGGATCTTTTCAATTTTATCTAGTCATATACATTCAACCCTTCATCTCCCTCATCTTTTCTCCCATTACATCACCCCTATACTATAGGTTCTTTCTAATAACCGGTTCTATTTTATTCGAACCTCATCATCATTTGTCCAATCGGGCATGGTTACTCTGGGAAGACACCAATTCTATATTAGGTTGACTAGTTCTTCCTATTTTTTCATCTTTTGGTGGCCAAAAAACTCGAATCTATAGTTGAATAGAAGAAACAATTATATATTTCATCATTGGTTTTCAAGAATACTTTTTTCCTTCCTAAAGAATTAATGAAATATAACTGTAGTGATCAAAGATCTATAATTCATCTATTTGATGTCATCTTATCCCCACATGGTCATATCTAATTTAGTAGAGTCTTCCTAATTTTAATACAGGAAAAAATCCTTCACGACAATTCACCATGTCTGGCTCCCCTTCCCATTACTCAACATCCAAACACTACTATTGTTGTAGTCCAATTATAATCTCTTTTACACTAAACCATTTTCAACTTCCCTAAACCCTTAATCCCATCCAAAACACCTGATTCATCCATGACATTTGGCTCTCATCCACTTTTTTTTAATTAAAACCTTTAAGCCTCATTATTTTCTCTATTCATTTGCATTCAACCCTCAATCATGTTTGGCTTCTCTCCTTCCAATTTTATGACTAAACACTAAATTACTTTTACAACCTCATTCCATTATATTAAACACTAGTCATCATTCATCCTCTAATACAATTTTACATTTGGTAGACACCTCTTTTAAATCATAAAGATTAATTCTTCCTATTATTTTCATTTTTTGGTGATCAAAACACCTGAATCAGCAGTTAATTCCACTTTAAATATCATTTCTTTCTCACCATAAAATGCTTTATTTGTTTCATTATTATTCTTTGATGTCTAAAACCATAACATTGGTTAGTTTCCACATTACCTATCACATTCATCAATGTTTTAACACTTCATCTCTTAAATCCCTATGATTTATGTCATACTTATACATTGTAGATAATATAATCTCTATAAGCTACTTTTCCACTTAGTCATCAGTTTTTTCAATCCTAATGATTATGAATATATATATTTTTAGTTTTTATTTTTATGGTTTTTATTATTCTTATTTTTGATGAAATTTAAATTTTATTGACAATCAATGATGCACATATGAATTTTAATGTACTTTCATCTTCTATACATGTATACTGCACTTTCAATTTATTGGAGAATTAGTTTATCCAAAAATATATGTCTTGTAATTTTCAACCATAATGTCTATGTATTCAATAGGTATTTCATTTATAATTGTCACAAACTATTAATATATTTATATACACTATTAATATTTACCTTCTATTATCTTGTTTGGGTATATTTTATATGTTTGTCACAACTATTTTCCAATAAAATTGACGACTACAAGGAAGCAAGGTTACAACGGAAGATAACTATGTTTATTATTCTGGATATGCTTCATAGATTATTAACTATTATATTCTGAATAAAATTCATAACTTTTTTCACCTTATTCAAGATAATCTTCATATAGCTTATTGATTAAACTGAATTCATACAATTTATTACTCTATATAAATTTAATTCATACACAAAATCCATACTGTACACATTGCATAAATTTTACAATGCTTATATTTTTTATTACCTATTACAATTCACATTATTCATATAGATTATTCTACTAATTCTACATACTCTTCTTGAAAATTATGGTTGTATATCAATTTTAATATTATATTAAATATTGTAGGAAGTTTTTGAATCAATAATAATTTTATTTATTTATTTGAATACATACAGTTTTCCATATATTTCATTATTGGTTCTTGAAAACATTCATAACAAAATGTATCCACTGAATTCATGTAGTTTAAATAATATATATATTTTATTGACTAAACCAGTTGCATATAGTTTATTAACATTTTTAATTATTCATAAGATTTATTAACGTTTTGAATTCTAATCTAATAAATATATAGTTTCTATTTTATTGAAAACATATAAATTAATTATCTATTTACAAATGTGTTTTAATATTAACAGTTCACACCATATAAAACATAATGCATATTTGGAATTGTCCTATCTATCTAGAACATATTTACATCTCAAAAACTCTGATCTCCAAGAGCATGCAATATTGGATATTGATCATATACTGCACATCAATGGAAGATTGTTGAAAAATTATCCCCCATTCCTATTCTATATACATCAATTACATTCACTAGAAACCAATTTTTGTTGAACAAAATCATAATGAGGATCACCTTGACAGCATACCAAATTAAATTTATATCCAAAGCTTCACTGGTTGTGAACCCCCAAAATTGTCATTGAATTATTTGATCTTTTACCAATATTTTGGAATTTTAAATCTTGTTTTCCCAAACCTTTGGGCTTGTTAAATGAAATACACATTTAGAATAGAAGTATTTAGTTCATTTATATATTCTTGGTATACTCAAGTCTAAAAAACCATTCTTTTTTTTAATGAAAACTAATCTTATATCATTGTAAAAAATAATGATTTCACATTTCTTATACACCCATGCTACACAGCCAGTCAATTAATTATTCAAATCACACATGGTACCTAAAAAATAAGTAATCACATTACACTTGGACCCTAGTTGTAACCCTTTTTAAATAATGAGTTCCAAAGAAATAGAAAAGGACCATTTAAATTTAGCATACCGACTATGGGTGTTGTTATGTGTAGAAATCCAATAGGAGTACTATTAAATTGAAACACATTCTCTTAATTATAAAATATCATGAAAATTTTGTTGTCAATTATTTTCAATTTAGAATTTGAACATGAATTAATGTACTAATTCTACACAAAAATTTACTATGTTTATTGGAATTCTATTATTTCGATTTAGAATGAAAACTACAAATATGGGAAAAAATTTTGAAGAACAATATTTTGATGAGAAAAAATGACCTCATTTTTCAACAAATAGCAAGGAAAATTCCTAGGGCATATATGGTTTCTATGATTTATGTTAAAAATAATTAAATTCCCAAATGAAACCAGAACTGGTACAACATAATTTTAAATCCTAAATGCTACCAGCTCATTACTGGTAGTGAAAAATCAATGATCGTAGAAAACATTGAGCTGTTAATTTCAACCAATGCTATAAAAAACATACATAACCATATCATTGAGCATGATATTCTGAAAACTACCCAAGAAAAAAATGGAAGGTTGGAGAATTCACATTCATGATAAAGACATCTATAAATATTATGTACTCAGCAGCAGTACTAGCCTTGAAGGTATGGTGAAATAAGAAATCTATAGTAATTGGATATTTCCCCCTTTACTATACATGTTTATCGAAATATTTACTTGAAATATGGATTTTCTTTCCTATATAATTCTTCATTTAGAAAAAATAACACACATTAAATTTTCCCATTTTCTATGTGAAGGACAAATAAACTAGCTACATCATTGGTTCTAATAACATTATTCAGATGTCCTAGAATTTTAAGGGTACTGGTAGAAAAATTAAAATCAGAAAAATAAACAAGAAGAATGTGCTTATTGTTTTATGAGATTAGGATGTTTCAATATGTCCCAATAGAAACTCCCTAAAATGGGTAAGTGTCTAATGAATATTTATCATCAAGTGGTGACAATAACGAATTGTTCCATTCTTTAGTATCAAATTCATAAACCTAATAGCATTCAGATTTATATATAATAATGAAATTCTAGAATGAATTGAAACTGTTAAATAAAAGAGCACTTTCATAATCATAATAGGTTGTCAAGTAGAGATTCCCATGTGTCCCTGAATAGTTCATAAACCCTGAATGTCGTTGAAGGAACTACACCATTAAAAAACATAGATCTCTTACCAAATACATAGACATTACCTAGAATCGGAGGGACTCATGCATTTGGATTTCTTGATTTTGCAGAAGATAATCATATAGGATTGAACAAAGAGATATTGTTAGTGTTTCTTATACATAGTGGAGTTAAATGAAGTAGTGTTATATGATTCCACTTATTCTCCCTTGACCAGATAAAACTCTGAACCCATGATAAATGTATCCATTCTTTTTGGAAGCTTATCCTCTTCCAAATCAATCACGTTCAGAAGAGGATGAATATTTTTAGTGTTCTCCAACACTGTTAAGTTGAGTCTTATCTGAAATAGTATTTCTATTTCATATATGCAGAGATATCTAGGACTCATTTTTATAGCCTAACATAAGACAAAAGGTTAGAGAGAGAGTAAAAAATGATTTTTAAGTAGTGATTAAATAAATAGATCGGGTCAGAGAATTTAGAGAAAAATTGTTGTTAAGCGTTAAGACTACAGAAATGTTTGTTACGATGTAACTAAAAACCCAAAAATAATCTATAGACAAACAAATATGTCCAAATAAAAAACAATTTCAATAATAATGCCTAAATATTGAGAGCAACACAAATATTTTTATGAAATCACAGATACCAGAACACAAAAATATGACAAACAAAAAAAGCTAACAACGCGTCTCTAGAATGGAGATGAGACGAAAATGATGCACTAAGATGATATAGGGTAGAAATCGGAGATGGATGATGTAAGGATGGAAGGACCTATGAAGAGAGAGACCAAAAGAGATGTTAGTTCTTGAGAGGGAAGGAGGGAGATCCCACCAATGAAAGGAGATGGAAGTGAGGAAGGAGGTGTGTGGAAGGAGGCGGGAGGTGGGAGGAGAGGGGGAGGGTGTAGGCATGTCGGGCTTCACTTTGGGTCATTCACAATTGTAGAGTCATCCCTCGTTTGGCAGCACAGAATTGGGAGGTAACAGAATTATTCTGGTGAGCCGAGTAGGATGTAGATAAATATGACGGGGTTGAAAAGGGGAGAAACCAATTTCTTCCCCACTTCAGATTTCCACTGACTTCGAATCGTCCAAAAATTGGGATGATTTGACCGAAATGTTCTTCTTGCAAGATCTATTTTTTATATATACTATATTATACATTTTTTCTATATATAGAATCCGGATCATACCTTTTTCTTCCATCCTCCATTCCCCTTCAAGCTACAGTACTATGCTGATATTATTTCATTTTGTGACATCGTTCCACTTCATAATTCTCATAATAATTTATAATGAATGGTAACAATCATATATAAATAATTCATAATTAATAATAACTAATAGATATAAATAATTTATGACATTCTCTTTAAAAATAATAAAATCAATAAGAAATAAATAATTTATAAATAATAATAATAACAATATGATATAAATAAATTATCAATAATAATTACAATTAGATATAAATAATAACAATTAGATATAAATAATTTTTATAATTTTTATATAAATAATAATAACAATCGGATATAAGTAATAAGTTCAACATGATTTATAAATATTAATAATAATAATCAGATATAAATAATTCTAAAAATTTGTATATAAATAAATTTGATTAAAAACAATTATGTGCATATAAATAATCATAAATGATTTATAAATACTTTTGATTATAGATAATTTCTATTATAAATAACATTTATTATCTAGAATTATTAATTATTTTGAATTAATATTTTTGATTATATTGAATTAAAAAATTTTAATTAGTTAATAATATAAATAATTTATAAATAATTTTGATTATATTTATTTTTAAAAAAAATAAAATTTGAAGTAATATATATTCATAGTTTAATGTTCACCTAATTTTTGTGATATGAAAGATAATGATGGATTGAAAACAAAATTTTTATTTTTTGATTTTCTATAAAAAAGGTAATAAAAATAAATAAAAAATTAAAAAAAAGATACCTGTGTCGTTTGACAAAAATTGTTGATGTTGGGAAGCCATGGTTGTAGGAGTGGTATCTATGGAGATCTAATCTATGATTTTTTGGGAATATATTTTCATTAATCATGTGTGTATGTGTTAATTTATAACAAATGTTATTTTTTTCATTGGTAACAAAACAATTTCTTTACTTTTCTTTTAAAAACTATCACCAAACAAGATAAAGAGAAATGATAATCATTTATTTAATTTTACTAAGTTATTGATCCAAACACAACGAGAGAAATCACAGTCATTTATTTTCCTTTCTTTTCTTTTATAGACAATCCCACAATTTATTTTCTTTTACTAAAATCTCACCAAACATAGTGTTCGGGATGGATGGGGAACAATGGAAGAATAGGGTTTGGGGATGGCCATCGAGGGCTATTTGAGGCGTGGGTGATAATTTTTTTGTGGGTATCTTTAACACAATATTATATTCTTGTTTTAATTGCATATT
Organism: Viscum album; assembly: GCA_963277665.1. Taxonomy (NCBI): domain Eukaryota; kingdom Viridiplantae; phylum Streptophyta; class Magnoliopsida; order Santalales; family Viscaceae; genus Viscum; species Viscum album. The sequence goes on along the minus strand of OY728141.1, from coordinate 822,984,194 downwards.
AAATTATTAGCCTCAAATAATACATGCAGACTTACTTTGACTATTTGTATTGGGATTTTAGAAGAAAATTTAAAAGAGGGAAATATAAAGATTTAATTTGATGTTTGACATATTTTGAGTTTTTAAGTTGAGGAGTTTTTCCATTTTAGGTGGTAGAGGATGCATGTTATATGAATGAAACTGAAATGGAAAATTGGTCCATTATTATTGAGATGTCATTTTCATAAATATACTTATGATTTGTTTAATGGAGGGGATTATGGTGTTTTTTGCTAGTAAAAGACCAATTTTAAGTGGAGTGCTTTGGTGAGCATGTGTTGTATTCTACAATACATCATTATTATTTGGGGAAGATTTTTTAGAACAATACTCTATCTATTTATGAATATTTTGATGTTAAAAAATATACTTATTGACTATTCTAATGATTTTACTTTTAGTATATTTTAGGAAATTTATATTCTTTATTTATATATTTTGGAATAATATAAATGTGTTTAATCTGCATGGAATATTTGACAAATTATTCGAAAATAATTTTAGAGCACTAGCATATTCTGGAAACACTGTTCGTGCTCTAGGTGTTTGGAAGTCACTGTAGCATGTTCGGGAAACACTGTTCATACCCTATGGTGGGGAGCATAGCGTAAGGATGGAATCTGACGTTTACATGATATCATAAAATTATGGTTAAGCAACCATACTTTATGGAAAAATGTATGAAAGAATAACCCTATGTTTGGAAGGAACCATATGTTCGTAGTATCAGAAAAGTATGGAAGAAGAACCATAAGTTAGTATCTAACATTATGTTTGTTTCTCAAAAGTATGGCTCATCAACCTTACTTTTTAAAACAACCTTACATTTTATCAAAATGTATTTATCATGTATCTAATGATTTTCTAAAAAAAGAATGAATAATAAAATATAAGTTTGAAAGTTGAAGAGAAAACTACAGTTGATCAACCTTATGTTTGAGAGAAACATTACGTTTGAAGAATTGATCATCAACTATACTTTCTTGATCATCCTTATGTTATCAATCCTACATTCAGAGAATGTATGCTATGTAGTTTAGCCCTATGTTTGATGTCAGAGATTTAAATTACGACTTTTGTGAGCAAAGGTCTTTATTCAAATTATTAGGAAAATTTTAAGCCAGATGAAAAGACTTAATTTAAATTGTGTGTTTTTTTGATTCAATTCCATTTATTTTTTATTAAAATTATCAATTTAAGACATTCATTTCATGCCAAATATTCAGGGGTGTTACGACTGATCTATTATTCAAACATTTAAATATCGTGATTCTAAAGGTGACCATTGTGGATCTAAATTTAAATAGAAAACACGTGTCTTTATTCTATATATATGTTTATTATTTTTTATTATCAAGAGTGAGGCGAATCATAGAAAAGAAAAAAAACATGACAAGTTCCTGAATTTTTCACTGCTACAGTTTGCAGATACATTTTAGATTTACAGATCTGCTGTTACAAGGAATCACAAACACTATTTTTCTAGAGAATAAGAAGAAACATGTTGAATATTCATTTTTCTTACATCAATTATCTATTATGAATCTTTTTTTTTTTGAAGATTCTAAATTCATTTCAAGATCTATTGATACCAGATCATCTCAGAACTACTTCTACCTAAAGATATTTTTTTTCTGAAGATGATGATCCATCGACTGATAGTTGTGTGTTGTTGTAACTGTGAATAACAATTGGAAAGTATTTCAAGACAAATACTCTTATTATTTTCAGTAACTGGAATATAGAACTAATTTGTTTATTCAGTTTTTTGTATGAACCGAAAGGCTCTGTTTTTATCCTTGACTTGTAAAGGTGTCACCTGCATGCACTCAATTGTGGATGGTCTGTTGATAAGAGAACAAGATAGTGAATATCACCATACTCGTGGGGTAGAGGGTTAGTGGAGTTTACTAGGGGCCTTCCATTCCCCAAAACACTATACATCCTATAATTCTTTAACTGTTTATTTTCCACTACATAAACAACCTGATGAAAGTAAAAGGACATGCTCGATCATCATCACGATTCGTGATGAATTTGTAAAAGACAAAATTTACCCCCCCCCCTCTTATGCATATTTGGTATAACCTGATCCAACATGTTTTCTATTACATTAAATTAGTGGGTATTGTGTCTTGTTGATGGAATCTAGAGGGAGCTTTCTGGAAACAACAAATAGATTTTTTTTATGTTGTGTGTGATATATTATCATAATTAGTTCTGAAGAAAGGGTAGACACTACAATGGATTTCGTAATATTCAGTGCTATTATACTAACTTGGAACTAAAAAAAACCATAAATACATGATTTATAACAAGGTTTTCGCCTTATTAGATTTTAAATATAATTTTAATTTGGTTTCTTAGAGAAATAGGTTAAAACAACATAATAGAGTGGGCACTTTCACACGGTACACATTTATCCCCCAAAACACATATCTATGTTTACACCACTAATTCATTAAAGAATCTTGATTCAATTAAATTTAGTAACAATTGTAGGAATATTGACCATGATATCATTTCTAACCATCCTAAAATCCTATTATAAACATTCTAAATTTTGGTATAAGAAAAACAAAGCATAGTGAGGGGTATGAAAAAAAATGAAATTCCATTAGTCTTGTGAGGAACATGAAAAAAAATGAATTTGTTTGTCTTTTTCATAATAAAACTCTAACCACATAAATAATACATTTATACAAGTGAAAATCAATAATGGATCAAGGAAAACCATTGAAACCCATTTTCAAGCATAAGAGAGACCATAAAGACATCCAGAAGCCCGTGGGAACTAATGAAAACATTAATTTCAAAAACTAGAATTTCACCTTTAAAATTTTCTAACCTCGTGAAATAAAAACATTTCCATAAAAATATTTTTTGAAAGAATGGTATAGGTAACCTAGAGCATTATATCCAAAACTCATGTTCACTCATTATTAACCCACGGCAAGGATCAATTCCAACACACCAATACCAACAGTTTTTATATGTCATTTTTTAGCATGTCTGAGAATAAGCCATACCAATGGTTTTAAAAACCATTGTATAGTGGGTCATATAATAACGATTTCTAAAAAATAGTTACCATAGTGTGATTATTAAACCCCAAATCCATTTAGAGAATGAGATCATCTTCCTCTTTACCTTCTACATGATCGACTCTCATGCTTCTATGAAATACACTTAGAATTGGTCTGATTAATCCCTTTTACAATTATTCTAAAGTTAAATCATGATGGTTTGTTTATTTTCACATCTTCTCATATATTATCCATGTGTTTCTATATTTCATTCCATAAAATTTCAATGGGAAAAAATTTATTTTTCATTCCATGTGATTAGCTACGAATGATCAAAATTATTTAAAATGTTATTTTTTCTATGGGATTCTTATAAAAGTGATGTGATTTTATTTGAAATGTATGAGTTATATATTATTTTTTTTAAAAGTTTGCGTGTATTTTTTTATAATGTAATGTTCTTTTTCTTAGTTTGAAAAAACTTCTTTTTCTAATAATCTATTCATGCACTGTAGTTGTTTGTTAATAAAATCGTGTTTTGATGTTTTTTCACTATTGATATTTAAAACATTAAATCGATAAATATTTCATGATACGTTTCATAATTTAAGTTATTTTATGTTTATAAAAAATTATTTTTATACATTATAAGTCTTAATTTTTAAAATTTATTCCCATAATGTATTAATTAAGAATACAATTAGTTGGAATAAAATTTCAATTAATTTTTAACATAATTTGATTGAAACCACATTTTATAACTGAATTGGACATTTTTTGTTTGGGATTATATATAGTTATTACATGTTTGTATAATTATTTTCAATATTAGTGTTTTATATATTTTTCATTGCATCATCTCATGAGATAGTGTTATGAAATTTAGCATATAGGTGATAAATATAAAGATTGAATTATTTCCAAATAGCTTTTTCACTTATCAAAATGCAGTTCCCATGATAATCTCAATTTTTTTTATAATTAAGTATTATATATGTTAAATTTTTTATTTTTTCACAAAAATCGATATTGATTTAAAATGGATTTACGTCAAAAAAATTAATGGTTTTAAAAGTTATTTAAATAAAGTGAAAATTTCCGGTTACCTTAAATATATTTTCAATTTAACATTAATCTAATTTAATTTATTTTATGACAAGACATATGACATTGTAATATATATTACTTATAGTGGTTAGAATTTAGATGTGCGATATTGATTAAATATCAATTTATTTTAAAATACGGTTGGATTGTTTTTAAAAATATTCTTTTTAAAAAACATGAAATAGAGTCCTTATACAATACCCATGTCATAATTGTATTGTAATAAAGTCTTATACCATATAAAATAAATTTGTTTTTCAAGTGAACTATTATGTCTAGTATCACAATGCGGAGAAAAGATATTTTCAAAAAAAAAATCTCTGAATGTGAGGACTAGGTTTGAGAATTTCATATATGACTAGTTTCTATGTATTAATAATCCTGAGAATGAAATTATGTTAATGAAAGAAGATAACGTTATGATTACACATGATTCAAGTACTGAAAAGATTATTTTGAGTGTAAAACACTAAGATTTTAAAAGAGGGAACTATGTTCAATAGTGTAGGTGATATGTAACACCAAACGAAAACAAACCATCATTATTTAAATATGATTATTATGACCTATATATTAAATTTTCATAAATAAATAGGATTGGATACATCATGAAATATATAAAAATTTATATCTCAATATAAATGTGTTGAGAAATGATAGTAACTAATCACTGAATTTTTGGAAAGTTCGTCTTATTCTTTAAAATACCGTTTCTTCAAGAAAAATCATTTCATTTTGTTAAGAAATAATAAAAATATTTCTTAAAACATTTGGAAAATGTATTTGATAAAATGAAATAAATTTTGGAAATAAAAATGTAGGTTTGATCATTGATTTGGTATCACAAATCCATGATCCACAAAAAAATTATTATAAATTTAATGCAAACATACACACATAGAATGACCCCTAGACCCAAATCCATGAAGACCAAAAATCCAACAAGATATGTCCCAAAGACCCAAAAAAGTAATTACATATGACCATGATGTCAATTAAATGATGTTAACCACAAAGACAACATTCACCTGACCGAATTAATGTAGTTAACCGTCAAAACACCACACGATGACATCATCACAAACATGTTGATCACCTGAGGATGTCGATATGCCATTTAGTGTTATCACTCTTGAGATCATGGTTGTCCTTGATTTCCATCATTAGATATTCTAGTATACACTTCATCAGTGGTAATTAATCACCATCGGTGTCTCATACCACTGACAGCTCTTGGTTCCTAAGAGCATCGCACCATCGACATCCATTGATGCCAATAATCATCTTGCAGCTGCCAAAAAAATACAAAACATTTTGAAGATCCACGATTCCAATTAAAAAATCCTAATGGCCCAAAATATACCCATTCTAGATAATTAATTTTCCGTTGTCACCAACTATTCCCTTCATGAATTTGTGGCATTTCGCTGTCATCGTAGAATCCTTGACAACTGCCACAAATCCCGCAAAAGATGAAATGGATATAACTATCCAAAAACATGCATCCTAAGGTCACCATGTGCATCCCAAAGTCACCACCTCTCATATAGAGTCCATCAATGAATCCTTTTACCTCACTAATAGTATATCATGGCCACAATTCTTCATAAACAACCTTCACCACTGTCGCCTCTAGGCTGGAGTTGCTGCTGACACCAGAGCAGAATGCATTATCCACGAACTACCATCTACCCCCCACTATCCCGTCATCAATTCAACCAAGATCACACACCAAAACATCATATCCTCCCAGATCCCAAAACACATCACTGATATATCCCCACACAGAGGTCATCACACTATATGTCGGTCTCAAGCGCTGTCGTGGAGTCCCGCAGACAAACCAACAACACTCAAAAAAATCACTATCACTATCTAGAACCATCCACGAGTACCCCACAATCAACATGCATTATATATGTGACTGTTTTAGCCTCCCTAAAAGTCTATAGGAAACCGGTACCCCTTTATCATCACGATATTTCAGCCTGTCACCAGTCTGTTTTATTGTGATGCCCTTCCAACATCTACGAACGTCACTCTCCTTTATCACCCAACCGGACCAAAGTCTGCGACCATTAACTTGTTGCTATCATTTATATTAAATATCCCAAATTACCTTACAATACTGAATATTTCTAACATTGGTTGAGATTTTGGGATTTTTTTGGAAAATACTATTTTTTTAGTGGGGCGTAGAAAATATCTTTTTTAACTATAATTTCTTATAAAAAATTATGTTATTTATAAGTCTCATTTTTATTTTAATTTGATTTCAATGTAACATAAATTTTATTTAGTTATATCTAATATAATTAATTACATTTGAATCCTATTTATATCAGATTATAGAATATGATTATTATTTGGATTGAAAACAAACATTGCTAAAAACTATTTTAAAATTCTTAATGATTCTCAATTTTAATTACTTAAAATAACTCATAACGGGGTATGATTTAATTGAAATGTAGATATTATATATATATATATATATATTAATAGAAATTCATATAATTAATATTAAAAGTTATAGAGTTATAGAAAAATAATATATTCTGTATAAAATTCATTTTTTGGGAAACAACTTTTCATCATGTGTGCATGTTTTAATTTAAATTAATTTCTTATGCTTATGTGTATTTAATTCAATAAAATTAATTCCATATCTAGAATCTTAATTATTATTAAAAGGTAATAAGTTCAACTTAATATTTGGACCATATAAATATTAACTATAAAAAATATTTATTACCGCAGTAAAAGCATAGTAGGTTTATTAATGGTAAAAAAATAATTTAAAAATGATAAAAAGATCAACCATAATAGTATTAATATTTAGTTTTTATTTTCAATAAAATAATTATTACATTTATTATTTTTCATATTTAATTTATAAATGATATGTAATGAGTTTGATAAATATTAGAATTTAACATGACAAAACAAGAATTATATTTTAAAGTAAAATGCAATTACAATAAAGACATTATTTTGATGAATATAGGAGTTTTAGAAATAAATATTATTTTAATAAAATATTATTAATAAATAATATACATTAAATATAAATAATAATATAATTATATATAATTTTTATATGGGTGAGAAAACTGTTGTGGTAAAAAACATTATTTTTTAATAAATAGAGATTTTAATTTAAAAGTGTAATTTATAATATTTAGATAATTATTTTGATAAAAATAATTATTAAATCTAGAATCAGAATTTCCAAATTATCTAGTGGTGAATTTTTCATAATTTTATGAAACAATCAAATTTTTGTGTAAAAATAAAATATTGAATTAATATATGATATGTATTATGACATAATAATGACCCAAAAGAGATGTAAAATGTTCCATAAAGTGTGTCCATACCAAAATATATATATTCCCTTAAAATTAATGTGTTTTGTGGTTATTTGATTAAATTTATAAACCCATTATGAATCCTTCAAAACCAATATTTTAATTTAAGGATTGAAAATTAGTTCTTTGTAAACATGACTCACTTTAACATCACCAAGGGTATTTTTTTTAATTTTATCAATTAATGTACTTATAAAATAATGATATCCACATTTATTTGGTAAAAACTGTGGGCATAAGCCATGGTATGTTTTTTTAATTTTACTACTTTATTTTATAGTGTCCAAGTACTATGTTTTGAAAATAATAAAGAACTCCCCTTTTTTAATACATAAACCAACTCAAACTCTAATTATTATTCCATAAAAACATTGGAGAAACAATATAATCTATAATTTATTATATGGATCCCTCCCAATTTTTCCCCAATCTTTTAAGAAGCTCCTCCCATCCTTTTGGAATCACCCTCTCTCGGCGTGGGACCTTTCTTTCTCTTTTTTCCATTCAAGAATCATGTCTGTATTTATCCTTTTGAATCTAAATTTTATATGTTTTAATCCCTTTAAAATGTCCAATTAATATCAAATTTATGTTATTATAATGAGGTATCATTTACCCCCTCACAATATAACCTTTACCTAAGGAGTTACTATGTGGAAATTTAGTAAGGGATCTTCTCATTCTTCTCTTTGTTCAAGCCCGTTATTTATGTAATGGATTTTTATTCCAATTAATACTGATGTTATATTATTTTACACATTCCAATTAATGTAATTATTATAATAAAGTGATTATATACTACTTTAACTCTCATTAATCTATCTCATGACTCATTATGTACCCCTGTTATGCTGTTGAAATTATCCTATGATTCTTCCTTGCAAAACTTGTATTCAAGCGCCCTTATTTTATTATTCCTTTTAGTTCCTAAAATTTTTATATCATATTGTGTTCTTATATATACCTATTACCACACTCATTATATCCAAGTGACGAGACACCCATTGAAGTCTCATTAATCCCTATCATAATTCATTATGTACCCCCATTAGGCTCCCAAAATTATCTTGCATTTTTTCCATGACAACCCTTGGTAATGTTAAAACCTTCACTATTTCCACCAAAGAGTATTCACCTAGAAATATATATCATTCATTGATTATTTATTTCAATTTATTTATTCCATACTATTTAATCATGCAATTATATGTAATTAATTATGATACTTTGTAGAATGGTCTACGTGGAACAATTATGTATTCACATGATATGAAAGCGATAAGTGTACCCAAAATTATATAGTGCTCCAATGTATTGGGTAATATTTTAGTCTCATGATATATCATTTATAGGATAACGAAGTAAACTTATTCCATAGTGGGAATTTTCCCCCCATGTTAAGACTTATTAGCGGTTATCCTTGACCCATGTTTTTTATGCCATGTTTAATGTCATCTCAACATTCCCATGTTGCTCTTATATTATCATCATATATAACGCATTGATGTTCCTGTTTATGATTCTCATACCTTTTATGTACCATTGAATGTTCTATTGACTAACATGTGGTAATTTTATCAAGATATGATTTTCGTACTCCCTTATTGTGTTTATAGCTCACCCCTTTCTTATGTATGTCCCTCGTTTATCCGATACAGTTATAAATGAGAATTGGAATTTTAGAAGAATGTTAATGAATTTTTTAATAACATTCTTGTATTCATGTATCATGTCGAGGTACTATGTTCATAACAAACTAAATAATATATTATTTCTAATCATATTCATTGTACTAAGTGTTATTTTAGGTAATAAATCATAAAATAAAGTTTACTAAATATATGGGTTTCTATATTGAGAGAGTAGAAAAATTGAAGGATACTATGATGTATTGAGTATATTTCTAATTTGGATTAATAAAAAAAATTGAATTTCTAATTTGACTATTTCATGGGAAAACCAAATATAGACTTATTAATGCTACCATCAATTATATTCATACCTTTTCTAAAGGACATACTTCATGATGATGAAAATATTCCCTCAAACCATTATATGGAGTGAAAGTTATTTGAAAAACACGGATTTTATATAAATAAAATTCATAAAGTATAATAATATTTCATTTTATTCTAGTAGGAAATATCAGGCCTAAATGATTATATAAAATGAGGTACGTCTCGATGGAAGCCAAATATTGACTGATGACCATTTTTTATTGAACTGTCCATTGATTCATAGGCTTTGAAATCTTTTTATGTCTGATGAAATCTCAAAAAATATGCAATGATGTTATTCTAAAATAAATAAGTCTACTCATTATTTTATCAATCCTATAGATATTGTAGCATAGAAAACATTTTATACATTAAATATATTTTTTTCACCTAAGATGTGGAATGAGATATTAGGTCTATCGTGTGATGGGTTTAATCCAATTTTTCATATTCTAACTTCACATAACACGTTAATTATTTTCATTGACATTTATAAACTTCCTCCATGTATGAGTATGATAAAACCATTCAATTTCTCAAGTATACTAATATCTCGACCTTATTATCAAAAAATGATATAGATGTAAAATTGAAACCATTAATAGTAGAGTTGAAGCATATTTTGAATATGGGTGTGTGCACATATGATGGTAATTCAAAAGATGAATTTTAGATATGTGTTACACTTATATGAACAGTAATTTATTTTCCTAATTATGATATGATTTCTGACTTGATCAAGAAGACAAAACCTAATTGTATTGATTGTATGAAAATTACATGATCTACATGTAATATATCTATTTTTATACTAGGTCAAAATTCCTCAACATTTTTTAATTTTTTGAGTTTCTTTGCCATGAAAACATTTATCATGTTCTTCAAAACAGAATTTTAGTATTTTGGTAGACCTACAGACTTATTTTTTATATGGGGTTTAAATCTCAAAATGTCACTAAGTGTTTCAAATGAGTTTTGGGTGCACCGATCCCCGAAAACTCTATTTTGGGAAATTGCAGACAATGGAGCATAATTTTATTTTACCATACGACCTCCCAGGAGTAACCGTGCAACCCATAATTTAACTAAACACAGTTTTTCAAACCATGTAGGTGGGGGATCACAACTTTGAATGACCTATGTAATTTTTAACAAAGTATAATCACATAGTCTACACATGGTTTGACAAAATGTGTTCCTTACCATGAACAATGTGGTACTTAGATTGCGATCATCACATGAATAGCGCACAATTAGATAAATCATGTTTTTCATTTAAAGGGGTGAAATGAACAAAGTGAACCTTCATTCTTTTTACCCGTTTCTACTCCATTCTCCTCTATTTCACCCACATGTACAGAGGGATTATCCCAATTCACCTCCTCCTTAGGCTTTGGCATAACATCATTGTCCAAACTCCAAATCATGTTATGTCAGTCTTGTTGAATCATATCGATAAGGACTACAATTATATTATAACCATTCCTTGTTTATATCACCCCATGGTATTCTAAATCTACAAGATCTATTTTTCTATATTTTAATGGTTCTTGTCTAAAATCCTTATTTCACTCATTACTTAATCAGTTAGAGGTTGATATTAGATGAGTGAGCACCTACAAGTATAAGGTATATTGTGTATATATTTCTCATTAATTTTACAAGTGTTTTGGGGTTATAACATAAATACATATGTTGGGATGAATGAGTGAGTACCTAAAAAATTATCCTTGTCCTTTAATTACTTTTTGATGATATGGGATGCAATTGCATATTCCCTATCTATTGACTACATATTCTACGTAGGGTAAAGTGCTTAAAAATAATTGGTCCTGATAGGTTGGTCATGGAATTATAATTATTTTAATTGTATTTATTGATTGAAATGTTCCCATGATAATATGACAATCTAGGCTCGAGGATTGAGGTGATGTTGATCACCAAGACTGGGGAAAAAAGTTAATCAAGATATGTGTGTGGCCTGAGATATTTGAGGTGATGATGATCACCAGGTTCAGGAGACTTGTTCGTTAGGACATGAGGTGATGAGGTCATCAGGATGAGGGCATGGCCCACAAGACTTGATACGTTGATGGCAATTAGAATTTAGTGACATGGTCGCAAGGGTACAAGGTTCCATATCATGTGGACTATTTATTTTTGGTGATGTTCACTGACTTTTGTTGGTCAAAATGATATTGGGGTCATGTTCACATAGATAGGACATAGTTGAGGGTGGTGTTGTCCATTATTTTTGGGTGGAGGCCATCAAAGATTTTGTTTCTTAAGTGATGGTGTTAAACATCAATGATGTTGGAGGTTTTCACTATGGAAATACACATGGATGGTGATGTATCCTCTGGTGATGGTGTTGACACTTTTGGTTGGGGGATGAAGCTCATAGTTATACACAAGGCTGATAGGTCAATATTATGGGATTATGGATATCTCTATACCTCAAGGAATCGATCGATGTGCCTATGATAACTATATATTGGAGGAATGGTATCCTCGTGCAATTGGGAATCAGCCTGAGAGTCAATGCTAGATTTCTATGTGATGGTCTGAGGGACCTAGATCTTGTTTTATTGGTCATGATATTTGGATGTAGAATACTATATTAATAGAATGAGTTGTCAGATACATGTTTATGGGTGGAACATGAGGGTTCACCAGATATGATATTCCTTAAGGGATGCTTTGGGAATTAATCCATGAGTCCTCACCATTTAAAACATAAATATGCATGCACATGTTGTATTCAATATATATATATATATATATATATATATATATATATATATATTTGGGAATATATTCCATGATATACAAGCATTGGTCGAAGTAGGTAAAAGAATCCTTTTATCTATTGGGAATAGGAGAGCTGGGTAAATTAATAATGAACGGTTGGGAATTTCAATTTTATTGTATTTTTTATACAAATGAATAATTATGGATGCAAGTAAGACACATTTTGGAGGAGGTTTACTGATTTTATACTCACACCATACATGGTCTCCTCCGAATGCATTTAGATTTTATTCTTTTGATATTTGGTAAGGATTTATGCTCATTATATTAACCATAGTAATATAAGATGTACCATGGGTATGGGACATATGGTAGTGGTTGAGGTGGTTCCCCAACATTTAGATGACCCTTTTTGAGTTATATATATATATATATACTAATACAGTTGGCCTTGGGATACATTTCTTATTTTTTATTTATGGCCTTATATGAATTTTTTACTATCTAAAATGGGAATTCAGAATTTTTTATCATGATTACTGTTGATGTTGGTTATGATTTCACTGAGATCTATTTGTTTCTACTATTGAGTCATGATCTTCTTTATCTATGCTATATTTATATATGGACCATTATTTTTTCACCAATTGAGGGTATAGTCTCCCCACAATCACCTAATCAGACCCTCGCTACTAGTCTACAGCCTTTGACATACGTGGAGGTACACCAAAGGCCCAGTGGCTAACCATCCCAGAGCACTATTTGGGTGGGTAACTAGGTCAAGATGCTAAAAATGGTGTCGAATGATTTTTAATTTTATTTTTGGTATTAATATTTAGGTTATGGGAGAAAATAGAATAATGTGTAGTGATAACTAGGTGTTGTGATCATGTTTGGGTGCATACATCCTCATTCATAGGGGACATACCAATATAAAAAAGGTGGGAAAATGATTTTTTGCTATGTGATTTTACAGTTCATTTAATTTCCACCTCATGTATTTCACTTGGGTGTGATGTTTATCTATTATGTGGTTTTGACCATTGGACTTGTATGGAAAGGGTTTATTGTTAAGCATCATGGTCGGCACATAGTGTCACATGATATAGGTAGTATCCTTTAAATCATTAATTGGAACCTATAATTCACTAAGAGGGGTTGGGCTATTTTAAATGTGAACAAAGAAGCTAAATAATGTTTTCATGCTTAGCCTTTTGGTGGAATTATACTCAGCCAGTCTAGGTACGTGGTTCTCAATGATACTGATATGTGATATATGGACCATTATCTATAATGATTAGGAATGGATGATATTAGGGGGTGAGTTTTTTAAATTGTAAAAAAATAATATATATAGTTTTTTCCTACTAATCTTTTTTGAATGAATTTTACTCAACTACCGTATATTCATGTGATAAAATATGTGATGCCTGAACTTGATATGGTTAGGAAAGGGGACATGAGTCTAGATAATATGTGATATCAGATTCTGATATTGGTGGGTAAGGGGCCTTGAGGAATGATTTTATGTGACATGGGTGTGGTAGGGGACTGTATGGGAGGTAAGATGTGATTTCTATTACAGCATTCCCTATCTACAATATATGACTATAATGGCTCATTGGCCATGGTATTGGTATTTAGCATGATCCCATCTATAAGGCTTCTAGTGGATAATTAGGAGGGTTATTATATTGTTCCACATAAGCATTCATTGTATGAGGCCACCTGACGGTCAGCATGAGGCCCCTGAGGATTGGGTTGATCATGAGCCATAGGTACATGCTCTAGTGCAGGCGGGATGGTCTTAGAATACAGATAAATTTGGGCCATGGTTAGTGATAATCTCATGTAAATCATTATATAGGTCATACATGTTATCAAAATGCGATCTTAGGGATCTATGCCATCTATGCATTAATTGACTCAAGAGTTCTAGTCTCACAATCAACCTTTATTTTTGGTAGAGGGTCGACCACATTTGGTTGTTACTTAGACTAAATTGATGTAGATTATTTTTGAGTAGCATGAGACACCCCCTGAGTTAGCATGTCAAGATGGCCACCTATATACTCATATGATTGGTAAATAATTGGCAGGATGCACTGATGTTTTTTGACAGACATGAGGGACTGACATAGATGTATTTTGAGGTTACGTTCTTCGATCACCATCTCTAGAGATGCTAAGGTTAGATATAACCTGTGATTTTATAGTCATCCATCCAAGATATACATCCTTTATGAATTATAGAGTGAATTTTATAGACTTAACCCGTTTTTTACCTTCTATGGTGGGTGATGACATCGCTAGGGTGATTCATTTAGAGTATGGTTTATGACATGCCATCAGGGTGTTGGTTAACATCTTCAGGTTGACCTCGTTCTATGATGTGCTGAATTAGCGACTGATAGCTAAGGTAAATATGATTTACTGATCTTATTAGAGCTGTGTGGTGATGTTTTTTTTAATTATTGGTGATGCATTAGGTGGTAGGAAGTGAGACCATGAGGTGTCTTAGCAGGGCAGTAAGGCCAGGGACTTGGGTAGGCCACCAAGTAGTGGTTCTTCAATGGTGTGATTCCTGTGTGTGTAGTTGGGACATGTTTATACCCAATGAGAATGAATGACAAATGAGGTTTAGTCATGGGATGAGATGGATAATTTGGAATGGTTTTGTAAGAATTGTTTTAGAATAGCTAGATTGTAGGTATTAGATCAGACTCAGGGATCTCAGGTCTGACTGTGAGTGGTACCAGGAGCTGGTAGCTTGGATTCAACAAGACATGGAGGTTTTGGAAGGGAATGAGATACCCATAAATGGGGTAAATTCATGGTAATTGGTGTAGATATATAGGGAGGTAAGTCCTCAGATTTTCTATCTTCGGGCCAAGTGTATGTTGTTGACGTGGTAGGTTCAATGTAGGCTAACAAGCCGATGACTATTAGAGATATTCCATAGGCATGGCTGAGTTTTTTTTTCATGTCCAATTTTTGTGCATGATGTGAATAGGGATTTTTTTGGACTAACAAGATGCTTTTTAGTAAGATGGAATTAGTTATGATGCATGTTATATTAATGTTTGACCTATGTAGGCACCAATATTTACTGCGATAATCATCTCAGATGCATGGATTCTATGAGGTGTGTAGGAATAACAACTATTATGGGCTTGCATATTTATATATGACATGAGTTACTTTTTCAGAATATATTTAGATATAATATATTTTGTCATCTAATGAGATATGGGTTTTGATGTTTGTTGTGTACGGAACATGTTTTTATGGGCATCTCAAGAGATTATGGACATGATGGGTGTCAAGTAAAAAATTGGAACAATTAAGATCACAATGAGTTGTAGGAATTTAGATGTATAATGGGGGTCTTTTTAGTACTAGGATTGTCTATGGGACCCTCAGAATGTTGTTTTGGGTTTTGAAATGAATAGACAGGTAATTCCTAAAGTGAGCAGCACTATAATGGGAATTAACATGCGATTGATGAATTTTGTAGACTAGAGTGATGTTATGATATTATTATGTTCATTACCATCTTTCGGTAAATATTTATAGCTTGGGTATGCACTATCATATGGTGGAGAGATTGTAACATCCTATGTTTTTGAGCTGTCAAAATTCCTCAACAATTTTGATTTTTTTGAGATTAGTGGTTACACCAACTCCTCTCTTGATATTTGAATCCTAATTATTAGAGTTTAATTAACCCAATGATTTTTTTAAACAGGGTTAATTCATGTTATGTGCATTGTGATTTTTGATGTGTTTTGGGTACATAAATCTTTCGAAACATTGTTTTGGGAAATTATAGATAGATATACATAGTTAGATTTAACGGTATGGCCTCCTTTGTATAACCATGTTGTCCAACCTTACACTCGACATAGTTTGTCAAACTACGCGGCTGGGAGTTCATGGATGTATACGAACTATATAGTTTTTAACATAGGGGAATTTCATGGTTTGTTCTTGGTCTGAAAATTGAGGAAAATAATTGTGCATTGTGTGGTACTTAAATAGAGAGCACTGGATGGTAGGCACACGGTTATCCGAACCTTGTGGCCAAAAAATGCAGATCATTTAATGGTTGAAATGATCAAAACTCTAAATCCTCCCCTTTATGTTTTCTCCTCATTTCTCTCCCATTTCACCTATTCGCGCATGTGGCTTCTCTCATTTCTCCTCCTCCTTAGGCTTTGGCCTAACTTCATCATCTAAGTCCCGAATTGATCTACATTAGTCTCATTGGAAATATAATCGTAAGGCTTCGAATCATCTTTTCTCCATTCCATGTTTATGTAAACCTATGAAATTCTAAATCCATGTGTTCCTTTTTCCTAATTTTCTTGGTGTTTTTTCTAAATGGTCGATTTCTCTCATTTTGGCTCACTTTAGAGGTCAATATCAGATGTACGAGAACCTATGAATATAAGGTTGGTAGTTCCTAGCTTTCTCCTTAATTTTTCATGTGTTTTGTGTTGCGTACCTAATTATACATCTTTATTTAACCATGTGTGACACTAAATAAACTGAATCTTTCATTAAATTAATTTTTGATAATATGGTATTTCATTGGGATTGTCCTAGGCATTGATTACATATACTAAGTTGGTTAAAGGGATTATGAGGACATGTTTAGGATAGTTCGACCATTGAATTTTAATTATTTAAATTTTAATTATTGATTGAAATGGTTTAATGGGAATGTGATGGGATATACCAGAATATTGAGATGATATTGATTACCTGGACTGAGGTGATAGTGTGGTTATGTTTAGTGTAAGGATCGATAAATTTTAGACAATGATTATCAATAGGCTGTGGTGGCATGTACTGCATGACTTGAGGAGAAGAGGTCATTGGGATGAGGGAATTTCCTGTACGACCTGATATGGTGTTGAACATCAGTATTTAGTGAAATTTTCATAGGGGCACTAGGTTTCAGATGATGTGTCTTAAGAAAGATTAGTTATTTCCACTCAATGATGATAGATGACGCACCATTGGTGTCACGTGCCAACAAATATGACTCAATTAAGGTGGTGTTGAACACTTATTGTTGATATAGGAATCCATAAATTTATCATCTTTGGTGATGGTGTTGACAATCAGTGATGTTGTAGATGATTACCCTTGAAATCCACGTGGATAGGGATGATAAGATGATGGTGTTAAGACCATTAGTTGGGGGTTGAGACTCACCATTATACTCAAGGATGATTGTATAAGATTATGGGATGATAGATATCTTTGTACCTTGGGTCTAGATAGTTGAGCCGGTTGTGATTATATATTGGAGGATGGGTATTGACGTGCCTTAGGAAACTGGGCTGAGATCTGATGGGGACTTTATAAGCGGTGTTCTAATGGAACCGAATCTTATTTGAATTCACATGTTGATTGGATTCTGAATACTGGATAGATGGAATGCGTTTCTAGAGAAATATTTATGGGTGGAACCTGAGGGTTCACCATATATGATATTCATTATAGAACACCAAGGAAATTAAGACATGGGTCATCACCACTGAAAATATATATACAAACACATGTTTTATTCCATATATATATATATATATGTTTAGTGGCACGTCTTCCTAGATATACTAGAAATCCAAAAAAGATGTAAATGATTCCTTATGGATTTTGAGCACAATTGAAATGGTTAAATTAATAACAAATGAGTGCATGTTTCCCTTTTATTACATTTCACATACACATACATAATTATGTATATAGGAAAAAAACATGTTGGTGGGGGTCGACTAAGTTCATACTGACGAGCAACACAGTACCCTCTAAAAACATGTAGATTTTATGAATTTTTAGATTATGTAAGGATTCAGGATTAGGAGCTAGACCTTAGTTATCATAGATATACCTTGGGAATGAGATGAATGGTAGTAAACTATGTAGTTTCTTAAGATCCGGTTGGACATTATTTTCATCTTTTCTATATATGTACTATTATGTTCAGCCATAAGAGGCCATTCTTATTTGTTTTGTATAACCTTATATGACTTTTTTATCATAAACACATTCTATAGAACCTTTAGACTTATGATTATTTCTAGTTCTTATTATTCATTTTCTATGTTAGGATTTTCTTCCACTTTTCTATATTTATACATGGAACATTATTATTATCCCCGCTTGAGGGTATAGTCTCCCCACATTCACCTAATCAGACCCTCAATACTAGTCAAAACCCATTAGAATATGGTGAGGTGCGCCTAAGGACTATTTTCCAACCAGACCAGAGCACTTTTTAGGTGGAAAATGAGGTTGGGATACTATAGTAGATGACTTAAATAGCATCATAGTTTCAGTTTCATGGAACATCGATGATTATTTCCAGAGGATCATCCATATAAAAATTATCAATGAATGATCGACAATACCATTGAGAAAAATAAACCAAAAAAATCATACGTCTAGAATGGATGTGCATAATGAGTTGAACGATTTAACATTTTCATCTGAGAAATTTCAGATGAAATATAAAATAATGGATGAATGTTTTCATTGAATCAAATTACAGTTAGAAGAAGAAAAGTTTGTTCTATGATTTTTCTTATTATCCAACCAGTTTATAACATACTTTATTAGAAAAAAATGAAAAATGAAATAAAATATGTGTTAAATTTTTATTTTAATTCTTTTAAATGGAAAGGGAAAGAAAAAATGATTTATGATCATGACGTGACATGTGGGATTGGGGTATTATATCATAACTTCATCCACTATATATTAGTAAAAATAAATTGAATGTTCTATTTTCTTTTAATGCGGTGAAACCTTTAGAAAAAACTCAATTTCTGGACGTATTATAGATTTTCAACATTCCTATTGGCTATTAAAGAAACATATCAAAATGAAGGTTTCGGGCACAACATAAGTATGGTTGGGACGACACCCGAATTTTATTTTTACCATGATCAATGCTTATTCCAAGATCAATATTACATTGGAAACTAGTCTCTATATAATATAATCAATGATTTAGATAATGAAGGAAGATGCTCAAAACCCTTAGAGAGGATCTTGCATGTAACGACCCAAAATTTCATTAATGGAAAATCCCTCTTGATCCAGTTAAATGTTTCTTTTTGAAAAAAAAATGTTTTTATAAGATGTCAACTTCTTTAGTTTAACGTTATCATTTTTGACCGTTACTTTTATAGCCGTTGAATAGTGATCATCTGGGTAGTTTAAATATAAGGCTTTAACGAACCAATTTTCTACTCAGACAAAGGAAGTGATGGCCTCATCCAATAGAATTGCCCCTTACGAAGCCCATTTGTCGGAGCTCGGAAAGGAGGTGGCGTCTTTGGGATTTTCCCTTGACCAAGCCCAAGCTGAGCTTCATCAGGTCAAGCTCGAACATGATCGTCTACGGGAAAAATGGAAGTTGATAGAGATTACCACTCGAGCGATGTTATCCGAGCAACCCCAAGAGTATGTCACCATTGCACACCTTACCCTTAGGTCTTATGCGGCTATTTTAAGGGGTTATGTAACAAATAAGTAGCACCATGTTCATGTACATTATTTTTTTATATAATAATGAATATAATTTCTAGTCATTTTTGATACATTGTAATTAGTTTTTAAAGTACAAACATTGGTTTTAGTTAATTAAGAATTATATTTTATTAAATTAAAGGATTTTTGAATTAAATAATATTTTAATAAAATATTATTATAAATATTAAATTAATTTTTATTAAATATAAATTATTTTATAATTTTATGAATGCAATTAAAATTTTTATTAAGGTTTGAAAGCCATTTCTGTCAAAACCCGTGAATTTTTTATAAATGTCGATTTTTATTTTAAAAGTGAAAATTCACATATTTAGAAAATTATTTAGATAAAATAAATATTATTTTTGGAATCAGGACGTCGAAATTATCCAATGGTGAATGTTTCATAATTTTCTGAGACAGTCAAATTTTTGGGTAAAAATTAAATACCATTTAAATATATAATGTGTTTTATGACATCATAATGACCCAATGGTGATGTAATAAAATACCATAATCCTTATGTTCGGCCAATATGTGTTTTATCATTAAAATAATGAGGTATTGGGTTTGTTTGACTCACTTTTCAAAGCATTAATGGAGCCCTCAAGACTTATTCAACACTTTGCCTTTTTAAATTAATTTCCATGGGAGTGTGACTCACCTCCACATAATCAACCCTAATTTTTTAATACGTTCGGACCATGCCCTTGTAAAATTTTGTTTTCCTCTTTCCTTTTCCAGAAAACATGGGAAAATACCATGGGATGGTTTGTGGTTTGGATTATTTTAATATAAGGGGTCCCAAACCTAAATAATAAAGAATTCTCTCACCTTTCCTATATAAACCCACCCAAGCTCCCACTTCCTCCTCACCCAAAG
Source organism: Viscum album (assembly GCA_963277665.1). Taxonomy (NCBI): domain Eukaryota; kingdom Viridiplantae; phylum Streptophyta; class Magnoliopsida; order Santalales; family Viscaceae; genus Viscum; species Viscum album. The sequence goes on along the minus strand of OY728141.1, from coordinate 822,963,473 downwards.
CCCTTGAAGTTCGTCCAACCTTTGCCCTACTCTCTCTAGAATCCTCTCAAGGTTCCCCAAGCTCCTAAGAAGCCTCTCACAAGCCTCTCTCTAGCCTTTGGAAGCACACTTCCAAGTAAGGGTTTTTCTTCCTTTCTCATTTTTGTCAATTTTCTTTAAGTTGTATTGCCCTTTTAATTTCATTTATGAATGTTGGGGTATGGTTTTGCACCTCTCCCATACTGCCCTATTATTGTTTGAATGATGGGAGACCCCTTTCTCTCTCATTAAATGCCTCCCATGTACACCCGTTACTATGCCGAAATTCCGAAAGGAACCTTTTTCTCCTCTTTTATATTCAAGCAACACTTTTGTATCATGAATCTAAATTCCTTTTCAATTGTTGGGACATGTATCTATATTACCTTATTACTGTCCATTACATGTAAATATGATGAGGAACCCCTTTCTCTCTCATCATCCTTTTTTATGAATTCTTATGTCACGCCGTTACGCTGCCGAAATCACACCGATTTTTTTCTAAGCCAATATCATTGTGTAGTGAATACCATGCCCATTTCTCCATCAAGGGTATTCACCTTTATGCACATTTACTTATTGATTGTAAAGTTTCATGTATGAATTCCACATTCCTTTATCGTGGAATAAATGATTATGTTTCATGAATCCATGTTTTATGATCCATGTGGCACACTTATGCATGAAATGAAATGTTTAAGAAGGGTGTGCCCTGATAGCGATCCAATGCATTGGGTAAAGTATAGTATCATGATAAGTCATGTGCAATGAGTGTTGACTCAAGCTAATTCAAGTGCAACGAGGGTTTACTCGTGCTTCAAGTGCAATGAGGGTTTACTCATGCTCCATGTGCAATGAGCATTGGCTCATGCTAATTCAATGTTAAGTGTTGTTGCCACATTTCCATGTTATGATTATCATGCTTTATCATGCCTTTATGTTCATGTATCTATCATGCTCTATTGATATGCCTATTGCCTAACATGTATTTTACTCCTCATGTTATTCATTGTGTACTCCCTTACTGGGCTTTATAGCTCACCCTTTTCTTATGCATGTCCTCAGGTTATCCCATGCAATGCTAAGTACGAAGGAATGTAGTGGTCATGTAAAGGAAGTTTTCAATAAGGATGTTGTATTTCAAGTTTATAGTTTTTATGTAATGATCCTAAGCCCCAACGACACTAAACCTCTCGATATTCTTTGTTGTATCAAGTGAAGTTTTATGTAATAAAGCATGTTTAATTTGTAATAAAAAGCAGGGTTGTCATAGTTGGTATCAAAGGATAGGTTTAGTTATTTTTGGGATTAGGAAACCCTAGTAAAGCCTTAGATACAAGACTAATCATAATAAAGACATCCCTAAGTTTTGGTAAATACTAAGTAAGTGGTTTATCAAACAAATACATCCCTGTCTGGATACGAGCAGGTAGAGGCAGCTCTGGCACAGATGTATCCCAGGGGTAAAACCCGAAAACACCGCTTTGAGCTAGACTCGAACGGGAACTGGTGCACGACAATGGGTCTTGCTGCACTCTTGGTTACGACACTCCCGGGGGACATGTTTTGATAAATTCACAATCTTAGTATGAACCCTTATTAAGGGAAAAATGCCCCTAAGGATATATGTTAGAAGGAAGATCATGAAAAGCCTGGATTGAATCCTATAGACTCATGAGTTAAAGAGATTAAAGTTTATTTATAAGTCATCAACTTTTGTCTTTGGATTACCCTTTATGTGTTACCCCTAACTTTCCTTTTATTCCAGCCAATGGCCGGTAATAGGAGAACTCGGGCTAACAACCGTTGTGAAGATCAGTGTGATGATTGTACTTATGAGATGCCCAATCCAATGGGAGCGGGAATCGCGAACTTTGTCACGCTTCTCTCTCAGCTAACTCAAGTTTTGAATAGAAACACTGGTCAAGAGGAACGTTCAACCCCCCCTATGAAAGAACAAGTCGCTATTGAAAGCTTCATGAGACAAAGGCCTCCTACTTTTAGTGGATCATCCGATCCCACGATTGCTGAACAATGGATCAACTCCATTGAAAAGATATTCTCCATCCTCCAATGCTCTGAAAAAGTGAAGGTTCTCCTGGCGGCTTATCGTATGGAGGGTGAAGCTGATCAATGGTGGACGTTGATCAAAAATACAAAGCCTAAGGAGGAGATCGAGGCTTTGGAATGGAAGGTATTCCGGAAGATGTTTTTCGATAAATATTTCCCACGCACCCTCCATCTTAATATGGAAAGGGACTTCCTTTCCCTCAAGTAGAAAGATGAGGAATCTGTGGGAGCGTACGAGGCAAACTTCACAAGGCTTGCACGATACGCTTCCGGCTTTGTCGTTACCCCCGAATGCAAGGTTGACCGCTTCTTTGGTGGGCTGAAGCCTAGCTTGCGGAAAGCATTAGCGATCCGTGACTTCGACAGCTATGAGGAAATTGTCCGATGTGCCCTCAAGGTTGAAATGGAGATCGGAGAATCACAGGGGTATCATGGGGACAAGAAGCGGAAGGTGGACTTCAATGCTGGTGGTCCGATGGATAAATCCAACGGCGCTAAGAAATTCCAGCACCCCACTTTCCAAAAGTGTGGAAAAAAGCACCCTGGAAATTGCCTTAGGGGGACAAGAAAATGCTTCAAGTGTGGAAGAGAAGGGCACATAGCTGTTAACTGTCAGCAAGAAGGACCCGCGGCTGCGACGGAGGGGAGGAATGCTCCGTTCGAACCTCAACGCTTTGTTCAATGCTTCAAATTCAAAGAACCAGGTCATTTTGCGAATCAGTGCCCTAATCCAAGGGTTATCGGAGGCAATCAACAACCTCCAAGACAGCAAGGAAGAGGTTTTGCCATCACTTCTGCCGAAGTGAACCCCGACAACGAAGTGGTGACATGTACGCTAGTTATTCATTCAAGAATAGCGAACATACTTTTTGATTCAGGTTCTACGCATTCTTTTATATCTCAAAAGTTTAGTAGAACAATCCCTGAACCACCAAAAATCATGGAAGTAAAGATGTCGGTGAGTACGACAAATGGGGAAATCATTGCATCCCATGAGTATAAGTCCTCCCCTGTTATAATCTGTGGATTGAATTTCTCGGCGAACCTCTTCATACTCCCTTTGGTTGAATTTGATGCAATTCTTGGCATGGATTGGCTTTCCTTATATAGAGCCAACATAAATTGTCGGGAGAGGGAAATCACACTCCATATGGAGAATCGACCCCCGATTCTTTACAAGTGTTAGGAGGAAGATGAATCTCCTTTAGCTCCATCATCTCAAGCATGGATATTACTGCCTTATGAGCACGCATATCTGGCTCAGATGATTGAGTCCAAGGAAGAAACCACCCTTGAAGAAATGCCTATTGTGAGGGAATTCGCTGAAGTATTTCCCGAGGAACTTCCTCGTCTTCCTCCAAGAAGAGATGTTGAGTTCTCAATTGAACTTATACCTGGGGCGCTACCAATATCCAAGACTCCATATAGAATGGCTGTGGTTGAGCTTGAAGAACTGAAGAAACAACTACAGGAGAATCCGGATAAAGGGTTTATAGGCCCAAGTGCATCACCATGGGGTGCACCAGTCCTCTTCGTCAAGAAGAAGGATGGGTCAATGCGGCTTTGCATCGATTATCGTGAACTTCAAAAAATCACGATAAAGAACAAGTATCCTCTACCAAGAATCGATGACTTGTTTGATCAGTTGCGTGGAGCACAATACTTCTCCAAGGTCGACTTGCGGTCGGGATATTATCAAGTAAGGGTAAAGAAGGAAGATATCCCCAAGACTGCTTTTCGTACAAGGTACGGGCACTATGAATTCATAGTAATGCCTTTTGGACTCACCAATGCTCCAGAAATATTCATGGACTTGATGAATAGAGTCTTTAGAGATTACCTAGATAAATTTGTGGTAGTCTTTATAGATGATATTCAAATATACTCCAAAACCAAGGAGGACCATGAGGAGCATTTAAGAACTGTACTGGAGACATTGCGCAAGGAGAAGCTCTATGCCAAGTACAGAAAGTGTGAGTTCTGGTTGAAGGAGTTCTTATTCTTGGGCCATATCATCACAAGCAATGGGATATCTGTGGACCCCTCCAAAACAGATGCAATTGAGGGATGGCTGAGGCCAACATCGGTAACTGATATCCGTAGCTTCTTGGGGTTAGCTGGATATTATCGACGATTTGTGAGAAACTTCTCACGATTGTCCAACCCTCTTACCAAGCTAACTCGAAAAGAGGGTAAAGTTTTCTTGGAGTGATGAATGCGAAGAAAGCTTCAAGGAGTTGAAAAGGAGGCTTATCACTGCACCTGTGCTCACTTTACCCACAAGTGGGGAGCTTTTTGTGGTATTCAGTGATGCTTTGAAGAAGGGCTTAGGATGTGTGCTGATGCAGAATGATAAAGTGATATCCTATGCCTCAAGACAGTTGAAAATCCATGAGCGAAACTATCCAATGCATGATCTGGAGTTGGCGGCGGTGATCTTTGCCTTGAAAATCTGGCGGCATTATCTCTATGGAGAGAAATGTGAGATATATACTGACCACAAGAGTCTTAAATATATATTCACACAGAAAGAGCTTAATATGCGCCAGAGAAGATGGATAGAGCTCATAAAGGATTATGACTGTTCAATACATTACCACCCTAGGAAGGAGAACAAGGTGGCGGATGCCCTAAGTAGAAAGGATCCAGCAATTCTATCAATGATGAGAATTGAGAAGGATCCAATATTCTTAGACTTGATGAAGATGGACGTGGGAATCATAAAGAAGGGAACATCATCAATCCTTTCACAAATGATTGGTCAACCATCTCTTTTGGAAAGGTTAAAGGATGCTCAAAAGGATGATGCGAGAATCCAAGAAAAAGTGGAAGCTATCAAAAAGGGAAAATCCTCAGAGTTTAATGTTAATGAAGAAGGAATTGTGTGGTTTGGGAAAAGACTATGTGTCCCATCATGTTCGGAGCTGAAGAAGGAACTTTTGGATGATGCACATAGTTCAAATTTCTCTATTCACCCAGGGAGAATAAAGATGTATCGAGATCTCCGAGAAAACTTTTGGTGGGATAATATGAAGAAGGAGATCGCCGAATATACATCAAAGTGCCTGGTGTGTCAGCAAGTGAAGGCAGAGAGGCAGAAGTCTAAGGGGATGATGCAACCATTGCCCATACCAGAATGGAAATGGGAGAACATCACCATGGACTTCGTCACTGGACTTCCAAGGACATCCAAAAGCAACAATGCAATCTGGGTTATTGTGGATCATCTTACAAAGACTGCACACTTCATTGCTATTTGAGAGGATTTCTCTTTGGATCAACTGACACGGATATATATCAGGGAAGTGGTACGGTTGCATGGAGTACCACTATCTATTGTGTCTGACCGAGATCCAAGATTTACCTCTAAGTGTTGGAAGAGTCTTCAACATGCTCTGAATACTGAACTGAACTTCAGTACGGCCTATCATCCTCAAACTGATGGCCAATCCGAGCGGACTATCCAAACACTCGAGGATATGTTGAGAGTGTGCTCAATGGACTTTAAAGGAGGATGGGATCAACATCTTCCTCTAGTCGAGTTCTCTTATAATAATAGTTTCCACTCGAGCATCCAAATGGCACCATATGAAGCCCTGTATGGGAAAAGGTGTAGAACACCAGCATGTTGGGATGAGGTCGGTGAACGTAAGCTGCTTGGACCAGAAATGGTCGAAGAAATGGTGGAGAAGGTGAAAACCATTCAGCAGCATATCAAGGAAGCCCAAAGTCGACAGAAGAGTTATGTAGATAATCGTCAACGAGACCTTGAGTTTAAAGTCGGAGACATGGTGTTTTTACGCATATCTCCATGGAAGAAGGTCATGAGGTTTGGAAAGAAAGGGAAGTTAAGTCCAAGGTACATCGGCCCCTTCGAGATTCTTGATCGTGTTGGGGCTGTGGCCTATCGACTAGCACTTCCACCTACTATTGCCAAGGTGCATGATGTCTTCCATGTATCCCTCTTGAGGAAGTACATACCAGACCCTTCACATGTACTCTCTTCTGAGGTGGTACAATTAGAAGACGATCTTTCTTATGAGGAGCAACCAGTGAAGATCTTGGATCGTAGTGAAAAAGTTCTACGAAATAAGACAATGCCCCTCGTCAAGGTGTTGTGGAGAAACCACATGTTTGAAAAAGCAACGTGGGAGTCGGAGGATATGATGAAGCTAAGTTACCCACATTTTTTTTAGTGTGGGAAAAGGAAAATTTCGAGGGCGAAATTTCTTAAGGGGGGAATGTTGTAACGACCCAAAATTTCATTAATGGAAAATCCCTCTTGATCCAGTTAAATGTTTCTTTATGAAAAAAAAAATGTTTTTATAATATGTCAACTTCTTTAGTTTAACGGTAAGATTTGTGACCGTTACTTTTATAGCCGTTGAATAGTGATCATCTGGTTAGTTTAAATATAAGGCTTTAAGGAACCAATTTTCTACTCAGAAAAAGGAAGCGATGGCGTCATCCAGTAGAATTGCCCCTTACGAAGCCCATTTGTCGGAGCTCGGAAAGGAGGTGGCGTCTTTGGGCTTTGCCCTTGACCAAGCCCAAGCTGAGCTTCATCAGGTCAAGCTCGAACGTGATCGTCTACGGGAAAAATGGAAGTTGATAGAGATTACCACTCGAGCGATGTTATCCGAGCAACCCCAAGAGTCTGTCACCATCACACACCTTACCCTTAGGTCTTATGCGGCTATTTTAAGGGGTTATGTAACAAATAAGTAGCACCATGTTCATGTACATTATTTTTTTATATAATAATGAATATAATTTCTAGTCATTTTTGATACATTGTAATTAGTTTTTAAAGTACAAACGGTGTTTTTAGTTAATTAAGAATTATATTTTATTAAATTCAAGGATTTTTGAATTAAATAATATTTTAATAAAATATTATTATTAATATTAAATTAATTTTTATTAAATATAAATGATCTTATAATTTTATGAATGCAATTAAAATTTTTATTAAGGTTTGAAAGCCATTGCTGTCAAAACCCGTGAATTTTTTATAAATGTCGGTTTTTATTTTAAAAGTGAAAATTCACATATTTAGAAAATTATTTAGATAAAATAAATATTATTTTTGGAATCAGGACGTCGAAATTATCCAATGGTGAATTTTTCATAATTTTCTGAGACAGTCAAATTTTTGGGTAAAAATTAAATACCATTTAAATATATAATGTGTTTTATGACATCATAATGACCCAATGGTGATGTAATAAAATACCATAATCCTTATGTTCGGCAAATATGTGTTTTATCATTAAAATAATGAGGTTTTGGGTTTGTTTGACTCACTTTTCAAAGCATTAATGGAGCCCTCAAGACTTATTCAACACCTTGCCTTTTTAAATTAATTTCCATGGGAGTGTGACTCACCTCCACATAAGAAACCCTAATTTTTTAATAAGTTCGGACCTTGGCCTTGTAAAATATTTTTTTCCTCTTTCCTTTTCCAGAAACCATGGGCAAATACCATGGGATGGTTTGTGGTTTGGATTATTTTAATATAAGGGGTCCCAAACCTAAATAATAAAGAATTCTATCACCTTTCCTATATAAACCCACCCAAGCTCCCACTTCCTCCTCACCCAAAGCCCTTAAAGGTCGTCCAACCTCTGCCCTACTCTCTCTATAATCCTCTCAAGGTGCCCCAAGCTCCCAAGAAGCCTCTCAAAAGCCTCTCTCTAGCCTTTGGAAGCACACTTCCAAGTAAGGGTTTTTCTTCCTTTCTCATTTTTGTCAATTTTCATTAAGTTGTATTGCCCTTTTAATTTCATTTATGAATGTTGGGGTATGGTTTCGCACCTCTCCCATACTTCCCTCTTATTGTTTGAATGATGGGAGACCCCTTTCTCTCTCATTAAATGTCTCCCATGTACACCCGTTACTATGCCGAAATTCCGAAAGGAACCTTTTTCTCCTCTTTTATATTCAAGCAATACTTTTGTATCATGAATCTAAATTCCTTTTCAATTGTTGGGACATGTATATATATGACCTTCTTACTGTCCATTAAATGTAAATATGATGAGGAACCCCTTTCTCTCTCATCAGCCTTTTTTATGAATTCTTATGTCACGCCGTTACGCTGCCGAAATCACACCGATTTTTTTCTAAGCCAATATCATTGTGTAGTGAATACCATGCCCATTTCTCCATCAAGGGTATTCACCTTTATGCACATTTACTTATTGATTGTAAAGTTTCATGTATGAATTCCACATTCCTTTATCGTGGAATAAATGATTATGTTTTATGAATCCATGTTTTATGATCCATGTGGCACACTTATGCATGAAATGAAATGTTTAAGAAGGGTGCGCCCTGATAGCGCTCCAATGCATTGGGTAAAGTATAGTATCATGATACGTCATGTGCAATGAGTGTTGACTCATGCTAATTCAAGTTCAATGAGGTTTTACTCGTGCTTCAAGTGCAATGAGGGTTTACTCATGCTCCATGTGCAATGAGCCTTGGCTCATGCTAATTCAATGTTAAGTGTTGTTGCCACATTTCCATGTTATGATTATAATGCTTTATCATGACTTTATGTTCATGTCTCTCTCATGCTCTATTTATATGCCTATTGCCTAACATGTATTGTACTCCTCATGTTATTCATTGTGTACTCCCTTACTGGGCTTTATATCTCACCCTTTTCTTATGCATGTCCTCAGGTTATCCCATGCAATGCTAAGTACGAAGGAATGTAGTGGTCATGTAAAGGATGTTTTCAATAAGGATGTTGTATTTCAAGTTTAAAGTTTTTATGTAATGATCCTAATCCCCAAAGACACTAAACCTCTTGATCTTCTTTGTTGTATCAAGTGAAGTTTTATGTAATAAAGCATGTTTAAGTTGTAATAAAAAGTAGGGTTGTCATATTGCACATTTTGTTTATAATTAATTTAATTAATTCAATAAAGAAAATAATTCCCGGATCATCAGTATTTTCTTTATTGATGGTGTTGATCATCCAAAATGACCCTTCTAGATTACCTCATTGCACTTATAAGGATCCAAACTAGAATCCCTCTAGCTCTGATCCACATTTGTTTTAATGGCCTCCAATCGACACTGCTTGTTCTCCGGGAGCTAGCACGATGAAGATCCTGTGTCGGTCATTATTGATTTCTTGTTCTTCGAACATGATGAACATATCTCATTCTCAAGAGGGGTGGGAAGAGGATTTGAGAGAAAAAAAATTTATCCCAATAATTCTCAATTCACCAGTTGTGTGGTTCGGTACCAGGCACAACAGACGTATGTTTCTATTTATTGACAAGGGGCTTCAGTTACAATATTTAATAGCCTAAAAATAATTAGATTCATTCATAACCTTATAGAAAACCCATTCTATTTATAATAATACCGCATCATTATTTATAGTGTGCTAATTTTTTCAAATTAAAATTATAAATAAAATTCCGCATCACAAAATAATAGCAGCATTATTTTAATTTTTGAGAACTATTTAAATCATTATTTATCGTCTTGCATAAAACTATTTTACTACCAGAATGGCCATGGTCCTCTCCAACTCCACTTCCATTTATTGAACACCTAAATAAAAAATAAAAAATTTAGTCTCTAAAATAATCTTTTTATTTAAAAACTAGTAAATAAATATTTATTTAATTTATATAATCATTTTAACATGAAAAAAATTATTCTATTTTCTTGAGAATAGTATTTATTAATTAAATTCATATAGAATTTAATAGCGACCACAAGAAAAACTTAGTGTGTGACCATCCATGATTCTTTCTCGTTGCCATTAGGCAGACATTCCTAAATCCAAGATCACTATCTAGCAACGGGTCAGGACACCCGAGATAAATAACATAAAGTCACAACAACAACATCCAGATACAAACGCTCACTGTGTAATATAATATCTTTGTCTCAATATCTCATCAAGTAGATTTCATGATAGTTTAATCAACTTTTATGCTTGATACACCTTTCTTTGACTACTTCAAATAAGCTCATCATTACACCATAGCCATGGAATTTTATAATATGGTTCTATTTCAATAAAAGGGATGAGATATCAAATTACATATATAGATGGGACAAATCCTTCCTCGTCTTATCCATCAATAACATGCCACTCGTAACGCAACCAACATACCCTACTTCCCGCCAACTATCTACGTGATGTTTTTCGTCAGTAAATCAAAGTGCATGAGTTGTTACACATATTAATGATAGTTCTAAGGTCAATGTATCATTACACATGCTCTGATATAGAAATATCTTATGACACCAAAACATGAGAAATTTTTACGAGATGGTCTGTTGTTATAATCTCTTATCATAGAGATTACACAGTTTGAACTTCATGAGAGGAAGTCTCATATACTTATGAGTACTCACACCAGACAGTATGCATTTTATGTGTCCCATCATATTATGTAATCCAACTATAGAACTATATTTAAAAATATTGTTATAGTATTTCCGGGTTCTCATCATAGTGGGGAATTTCCATGACCATATCAATGAAAAAAAATACTCCAGGACAATATTACATCATCTTCATGCAGAACAATGAAAAATATTTAATAAATTTTTTAATATTTAAATACATTAAATTTTTATTTAATCAAAGTAAAACCAGTTGGTTCACGGAAACCAACTCTTACAAACTCCCACTTGGACTAGAGCCAACTGCCTGTGAATTTTAGTTTACTAGACCTCACATGGTGGTCATGCTTTTGTTCAGTCAAGGCATTAGTCAAATGGTAATCCACGTTGTCTTCCATGTAATTAATGCTCACTGCAATTTCACGACACTAAAAAAATCCTTCAAGATATGGTACTTCTGAAGTATGTGCTTCGTCTTCTATTGTGACCTGGTCTCTTTTGTGAGATCCATAGTTGCAGTATTATCACAGTATAGTGTAATGAGATCTTTACTATTAGGTATCACATCCATCTCCTAGACAAATATTCCCATCCAAACATCTTCTTTAGTTGCCTTAGAAGCTACGATATTCTTAGACTCTGCTATAGATTCTGTGACCACACTCTTCTTTGATCTCTTTCATATCACTGCACCTCCATTCAAAGTGAAGATGTATCCTAATTGCAACATCATGTCATCTTGATCATTTTGTAAACTAGAATCATCATATCCTCTAATGAAAAGTTCCTCATGTCCTCCATAAACCTAGAACGTATCCTTAGTACACTTTAGATGCTTCAGTATAGTCTTGATTACCATCCAATGGAGGTCACCTAGGTCATCTTGATATCTACCTACCACACTCAATGCATATGGGACATCCATCCTAGTACATATCAGGGAATACATAACTGACCCAATCGCTGAGGAGTATGGGGTAATTGCCATTATCATTCATTCGTCATGTGTCTAAGGAATCATTTTCTTGGAAAGATGAATTTCATGTGATACTGGAAAAAATCCATTTTTCGATTTTTCCATACTAAATCTCTTTAGTGTCTTATAAATGTATGTACATTAACATAGTCCCAAAAATATCGTTGATCTATCACGATGGATCTTGATCCTAATAATATATTATGCCTCACACATGTTGTTCCTGGAGAATCATTGATTCAACCAGGCCTTAACTGATTGTCAGACTAGTATCTCATTTCCAATAAGTAATATGTGATCAACATGTACTATTATAAAATGAACTGCACTTCCACTATACCATTTATAGACATAAGACTCATATTCATTCTTGATAAAATTAAATTTCATTATGTCTTCATCAATAAAAATTTACCATGACCTGGATGCCTTCTTTATTCCATAAATGGATTTCTGTAACTTTCATTACTTGTTGGCATATTTGGAGTCATAAAACCTTCAGATTATGTCAAGTAGACATCTTCCAGAAGGTTCCCATTATGGAATGCTGTTTTGACATCGATTTTATAAATATTATAGTCATGGTAAGCATCAAGGGCCAATATAATTTTGATGGATTTTTTCATTGAAACTGGTGAAAAAGTTTCATCATGGTCAATTCCTTGAAGATGTTTGATCCCATTTGAAACCAGTCATTCCTTATAGGTATTGACTTGTCCTTCCATGTCTAGTTTCATCTTGAATACCCATTTTCAACCAAAAGTCATTAAATAAACTGGAGGATCTACCAAGATCTAGACATGATTTTGGTACATGGAATCCATTTCATAATTAATGTCTTCTTGCCACGTGGAAACACCTATGCCACTTGCTTCTTCCTTGTAGGTTAGAAGATAATTATTATCAACTAATAATGAGTCACCACCCTCGGTAACTAAAAAATTGTACTGTTATTGTTCTCTAACCTCTCTTGCACTCCAAAGTAGCTCTTGTGTCTCTGGAATAATACTTTCTTCTGCGGGGCATTGTAAAATTTGTTCATGTTCCAACTCGTGTGTACCTTGAGCCTCAACTTCATTGAATTTTTTCTCGATCCCACTATCTCATTTGGATATGTGCTCCCTCTCATGGAATATTTCATGTCTTTCCATTATAACATTTTTTTCTGAGTGGTTGTATAGGTAATATCCCCTTATTTCCTTGGTATATCCTATAAAGATACACTTTTTTTATATAGGTTAAAGTTTGTTACCTAAATAGGCCTTAAAAAATGCATCGCATCCCCACACATGTAAATTTGTTAATATGGATTTCATTCCACACCAAAACTCGAATGGAATATCTTTTATCAATTTAGTTGGCACTTGGTTTAGTATGTGTTTCACTGTTTGCAAGGTATATTCCCAAAGGATAATGAAATAATCACACGACTCATAATTGATCTCACCGTGTCTAATAGGGTGAGGTTCATCCTTTTTCTCACACTATTCCACTGGGATGTGTATGGAGGAGTGATTTGGGATTGGATCCCAAACCCCAATAACTAATCAATGAAGTTTTGATTAAGATATTATGCACATCAATCTAAGTGGAGTTTCTTAATCATCATACCACGATGGTTCTCAACTTCATTCATGTATTCTTTGAACTTATCAAAATAATCCCACTTATAACTCATTATGTAGATATATCCATATTTACTAAAATCATCAGTAAAAGTTATGAAGTATGAGTACCCTCCCATTACATCAACTAGAAATGATCCACACAAATTGGTATGAACCAATTAAAGAATTTATTTAGTCATTTCACCATTCCCACTAAGTATGGCTTTGTTCATTTTTCCTTGTAAACATGCATGACATATTCCAAATGATTTTAGTTTGAAAAAATATAAATATCCATCTTGATGTAACATTTTGAAGTGTTTCTCATTTACATGACATAATAGGGGATGCCAAATTTGGGTGTGGTATGAGTCATGTGAAGTATCTTTGTTATCGATTATCATTACTTGGTTTGTGTAATCCAACACGTAAAGACTGTTGTATAAATGTTCCCTAACAAAACGAATGCTATCTTCGTAAAAGAAGAAACATTCATTTTTAAACATGCAAAAAATCCATATTTATCTAATCTGGTTACAGAAATAATGTTCTTAGTAATATAGAACACATAATAACTACACGTTAACACCAATATCATCCCCATTGACAATGTGAGGTGGTTGTCCCTAAATGATTTAACAACACGTCTTACTTTATTGGTTTCTCATAGAACTACCACCCCTCATTCAATCTTCCTGAATCTGCATGGTTTCAATATTTGGTTATATATGTGAGCACCACAAGCTGTATATAATACCCAATCGGTAGAAACCGATAGATTTAATATAATAAAAAACACACCCGAGGATTCCCCTTGATTCTTAGGCTATTCAGAGTTCTTCTTCCAGTGGCCCTTCTTGCCACATGCGAAACAAAAAGCCTCGTATTCCCATGCCTATCCTTTGATCTTTGTTTTATTGGTATGTTGTGAAGAAGATTTGGGCTTAAATCTATTCTCCTTACCTTTCATGTTATTCACCATTAGTACATAAGGTTTTTCAGGATTTATATCTTTTTATTCTTGGAGAATGAGGATAAGAAGATCAGATAGAGACTTCTAAATGTTGTTAATATTTAATTTGAAAACAACGTTAGAGAAGCTCTGAGGGAGTGATGCGAGAATGAGATTGGTTCACAGTTCTTCAGGGGGTTTAAACCCTAGAACCTCCAGGCACTCAATGTAGAAAATGAGCATGACTACATGAGGCCCAGCTAGGGAACCTTCTCCCAGATTACTCTAAATGAGTTCAATAGAGATCTCAAACCATTCCTGCCTTCATCCCTCCTAGTAAAGACAAAACTGGTGCTCGAGTAACTATTAGAATCCATGTTTTAATGAGACTTCATGAGTTCACGTGACATTGATGATAGTATCAAACAATGAATGTTGACTATGTCCTTTATATGTTTCTCACAGACTAGGAAATCCTCATCACTCGCCTCTTTGGAAGGAGGATCAGGTAATACTAACTTCAGCACATAAGACATCAGTTCACGGTGTAGGATAACCCAATTCATTTAAAACATTCTTGGAAGTTACTGTCGGTGAGAATTTTGTATTTATATATAATTGATCGCATGGATAGTGGGTTTGGAGATCATTTCATTTTTATTATAAAATTAAAAGAGAATATCATTAGTACTTTCTTGATTGCATTTTATGAGAAACAATAAAATTTATTAAGTCTCCCACAATTTTATCATGTCTTAAATAGCCCTCACTATTGAACTCAGAATGTCCAGTTGTCATGATATTCTAGTTGATATGATCTATATTCCCATTAGAATAACCCCAAAAATGGTTGGTTAATCAATTTGAAGTTATTTAGGTAGGCAGGTCTTTTCCAACTATGGGCGTTCAACTCCTCAATCTATTGAGTGGACTCCCCATTTCTAAAATCATGACATTGGATTTCCATAACTCTTACCTCCAATATTACAGCAAGTCTAGAAAGGGATACTCCTCTTGATGTAATATGGTTAATTCATACCAAAAACTTTAATAAGGCCGTCTATATAAATGTAATTTTCCCAACCAGGGTTGGTCACACCCATAGTTTTATTAATTTTTTCCCTTAATAAATTAACAAAAGGCTCGGTCTGACTTAAAATTTTATTTGAGATATTTTTTTATATCTTATGTGTGAATTAATTATTATCATTGTCAGATGTTTGTTAATATTAAGTAGATCATACTTAATTTATTAACCATGTCTTGATAATATTTATGCATAAGCTTTGTTTATTTTAATTCCATCTTGCATGCTTGTTTAATTCATTAATTATGAGATCATGAAAAATCATCCATAATGATAAACCATTCATCCGACAGAAATAAATTAATGAAAAGGGCATGATCATTAGCTTTTCTAATGGTTATTTTATCTCTTGGTGGATAAACTAACCCTAACCTTGGGGGTAAACACCTTGAACCTTTTGGGTTCGTGTTTATATCATTCCACCTGTCAACCTCTATATCTCCTAGAATTGATTTCATCTCAGCTTTAGCTTAAACCACCTTCTCTATCTTGGGAGTTGCATCCATTACATATGATTTTAAAATAACACATATGTGAGGGGTAAAAGGGGGGTTTACATAAATGAATCCTGGGGCACATGTGCCATGCATATTAATGAGAAGTGATGGCTTCCAGGCCAATAAATTAAATTTATTTAAATAATTTAATAGAAACCATCCATATACAAAGGTCTTGGTCTAGCTCATGATCAGCAATACATAAAATGATGTTTACACATAAATAAAACTAGAATTAAATTCTTTAATAATTCTTGTTTAAGATAAATCATTCTCGAATCAATTAATTATCATATTAAATTAATCAATCCTTTTATCTTAATCCTTTTTATGAATTTTTGTGACATTCTCATCCATAATAATTTTAAACAAATAAATTCATTTAAAATTATATGTGTACATAACTTGTACGTTGGTGGAAAATCGGTGAATTCTTATTCATAACTACCCAATGAGTAGAAATTAACATTATGTAGATGTTAAATGAAACACATATATATAAAACACCTATCACGTGTCGTGACTCGGCTTTTCATCCACATGATTGTACACGTCTCAAGGGTTGGTATACTATAATCATATATTTTAATAAATCTGCATAATTTTTATGAGTACATAGTGTGTAGTTCCAACTAAATGGCGTGTACTATTTTTCACCGTCCATATGAAGTACACACTCGGGGAAGTGACGTGTGATTGTACTTCATAAATCCTTGGAGTACACTACATGTTTAGTGGGCCACACACTGTGTAGTATCCATGTCACACATCTTCCAGCAGGGAAATCTGTGTACAACGTACATGGTCCAACCAAAACCTGAAGGGACTACACGCCATGTCTTGTGGAGTACACGGTGTGTAATATGGAAACCATGTTCCACATGTTCCTGGTCAACACACGGATTCATTTAAGACTTAAAAATACTCCAACACATGACTTGGTTCGGATGAATGGTCTGATGCATTGAATCTTGACTACAATACGTGTACTACCGAATACATGCATTATGATCTTGTTTTGTACTTCTAGAAAGTTTTGGTACCTCCGGATTAAATCCTCAATTTTATTTTATTATAAATTAAAAGAAAATATCATTTCTGTAAGGTGATGGAGAAAAAAAATAGGAGTAATAGATCTCGAGATTTTTATTTGTAGAACGATTAACTTGAATTGAAAAAACTAAATTATTAAATGCATAAGTCATCAACAGAATATTTAAATAAATATAAACTATGATGTAACAGATCTGATACCACTTGAAGGTTTTGGGCGTAGTAGAATCATGGTTGGGATATAACCAACCATTGATTTTAACCATGATCAATTATTATTCTGGGATCAATAAGATGATTAATGTCAGTCTCCACAGAATATAATCAATGATTTAGATAAATAAGGAAGAGTCCCTAAACCTTTAGACGAGATCTTGCACTTCATATTTATAATTAATTTAATGAATTTCATATTGAAAATATTACATGGATATTCAGTATTATTATCATTGATGATTTTGATCATCTAGAATAACCCTTCAAGATTATCCTTTTTCTCTTTTAAGGATCCAAACAAGGATCCCTTTATTGGTGATCCACACATGCTCTGATGGCCTCTAGTTGACATTGCTCATTTTCCGAATTCTAGTGCGATGAAGAGAGTTTCTTGTGTCCTTCGTTCTTGATTGTTTGTTATTTGGCCTTATAGAACATCTCTCATTCTTAAGAGGGTTGGGGAGAGGATTTGGGGGATTAATTTTTTAGCTCAACAATACTCAATTCATCAGGTGTGTGGTTTTATTCCGTCCACAATAACTGTATGTGTCTATTTATTGACATGGAAATTCAGTAACAATATTTAATTGAATCACAATAATTATATCCATTCATAACCTTATAGAAAACTCATTCTATGAAAAATAAAACCACATAATTATTTATGGTGTGCCAACTTGTGAAAAATGGAATTATAGATAAAATTATACATCACAAAATAATAGCAGCATTATTTTAATTTCTTCCATCTAGTAAAATAATTATTTATCGTCTTGAAAATAATTATTTTACTACCAAACTAACCTTGATCCTCTTGAAATCTACTTCAATTTATTGAACACCCAAATAAATAAATAAATAAATTATTCTCTTAAATAAATATTTTATTTACAAACTAGTAAATAAATATATATAAAATGTTTAATAAAATAAAAATATATATTTTACCCACAATTCGGTGAATAAATATTTATTTAATTTACGAAATCATTTTAACTTGAATAAAATTATTCCGTTTTCTTGAGAATAATATTTATGATTTAAATTCAAATATAATTTAATTGAGACCACATGAAACACTTTGTGTGTGACTGTCTAGGATTCTTTGTCGTTGGAATTAGGTAGACTTACCTAAAGTCCAAGAGTACTGTGTGGAAATGGGTCAAGGAACCTAAGATAAATAACTTAAATTTTTAACAAAAACATCCATATACGAGTGCCTACTATGTAATATAATACCTTTGTCACAATATATCATCATGAAGGTTTCATGATAGTGTCATCAAATTTTATGACTAATACATCTTTCTTTGACTACATGAAATGAACTCATCGTTACACCATGGACACAGGATTTTTTGTCACCATTCTATTTCAATCAATTGGCCGAGATATCAACTTCTATAAATGGAAGGGATAAATCCTTCCTCGACTAAGCCATTAATAACATGCCACTCATGACACACTCAAAGTACACTACATCCCGCCAACTGTCTGTGTTATGGTTTTCATTAGTAAATCAAATTGTGTGAGTCATCACTGGTATTAATGAAAATATATAAGTCTAATGATCATTACACATGATCACAGATATAAATATCTGATGAATCCGAAACATGCAGAATTCCTACTGGAAGGTCTATTCTCATAATCTACTATCATTGAGATTACCAAGTGCAAACATCATGAGAGGAAGTCTCATCTTCTTATGAGTACTCACTCCTAACGGTCGGCATGCTACGTGTCCCATCAAAGTATTTCATCCTACCATAGAACTATATTTATGAATATTTGTTATATCATTTCAATATTCTCATCGTAGCAGGTAACCTCTATGACCTCATCAATGAAACAAATACTATGGGACATTATTAAATAATTATCATGTAGAACAATGAAAAATATGTAATAAGATGTTTAATATTTAAATAAATTGAATTTCCATGTAAGAAAAGTACAACCAGTTGGTTCTATGACACCAAATCTTATACAAAATGGTCCAACAAAGGAGAGTTGAAGTTGAAATCACTAAAACAGTCGATTATCACATCTTTTTTCATGAGTTTATTCCAATCGAAATCTATCATCTACTATCCAATAATGTAAGGGTGCAAATGATATGAATTTTATATTTATATATATATTTATGTTATAAAAAAGTGATCAAGCCTTTCTTAAAAAATTAGAGAGAGGCACCATTAATTTTTATGAGTTAGAGAAATTTTTTAATCCATTATTTTTCACATCCAGGTTGTATCAAAAATGTCAATATTTTAAATAGAATACCTCAAGGAGGACCCATTGAGTTTCACTGAGTGTATCCAAATGAATTAAATATGTAAAAATTGTTTCCTTTTTTCTAGAATAGGAACCATCCTCATTATTTTATTATTATTGGTTACGAACTCAAGAATGTATGAATTTTTGTTCAATGTATTTATCTAATGTGACCACGAGACATAATTTACCAATGAAAAATAAATATGATAAGTATGATAAAATTAAACCTAATTTTCCATAACATTCCCAAATATATAGAATTATTGAATCATATAAATTGGCTACATTGAGCCTTGAATAGTGGAAGTGGTCACATTTCACAATATTATCTAACTATGATTTGTTTGATGACTATATCAAGTAAGTAAATTGAACATGTATATGTTATTTCATCCCATGAAATTCTTTATAGGTGATAAACTATTTTTATATTTTTATACAGGGAACATAACCAAATTATAATTAGAAATAATCCTTTATTACCTTTGATATTAAGAGATACTTTTCAAAGAAACGAGTTTCTTTCATGGTTGAAATCAATGCTAGATTTTTTATTGCAATAAAAAAATATTCATCTAATTTATTTAATGATTTATATTTCATGTATTGAGTTTATATGATGACTCTGTTTCTCAAAAAATAAGATACTTAGCCATTGGTCCTAATTCTATGGTTTGTGAATGAAAATAAATGGTGTTCAGTGGGTACAAATTTATAATCATTGACTGATCATTGGACATGAGAACACTAGATTATGTTGTTAGGGTAACTATAATGACATATTGTTTTGGTAGTGTATCAGATTGTGGGGATCAATATAAAAATTTATTTTATTATGTAGTTGTTTATAAAATACTAATATTGGTTTATTACTCTCATAGATGAGTCATTGTGATGAAATGAATGTGGATTGATTGAATTATTAGACATGGAACATTTATTGATGATTGTAGATTCAGATTTATGGATATGATTCACATCCATGCGCATAATGAGCTATGTATTTTGAATTGATTTGTGGAAAAGGTTTTTATCTAAAATATCATCTGATACATTAATTCAGTGTCATTATTAAATTAATCTCAAGACTTATTTTTGATGATGGGGGGATGAAATTGACACCATTGATGCCCCTGTATTCTTAGATAAATATAATATTTATCATGACATGAATATCTCAATTATAAAAGTTGATTGTGAATCCAAAGATGTGGTGGGTAATAAATAAAATAATCTATATGTTTTCTTAGTTCCGTTGGTTTAGCTCAACATTGGTCATTCAGGTTGGTACTATTAAAAATGTTTTTGTTTTTGTTTCATTGTGTATCCAACTTGACATTCATGTTAATTTTAAATATAAATTGGATTTATTTTTCTTTGAGTTACATTTTCTAATATTAAATTGAACTATTTTACAACCTAAAAATCCAAAAATCTAAAACAATCCAATTATAACAAAAGGAAGATGAATTGAAATGAAACATTTTAAAA
This sequence comes from Viscum album, assembly GCA_963277665.1. Taxonomy (NCBI): domain Eukaryota; kingdom Viridiplantae; phylum Streptophyta; class Magnoliopsida; order Santalales; family Viscaceae; genus Viscum; species Viscum album. The sequence goes on along the minus strand of OY728141.1, from coordinate 822,942,844 downwards.
TAATTATAATGGAAAAAATAAAATAATAATAAGAAATTGAATTGAACCAAAATTAATCAAATTAACAAAATTAACCAAATTATCTAACCCCAAAATGAATCAAATGAACAACCCAAAATGAACCAAATGACCTAATATAATGACCAAATGAGTTGATGATGAAATTTCTATATAACCAAACCTAAAGATAAACGAAATGAACTTACCAAAATATAAACCAAATAAGCTAACCCAAAAATGACCAAATAACCTAGTCAAATGACTAAAATGATCCAAATGACGTAACATAAACAAAATTGGATTGAATTGAAAATAGAAGAATAAAACCATATCATACTAAATTTTAACATGATTATTAGATTTTTTTTATTAAATTTATTTTATGGTTTGATATTATTGACACAAAATAGATGAAGAAATCTATATCATTCCTCAACTAGTTCTTATTATGAGTATACTATTTCAAATACATATAACAATAACATATAATATATTATCATTAATAATTTATTAAATTTTAATCGTCAACTATCATCCAATAGTTCGTAGCTTAATGATTTAAGGGAAGTGGTACTAGATTTACTCATAAAAATCGTTATATCAAATTCCAACCAGAACCTTCGTCAGATATAACATATAACACAATTTCATATCCCACATTTCACGTAGATGTTCCAGGGATATTTATAATACCTATAATGTATCCACCATTTACATCTAATCCTCCTTATATATCATTCCATTATCTAATTATGGCTCCCACTCCCCATCCATATTATTTTTTTCCATGGATTTCTATGCTAGATCTATTCCCAACTACTTCATTCTCTACATGATTTTATGTTCATGATCATTTGTCTTCTAATATGAAAAATTACAAAACACCAAAGTGTATTCGTCATCATGAGAAGACATTTGAAGCAAATGGTACTACATAGGTTTTTAATCATTCATAGCCTAGGGATTCATCAGTTCCAACTGATCATGCTAGATCATGTATATGTAAAAACATTAGAATTTTTTATGAACATATATTTTTTTTCATTGTAAGTGTTATTAATTTAATATTTGTATTTTATTATATCACTCCCATATCTTCCGCTATTAGCTGGAATTAGAATATATTCATGCATGAAGCATGAAACTTCCATACAAAACTGATTGATGAGTACAATGTTGGAAATCATATAATTTTAAATATTGGTTGGGGATGTATTAATTTTATAGTGATGGTTTCAAAATACTATGATATCATTCAAATTAAGCCAAGAACCTGACGAAAGATCGAGAACGAAATAAAGGATAATTATTTGCCTCAAATATGGGTCAGAAAATTCATTAGATTTAATCTTATATTATAATAGTAATTATATGAATTAATATTTTTATCGTGCATTTTTTATAATTTTCAAGATGGTTAACCTATGATGACTACACCACAAGTGGAATTAGGTGAACTATAGAAAGTACATAAACATGAGTTATATAATGGTTGGGTTTTATGAGTTGGAAATAATTTAGAGTTTATACCAATCCAAAATGAGTGTCCATCAATAATGTAACATGAAATTATTACTCATTGGATGAGTGAAGAATTTACGGTATTATTCATATTTGATGTTTTTTATTGAAAATGTTGACTATTTGAATTAATAATTTGTTTTGTTTTATTGAATATTATTTTTTTGGAATTGTAAAAATGAAATAAAAAGAACGAGTATGGTACAAAGTATCTCCAAACATTAGGGTGATTGATGATACCAGAGCATTATAGAAAAATGTATTCTTCATAGACACTTGAATTTAATTAAGAACCAATAGAAATAAAAATATATTTTACATTAATAAATTGGTTGGGTGTTGCTAATTTTTTGTTATAAATAGACATAAAATGACTGAAACCTAAAATATTACTTTTTTAAAGTAATTTTTACATTTTTTAAGTGATTACAATACTGATTTAAAATAGTTTTTAAAAAACTATTTACATGAAATACAAACCCTCCTTTTAATCTTCATTTAAACGGTTTAAAAAATTATTTTAAACAACTTAAATCTACAATATAATAGTTTTAAGAATATTAAAATATTTTTTAAAAAATTATTTTAAATAGTTTTTAAAACTTATTTTTAATACATTTTAAAACTCCTTTTAATCACATTTTAAATTTCATTGTAATAATTTTTAAAATTTAATTTTAATAGTTTCGAAAATTTATTTTAAACCTTTTTGAAAAATACATTTAATCGGTTTTTAAAACTACTATAAAAACCACATTCATATTGGGAATGATTAAACTATGAATATCATTAAGAATTTCATTAACAATGAACCACACTTTTATGTGACACACATTCTTATATGATCATATAATATACGACACACATTATTGTAGGGTCTTATAATAATTAACACAATAATTCATTCATGTTTAAATCCCTTATAACTTTGAGATTTTTCTATTTAATTTTTATATGAAATGATTGATTATAAATTTCATGACTGGCCCACCGAGTCCCACCTGGATGGTAGTACGCTGAGTGTTAAACCCTAAACTCTCCTAAAATAAGGTAAGGGTTTATTACTAGAACTGAGATGACATATCACACACATGTGAGGATTTTTCTAAAGGTTCCTATATGCACACACACCACATTATACACTAGTGTACAATACTAAAATGAAACAAATAGACACAGTTTATAATAATGGTTATAGAACCTAGAATTGTGGAAATATAATATAGCCACAGTTTGGATAGTATTTGTTCATATAGGCATGGAAATAGGCCCACAACTATTTCTATGGTTTCCACAATGGAAATACACATGTATCCATGGTTGGAAACTCTAGCAATTGTTTAAAACAAGGAATCTTATTTCAATAGTTTGAAACCATGGAAATAAGAAAGTAGCCATGGTTTCAAACCATGATAGTAGAACAGTGTCCATGGTTCAAATCCATGTATATTTGTTTGGAAAGCCCCAATATAATTCCACAGTTATAAATAAGCATTATATCCCCCTAAAACCTCAAAAAAAATTCTATAATTACAACAGTTATTTCTTGTGTGGGTGTATGTATTGATTAGGTGAAAATTTCATGAATAAAAGTTAACTATACAAGATTTAATTAAACTACTTCCCTACCATTATCCACTAAAAAAGTACCCAAAATCATCCCTTCTCACATAAAACATAATATAAACATAATTAAAAAATATATATCACCTTCTTCACTTAATCAATAATATAAATAAAATTTAAACACCTCTAGAACTCAAACAATAACATATCACATGTTGGCCATAAACATGAATAAAAGAATTAAAACACTAAAAGAACAAAAACAAGAGTATATCAATAGAATAAAATGTAAATAGAATTCAAAAACATTAATCTATATAATGAATACAATGTATAAATATAATACAAACACTTAAATCTGTACCAATAATATGATGTATAAACCATCATGGTGCACTTAAATCCCACTCTAATAGTAGAACTCAATGTTTTTATTGCTAACACAACAAAATGATGACCTAAAATACAAAAATACATGAATTGAAAAGAATAAAAAATGGAATACACCATTATCTATAAACCACCACCATTAAAATGATAGAACAATTACATTTTCAATGCATTCACTATTTTAGAATTTTTATTCATTTATTCATAAAATGATTCTATGAAATCATTTTTTTATTATTTAAATTGTATAATTAAAGTTTATTCCTATAATAAATTTTATTTTCATGAATTTTCAAACATATAATATATTCATTAGCTCACTACATAAGGATATTTTTATCTTCTACATACTTACTACCTTTCACTCTTGTTATCAATTTATTTATTTAGGTATCACATGTTCCCACTGACCCCAAAATATATCTAGAAACCCCATGGGGTCATTATAAACACATGAATAATAGTGTTTGAACTATATACCTATGTTTAAGATGAAACAGAGATTTCATAAATGAGTTAATTATTTAATTTTCCATGATTACATATTAATGAATTATTTCATTATGTACACATAATAGATATCCTTTTATAGATATTCTTTATTGAATTATATTTCAATGTGGAATTTTTAGTCTATTTTATGTATTCTAGGAATGTATTGTATACATATTGTTGATAAGTCTACATGGTGATGATAAATGATATAAAATTTGGGAAATGATAAATTAAAATGACTTTTTTATGTGTATAGATTGTGATGATATTTGGGAAATTTCTTTTGATATGTTATTTCTAAGGTTAGGCTCCCATTTTACCTAGGTCGTCACTTAGTATCTTCAATGATAATCACTTCATTATCACTGTTGAGAATGTTATGACAATTCTAATAAAGATGAACCAAAAGAGAGTAATCATAGTTTCAAGGAACAATTTTAAAATTATGTGAAAGATTTTGAGAGCCCAAAATCTCACCTTTAGCTTCGGGATTATTTTGGAACATATATATTATTACAGTCTAATTTTTTTTTAAAAAATATTACCATGTAAGTGGAAACAATTCAATAAAATTAACATATAATCTCATATTTCAATGAAAAAAAATCAAAAACAAAAACATTATTACATCAGTATCTAAATAGAAATACAATGCGAAAGAAATATCATTTATTGTGTTTTTAATATAGAATTAAATGATATATGAAATAAATAATTACATACCATTATGAGAAATTTCACTCTTACAAGGAAATCCTTATTCACACACATCTGAATAAATGAAATTCATCCTCAATAATACATCAAAATAAATACAAATATGCATATAAAATAAAATAATTCTATTTTATATGAATAAACTTTAAATCATAGCATTCCTGCTATATCCTATAACCCAAACACTTTTATTTTGACCCAATGTAGTTGGAGGATAATCATTGACATAAGAGTATCATATTTTTATGTGGAACATCATTATGCTAAATGATCAGAAGTAGCTTGTCCTTACACAATGTCATATTCAATAAAAATATCAGAAACATAGAATTTTATAATAAAACATCCCAATATAAGATACACTATGAAAACTTTTGACATTCGATGCATTTTATATCCAAGAAAAAGGTTCTCAGCTAATTATTCTTTATGAGTTATTTTCTATTTTTAGGGTAATGAGTTATGGTGTATATGAATCATGTTGTACCAGTACATGATTATTGCACAAATTAAATTGATTTTTAATGAACTGAACGATGTATTTAGTAGTAATGTTAAAACATTCCATATCTTTGGGATTTTTTATTATTTTAAATTAATCTATATATCATTTGCATAACATCCTTATATGATCCTGTTAGAGGAGAGGCAACAATATTTTTTTGTGGTTCATCGAAGGATTAGACAAATATGAGAAGATACCTATATTGACACATTAAAAGAGTTCCAATAGTAAATAATATTGAGATATGAGTGGTCTAGTTCGATTTGGGAAACCAAACACTAGCTTAAAGTGGTATATATTTAATTCTAGTTGAATTGGTTATAAGATGACCATTGGATACAATTGGTGGATATTGTATTATGTGTAGTTACTATGAAATGTTGAATTATTTATTATGGAGATTGAGATATGTATAAGGGGTAATATGAAAAATTTCAATGAATTTTTTGGGGAGAATTTATTTTATAAACTCTTAGGTTACAATAAAAACATGACATATATATTATAATATCAGAAAGGTCCACCATGTAGAACATTGGAGTTTATTTAATGAACTTATAGTGATATTTATATTATTTCATAATTGTTTAGGATATGAGGGGGTTACATTTTTTAGATGGACTTATTACCTAATATTTAACTATTGGTTAGTCCCTGTTCCATATAAACTTTTTTAGAAGTGTTTATGAAAGAAGAGATGATCAATATGAACTTATACCAGACAAATGTGTATATAGAATAGATTTATTAGACTGATCCAATGAGTGGGAGTAAGGATAAGATTTCTAATTTTATGATAAATTCCAATTTATCATATTTAGAGAGGCTCTAAAAACATATATATACCAAAAAATTTATGGTGGTATTGTGTTCAAAGATAGAAGACACTGGTTGACATGCATTAAAAATAATTTATATTTTCAAGCAATAATTAATTCATCAATATGTTGAAGTGTTCAAATGACTAATATATTTGGAATTAACTGTGATCTTGTGAAGACTATATACTGAAGGGTGGGAACAATGAATTATTTAAGAACCACTATGACATTTGTCCAATACTTGAGTCTATTTTTGTATTGGTATATGACTAATTTTCTATCTCTATGATAAGGAGTATCATACCTTTAGTGTATAAAAGATTATATCTAGTCCATTTATAAGAAATTATTCCAACCAATTCCATATTTTCTTGAATGAAGAACCATCACACCCATTAATAAGTATCAATGCATGGGAAAATAATTCAGGTTTTTCTATAATGACACTTTGTTAGTATAAAAATTCAACATCACCTATATGAACTCATGATTCATATCCAAACCATGATGTTACCCACACACTCTACGAACTTATTTTTTTTATGGATTGGAATTTATATTACTATATTGTATTTGTTCATTAAAATTATTTATAACACTACAATAATATCGGGATGCATGTGTCTGTGTGTGCAATGTGAGCAAGAAGAATCCATACATGCTTATTGAGATTGGATATGGGTATTAAACATACCTAAATAGAGTATGAATAAACAATTAGACATGAATCATAGTAACACATTATTGAAAAACCATGATGAGATGATCTAGGGATGCTCCCAAATTTGAACAGTTGTAAAATGTTCCTTCCAAAGTTATATAAGAGAACCCAACATGAAAATTAAATTTTAAAGCATAAAAATAAGAAATATCATTCCAATGATTATCATGATTACTTAAGAGACATTTTTTATTTCTTATTCACACCCTACTATAATTAAATATATAAGAAGAATGCATTTTAAAAAGCAAATGATTGCACTTGAATTCCTACCATGCTGATGTCCCTCAAGCATTATAGTTTTCAAAAGAATAAAAACAGAACATATAAAAATATCTTTGAAACCATATCTAAAATTCAAAGAACCACTCCAAAACATGAGTTGTAATGTTTATTTTTTTTCAAACAGTATATGCATGTTATATGTATACAAGGGTATGAAAATAAATGATTTTTTGGGTAAGAATTAGTTTATGCATTAGAATAATCATTATAATCCTAAAAAATATGTCTGTATGGCAGTTTTAGTGTGTGTATAATTATGGTAATATGTAATTTTTAGAAATTAAATTTTATATTATTTGTATATTTTAGTATTTTTCAAGGTTTCTGTATTATGGGATTTTATGTTATGATGATTGACATATTTTTAATTCTTTATTTATAACCTAATGTATTTCTTTTTATTATCATTTTATGTTAATTGAAAAATTTTAATAAAGGTTGAAACATTTTATATTCATGTATGTGAATGTAGAAAACATACGTTGAAAGGAATAAAAATATATATGTATAGTGTTTCCATATATACGACTATCATTTCGAATCCTTTCGTTGGGGAACATCGACCGAGCATGTTGACATTTGATTATGGCCATGTTTTTCACTGCATTCCCACTATCCAAAGGCTATCGACATTCATCACTTCTTCAATGATGTTTTCTCCTTGATCATAATGGGATGATGGGTTGTTGGTCTCTCCTTCTGTGGATTCCTCCTTGGAATTCGTCGCATAGTCTAGGTCTTCTGTAATATTTTAGATGTTGTTCGTCAAACCCTACATCATTCCATCTCTTTGTGAACACCAGTTAATTACGTTGTTTCTATCAAGACATTCCAAAGGGTCAAGATATGGATGGAACGTTCAGTTAGGAGAGTATTCATGTTGGCCATTTCTGGCATGAAATGACACTAAAACACTAGTATATATGAATTTTCTCTTATAATATATTTTATCGTGAGTGTGGAAGCCTGAGGAATTCCACATCTATTGCGGGGAATTTGATGCTAGAGGCATGTCACTAATGTTTTACTCAGCTTCCCATGTTTAACAAGGTTTATGTTATGAGTTTAACATATAGCAGAGATGGATCAGACTGATCAGAGCACTGATCAGAGTGAATCAGATGGGTACATTCCTACAACAGAGAACCTGGGAGTAACAACCCATCATTTTATCATTGGATATTTTATTCTTATAATTATGAAATTACAACACAATTAACTACTAAGTACTATGTGACCTTTAAAAATAATATTGTAACCAATGTGATTTGAATTTTGAAAATCTAGCATACACTATTGCGATAAATAAGATGTTTGGAGTCTAACAGAACAAACTTAATTTTTTGGAAAATAGTAAACTACCCTTATGAATAGTAATATGATGATTATAAATAGTAAATCATAGAAAATATTAGTAACCTCGTACATGAAGTTATAAATAAGTTTTAGGCATCTTATAAGTGATAATATGACTATAGTAAAATTATTGTTATATTTTTAAATCATGAATAATTAATTATAATTAACTAATTAATTTAAAATAATATTTGTATTCCTAAAATTTGTTCATAAATTATTGTTTTTATGTCTTCTGGTATTAATAACATTTTAAAATACCTTATCTAATTTTTGATAACATTATAAAATCAGTTATAGTTTTAAAATTTTTATTTTGCAAGTAAATTATGATTTTAATTAAGTAATAATGTAATCATATTTTGAAAATTATTTTTGAAAAATTGAGTTTGTTTTTGGATTCTACATGTCGATAAATTGCTAGGGGTAGTTTTGGGTTTTTTCTAAAATACCTTCATTTTTGATGAATTGTAAAATACAATAATTCACAATAAATGCTAAAACCAATGTTTTTGCATTATGCATGAGTCATAGATGATGTAAATGGTTACTGGTTAAAAATCACATGCAAATATTACTATTTAGGTCACAGGAATACTTAATATTGCTTGTACTATGGAAAAATAATAGACTATTGATTAAAATATTAAGAAATCCCTCCTCCCCTCCACTATAAAAACCACCCACACTCCCCTATTCTCTTCATTCCTTTAAAATCTTGTGTCTTCTCTAAATTCCGCCCAAATCTCTACCCATGCTCCTCCCCCATGTACATACTTCCTTGGTATCATCAAAAGACCAAATCCTCTCTAGAGGATCTCAAGGAAGATTAAATCAAGATGTAAATTCCTATATTCTTTTAATGTAATAACTTATTATCATCTCTCCTTTCACCTTCTTTTTTATGAATGAAACTAAAACACCATCTTAGATGTGTTAATTTATCAAATTCAAGCATGAAGATTTGTTAATTCCTATTAACATCTTCAATTATTGACATGTAACCATTTTTATGGTTGAAACAAACTATTAAATATTTATTTTATCTCATGTGGTGTTCTGGAATCCTTTTTCACAAATGATGTCAAATAATAATACAAAACAGGTTAATTATGAGAAAAATCACCAAATTAATCCAATCGTTTATCATTAATGATTCATATAATGATTCACCTTCACTACAAATAACAGAATGAATTTTATAACCATTTAATATTGTGGATGTTCAATAATTTCATATAAATTTAATTTTGTACAACCATTCTCATCATACATGTTTATCCGAACATGAATATAAGTTAAACGATCACTTAAACCATGAAAAAAAACAGACCCAAACAGTGAAATTGAAGCACTTAACCCATAAAAAAGATCATGAATGAACATAAAAAGGTTATAACAAATCATTTACATATTTAATAAGTTCTTGAATTATTAATTAATGAACATAATTTGATTATTCAAGTCATTAATATCAAGAGAATAACACCATCAGACTTAAGGTAAGTGATCCTCTATTTCTCACATTAATTCAAGAATCTCCCCTTTGTTATACTCGTTTACGTATAATTCATAATGAGGGGGTATGATTTATCACTTTCACCATACTTCCCTCGTGATGTATAAAAGAGTAAAAATCCCTTTCTCTCTCATTAAGCCCACTTTATTACACTTGGTACCATGCAGATATTCCATTCGAGATTCTACCCGAACCACCTTTATTCTTTTAGGTTTCTCTATCTTTCTTTTGCACAAATGATGTTGAAATTTATTTTTATGTAAAACTTATACATACTATGTATACTCTCAAAAATCTTGTTTCAATATCCATATCACCTTCTATTTTGTGGATATACTTGCTTTTAAGTGAATCCCTCCTCGATACAACCAAATAAACAAAACCATTTTAAGAGAAATTTTCGAATCTGTACCCAAATTAAAGTGCCCTCTACCATATATTTTAATCCAAAATTGTTTTTATAAAACCATTGACTTTATTATTAAATCCTTCTTGTATAACGTCTATTTTTTTACAAAATATTATTCCATTTTCTATTTTAAATTCTTGGTAGAGTTTTCCTTAAAACCGCACTAAATGTTTTAATGCTAAAATTTTTGAAATACCCTTTTTTACTTGTTTTCAATTTTATTTGACATCACATAACATAATATATACCTATTTTACCTTATTCATGTCCATGTATTTTATAATTAATTTATTTCGTGTCCACTTTTCTGATAAACCCATTCATTATGTTTTATGACATGATTATGATATCTGTTTCCTTCCATGTCTGCCCTTATGTTTTTGATTGTTTATGTATGATTTTATATGTGCAAAGCATATTCATGAACATGTTAATATTTGAATTCCCATATAGCTCTCTAATGCATTGGTTAAAGATTATCCACATGAGATGTTATGTGCAACGGTCATGGTGGATAGCCTTGACTCATGCTACCATGTTCAATGATAATGGTGGTTAACCTGGACATTTGATCCTCTATGAACAACGAGAATTGAGGCATGCTAAATTTTTGATTTCTGTTTCTTCGACATTAATATGAATTCATGTTTATATGATCTGATGTTTATATGTTAGTATTCTATATACCAATTTATATCATTATTTCATGACCTCTAACCCTTGTGTTGAATCCTTATTCTTATGTATATTCCCTTATTGGGATTTTATCTCATCTCATAGTTCATGTGATCCCTAGGAATCCTTATAGAAATGCAAGGGATAAAAATAAATTAGGATTTCTTTATTAAGATTATATAAAGAAGGGTTTTTTAGTCCCATATTTTATATTTTTTGTACCTAGTTTTCAATGACACAACACTCCACAATCCTTGACTTGTACTCTAATGTTTAAATATTCTTAAAATTATGTAATGTCATGTTTAAATGACTAGTATTTCTATATTTGGGATAAGAGGGTGGTCTAGTTATTTTTGGAGGTTAGGATTAAATAACATTTTAAAAAACCATAAGGATGAAACTAAGTATAAGAAAACAAAACTAAATTTTGGTAAGTATAGAGTAAGTAGTTTATAAATCCAATTCATCACAATTTGAATAAAAACAGTTTGAGGTGGCTCTGGCACAAATTTATCTATGGGTAATACCCAAAAACACCGCTTCGAGCTAGAATCGAACAAGAATTGGTGCATGACAATAGGCCTTACTGCACTCTTGGTTTGACACTCCCAGGGAATATGCTTTGGTAAATTCATAAGATTTGTAAAAACCATTTTTAATTGAATTAAAATAGACCATAAGAATATTAGTTTTGAAATAGATCAAGGATAACCTTGATTGAAATGTAGGGAATCAAAAGTTAGGATATACTTATCCTCTGTAATTATATCCTCTTATGTTCAAAGTTTCCTTTTTATACTCCATATACATGTATTCAATCCCACTAATTGTACGTTATTTTTCTTAGTTAATGGGGGGAAATAGACGAACACATGCCAACAATCAATGTGATAGGGAATATTAATATTTCCCTAATGATATGCTTGATATGAAGGGAATGGGTGCTCAAAACATCATAACAGTTCTTGATCAGCTGCCTCGAGTTATGAATAATAACTTAAATCATGTGGAACACCCTCCTCCTACAAAGAAAGAGAAATTTTCAATTAAATCTTTAATGAAAAAAGGCCTCCCATTTTTAGTGGATCTTTCAATCCCATTCTCATGAAACCATTGATTAAATATATTAAAAATATATTCTCTATCCTATAGTGCTCAGAAGAAGATAAATTTGTATTGAGAATCTATTTTTTGATGAGGAATCTAAACAGTGGTGGACACTAATCAATAATCTGATATCCGAAGATGAAATTGATTCTATTTATTATGAGGAATTCAATAGAATTTTTTTCAATAACTATTTTCCCCGAACCCTCTTTATCAAGATATAAAGAGAGTTCCTATGACTCAATCATAAAGAAGATAAGTCAATCGGGGCGTATGAAGAAAAAATTACAAGGCTTTCAAGGTATGCCTCTGGCTCTGTCATGAACACTAAAAGAAAGGTGGATCGCTTCATTAGAAGACTAAATCTACATATACCAAAAATGATAGAGATTTGAGACTTTCATATCTAAGAGGATATTTTCTATTTTTTCCTCAATGATGAAATGGATATCAGAGACTCTAAGAGGTATCATGGGACCAATTACAAGAATTGGAAAATAAAATCTACTGTGGTGTGTATTGCAAATAAATTCCATGATAAAAAAAGATCGATCATCCCATGTGTAAAAATTGTGCGAAGAAGCATCCTTGGAACTGTATAAGAGAAGCAAGGAATTGATTAAAATGTGAAAAGCTGGGACATATGGATAAAAAATGCCGAAAGGATATGAAGAATCCCACTAATGTGGAAGAAGAAAGAAGGTTCAGAACAAAACTCCACCTATAGTGTTGTGTTACAACTGTAAGGAGAATAATAATTATGTGAACTATTTCCCTAAGTTGAGGGTTGTATGAGGAAATAAAAAACATCCTCTAAGGAAAAAAGAAAGGGCTTATGTTGTCACTACTGCTAAGGTGGAGTCGGAAAAATGATGTGGTGATAGGTACACTAGTTATTTACTAAATAATAGGGAATGTAATATTTGATTATAGTTTTATGAATTCTTTCATATCATTTATGTTTAGTAGAACATTTCAAAAACCACATAAAAATTTGGATGATATGTTATCTGTGAGAACAAAAAGTGGGGAACTCCATGGTATATAATTGTTCCCTGATTAACATTTGTGGGCTGAAACACCCACCAAATCTTATCATTCTCCGTTTAAGGGAATTTGATTCCATCTTGGGCATGGATTGGAAATATTTATACAAATCCAACATAAACTATCGGGAAAGGGATGTAAATCTTCACATAGAGAAGAATCCTCCAATTATTTATAAGTGTAAGGAGGAAGATGAATCTCGTTTAGAATCATTTTCTCATGTTTGGATATTAATTTCTTATGAGAAATCATTTCTAGCTCAGATGACTAAGAAAAAGGAGAGAATCATTCTGGAAGGCATTCTCATTATGAGGGAATACACTGATGTATTCCCTTAAGAGTTTCTTGGTCTAACTCCTGACCGAGTGGTTGAGCTTTCAATTGAACTTATTCCTAGATATATGCCTATAATAAAGAAACCTTATAGAATGGCCATTGTAGAAGTGGAGGAGTGGAATAAGAAGTTGCAGGAGAATCTAGAGAAGGGTTATATAAACCTAAGTGCTTCACCATGGGGTGCGCCAGTCCTATTACTCAACAAAAAAGGATGGATCAATGCCCCTCTTCATTGATTATCATGAGATCAATAAAATCACAAAAAATAACAAGTATCCCCTACCACAAATAGATGACTTGTTCAATAAGCTTCATGGGGATAGTTATTTCTCTAAGGTGGACCTTTGGTCGTGATATCACCAATTAAAGGTGAGGAAAGAATATATTCCCAATTCATGGATTTAATTAATAGAGTCTTTAGAGATTACCTCTATAAATTTGTGGTAGTCTTTATTGAAGATATTCTGATATACTCTAAGAGCAAGGAGGAACATGAGGAGCATCTGAATATTGTGATAAAGACCTTTCAAAGGGATAAGTTCTATAAAAAGTATAGTAAATGTGAGTTCTAGATTGAAGAAGTATCATACATGGGGAATGTTATCACCAACAAAGGGATATCTATGGACCCTTCTTAGACAAAGGCAATTAAAGAGTGTCCCAGAACAACATTTGTAACAGAGATCCATAGCTTTATGGGGCCAGTTGGGTATTATCGAAGATTTGTGAAGAACATATCATGATTTTTGAACCCAATGTCAAATATTACATGGATTGTTGTAAATTTTTTCTAGACTCAAGAATGTGAAGGCTTTTTTAAAGAGTTTTAAAAGTGTCTTATCAATGCGCCAATACTCATACTCCCAATAAGTGGAGATATCTTTGTGGTGTACAGTGATGATTCAAAGAGATGATTAGGCTATGTGATAATTCAAAATGATTAATTGATATCATAATCCTCGTGGAAGCTAAAAAAATATGAGAAAAACTATCCTTCGCTTGATCTTGTGTTGGGGACTATGATCATTGTGTTAAAAATCTGGTCGAATTATCTCTATGGGGAGAAGTGTGAGATATATACTGATCAAAAGAGTCTCAAATATAGATTCACAAAAAAAATAGAATAATATGCACCAGTGAAGATAGATAAATCTAATCATAGATTATGACTTCTCAATCCACTTCCATCCCGATAAAGAAGAATAAGGTTGCAGATGCTCTAAGTAGAAAATATCATGGATATTTATCAATGATGAGAATTGAAAAGGATCCAAAATTTTTAGATTAATATCGTATTAACAAGGGATAATTATTGTTTGAACATCATCAATCCTTTCTCAAATGATCGCTCAACCATCCCTTATGGAGAAAATAAAGGATGCAGAAAGAAAAATGTGGAAATTCAAAAAAGGGTGGAATCCATCAAAAATGCGAAATCCACTAAGATTATGATTGATGAGGAAGGAGTTGTAAGAATTAGGCTCCTATTATGTGTATTATCTGATCTAGAGTTAAAGAAAGAGATTTTGAATGATGCACATAGCTCAACTTTCCCTGTTCACCCAGGGAGCACAAAGATGAATCAACATCTCCAAAAGAACTTTCGGTGGGGCAACATGAATAAATAGATTGCTGGGTATATATCAAAGTTTATTGTATGTCAACAAGTGAAGGGTGAAATACAAAATTATAAGGGGATGAAGTGAAAAATTCCAATACCAACATGGAAGTGGGAGAACATCACTAGGGACTTTGTCACTGGGCATCCAAGGATATCCAGAGGAAACAATGCTATATGGGTACTTTTTGATCATCTTACAAAGACACCTCACATTATCCCAGTTTGATTGGAATTATCATTGGATCAACTTTTTGGGATATATATCAAATAAGTGGTAAATATACATGGATTAATCCTATCTATTGTATCTGATCGAGATATTAGATTCACCTTGAAGTTCTAGAAGAGTCTCCAACATGATCTAAGAATTGAATTGTTCGTCAGTAAGGCCTATCAACCTCAAACTGATGGCCAATCTGTGCGAACTACTAATTCACTAGATTATATATTGAGAGAATGTTCTACAAACATCAAGGGAGTATGGGAACAACATCTTACTTTGGTCTAATTCTTCCATAACTACAGTTACCACTTCAGTATCCAAATGGAAACATATAAATCCATTTCTAGGAAAATGTTTAGAACATCGACATATTGGCATGAAGTCAATGAGAATAATCTGCTAGGACATGAAATTGTCAATGAAATTGTGGATAAGGTTAAAACCATTTAGCAGCATATCAAGGCATCCCAAAGTCGATAAAAGATTTATGAATAAAATCATCGGTGAGACCTTGAGTTCAAAGTTTGAGACATGGTATTTCTATGCATATCTCCATGGATGATGGTCATGAGGATTTGGAAGAAAGGAAAGCTATTTCCCAGGTACATTGAACCATTCGAGATTCTTGATCATTTTGGGGATATGGCCTATCGATTGGAACATCCACCTACCATGTCCAAAGTACATGATGTCTTTCATGTATCCCTCTTATGTAAGTACATACTCAACCCTTCACATGTACTCTTTTCAGAGGTGGTATAGTTGGAGAATTATCTTTCTTATGAGGAGCAGCTAGTGAAGGTCGTGGATCATGGAGATAATGTTCTACATAACAAGACTACTCACTTGGTTAATGTACTATGGAAGAACCAGATGTATGAAGAGGAAACATGGGAATTGGAGAATCCAATGAAGGAAAAGTACCCACAATTGTTTACGACTGAGAATGTAAAGCAAAATTTCAAGGGAAAAATTTCGTAAGGAGAGAATAATGTAACAACCCAATGTTTTATCACTGAACATTTTCTTCAAATAATTATCAATTTACAACACAATGTACTGCTATGTACAATGTGACCTTTTAACATTATATTTTCACCTCTGTGATTTGAATTTTTCAAATCTGACATACACAATTGTGATCAGTAAGATGTTTGGAGTCTAATAGACAAACTTAATTTTTTGGCGAATAGTAACCTAACCTTATGAATAGTAATATGATACTTCTGAAATGTAATTAATCCAAAAAATAGTAACCTGATATATGAATGTATAAATAAAATTTAGGCATCATAGAAGTGATAATATGACCATAGTAAAAGTATTTGTATATTTGTATGTTATAAATAATTAATTACAATTAATTAATTAATTTTAAAGAAACTGTATTTTCCAAGATGGTTTTAATAAATTATTGTTTAATTGACTTTTGGTTTTAATACAATTTTATAATACCTTATGTAATTTTTGAAAACATTATAAAATCAGTTATATTTTTAAAATTTTTATTTTTAATGTAATTATGATTTTAATTAAAAATTAAATTAATCACATTTAGAAAAATATTTTTGAAAAATGGAGTTCATTTTTTGATTCTACACATTGAAAAATTATTAGGGTAAATTTTTCTGTTTTTTAAAAAATACATGATTTTCTATGAATAGTATAATACGATAATCCACTATAAATTCATAAACCTAAATTTATACATCATGATATTGTCATGGAAGATTTAAACTGCCTTTGTATTGAACTCATATTCAAATATTACTGTTTTGTCACAATAATCAGCACTATTTCTTTACTTATGAAAAAATAATAATCTAATGATTAAAATATTAAGAAAACTTTCCTCCCCTCCACTATAAAAACCACCCACACTCCCCTCTTCTTGACACTCATTTAAAGAATTGTGCCTTCCAAAAATTCTTCAAAAATATCTCCCCAAGCTCCACCCCCATTAACTTTATCCCTTATTCTCCTCAAAACACCAAATCCCCTCTCGTTAAAAGGATCTCAAGTAATTTTAAATCAAGAGGTAACTTTATCTCTTCTAATCTTTTATTTTCATTTAACATTCCTTTGTTTTCTATTAGATCATTACCTCTCCTCATACAGATGTTATGAAAAATCCAATAACTTATATTTACTATAATTTTTTATGATAATAGAATATGTTATTTTCATCTCTTCTTTCATCATCTTTTATACAATAGAAATGAAAACACCTTCCGAGATATGTTAATTTTCACATTTAAGGACGATGGTTTATCCATTTCTATTACCATATTCATTTATGGTCATGAAAAAATATTTATGGTTGAACTAGAATATTAAATATTTATTTTATCCCATGTACTTTTGTTGAATACTTTTGTACACATGATGTGAAATAATAATAAAAAACAAGATAATTATGAAAAAAATCACAAAATTAATCCAAGCGTTTATCATTAATGTTTTATATAATGATTCAACTTCACTATAAATAACCAAATTAATTTTATAACCATTTAATAATTTTTATGTTCCCAAATTTCATATAAATTCATTTTTTACAACCATTCTAATAATACATGTTTATCTGAACATGAATATAATTGAACCGATTGTTAAAACCAAGAAAAAAATAGACCCGAATAATAAAATTGAACCACTTAACCCCTACAGAAGGTCATTAATGATCTTAAAAAGGTTCTAATAAATAATTTAAATATAGAATAGGTTATTCAATAATTAATTAATGATGTAAATCTTTTAATTCAGGTCATTAAGATAAAGAGAATAACATCATCAGACATAGGTTAAGGGATCATCTCTTTCTCAAATGTATCGAATAATCTACTCTACGTTATGCCCTTTTACGTGTAATTACTAATGTTGGGGTATGATTTTACACATTCACCATACTTAAATCATGATGTATAAAATATGATAAATCCATTTATCACTCATTAATCCCTCTAATGTACACCTGATACAATCCCGATATTCCTGAAGGGGTTCCACCCAAACTGCCTTTAATTCTTCGGGTTGTTCTATATTTACTTTACCCAAATGTTGTTTTATTTTATTTTTATGTAAAACTTTTATATACTATTTATATTCTCCAAACTCATGTTTCAAGACCCATCCCTCATTCTCTTTTGGGGATATACATGCTTTTAAGTGATTCCCTCCTCAAAACTTCCTAATAAGAGAAATTGTTTTAAGGGAACTTCCTAAATCCATACCCAATTTCAATTGAACTCTACCTTATGTTTTAAATAACAATTGTTTTTATACAATTTTTTTTATTATAATGAAACCTTTCTTGTAGCACTTATGGTTTTGTACAAAATATTATTCCCTTTTGTATTTTGAATTCCTGTTATTTTTTTCCTTAAAATCACACTAAAATGTTTAATGCTAAAAATTATTAAAGACTCTTTTTGACATGTTGTCACATCTTTTAGACTTAAATTTCCTTGATATAATCCTATTTTACATCATTAATGTCCATGTATGTTCTAATTCCTTTCTTTCATGGACACTTTTATGATACACTCATTCATTTTGTTTTATGACATGATTATGATACCCATTTCTTTCTGTGGGTGCCCTTAGGTTTATGATTGTTTGTGTAGGATTTTATATGTGTAAATAATATTCATAAACATGGTAAGATGGATGAGACCATATAGAACTCTAATTAATTGGGTAAATTTTAGTCTCATGAGATGTTCTGTGCAATTGTCTTGGCGGTTAGCCTTGACTCATGCGACCATGTGCAATGGTCTTAGAGGTTAACCTCGACTTTTTCACCTCTATGTACAATGACCCTTGACTAATGCTAATGTCATAATTTATGTTCCTACCACATTACTATGAATTCATGTTTATATGATACCATGTTTATATTTTAATATTTTATATGCAATTTTATATCATTATGTCATTTTCTCAAACCCTTGTGTTAAAGCCTTATTCTTATGTATATTCCCTTATTGTAATTTTAGCTCATCCCATTGTTCATATGATCCTCAGGGCACCAAATTAATATGTATGGGCTCAAAGTAACTTAGGATATTTTTATGAAGATTAAATAAATAATTTTTTTAGTCTCATGTTTTATGTTTTATGGACATAGTATTCAAAGAGACTAGACTTTACAATCATTGGCTTGCACTCTGATGTTTAATTATGCTTAAAATAATATAATTTTATGTGTAAAAGGCTAGGGTTTCTATACATGGAGATTTAGTAGATGGATGTGTCAAAATTCCCATGAGGATGGACCTTGTATGGTGTGTCCCACAAATGGAAGATTTCACATCGTGAAGGCTAATCCGGACTCCTCAAAGGGAGTATTAGAGAATCAATTGTCCTAGAAAATTGGATACAATGGTTTAAAATTGGCTTGGATTTAACCTAAAGTGGCTTCTAAAATAACATTTTTAGAATATAGGGATGAAAACCCACATATTTTGAGAGTGGAAAAAATTAGAATCAGGGTGTACACATTGTACAACAACCCGGAGGCCTGTTGGGGCTTACACGTGGTTAGCGGCCTCGGTGCCACAAAGAGAAAGGGGATGGATGGAATGATTGCATCGGGATGTGGTGGGACAAATTAAATATGTTTGGATATGGATGACGTTTTTGAGGATATAATGAATGGGTACTGAACTGATAACTTGGGTGAAGGTGACAATTTTATTCTTGAACCTTAGGGAGGTTTCCTACGTATCCCGGTGGCTAGGAATCAAAGTCCACGTCGTTCTAGAATTGAGAGATGAGTCTCCTGAGGAGGCATCACGTGAGAATGGATGCATGGATAGGACCTGATGTAAGTAGAACCTCTGTCTTAAGGCATGATCTTCCTGAAACACAAAAGATCAAGGGATATATCATTATAGGACATTGATGATGGGATGGAACTTCAAGGAGGATTCCTACAAACTTTTCTCAAAAAGTAAAAATCAATGTCCATGTATTTATGAAATAGAGAATATAATCTATGTGTACATAATGGAAAATAACCCAATATCATGTTGGGGAATACGCATGATTAGTAGTCCTTTACAAGAGGTACACTCTTGGTTGGATGTGTATGGGTTGAGTATGGGGCTTATATGCGGTTAGCTTCCCAAGTGGATTAGGAGACCTCAGGGAGGTGGATCCAGGGGATGATTCCCACAATGAAAATATGTCACATCAGGAGGTTATATCCCTAGGATGAAGAATAAAATCTTATCATATGTTGGGATTGAACGTCATGGCGGTTTCCTACGTATCCGAAAGAGATAGAAACCCACGTAGTTCAAAAGGGGCATACGGTTTAACATCAGGTGTACCAAAGGTGAATCAACATAAAATTGTCCAAAAAGGTTGATTATGAGTAGTGATGGGAATGAACCATAGGAAGGCTTCCTATATGTCATTGTAGTAGGGAATAATAGTCCATGTAATTCAGATAAGAGGGGCTTAGAAATTATGCTAGGTTACAGGCCTAAAATGGATGTCATGGTCAGTGCTTACTCTAAGCCCATGTGATTCATGGTTGTTGTCAGAAACAAGAGGTACCAACATACCTGAAGATTGTGTCAAAAAAGTTTGTCGTGAGGGGTTGTTAGGGGATTACGTTCGGCTAGAGGCCTAAGGAGAGGAAGATTGGGACATAATCAATGTGGGAATCCCCTGAGTGAGGAGGGTGTCTAGATCTATGAGGACGATATGATCATTATACAAGGATCTCTCTATCAATGTGTGTCAGGGCATACACAGAGGCTACCTATAATGCATATGGTGACAAATCACAATGGGAGAGATAGAGCGAGAGGGTTCTAGCACCCACCCTTCATTGAATCGTCCTAAGCTATCCATTCATGTAACGATCACAGTTTAATGTCATGTGTTGAGGACGGGGGTGTTTTTTACATTATCATTGTCCAGATGAGATAGTGAGGAATTGATCCTCACCCTTAGAACTTACGTAACTTAGACCAACACAAAATTGGGGGGGGGGGGAATGCACATGTAATTCCATATGATAATAGTGTTTTGTAGCGATCCATTAATGGGTCCACATTATCTTGGAAATGGGAATAAGAAATAGAAGTTAGTGTACTTATACGAAGAAGCATGAGGTAGGAAAATGAAACATGAAGCACCGCTCGGGAAACCTTGAAATCACTGTGTGCTAGCCTGCAGGGCCGCACAGAGGAAATATATTCATGATAGTGGTGTTGAATTCAAGGGTGGATCAAACATGGTCCCTTAGGGTAATGAGGAACACATGGAATACACAAGATAGGGTGTGCACAATATTGAAGGATTGCGTGAAACAGTAAGGTTTGTGTACATGTTTAAGGCATGTGAACAAGATGGAAGGCTAGCACACAGGATAATTTATTGGGGAAAAAGTGGCACTAAACAAAATATATTCTTGAATACAAGAATGTTATTTTTCACAAAATTTCCGTAAGAGTATCAAGAAATGGGCAAGGATCCAGCCCTAGTGGGCCCACCTAAAGGAGGACCCATGGGAGACCTGTCGTGCGAGATCCAGTACTATGAGGCCATATATTTTACGTGGTTGTAGATGGTTCGCCTTATGCACAAGAGAGTGGCACGTCGTCTTCTAGAATGGTACCCCAATGTGAGGAGGGTGTGCTTCTATTTATAGGAAAAATATTTATCATTGGCATGCAACGTGGCTTGCACAGAAGATTGATTTGACGCTGCGTTTGGCATGCAAGATCTTACGTGCCATCAATTTTCTTGTGCACCGGCCTAATTTTATTAGTTCTTCTGACTTGGAAATTATTTAGGAGACTAGAGAATAAGAATATATTTGATGACTCATTGGGAATAGATGATCTTGTGAGCATATTTCAATCATGTGTCTTGGCTTTAGATCTTGCGCACACCTCCCATGGGCATCTCAGGATTGTCTATTGACTCAAAACATGCCTTCAATTTTCTCAAAAATGCAAATTTATGGACTTAACCAAATTCTGGCACCAAAAAATGATCCCCTCAGAATTTGAGCTGAAAAGAGACCTAAAGGCTAGATTTTGATGTAATCATCGAATAGTAGAATGCCTAATGGTCGGTGCACATATGATGGCCCATTCAGCTTGAATGTTTTTTTGTGTGTGTGTAAAAGAATTCTTTTTCACCAATAAATTCACCGGGGGAAAGGTTTCACACATTGACTTTTCTATGAGACATGCACACTTGATCTCGTGTGTGAAAGGTCACCATTTCCATTTGAAAAAAAATCGAATTCAATCGGTGTCTTGTGTGCACCCACTGATTCATTCATGCCACTGGAAAATCTTGCGTGCATCATCCTTTACCAGATTTTCCCCCTCAATCATGGATGAAACCATCAATCTTTCACACTAAAGCTCTATTATTCATAGAAATACCCTTAGTGAATTCTGATCCCTGACAGAAATTGTTGTTGAATAGACCAATGTGAGAGGAAAGTTACTGATGCTGCCCTAAGGAATTAAATGATCATAAACCATTAGATTGTTCATGTGAGTGGGGCAGTGTCTGATTATCAGATTCTATTTGGTATGTTGACAGATGCTGAGAAATATTATATTCTTTGAAAAAGTCTATAGATCTAGAAATTTGGTATTCTGGAAGATGTCTCGATGCATGTTTTTGAGGTTGATACTCTATGGCTGTGGATGATGCGGGAGGTTGGCCTTCGGTGGCATAACATCATGAATAATGGTATCTCTACTATGGAGACTCAGGACCTAGAATTTTAGGTCTTGAATTTAAAGACTATGACTCTTGTGGGAAGTGAGCCAGTCTTTGTGGATTCTTCGCCTCATTATGCAAGCATCTTGAGGAGCAACATTATTGATGAGACTAAGGGCTGGGAGGAATGGAAATTTAGGTCTGAGAAAAATTCACGAATGAATGGTCATGGTCATTGTGGGTGAGCTAGACATTTGAGGATTTTAGAGTGGATCGGTCGCACATTGGGTTGTTTGAGGCTGTGGGGCCATTGTAGTTCTATTTCTTCCACCAACAAGGCCCGGTGATGGAACTATTCAGTCAGTGGTCCCTTGATAAAATATCATACACCTATACCAGGGGAAGGCCTGTATCAGCCTTTGGGATAGTCACGATATCAATTTCATTACATTGGAAGGGTAACAGTAAGTCGAGTTCCTTCCAACAGAGAATGTCTTGGGAGACAGGATGAACTCCCCTAATCTAACGTTGAAACTATTGGAGTTGGCTAAGGGGAATCTAAATATCAATTACATTTTGACATATATATCCTACCTAGAATGGGTAATCTTGTTTCTATAGTTGGAAAACGGAGTGAAGATTCCAGGCTGAGAGAAATAGTTCCTAAACACATCCTTGCGGGGCAAGGAAGTATCATACTGGATGGTCTTAGAGGCAGGCGAGTACCATTCTCGGGGCTTTTGCATAAACAAATGTCGGGACCCAAATGTACGATATGCTGGGTTCCCTATTGTTTTTTTTAGTAGGTGGCTGAAGCTTGTGAGGGACACAAGAATGGTGATACGCTCGAGAATATTGGTGATGGTTGGGATCGTGGCATCCAAGAACATGGTCAATCTGGGAGTGCATGTGTTGGCCAGGTTGTACAACATTCTTGGGCGCATTTCAAGAGGAAGTAAGCCTAAGAGAATATGTGGAAATTTTAAAATTATTCATGGTTGGGTTGTAGCTCATTTTCAATGATATGACTTTTGGAACACCATCCGTCTTCCAACCGTCCTTATTGAACTTCACGGGAATTAGGCCACTAACACTCAATAAGGAGGGCATAAACCTCCAGATTGGAAACCATGAATACTTTGTCATTAATCTATTTGAACCCCAGTTATCCATATGGTTGATGATGGGTGATTCCCATTGGATTTGAGGAAGTACTTGCAGTGTATCAAGGGTGGTGTGCTGGTAGCCCGGATCGATGGGAAAATATTTTTCGAACCCTAAATGCCAATGAGGTTTGACATGAATTTTGTGTCCATACAGTGGACACCAAGGATGGTGTATATGGTAGTCCCGCAAGAGCACCATCCCAAAATCCTTTTCCATCTATGGTACAAGTTCTCGACTACTGGAGTGGGTGAATTCATTACCCTTTCCCTCACTAATGTTAATACTAACTCATCAAAATGGTATGCCAACCATTGGATATCGGTGTATCTTGAAGCATTTATATGGAAACATGTATATCATATCAACGCAGAAAAAATAGATTCTAGATAATGAGATAGTAGATGTGGTTCGGTTGGGGTAATGATACTGGAGGAAAGCCAGGCGGCTAGGTTGGCACAAGCTGGAACTTCTATGGTATGAGCGTCACAATGTGCGACTATGTCTCCACCTTCTAAATAGTGATAATGTCATAAGAGGCCTCATGGACCAACTTGGGAAATCTCTTGGAATCAAGAAAGGAAACTTCTAAAGCTGACTACCGATACGATTTTCCCATTCATAGGGGCCACCTGAAAGACGATACCCTAATCAATGATGGCTAAAGACCTGTGGAAAAAACTGGTGCACATTGGAAGACCTATGGGGATAGTGTCCTGCCAGGGAATCCAACGTGAGAGTGGTGAAATTGTAGGATCTGATGTAGAACTGGCCGAACAACTCGAGGTGTGTCTCGACTCTTATCTCAACTAGTCTTTCTATATTCTTAATCCAAATATCCTGATCAAACACTTATTTAAAAACTCATTGGCAATGATATTTAGGAAGTTCCCCCTATGGGAAATGAAAATGTACCAGTGGACGTGGATGGACATCCCCATGAACCCACATCTGGAATCGATCAGGGCGGATGACTGATCACGACTGCAGTAGGCGGGGGGCCAACCACTACTGAAAGGGGCTAAAGTGGAGAACATAGAGCCTCGGGATATTCCTTATGTCTATAAGGATGTAGTAGCAACAACCATAGAACCCCAGATTGTTCCCACTACCCCGAACGAGTTGGTTCCAATCATCAGGTTGAAAAGCATATAGGGATCCCCCGCGGCGGTGGCTCTTATAGCAACTCCGTCACTTGATACTACTGCACTAAGTTCTCGTAATTATTAATCTAGCTTCTTTTCCTAAGTACATGCCCGCATATCTCGAGGAGATGGACGACTCTAACCCTGACACAATCCAAAAGAGTAACATGACACAACACAAGGCAAGGAAATGTATTAAACGATTCATCTAGAACCCAAAGGAGGAATGGATATTGTTGGGGAGAATCCCGAATCCGGGCCGAAAATTGCTTGCCAAAAATTCGTGAGAAACTCGTCAAAATATGGAAGCGATATAAGCAGAATGAAGATGTCAACACACAAGTTTTTTTAACGTGGAAAAACCCTCCCATGCGGAGGATTAAAAAACCACGGGGCAATTCCCAAAATATCCACTATGAATCAGAGAATACAATAATCCAAGCAATGCCCGAACTTGAATTGCAAATGAGAGAGCGTAGAAAACCTGTGTGAAAAACCACACCCTGATATGCCTCTTTCATCTCTCTGATAAACATCCCGCTGACGCCATGTATCGGAAGATCAATCTGTGACAAAACGTCACCCTTCTGTCGAAGAAACGTCACTACCTCGGAGATCTTCACCCGAACACGCGTCAACCTCACACCAGCTTGCGACCCCCGAATGATCCCGCCATCATAATGTACCGCAGATCTGCAATCGGGACACACCACCTGATAACCTCTATCAGGAAGACTTTCGATACGTGGCCATGATCATCAATTCCGTAGTCGCTGCTCTGCACCTGTCAAACACCGACGCGTCATCGTCGTCGTGCCACACGGGCCACCACAAACGCGGCAACCCCTTCCTGGGTCTCCCTTGCCGGCTACATCTTGCTGGCACTCCTCTTGATTGCCACCAGCCGCTTCCCCTTTTAAAGCCTTTGATGTTTCCTTTTTCATAATGCAGATAAGATATGAAATATTATATCTTATATGTCCAAATCACCATGTATCTGCCATGTTAAGATTTAAACACTTATCTCATCTAAATAGATAAGATATATCTCCCCATGAGATACACATGCAGCCCTAACTGTGTGATATGATAAAAGATATCTATTATTCAAAAACATATCTTATCTCAAATCTGGAAACACCAAGATGCGGGCTGAACCTCAACAATCTCCCCCTTCAGCCCGTCAATGGAGATACCATCCAGCAAACTCAGTTGGACCAAAAAAACTTGTTGGTATCGCACCAACCACCATCCTCTGCAGAAAAATGACGACTCCCTTTTGCAACATTGGCAGAAACCTGACTCCTCCCCCTGCAAAAGAAACTCAAATGCCGAAGTCTTCATCATACTCGTGTCTGCACCACCAATACCAGAATCAACAATATCTGGTTCCCTCAAAATCGTGATCACCACAAAATCTGGAGCACCTGCAGGAATTACTTGCTCCCCCTGCTCAAAATCTCGAGCACCTAGCGCATCACCTCGATCTTCAAATATTAATTCATTCTTCACTTAGTCGCACTGAAGAAATGAATTAGGTGTAAGATCTGGAACACCTCCTTCAACCTGCTTTCGAAACCTTATTCTGTCTCACGCACGTTCCATCGATCCTCTTTCAATCTTCCAAAAAAAATCTCACCACAAATTGCAAGCCCAAACCATCACTTCTGAAACCACTTGTTGGGGGAGAATCCCGAATCCGGGCCGAAAATTGCTTGCCAAAAAATGTCATGAGATACCCGTCGAAATATGGAAGCGATATAAGCAGAATAAATAAATCAACACGCAAGTGGATGCGCTCTCTATTTTCTGAAGTGGTGGATGCACATCATCTTCCGGAGATGATCTGCTATTACATGGCTGAGAAGATGTGGGAGAGTAACCAATGCTTTAACATTCACCCGTGCCAGAATAAATATGAGAATATCCTAAATTTTTTTAAGGATAAGAAATAAATCGGATTCCTTGGTGAGCATTTCAATGAATGAGCCACATTCCTCGCAAGCTCGTCTGAAGTCGTTGAATGGCTGAAAGCCCAGTTGGCGGAAGCCCATGAGAATTTGGTGTAGGCGAGCCATCAAATGGATAAATTCCAAGTCGAGTAGAAGCGAATACGGGTTAGAGCCAGTGAGATATGC
This sequence comes from Viscum album, assembly GCA_963277665.1. Classification (NCBI taxonomy): domain Eukaryota; kingdom Viridiplantae; phylum Streptophyta; class Magnoliopsida; order Santalales; family Viscaceae; genus Viscum; species Viscum album. Next base: position 822,915,379 of record OY728141.1, on the reverse strand, counting down.
TCCATAGCTACTGATAAAGAAAATGTGCTCAAGGAACGGGAGACAATACTAGAAGTTACATGTTGTTGAGTTGCAGTACAGATGTAGTCCATTGAAAGGGTTGATCCATAGGGGTCATGTTTTCGCCAAACTCATGACACATACTTTACTCCTTTTTTTCTTATCCCAAACTGTGTGCATGGACTTATTATTTTCTTGGTTTTCTGTTTTAGTGTGTCTACATTGTAACTATGACGTAAGTAGAGATCAATCCATAAGAACATGTGGGTCACACTCGGTGTGATGAACAAAGGAGGACTACACAATTATCCAATTTTTGTAAGAGTCCTATGTAACCTTCAAGTACAAAGGGTCTTATATTATTAACCGACTTCCCAATGTATTTGGTATTGAGAGGGGCCACGACAAAGGATAAGGTTCCCAGAGCATCCATCTTGTCCCAATGTGCTCTATTGCATGAACGGGATAATTCCAATGGAATTAGATTCAATCATAAAAAAGGGGAATGGGAAATTGTGAATCACGGGGTACAAGATTTGGAGCATGGTGATGACAGTGAGATGAAACAGGATAATTATTAACCTTATTTAAAATGAAGGACCTATATTGCTAGCATGAGATGGGAAAAAAGAAGCAAGGACCAACCGCAGACCGAATTAAAAAACATGGGGATTAACTCGAAATGTCATCTAATTTCATCGGGAAAGTTCGCCCAAATTGGTAGGAAATGTGAAATGACATATAGATATACCTTTTAGGGGTCTCTTAAGACATGAAAAAGGATGAGGATCCAAATAAAGGGTTTCGCTAAGCATGGGGCGGAGTGATGGGATGTTTGAAAAGATTCTAGCACTCTTGAAACTCTGCCACCACGACAATGGTGCATTGGTACGAGTGTGTTGGTCTAGACGAGGATCAAACCTATTTCAATAGAGGTCCTCTCTAACAAGGATCTATGATGGATATGTCACGACCCGTCCTCGGGGCCCGTGCCGTGACTACCCCAAGCCCGCCTTCCATAGGCCAGGGGTTGGCGACTAGCACCAAGGCGTAAATCCCGGTAAAAAGGGAAGGCATTGACTTTGTATAGTAAACAATCACACAGAGTACAAGCGGAAGAAGTAAATACTAAGTAAAAACTAAGTACAACAGTAAGTGCGGAAAGTATAAAGGGGCCGGAAATACAACCCCAACTGTAAAGTACAACTCGAAAGGGAAAACAACAACTGAAAAGTAAATCTGCTATGCCGAGCTGTCCACTGGAAATCCCACCTGAAGGGTGGGTACAGATAGCTCCTCTGCTCCTCGGGTCCCACCGTCTGCTCCGATTATGTCCCACCCAGTGGCCCACCTCCGGGTACCGCCTCGTCGTCACATCCACCTCTGGGTACCATCTCGTTGTGAGGTCCTCCTCCGGGTACCATCTCATCGTATAGTCCACCTCCAGGTACCGTCCAGTCCACGAACACTCGGCCTCTATCAGCACTGCCCGTCGTCTGCAACCAACACAACGAGGTGCGGGCATAGCCCGTGCAGGGGTGAGTATAACGATACTCAGTAGGGACCCTGAGACCCTCAAGGTCTCACTAAAACCAACAAGGATAACCACATAGAAGATCTCAACAGATAACCTCTACTTAGGTATATGCCAATACATATACCTAAGTTATCAAGTAACTCATCTCAATCATGAGGAAACACAAGGATTGTGAAATTAACGGATAACTACTACCCAGGTATATGCCCATACATATACCTCAGTTATCAAGTGACCCATCTCAATCATGAGGTAAAAACAAAGGTCAAAAGTCTCATCTCAAACCAGGATTTTCATTATCGAAACTGTAACTGCTGAAGAGCTCCGTCTCTGGAGTGTACAGTGGTCCTGTCATGACTCCGAGATACTACTCACTAACCTAAGACTGCGGAAGTACTCATCCTGTCGAGTACCGCGGGTCAGCCACCCAGACACAGTAGTGCTTCCCGCCGAGGTATGTCACCCAAACACAGTAGTGCACACCCCCTAGTAGCCTGCTGAGGTACTCTCCGGACGAGTACCGCGGGTCTGCACTGTCACACAAGTAGTGCTCCGTCTGCCATGGGTCTGCACCTCAGAAAGTAGTGCTCCATCCACTGGACTAGTCGACTCACTCCAAGTCGAGTCGGTCAAGCAGTCGTCAGGTCTCAACCAGTTACACGGTCTCCGTACTCTGCACGCTCGTCACTGGGAGGGTCCGCTCCACGAGGTACAGGTCGATACTCAAAGTATCTCAAAGTCCCATGAAGAAGTATCTCAAAGGACCGCCTCGTCATAGGGGTCTCAACACAATAGACGGCGCGTCAATCGGACGCTCGGTCTGTGAGTTATTAGCCTTTTCGTCCCAGGGGCCCGGTTGGTTTCGTGAGCGAACCAAACCCGGCCGTATCTCAACTGTACCCCGAACTCCCGTAGGGTATACTCATAGGGACCGTTTTTCAACGAGATCACCAATGTCGTTGACGATTCGTCAAACGGACTTTCTGTCAGAAAAGTATCAGCCTTTCCGTTCCAGGGGTCCGGTTGGATTTCGGTGCGATCCAACCCGGCCACTATCCATATGCATCCAAATCTCGGGCAGAGAATGCCAAAAGTTCCGTATCGTCAACAGGAACTCAATGCAACAGACGACGCGTCAATCGGACGCCCGGTCTGAGAGTTATTGGCTTTTTCGTTTCAGGGGCCCAATTGGTTTTTAAGGAAAAACCAACCCGACCGTACTCCACCTGCGTCCAAACCTCGGGCGGAGTATGCCAAAAGATCCGTCTCATCAAGAGGAATTCAACGAAATAGACGATGTGTAAATCGGATGCCCGGTCTGTTAGTTATGGGACTTTCCGTCTCATACCCACCCTGGGAAACTTCCTAGGAGGTCACCCATCCTGATCACTACTATAGGCCAAGCACGATTAACTATGGAGTTTTAACCACATAGGCTCCCGAAAAAGAAGGTGCACCTTGAGTATAGTATACCGAAACGACCGTCCCGATCCAAGGATCGTGTTGCCGCTGACGGCGAGTCGTTTGGAGGCCCGTACCCCAAGATACGAGCATTTGACCGAAAGTGGTCCGAAACTGGGGGTCTAGGCCCGGGCCGACTCGACCCGGCTCAGAAAACCCGGCTCGGCCAGCGGAGCGGGCCGGCACGGCGGCGCGGCCTGGGCGTCGTTCGTATGCCGCGCGCGGGGGGCAAAGCCCCCGCCTTTCCTCAGCTGGCGGCGCGGCAACCTGCCACGCCTAAAGAAAAACGGCCCCCCTCACGTGGGGGCGTGCCTTAGAGAAAACGGGGGGGCCGCCTGCCCCCCCTTTGTAAAACCAGCCCCCCTCATAATGGGGGGGCCATTAATGCTGGCTGGGGGAAATTATTTCCCCCGGTTTTCTCCCTTCCGGTCGGCCCGACCTGGCCGGCCGGCTCTTCCTCAATGGGACCGGCAAGGCCGGTCCCCCTTCCGGCTTCCGACACCGGTGGCCCGGCTGGCCGCCGGTCTTCTCATTCCGCCGCGGCCCGGAACCGGCCGCGGCCTTCGTTGTCCGGCGCGGTGCGACAGCACCGTGCCCCTCCACCGCGGCCCCGCTCCGGCCGCGTCGCCTTCAATTTTCTTCGACATGGCGCGACGGCGTCGCGTCCTTGTATTATTTAATGACGCGGCGCGACGGCGCCATCCGTTTCTTGCCGCATGATCCTGCGCCGTGCGACGGCACCGTTCCACACCCGTTTCAATCCACAACAAAATAAACATGAATAGGAGGAGGGTCGGCCGTGTTCGTGTGGTTCGACCCCCTCGCGTTATTTGCTAACAATCGGCCTTTAATGAATGATAAACTTTCACAATCTTTTAAATTAAATAAAAAGATTTGGAATCAAGGCCCGACAAATATAAACCTTCAAGTTCGAAGGAGAGATCCACATAACATTAAAAAGTTAAAACCCCTACCTTGATTTAAGAGGTGACGAGATTCGGCGTCGTGAAAAGAGATGTCGTGGAAGAAGACGTCGTCGGTATTGCGGGTATGGCGTCGCGGAAGACAGTTCCTGAGAACGTGGTGTTCTTCGTCGATGTCCGATTGCTCTTCGCGTTCTTTGTCAAGAGGATGAAGAAACTTCAAGACTTCTAAGCCTTCTTTCCAAAAGCTCTCAAACAACACAACCCAACCAAATGAAAAAATGTTCTCCAGTTATTTAATTAACTTCACATGGATTTTGAAATTCAAGTGTTTGAAATTCAAAAGACTCACACAACTCACCACATTAAAATCAACTAATTTAAGACATAAGTTATAACTAAGATAAAATCATTTAAGTTGGAGTTGAGGGGTTTTAGAGGATTTGAAGAGGTGGGGTTCTTGTGGGCCCCACCACCCTCATAACCTCCCACGGGAGGTTGGGTGGTTACCCAACTTCCACCATGAGCTAACACTTAGAGTAAGTTAATAAAAATTGTAGTGTAGTTATAAAATAAACTTCCACAATTTTTATTATCAACACTCGTGTAAACGCAACTCCGGAATAGGAGTTCCTAAGGAATTACAGGCACTGCGGTTCCATCGGTGCGCTCGGAATTCGATTCAGGGCACCGGTTCAAAAGATAGAAATTCCCGCTCGCTCGTTCACTGAACGTACCCGAGCCAAACTTCAGAAATTAATTCCGGGCACACCGGGCCTCAGAATCAGGCGCCGTCAGAAACTGCATTCTTGTAAAATTCCAAATAAAATTAAGAAAAAAATTTCCTTGAAATTTCCGGGTCTTTACATTACTCCCACCTCAGGACTTTACGTCCCCGTAAAGCTTCAACACAAACTAGGGTCACAAAAGCGGTACAGAGCACGCATCTGAGCCTTCCGCTCCCAGGTGCTTACCTAGAGGTTCCGTACTGCCAAAGAAAGTGCACCCGAGGAATCGATCATCCTCGTAGGATCTGCTCTTGTCGATCCTCGATCCCCACTGGAACCTCCGTGAAAGACACCCCATCATCATCGTCCAGCTCCTCATGGTCGATGGTATGCGAAGGGTCGAGCACGTATCTCCTCAGTTGAGATACGTTGAAGTCTTCGTGCACCTGGTGCAACTGCGGTGAATGGGTCCAGCGGTAAACCACCCCGCCTACCTAGCTGGGGACCTAAGAAGGTCCGCTGAACCTTGGAGATAACTTGCCGCTTTGGGCACATCTCCATAAACCTCTTCGAGGTGAGACCCATATAAGAACGCGGTCGCCATCCTAAAACTCCAGAGGTTTCCAATTCCTATTAGAACTGGAACTCAAATGACTGCTGCCACGAGGGTAAGGTTGGCCGATTCAAGAGTGATCGGTCGCACCCTCCCGTGAAAGAGTTTATCTCGTGCTGCCTGGGGTTTCCTTTTCGCCGACCAAGGAAAACCCATCCTGACGTTTTCCTAAAACCGTCAATTTGAGTATGAACAGTTATTTCCCATTCCATACTCAAACTAGCGTCGTAAGGCCTCGACGCTATCACTAAGAGATTCCAACCGAAACTCTCACCTCGAGGGTCTGACCACACCTTCGGCGTTAGTGTGATTATCGAGTCTCCTCACAAGGTATCTCCAGATGTGAGGGTCAAGTCCACGGCTTACCATAAACTCTAGGTCTTGAACAATATTTGTGAAAGCAAGAAATGATTCACATCGACTTCCGTTACTACAACAGTTAGTAGTGGACACAGACTGTCCCTTGAATCATTTCTAGAGCCATTGGGTCATACTGCTTGACCGCATGCAGCCGCACTCTTCCTTCGCCCTCCAGCTCCCTGAGCCTGGCAGGAATAACTAAGGCGGGTGGTTGTACAATGTTAGGATGTACACCACCTCATGCTGCTCTCCTAGCTCTGCCTCCACGTCTGCTGCTTCGTAGACTCATCTCTCCTTTAAGCTTCATCTTCTTTAACATGCCCGAGTCTCTAAGACTGGAACCGGTTTCCTGTTTCTTACTGCACTGTGCAGTATTCATCCTCTCTTGGATGTCCTGGACCTCCTTTTGTCTCACAAGAGCTGCTATGATTTCTTCTTTGCCGATAAGAGAAACCCGGTCTCATCCCCTGGATGAACCACATTCGTTGCCTAATACAGTCAATCCTGACATGAATGATGCATTCATGCCATGGATGACGTCGTAAGGCCTCGACCTATCTACTAAGAGATCCAACTGTCACTCTCGCCTCCAAGGGTCGAGTCACACTATCGGCATCAGTGTGAAGTCACTGGGTCCCCTCCAGTAGAAATCTCAAAAGTGAGTGTCAAGTCAACAGTTTAACCGGGACCACTCATTATCAACCAAACAAAAGGACGGGAAAGAAAACATCTCAAAGATAAGTGTCTTTTTGTTATTACAGCTCATAGTACAAGACACGAATACAACAGAAAAATGGAACTAGAAGTACAAGGGACGTATCCACTAGTTCCTCTCCTGTCCACCTGTTCCCGGAGCTCTACTGGCTTGTCCACTGCTCGGTTGTTGCTCAAGCACCAGTCGATGCTTCTGTCTCGGTGGCTCCTCCAACACCCGCTGATCAACCGTACGAGGAGTCAGACCGTCACGTGCTAGGTGACCCTTCCCGTCATAGGAGTAACATTGTCCGTTTCTGGCACGCCTGGCTCTGACCCCACCTCGGGTGCCCCGCACCACCGGTCCTAAAACCCGAGATCGTCCAACTGCTAGTCTGGTCCTCCTGGACCTCTGCATCATCTGTCTACTGCCCACAGATGACTCAACTACTGATCAAAAAACACGCGGAAAAGGCAGAAGCTCCTCTACACGCTCGGGGTGTAGAGCTACTGGCACAAACTCCACCCTGAAGAAGGTCTCGAAGTATTCCCATGTGAAGGTCATCCCGTTGCAAAACTGAAACAAGTGGCTCCACCACCTGCCTGCTGCTGCCTGAAGGAGGCTGGCAGCAAAGATCACCATGAAGTCTTCCGTTGTCCCCACTAGCCTGAAGACTCTCACCACAGCCTCCAGCCAAACCTCAACCACCTACGGGTCTATCTCTCCCCATAACCTGGGTGGCCTCTGGCGCTGGAACTCGTGCAGCGTGCTTAAGTGTCGTGCATCTTCTACTGCTGGGGCTGGTGGCATCAGTGGCCCAATGGATAGTAGTACCGATGGTGCCTCCACTGCAAGAGGGCCCTGTACCGAAGCCTCGTCGCTCGATAGGATATCAGCACACACATCCCTCTGGGCTCTAGCTGGTCGTCCGTGAAAAGGCATCATGAAAGAAACATCGTGACATGGTCAAACTTTTATACCTGGTGAGCTGACCTGAGTTGAGCTGTTTTAAGGGAAAACCTGTGAAAACACACACGCAATCAGTGTTTTCATGCACAAAGTCGGAAATCAGTTGTCAGGGTCCTGGTGTATGGATACGTCGGCCGCCCGCACCAACACTGGACTCCCTGAACTGAAATCCACACTCTGTACTCTTAACACAATTGCTTCACAGAAAGAAAAAGTCAGAGTCATAAGTTCTGTGGTAGAACCGAACTCCGTTGATACCAATTTGTCACGACCCGTCCTCGGGGCCCGTGCCGTGACTACCCCAAGCCCGCCTTCCATAGGCCAGGGGCTGGAGATTATCACCAAGGCGTAAATCCCGGTAAAAAGGGAATGCATTGCCTTTGTAAAGTAAACAATCACATAGAGTACAAGCGGAAGAAGTAAATACTAAGTAAAAACTGAGTACAACAGTAAGTGCGGAAAGTATAAAGGGGCCGGAAATACAAACCCAACTGTAAAGTACAACTCGAAAGGGAAAACAACAACTGAAAAGTAAATCTGTTACGCTGAGCTGTCCACTGGAAATCCCACCTGAAGGGTGGGTACAGATAGCTCCTCTGCTCCTCGGGTCCCGCCGTCCGCTCCGAGTATGTCCCTCCCAGTGGTCCACCTCCGGGTACCGCCTCGTCGTCACGTCCACCTCTGGGTACCGTCTCGTCATGAGGTCCTCCTCCGGGTACCATCTTGTCATATAGTCCACCTCCAGGTACCATCCAGTCCTCGAACACTCGACCTCTGTCAGCACTGCCCGTCGTCTGCAACCAACACAACGAGGTGCGGGCATAGCCCGTGCAGGGGTGAGTATAACGACACTCAGTAGGGACCCCGAGACCCTCAAAGTCTCACTAAAACCAACAAGGATAACCACATAGAAGATCTCAACAGATAACCTCTACTTAGGTATATGCCCATACATATACCTAAGTTATCAAGTAACCCATCTCAATCATGAGGAAACACAAGGATTGTGAAATCAACGGATAACTACTACCCAGGTATATTCCCATACATATACCTAAGTTATAAAGTGACCCATATCAACCATTAGGTAAACACAAAGGTCAAAAGTCTCAGCTCAAACCGGGATTTTCATTATCGAAACCGTAACTGCTGAAGAGATCCGTCTCTAGAGTGTACAGTGGTCCTGTCACGACTCCGAGGTACTGCTCGCTATCCTAAGACTGCTGAAGTACTCCTCCTGTCGAGTACCGCGGGTCAGCCACCCAGACACAGTAGTGCTTCCCGCCGAGCTATGTCACCCAAACACAGTAGTGCACACCCCCTAGTAGCCTGCTGAGGTACTCTCCGGACAAGTACTGCGGGTCTGCACTGTCACACAGGTAGTGCTCCGTCCACCTTGGGTCTGCACCTCAGAAAGTAGTGCTCCGTCCACTAGGCTAGTCGACTCACTCCAAGTCGAGTCGGTCAAGCAGTCGTCAGGTCTCAGCCAGTTACATGGTCTCCGTACTCCGCACGCTCGTCACTGGGAGGGTCTGCTCCACGAGCTACAGTTCGATACTCCAAGTATCTCAAAGTCCCACGAAGAAGTATCTCAAAGGACCGCCTCATCATAGGGGTCTCAACACAATAGACGACGCGTCAATCGGATGCCCGGTCTGTGAGTTATTAGCCTTTTCGTCCCAGGGGCCCGATTGGTTTCGTGAGCGAACCAAACCCGGCCGCATCTCAACTGTACCCTGAACTCTCGTAGGGTATACTCATAGGGACCGTTTTTCAACGAGATCACCAACGCCATTGATGATTCGTCAAACGGACGTTCTGTCAGAAAAGTATCAGCCTTTCCGTTCCAGGGGCCCGGTTGGATTTCGGTGTGATCCAACCTGGCCACTATCCATTTGCATCAAAATCTAGGGCGGAGAATTCCAAAAGTTCTGTATCGTCAACAGGAACTCAACGCAACAGACGGCACATCAATCGGACACCCGGTCTGATAGTTATTGGCTTTTTCGTTCCAGGGGCCCAGTTGGTTTTTAAGGAGAAACCAACCCGACCGTACTCCACCTGTGTCCAAACATCGGGCAGAGTATGCCAAAAGATCCGTCTCATCAAGAGGAATTCAACGAAATAGATGGGGCATAAATCAGACACCCGGTCTGTTAGTTATTGGTCTTTCCGTCTCATACCCACCCTGGGAAACTTCCCAGGAGGTCACCCATCCTGATCACTACTATAGGCCAAGCACGATTAACTATGGAGTTTTAACCACATAGGCTCCTGAAAAGGAAGGTGCACCTTGAGTATAGTATAGCGAAATGACCGTCTCGATCCAAGGATCGCGTTGCCGCTGACGGAGAGTCGTTTGGAGGCTCGTAGCCCAAGATACGGGCATTTGACCGAAAGTGGTCTGAAACTGGGGGTCTGGGCCCGTGCCGACCCGGCCCGACCCCCCCTGGGTCGGCCGAACCGGTCGACCCACCTCGGGCGGTGACCCGGCTCGGAAAACCCGGCGCGGACGGCGGCGCGACGGCGCGGTCCGGCGCGGCGGCGCGGGCCGGCACGGCGGCGCGGCCTGGGCGCCGTTCGTGTGCCGCGCACGGGGGGCAAAGCCTCCGCCTTTCCTCAGCTGGCGGCGCGGAAACCTGCCGCGCCTAAAGAAAAACGGCCCCCCTCACGTGGGGGCCTGCCTTCGAGAAAACAGGGGGGCCGCCTGCCCCCCCCCCCCCCCCTTTGTGAAACCGGCCCCCCTCATAATGGGGGGGGGCATTAAGGCTGGCCGGGGGAAATTATTTCCCCCGGTTTTCTCCCTTCCGGCTGGCCCGACCTGGCCGGCCGGTTCTTCCTCAACGGGACCGGCAAGGCTGGTCCCCCTTTCGGCTTCCGACACCGGCGGCCCCGCTGGCCACCGGTCTTCTCATTCCGCCGCGGCCCGGAACCGGCCGCGGCCTTTGTTGTCGGGCGCGGTGCGACGGCACAGCGCCCCTCCACTGCGGCCCCGCTCCGGCCGCGGCGCCTTCAACTTTCTTCGACGCGGCGCGACGACGTCACGTCCTTGCATTATTTAACGATGTGGCATGACGACGCCGTGCGTTTCTTGCCGCATTATCCTGCGCAGTGCGACAGCACTGCGCCACACTCGTTTCAATCCACAACAAAATCAACATGAATAAGAGGAGGGTCGGCCGTGTTCGTGTGGTCCGGCCCCCTTGCGTTATTTGCTAACAATCAGCCTTTAATGAATGATAAACTTTCACAATCTTTTAAATTAAATAAAAAGATTTGGAATCAAGGCCCAACAAATATAAACCTTCAAGTTCGAAGGAGAGATCCACATAACTTTAAAAAGTCAAAACCCCTACCTTGATTTAAGAGGTGACGAGATTCGGCATCGCGAAAAGAGATGTCGCGGAAGAAGACGTCGTCGGTATTGCGGGTATAGCGTCACGGAAGACGGTTCCTGAGAATGTGGTGTTCTTCGTCGATGTCCGATTGTTCTTCGCGTTCTTTGTCAAGAGGATGAAGAAACTTCAAGACTTCTAAGCCTTCTTTCCAAAAGCTCTCAAACAACACAACCCAACCAAATGAAAAAAAGTTCTCCACTTATTTAATTAACTTCACATGGCTTTTGAAATTCAAGTGTTTTAAATTCAAAAGACTCACACAACTCACCACATTAAAATCAACTCATTTAAGACATAAGTTATAACTAAGATAAAATCATTTAAGTGGGAGTTGAGGGGTTTTAGAGGATATGAAGAGGTGGGGTTCGTGTGGGCCCCACCACCCTCATAACCTCCCACGGGAGGTTGGGTGGTTACCCAACTTCCACCATGAGCTAACACTTAGAGTATGTTAATAAAAATTTTAGTGTAGTTATAAAATAAACTTCCACAATTTTTATTATCAACACTCATGTAATGCAACTCCGGAACAGGAGTTCCTAAGCAATTACAGGCACTCCAGTTCTATCGGTGCCCTCGGAATTCGATTCCGGGCACCGGTTCAAAAGATAGAAATTCTCGCTCGCTCGTTCACTGAACGTACGCGAGCCAAACTTCAGAAATTAATTCTGGGCACACCGGACTTCGGAATCAGGCGCCTTCGGAAACTGCATTCTTGTAAAATTCCAAAAAAAATTAAGAAAAATTTTTCCTTGAAATTTCCGGGTCTTTACAGGATAGGATTTTACTTCAATAAAATTAAAATGATATACACGTTTTTTAATGTCATACATTTGGGATCTCAACCGTAGTTTATGGTCATTGAGTTTGGACCGTAGTTTGGGGAAAAGAGCTACGAGGTTTAATGATCCCAGGGTTGGGCCCAAGGAAAAATTCCTGAGCATTATTAGGTATTCAATCATGTTGAGAATCAAGCCATATGTAGTTATGGAAATTCAATGTAGTTGACCATCATACATGACACGCATTGTGTTGTAATTTATTTTCATAGGTCTAGGATAGGGGAATTTCCAAAAGAAAAATGTGTGGTGTGTTACATAACATGATGTGAATGAGGTTAGGTGAAGTCCACACCTCACCTTGCATTCTCAAAAGGGGAAGTGTAACAATAAATAAGGGCTAAAAATAAGATGTCTGCAGCTCCATGGATGGACCCAGGGATGAGACATCTTTGTGTGACTATGTATCTTTCTAGGGCATGAATCAAGCCATATGTAGTTTTGAAAGGTAATTCCATACGAGACTGACCCACACACTGGGGAAAGAAGAATTTTAGATAACTTGTTTTTCCTTTTTTTGTATCCTTTTTTTGGAGGAACAATCCCATGATACAATGTCGGGAGGCCACTACATGAATCAATCCATATATTGGCCTTGAAAAATTTCACGGTAAACAACCAGTGCCCAAGGTAATGGCCCCTCAAATGAGAACAACACAATGATGTGCCATTTTTTAATCATTGAGCCATGATTATAATGTCATAGTTTATGGTCGTATGATAATACCATTCCATGTATTTTAAGTTCACATGCTAAAGATAAGATAGATCCTAGACTATGTTCATAGAGCTCAAATCATTGAGTCACACAATCTTATTTGTGGTTATTACCTAACCAAAACCACTAATCCTACATGAGCCTTGATTGGTGAAGGAAACAAGGAGTTATGTCAAGACTTCCACATATGATGAGATTTTCCAATAGTGAGAAGGTGATGTTGGGCCACGAAAACCATAGATACGCCAAAATTCCTACTCGTCGTGCGTGAATGCGCGAAGCGACAACAACAGGGGTTTCGAGGATCCATAAAATAAAAAAGGGGAATACAACATATGAATCAGAGAATCTTATATTTAGGACATAGTGGGAGATGAATGATAATGAAGGATAAATGTTGATCGTATTCAAAACACAGTATTGATATCACATTAACCTGGGAAGGGAGAAAACATCTGAGGATTGACCTATCATCATATTCACATTGTGGCACTGGTATCAAATAGTTTTTTGGAATCCTTTGGGAATTTTCCCAGGACGGTAGGAGATTCTTGAGCCTAAGAATCCATGCCATTGTGGGGTCCCTTCAGGTGTGTAGGATGATGAGGACCTCAAATAAAAGTGACATATAAATCATGGAGATTAAATTAAGTCATGTCCATGTAGACCCCCACACTCTATGTCTTAAACCACAGTGAATCTAAAATCATCAATTAGGTAGGCCATAGGTAAAGGGACTTAGCTAGGGAAAAATAGCTCAAGAAGACGAGTAGAAGAAAGGCGGAAGTATGGGCTGATGGACCAAGTGATGGACCCAAAGACAAATGGTATGGGCATTCTTATGTATTCCATACGGATGGGAATCAATCCATACATAGTTCTACTAATTTCATGATGGTTGACATCATGTGGTAAGGATAGAGGGAATATGAGGTCCTTAAGGGGGATTCACATGAAATGGTTGATGTAAACCCAACATGAATGAGAACCATCAAGATATCATGCCACACTATGTATTTTTGGGACCCTTATTCAATAAGTGTAAAAGAAATAAGAGGTTTTTAACCTTGGGATGGATCTAAATATAAAATGTATGGGTGTTCTTATGTATCATGATATAGTAGGAATCAATCCATGCATTGTTTTAAAAATGGTGTGTAGTTTATCTTCATGTGGTATGGATGAAGGATGGAAGCAGCATTTATTATCATATGGTTAAGACAATAGGGGGTGGTGTCCTGAAGGGGTGTGCATGACATGGAAAAATAACTCATGTGAATGAGGACCAAAAAATTCCACACCACACCCTGCACTCACATGTGGGGACATAGGCCAAGGGGGTGAAAAAGGTACTTTAGCATGGTGATGTGCAATTTAATGTAATGGGGGACCAAAGGGATCTCAATTCAAGGTCATGGATCTCAGACCATGGGATAAAGCCAAAAGGGATAGAAAGGTCAAGGGACATAGGGCTACACCCAATGTGAAAAGCACAAGCATTCCTACATACCCCATAAGGATGGGAATCAAGCCACACATAGTACTAGAATACAGTGCTATTTAACACCATATGGTATAGATGAAGATGAAGGGGGAAATCACATAGGTGGGACTACATGGTGAAGTTATTATAAACCCAACATGAATGAGGAAAAAAGTCTTCCAAACACACCATGTAATACAATATTAATTAGAGACAAGGGACTGAATGAAAAAAAATTGTGGATGGAGGACTGGACTCAAAGACAAAATGTTCAAGTATTCCTATATATCCCATAATAATTGGAATCAATCTATATGTAGTTCAAGAATGTCATGCAATTTAGCATCATGAGGTACAGAAGAAGATGAAATGGATGGAGGTTCTTATGGGAGGCACATGGGGTAGCAATTTTAAACTAGAAATGAATGAGGAAAAAGGAATCCCATAGCTCACCACACGCTTTAAAAAGGAATCTCATGTTTTAATACTGGAAATGGTGAACTTCAAACTAGACCCAATGATGAATTTTCTCTTCATTCCTATATATCTTAAAAGGGCAGGAATCAAGTCATACATAGTTCTAGAAATTCCTTGTAGTTTAACTTCTTGTGGAAAGGATGAATAGGGAAGGATAGATCCCTTAAGAAGATATGTGATGCAATAGTTTTAAGCCCGACATGAAACAGACCAAATATGTACACATAGCACAACGTTCTGCCTGGATACTTAGACTGAGTGGATAGAAGGAAAGAAGAATCTACAGAACCTAGATATGGATTTGAAGAAAAAATATTTGGGCATTCCAACGTATCCCATGAGGATAGGAATAAATCTATACGTAGTTCATAAGATACAGTGCAGTTTAATGTCATGCGGTGAGTATATAGAGATAATAGTTTAAGGCCATAGATCTTGGACCCTAACCTATGTATATGATTGTATTTTATCATAATGGAGGATGGTAGATCACTCATGTCAAGTACTACTTGTGGAATTTGGTGTTGGTGGGGGGGGGGGGTAATACGCTCACTATCCATGGTAACCTGAGAGTATTCACCATTGGGGTAAACCTTATAAATGATATAAGATCCCTCCCATTTGGTCTCCAACATTTGTGGTTTCCTGTCATGTATCATTGGCATCCTCAAATCTCACACCATGTCACCCTAGAGGAAGGAGTGGAGCTGAATATTCATAATGAATTCCTTGGCTATCTTATTCTGGTGCTCTCAAGATTTTTCAAGGAAAGGTGCCTGTTCTCATCAAGGCATTCCAGTTCAACCAAACAAATATAATCTATATTACCTATTTTATGATGATCATAGACAGTTGTGCTAAGTAACAATAATTGAATTACGATGTCTAAGAATACCTCTGATCCATAGACCAAGGAATATGGAGTCACCTAGGGGGAATTATGAGTCATTATCTAGTAATCCCAGAGAGTATTTGGAAGTTTTTCCGGACACCTCTTCATGTTAAAACTAATCATCTTCTGCAACATGTTATATACTATTTTGTTGAACACCTCGATCTGTCCATTTTCATTAACTTGATAATGATAGGTTTTATTAAAAAAATATTTTAATTGGAGAACAATTTTTTCAGCTCGGATGGTAAGAAGTTGGTTCCATTATCAGTGAGGATGACATGAGGGACTCCAAATCATAGTATTATATTAAAGCTCAAGAAATAAAATATAGAACGTGACTTGAATTTTTTAAGGGAAATTACCTCTTCCAACTTGGAAAAGAAATCTATAGTTGACACAATGAAACTATACTGATTAGTTGTCACTATTGGATATGGTCTCACAACATCAGGTCCCCAAACAAAAAATGGAAAAGAGTACTTTGCGGTACAGAGAGGATCTGGTGGATGATGCACAAAAATTATCTTGGATTTGTCACACATTGAACTTTTTTGTGAACTTGATATACTCATGGATGATGGTGGACTATAATTTTTCAAGCCTTAGAATCTAGTGGGAGAGATTCATCCCTACCTGATAGCTCCATAGGAACCGACAATAACTTCTTACATCACATGGGTAATCTCATCTCCTTGAATGAAAAAGAGGATAACTCCATAAAAACCATATCAATAGATGGTTTTCTCTAGACTGTGGCCTCTTTGGAGATTTAACTATATAACATGCAGAAGGATTCACCAACATGTAGATCTGTATACTGAGAGATTTCAGTGTTGGAGGTACTCAACAAATGGAGTTGTCCAATCAAGGGTCTCCTCTACCATGGAAGGGTGACTTGGGGGGTCCCTATGTGGAAGCACCATAGGTAAGATTACATACCCACTATCTATCATCACCATCAGGATTGATAGGAGCGATAAATGTTCAATGAAACACATGGATAATGAAATCTTCCTTGTTGGGATTGGTGAGGAATGTGAAAAGGATATCTAAGTCATCGAGTCGATCATTCTGCGATTGGGGAACATGAGTAATTTTTGGTAGATAAGGGAACTGAGCAATCATTTTTCAAATGAATTCTAAAAAAGTTTTCTGCTCCAATTTTCTGACAACGTAGGCACCATTGATTTCATTGATGACCAGCTCAGAGTCCCCTTTCACATGTAGGTGGGTCACATCAATCTCAAGGGACATCTTGAGGCTATTGATGAGGGCCTGTTACTCCACCTTGTTGTTTGTGAAGCATTCTAACAATAGGAATGAATAGGGAAAGACAGACTATACATGTGTGTGAAGATGATACCCAGTCCTACCCTATTAAGCCTGAGATCACTGAGTCTCCTTCTGGTTGGACTTCGTGATGCATCTTCTAGGTGCATGTGCTTATATAGAATTGCTTGATCCACTAAGAGGATTGAATCATTTGGGAAATCATGATCTAGGTACTTCTCTATGGGGGTTGGATGGGAAGAAATAAAATCCTCTAGCACCCACCACTTGATAGCTTTCTAAGGGGTGAACCTAATATAAAACTATTGAATGATCACTTCCCAATAAGCTAGATGGAATTCCAACATGGTATGATTAAGAATATACTTCATTGGAACCCCCATGGGAGACTAGATATATCTCATGGTTCTGCAGGTAATGTCGTAGCTTCTGCACTATGAATACCAGTGGTAGGCAGCTCGTCTCAATAGAGGATTATCTAGTCTATGTATCAAGGATAATGCAGTTGAGATATTATAAACAATTCTCTATCCCTTCATTGTTTTTTTGGATAGAAGGGCACCGAGGGATCATTATAGTGTTTTCACATAAAAGAACAATGATTTTTGGAAATGGGTGGCATATTAACTAAATGTTATATCATATACTACTTGATTTACTCAAAAGTAGTCTAACACTATTCATCCCACTGCTAATTATCACCTTTCATCAGAAGATGGGAAAAATGATTACACTTAATGGAAAAATTCACAATGAATCAGTGTATGTACGAAAAGTGTCCTTGAAATACTTGGAGCTCCCAATTAATGCTCATTGGAGTAATCTGACTGATGGCCTTTATCTTCTTTGGATCAATCTCGATGCCTCTATATCTTGAAAAGAAACCAATAAACAATATAGAGGTGACCAAAGAAGAAAATTTCAGGGTGTTTATCTTTAGTTTACCAGAGTATTGGTAGCCAAACACTTTCTCAAGATCTCTGAGATAGTCGTAACACAGGTTGGATATGACCACCGTATCATCTACATAGCATTCTAATAATGTTCTGAGGATCAGTTAGAATATGTGGTGCATGGAATGCTGATAGGTGGCACATGATTTTTTTTAATATTGAATGAATTACATGGAAATAGAAGGTACCATTAGTTTTTTTGAAGTCTAGGGACTCCTTCACCTTAGGGAAAATTAATATTTTATTATATCTAGATTGCCCATTCGTGAAGGAGAGAGCTTGGAGACCAGTAGTAGCGTCGATCAATAGCTCTATTGTAAGAAGGGGAAAATCATCCTTCAGGTAGTGATGTTTGAGATCCCATAAGACAATGCAGACTACGATCTATCCATTGTTCATTCTGATGGGAACAATGTTATCTATCAATCTGGGGTACAAGATTTCCGTAATAAAGATGGAATTGATGAGATTATCAACATTGGCCTCTACTATAGCACCATGAAAATGGTGTATCTTTCTGAGAGGATGTTTGAACCCGTGATGTATTATTGGAAGACTAAGAAGGTGGACATAAATCTAATGATCCTGTCCGGGAATCTCTTCATAGCTCTAAAAAAATTCATCTAGATGTTGTTTTAGGAAATCCACATTTTGTTTTTTATCATCTGCGAACATAGTTGCGCTTATTTGTGTTGGTCTTAGATCTAGCTCAGTATCGAGGTTCAGCTATTCCAAATCATCGATGTTGGTATAGATACCTTCCTCAAATGAGGTAGGTGAATATTCCAAATCTTCTTCATCATCTATGATGATATGATCCTCAGTAGGAGGAAATTATTCTAAATTAGAAGATCATGATTGAATACTAGTTCCAGACTAAGCAGTAGTGGAATATTTATTGGGGAATCCCTACACTACTAAAACCATGGAGAAAAAAGTTTTCAATCTAATCCCATCAGGCCTTCAACCCAAGGTTCCACATTTGATAATATCATTGAAATAGTGTGGATTCAGCATGAGTCACATCAATCAGTCTTGGAAAAACAAGAAAGTTTGACATACTACTGTAGTATTGTAGCAAACGTCCTGATACCTTATAGTCATAAGGGGTTTCGGGAGCACTTAATCCTAATTCATGTAGGAGTATGAGGTTATCTGTCAGTTTCCCCATTACTTTTGAATGAACATACCACTACATCTAGAGACAACAAATAATTTTACCATGTCTCGAGTTTTTTCTTCCAACTAGTGAAGTGGGAGGATTTAGGCATCATTCA
Organism: Viscum album; assembly: GCA_963277665.1. Lineage (NCBI taxonomy): Eukaryota > Viridiplantae > Streptophyta > Magnoliopsida > Santalales > Viscaceae > Viscum > Viscum album. The sequence goes on along the minus strand of OY728141.1, from coordinate 822,896,764 downwards.
ATTCGGTCCATGGGTCGACCACTGTGGATGTATTATCAACCTCATTGGCTTGAACATGCTTTTACTCCATTTTCTAATATTCAACATCCAGATATTCTGCGTCACAAGAGGAAAAGGATGTTTATTCAACATGGAGAATTTCCACTCCACTGTTAAGGGAGTATTTAAGGCATTGATGATATGAGGAGGTAACTAACACATGTAGGTGGAGATGGTGTCTAACAATCAGTGCATTGTAGGAAGTGTCCTATGAGATGACCATGAAGTCAGTACTAGAAACCAATCCACCAAATTGGGTCTTTAGGTAGATCATGACAATCTGTGACAACTATATTCTATCATAACCACGAATATTCTGTCTAAAGGACTCATGTATGTTTTGAATAGTTTCAGTTTTTGATGTTTCCAGGTTAGGATAAGATTGAACCCAGAACATGTGTTGACAAGAAATTGGTGGACTTCGGTGCCATTAAACTGAACAGGGACATACAGTTGGAATATGATCCCCTGTAGGGGAGAACCTTCATCTTCTCCTATGAATGAGATGATAGCCTAACATTCTGTGAGTTTGACTGCCTCATCATGGAAGGCTTATGCTGTTGCTAACTCTATTTCAAACAAGAGGGGGCTTCTTAAAGCCTCTACAAGGGATTCAAAAATTTATTTTGATAGATGGTGGGCCTCTAGGATCAAAAGACTTGTAGAAATTATGGATAGGTTCTTGAGAACATAATAATTCTATTCCAGGTGCTCATTCCAACAAATAAGAGGTCTCCCTGTGATCAGAGGTAGGATGTGCATTGCTTCAGGTCTTAGTAGTGGATTCTGACTTGTTATGGGGATTTCCCACTACTCACTAGTCTAAAAATGGAAAAACAAATACTTTCCAAGGGTTAGATAACCAAGGTCTATCTTCGGCTAAATGAGGTGGATCATAGGATGGCCAAATAAACTCTTCCTAGTCGAGTAGAACAAATGAAGGGGGGTGTGAATCTGACAACATATGATGAGAGGATTGAACCTGATGGTCTCTTCACTAGGTCAAATTTATGGTCTAAATAGTATGCATGATATAGATGGAAGAACTATTCATTGCATTTTGACGATTCACATATCAAAAAAATTTGTCGCCATTTGTGTTGAATGTTAGAATTTTGAGTATTTTCTTGGCATTCTTCATCATCTGGAACCTTTTTTAGGGTTTACCTATTCAGCGTTTTTCATTGATGCATACACTTGATTATCACTTGAGGAATCCTCCAATAATGGGAGGATTCTAGGGGCGATCCTCATTTCTCTGGGTAGGAAATCATCAATAGTGTGGGTTGAATTTGGCACTGTTGATGGGATTTTCATTCCCTCATGCCATTGACTATTTCCCTCATAGGAACAGAATGGATGAGATATCAATTCAGAAGAAGAATAGGAAGGTAGTATAGAGACTTCAGAGGGATCAAGATGAATCAAATGTCCATGGATATTACCCTGGGCATGAGTGACTACCTTGTTAACTATTTGGTCCTCATACTAATGAGACCTGTGGTAGTAGACTAGTTGTCGTTCACTATCACTATCACCATCAGGCCTTGTGAACACACATTCTACTTGTTTCTGGGCCGATCCTAATCTTATTATGTTGTCATCAACCTGGTATTAGAGCCAGTCCTTAAAAATATTTCACTATGTGAGGGTGTGCCCAAGGAAATGGTGATATGAGTAATTATTGGGGTGATCATTGGGATCTATCTATTGAGGCCTCCAGAATTCTGGAAACTGTAGGATTCCCTAATCCATGGCACTCTGAAAATAGTTGGAGACCTGGGCCTCATTGAATGAGTATGTCTTGATTCCTATATTTAAGAAATGGGATTTAGGGGCTTGGACTTGATAAGGGGCGGTAGGAGACTTATGAGGAGGAGGGACCTTATTATCTCACCTAGGTGGTGGCAGTACGTTATGCGATGGCGCCTACCGATTCTGATGCATGTGATATTGATCTTGAGGTTGAGCCTGAGGCGGTGGCCCTCAATAATTCTATAGGGGTGGATCCATGGATAATAATTCTATAAGTATTGTGGCCTCTAACTAGCCACGTTTTTTTCTTCGCCTTGGTAGATATTCTTGTAACAAATTTGAGAGGAAACAAATGTGCCTACCTGGCTTGTTTTAATACTTCCTTTAGAGGCTAAGCTTTGTCAGAGAAATCACAGAATCTACCCTGGTTAGCTCTGAGTGATGAGTGAAGATACCTATTTAGTCAGGATATTTCCTACACACATTATTATTAACTACTCCTAAGTCAGTGGAATATCGAACGAATATGTGAGGCCTTCACCTGGAAAAAATCATGTGACCTATTAATATGGCCTCTTCATGGATTTGAAGTGTCCAACAATACATTTTTTCAGGGTGGTGGAATTAAAATGCTAATGCAACAACCTATGAACATCCTCCCAACAAGCAATGGATCAAATGGGAAACTGGTTGTACAAGACAAATGAAGTGTCTTCCGATGTTTGTATGAAACACTGGAGTTTAGTGGCTTCTTGATAGGCTGGAGTTCCCATCATGAGTCCATGTCATGAAATGATGTGGCCCAAATGTTACAACATGTCTCTTATCCCATTGAAATATGAGAATGTAGGACTCTGAAATCCTAGGGGTGCTAGTATATCATCCACTCATGCCGGTTACAGCTTACTGTTAGGCTGGATCGCCACCTATCATGTTTCATGAGCCTCAAGGCGAGCGCAAATTGTATCCATTAGATCATCCTACTGAGGATTCTTATCTTGATGAGGATATATGACCACTAATGAATTGGATGGATCTTTAATATTGTATGCTGGATCAATGAATCATGGGGAAGTAGGTGGAATGACTTGAGGGGATGCATGAGGAATGGTCTATGGAGCAGCTGGAGAAACCTAGGCGGGGTCACGAGCGGGATTCCTACAAAGCTCGGGTGGATTCAGTGATGTACACCATTATCTCATTCCATAAGCTCTAACATCTACTAAGTCTATATGGGAATGGTTGTCAAGGTCGCAAGGAGGCAACTATCCATGGGGAAGCGTTACCTGCACCTGCTACCCTGGTCGAGGATTACTTAATACGGTCATTGTTATGTGGCATATTTAGAATGGAGATAATCAACCATCTTCTGTTGTTCAGGGAGCTGTTGATGCAACACTACTTTTTCAGGATCATATTCTATATTTTTCACTGATCTAGATGGTTTAGAGGGTTTGATGGTCCTCGGGTGCTCTCTACCTTTTTCTAGGAACCCAACTGAAGGATAATGACTCGGAATGTACAAAAAGGACCAAAAATGTTTTTGATTGTGAGTAACCCCACCCAAGGATCCAACATGTGTGGAAATGTCACTGGTTGTATGTTGGCTTCGATTATTTCTATCTTGGTCTCCTCCTCTACAAGGTATTCCATCTTTAATATGACTGTGCCTAGGTGAATATATTGAATATCTCCTACTAGGTCGGGCTGGTTCTAGATATGACCGAAATAAGGGGAAGAAAACTTTCCCCAACCATGAATCCAAACCTAGTGGGAGTCCTCCTAAATAATTATGTGGAGAACCACAAAGCTTTGGACGCATCTTTGGATGAGGGTTTGCTGATGGCCAAACAATGCGGGGGTGTCGAGCAATAAGAAGTATGGCCAACTCAACAAAGTGAAACTTCTGACCAATGTTGTTAATGTTATCATATCTAGTTAGGTAAGATAACTATCTACCTCAAAGATGAAGTTGTATTTCCCAGATAGTTCGGTGGAAGAACATAACCTCATCCTAGGAGAGAGATTCTGGAATATTGAAGCTTGCAGTTATGATTGTCCAAAACATCTTGGGGAGATGGTCATCTGTTAGGATGTCCCACCAATATCTCGGATCAGACTTAGGATCCTCCCCTTGGTTTCCCAATTCTTTTATTGGGTGTGGTTGAGGGACCATTAATGTAACCGACACATTTTTTGTGATGGTGGATTGGTTGGTGGAGAGTAAGGTGCATGGGCTGACAAATCACAAATTTTTGGGTTATCTCCTAGGGACTATACTGACTGTGCCACCACATCTCAAAAGGATGGGTAATTGAACTCTACTTCCTATACAAGATTAGAAGTCATTGGTTATTTATTAGGATTATTCTTGTCATCAACCGGACCCCGGGACAGTTCCACATGATCTATTTTATAGAAGAGAATGATCCTTGGGACGATAGAGAGGATTGAATAGAAATATCCTGAAGAGGAGACAAATATTTTCCGCTTATATGTATCAGAAGAGGTTTTTAGGGATTCAATGAACCTCTCCTATTGGAAGTATGAAGTTGATACACTAAGTCTCTGCCCTAGATCCTGACACAGAAGATCAGGGAGAAGGTTCCATCATCATATAGTACTCCACTTCAGAATCTAAGAAGCTGGTGGGATGATGATGAACTGACACATCTCAATATCTTTCTTATGGAAATGTTGATTCACCCTCTTTCTCAGAGGTGGTTATTTAGGTCAGGGTAGATCATTTTCATGGGGAGGACTGCTTCTCAGATGAGCAAAGGTGTGGGGGTAGAAAAATGTCAATCGAACATGGGGAGGAACTCCATTATTGAGAGTGCTATACCGGTGAGGGAATCTTCTAGAGCTATTAAACTCATGTGGAGGACCTTCATGGTGGTCGTACAAATCGCGAGGAGGACCTCCGCGTCGGCTGCCACTAGTAGTGGCGATACGTGTAGGGCTTTCATACTGATCATAATGGACACAGAAAAAGATTCATTATCAACCATTTATGATGTGGTGGGGACCTCTGCAAGGACTAGTAAAGAATTGGGTAAGACCCCCATGTTGATAGGTGATGGAGAAAATAGCACCTTTATGTTTATGAACTGAAATTTTGGGTAATCCTCCATACATGGGATCATGGGAATGTGGAGGACATATGTTCTGAACGTTAATAAAATAGAGAGGACCTATAAATTGATTGGTAATGGAATAATGGTTAGGACCACCATGCTGAATTCTACATTGCAGAGAACCCCCACTCAAGATAGTGATGGTGTGGGGATGGCCTCTTTACTAAATATCATCATTGTGGGTCGGCCTGCAATAGCTGCTGCTTCCGCCGGTGAGTGGAAGAGTCGACCTAGACTGACCGTGGGGTGGATGAGGCCTTAATCCGGATTGGGTGTGAAGGTTCCCCCATTCTATAGTAAGAGGTGGATATAGTACACATCATTGGTGGATCAGGCCACCGATGTTGTAGAATATGATTCCCCTAGCGGGCATCCTCCTAAGCTGGCACTCGACGTTGACGTCTGGTTGGCCAAGCTAGGGCCAATAGTTTAGGGGTATGGACCACTTGCTCCTCTGTCTATGTGACCAACTGATGGAACTTATTTTGAATGGCGTTGTCTCTCCTCAATTTCTCCTGAGCTGAAGTCATATGTAACACTCCAAAATTTCGTAGTACGTTATTTCTTCAAAGTAATTCAATAACTTACACTACACTTAACACTGTGATCAAGCGCACCATGACTTACCAAACTAGCCGTTCAAAAACAGTTATGAAGAGTATTAATAGAATTTTGAACTTTATATAACCCTTATTATTTTAGAATTCACATTACGAGTTTCCTAGACATAATGTAAGGACAAATTCAATTTTTTCAGAAACAAGAATTAATATTCAAAAAATTTAATTTTACCGCCTTTTAATGAAAACCCATTATTAAATCCAATATTTGAAACTTGTATATATTTAATTTTACAAAATAATCTTCTTTTTTATTATCAGGACATAAGAAATTATTTTCAATAATTTTTTTGTGTTTTTCTGATAACTTTCATATTTCAGTGAATTGTGAAAATAATATATTTTAATTGAAAGCAATTTTTTTATTAAAAAAAATTATAGTGTTCAACTATACATATGAATGGTTTGGTTGTATAATTAGATTATGTTTTTACCATTTAATAAAATTTTGATCATTGGAAGTAATATGAATATGAAATTTGACATAAACAAGTGTCAATCTTTTGGTAGTTATTATTTCTTAAAAATACACTTTGGTTTTGACAGCAGAAATTAAATTTAAATTAATAAATGAAATTTCCATGTTTTGAATTTGGTAAAATAGACTTCATTTTTGAATTCATAATATCAAAATGAGCATATGGTGAATTTTTGGTGTGTTCCTGAAAACTTTTATTTTTTGATAAATAGCGAAAAAAACTGTGTTATTGGCTAAAACTGACTTTTAATTTAAATAATTATTTATTTTATTTTATTTTATTTTATTTAAAAATAGATACATAATACCTATATATGTTAAATGTAATTAATTAGTTTCATTTTTTAGTAATATTAGATATATAAAATTTTATTGAACTTTTCATTGTCTTTTACCCCCTTACTAGGAGCATTTTCAAATTTACATAAAACATAATTTTACCACTTCTATGAGTTGAATTTCAAAACTACGAGAGACACAGTTGATATCAGTATGTAAAATGTGGTTCAATAAAATGAATACTAATTTTCAAGAATAGTAAATTTTGACTTTTATTTACCACTGTTATAAGTACATAGGGTAATTAAGTGTAAAAATGATATCATAATTACCATAACATGTCTTAATTATATTGGATAAGTGTAATTTTAATAGAAACAACTTTAGGATTAATATATGATTTTTTAGGACTACATGGATTAGATTAGGGCATTTATTATTATTTAATTCAAAAAATAGTTAAAAGTGTTAAATTCAATGTTTAATTACTCAACAATTTATAATATAGGGTTACACATAAGATAAATTCCACTATAAATATTCATTAGAAAGATAAAAATATTTACTACATAATGGTATTTTATTTAAATTTTTTAGACATTAAATAATTAAATTTATTATGACACAATGATGATGCAGTAATTACAGTATTATTAAAAGATTTGAATAATGGATATTATAAATATCCAAATAAATGTAATTTGAGACTTTATATGAATTGAACTCATTTTATAAGTAGATATGACATTATAGGGTGGGTTAGATAAGTTTTGTTCGAAGTAATAATGCTTTTCCGAATTTACGAAAAAACAAAATACCAAATAGTGTCAAAATTGACATAAAATAGTTTTTAAAACAAATATTATATTATTAATTGATATTATATTCCTAAAAATCTAATGCTTAGACAAAAGAATAATATAATTATATTTGTATCATTAATGAACCACTTGGGGTTCTCTTGAAAGTATATAGTATTTTTATTAACCATATGATATAAAAATACAAAGAGACGTAGTAAATGTCAAACTATTTAACTAAGAGTTAAATCTAAAAGATATGGTCAATATTGTGACCCAAACATGTCTAAAACACCTTGGTAGAGTGGTTTTCGACACATCCACACCTTGGACATTAAATAATCCCTTTTTGAGAAATTATAAATCGTAAATTATTTTATTATAAAATAATATTTCTATCTTTTCATAAGGATCCCCTAACCCCTCTTATTAAAGGGAACTCACCCTTCTAATCTTTTATTAATACGGTAATTACTACATCATCATTGTTTCATTAATAAATTGAGTTATTTAATTTCTAAAAATAATAAATAAAATACCATTATTTAGGAAATATTTTTATCTTTCTAATGAATATTTATAGTCGAATTTATCTTATGTGTAACTCTATATTAAAAATGGTTGAGTTATTAAACATTAAATTTAACACTTTTAAATCTTCATTGAATTAAATAATAATAAATTCCCAAATCTAATAAAAGTTGTCCTAAAGGATAATATATTATTCCTAAAGTAGTTTCTATTCGAATTACACCTATCCAATAGAATTAGGACATGTGTTAGGGTAATTATGATATCATTTTTACACTTAATTAACTTATTTACATTTAACCGTGGTAAATAAAAGTCAAAACTTACTATTCACAAAAAATTATTTTCACCTTATTGAACCACATTTTACTTACTGATATCAACCATGTATCCCGGATTTTTGAAATTCAATTCACAGAAGCGGTAGAATTATGTTTTATGCAAATTCGCAAATGCTCCTATGCGGTGGGTGAAAGATAGTGAAAAGTTCAATAAAATTTTATATATCTAATATTACTACAAAATTACTCCAATGAATTACATTGAACATATATAGATATTATGTATCTATTTTTAACTAAAATAAAATAAAATAAAATAAATAATTATTTAAATTAAAAGTCGGTTTTAACCAGTAACGTAGTGTTTTTTCAATATTCTTCAAAAATTATAAATGTTCAGAAAAATATGAAAAATTCACCCTAAGATAATTTTGATATTATGAATTCAAAAATGAATTCTATTTTACCAAATTCATAACATAGAAATTTTATTAATTAATTTAAAATTAATTTCCAATGTCAAAACAAAATGAATCAGTTAACACCCAAAATGAAGATAATAATAAAATATTATTAACAAAGAAAATTTAAAAGATCATATATGATATCATATTAATGTATATGATAATTGGATAATTTAATAAAAAATATTTCACCATTATATAGGAGGTTAACCTACCCTCGACCAAGGAAAAGTAAAATGTAAGGGGTTTCTTATCTCACTTTTAAATCCTTGAGATTTCCATTGTTTGCCACTTATTTATTAAATGTGGTGTATTGTGTACTTTAATTTGATATATATACCATCATGATTATATTTGAATTCATGGTATTCTATTATAAATTTTTTTTTATAATCTTTTGGCTATACGAATCAATTGATTACAATAAAGTAAGGGTTTTCATCTCACTTCCTATTTCCGTGAGATTCATGCCATACTACCACTATTTCCTTTTGTGTGGTGTATGTAATGCCCAATGATTATATTAATTTTGTAATATAATTTAATGTATGATTAATTATATCATCATTTTATGAACCATCTTTCATGGGATGTATGTTTCGTAAGTTAACAAATTGGTAAGGGAATTTGAAATTTCAATTTCCACTCATTTGGCTTTACACATAGTTCATTGATTATTTTACTCCAAGATTTTGTGTGGAATCACTATTCATTTTCTTATGTAATAATTTCCACTACCATTTATGTGGACATAAATTTTATACACATCATCACTCTATTGATAAATTCTCAAGTCATCGATATGAACATGATAAGAGTAATTTTAACACAATATCCATTTGTGGAGTTTAACATCCTATTAATTTGTGTTGTTTTTATAAGAATATGTGTGAAAGACCAATGATTTATTTACACTGAATATACAATCATATTTAGTGTATTTATATTTGTCACACACAATTATTTCTTTGATTTATCCTTAACATATAGATATGGTCTTTATAAGAGAATTTCATCTCAATTTACATTCCATTGAAGATTCTTTTTTGTTATACACAAAATCACTTTTATATGGTGTATATAATGTACTTTGAAATAATATATCATGAATCTTTTTATTCTCATCATATTAAAATGTTTTGATTACATAAATTATTTGTATTCAGGGTTCTCTCTTTTGGTTAGGAACTCTAAATAAAATATAATTTTAAATGTTTTAAAGATTTGTTATTCTAAATCATTCACATTAATGTCCATGTTATAAAAATGGTTTTAAAGATTTATTTATATGGAAATTAAAGTTTTAAAATTAAAACTCATTTTTAATGTTTCAAAGTGGAATGACACACTTTAATTCAAAAATCTATTTTTAAATGGCTTCTTGAAAAATATTGTCACTTTTAAATGATTTCAAGAAAAAGGGGTATATTTATCTCAAATACTTTTGATAAACATTTTCATATATGTTGATATCCTTCATTAATCTTGATTGAGGTAATCTATTACAATACAATCTTACATATTTTATTAAATGAGTTATGTTTGACTGTGGATGTTCTATTTTTATACCATTCATGGTTTTTGGATAAAGTATTGGCATTATGTATGTTATTTTTAATATGAATGTTTAGATTTTGTTTCACCCATTTCATATGAGCAATGCATTGGACTTAGTAAGTGATGGGTTGGTCCATCTATAGCTCCTCGATGTATCAGTAGGTCTCATGAGACAAACTAGTATCTTGGCACAAGGCCATGACAAAATCTTATTTGTAGTCTTGGAACAAGGCCTTGACTATGTGGTTATGATGTCTGGAATTATGCATTCCATCATTATGAGATAAGAAATTGATATTTCATGTGGTTATTCGACTAGAAGAATACTCATGACTATGTTTAATTATGGAATTATTTACTCACCTCATATTCCTCCCATAAAGTGTTCATGTTAATTATTTTTAAAGGAACGTGTTTTCAATTATTAATCGTGCCTAATGTTTATGTTATCTTCCACTGTATTTTTTACTCTTACTGATCATTTGAACTCACCCATTTCTTATGATTCATTTTCCCAGGATATGAAGAAGTAAGTTATGAGTTACTTGCAGGAATAATCTAGGAATATTGTAGGTTTCTAATGGAATAATTTAGTGGTGTTTTTCTTTTCAAGTTGTATTGTTGACCTTATGAATGTATCTAGTACTTATGATGTTACTAAACTGATCATATTTTCATACTTGATCTTTTGTGATCATGCCAATGATACGTAATAATTCACCAACTTTGGGCTTCTAGGGTCGGGGCGTTACAGTCGGTATCAGAGAAGTTTAGTACAAACCTTGGAAACTAGATTTTGATAAACTCTGATTAGAGGGCATATCCCTACGATAGGCATTGAGTATTAGTATATACGAACTTCCTAAAATTTTGGTATTGTAGGGATTTTGAGTGTTTTCCAATAAATACATCCCTGTCTAGATATGAGCAGGTAGAGGCAGCTCTGGCATAGATATACCTAGGGGTAAAACAGAAAACAACACATTGAGCTAGACTCGAATGAGAAGTGGTGCACGACAACGGGCATTTCTGCACTCTAGGTTACGACACTCCTAGGGGATATTCTTAGGATAATTTACATTTTCTTTGAAATCCAATTTGTAGTATTTTAATATAAGATGAGAATAAATGACCTTGGTTAATCATAAGGTGTTTCAAATTGAAAATATGGTGTCATGATATTCCTTAAATGATTTTATGGCAACTATTAGTCACACAATGATTTCTGGTTTAATTCAATGGCTGGATTCCAAGGAAGACATAGTAACTTTGAGAATGATGTACATGGTGGGAACCATGGTGAAAATGAGGAACACCATGGAATTTTTATAGGTGTAAAAGATATTATGTTCATTCTAAATATTTTTTCCAAAAATATGATCAACAACATATATATTAACCAACTCCCGGACTCAAAAAAGAATAGAAAGGTGATGAATGATAAGAGCTCCAGCAGTAGAGACCATGGAGAGAAAAAAGATCAACTTCCATCATTACAAAAATGTGGAAGGAGACACCCAAGATATTGTCTCAATGGAACTAAGAAATGCTTTATGTGTGGGGAGGAAGGGCATAAAGTAAAGAATTACTGAGGAAAAATGAAGAGTACTATGGAAAAAATAAAAATGATCCTAAGATTCCAATTACAGTCATTTTTTATTAATGTAAGGGACCTTGTCATCACCCAATACAATGCCCTATTCTATAGGATAACCTCTTGGTCATGGAAGAACCTATGGGAAATTAATGGATGGAAAAATTTTAAAGGGTATTAGTCCTCTTTGTTGTGGAGATTACTTTGGATGAAGTTTCTCTTATATGTGTAACCCTGAAATTTATCATGGGAAAATGATATTTTAAGAATAATTATCAATTTTCTTATGGATATAGTTATAAATAACCATTTTGTTTTATATGATCCTTGAATTTGAGGCAATTAAAATTTATTATATTTTGGGATGAAAATGCAAGGTATGAGATAAAATTTGTGGTGAAATTATGTTTTGGTTATTTTGAGAACTTTATCTAATTTTGGTAATGCTATAAAATATAGTTTTTCAAAAAGGACAACACGCAGACCATGTGACAAGCCATCGTGCCAAACAAATCTATGGGAATTGATCCCATAACCAGGGTGTGATTGGGATTTATCGCCTACCATTGGACTACGTGAAGTCCCCGGTTTGTGTGACTAAATATTTTTTGTTAAATGATTTTATTGATCAATAATAATTTGATTTTGGATCTTATGTCTTATCAAATAAATACCCCTAGTATTGGAAAAAAAATTTTTGATTAAGTGAAAATGTTATTTTGGAAGACATTCACTCTGTTGGGAACACTATATACCTAAGAAAAAAAATATGGGATTTCATTTCAGGAGTAAAGGTGGATTTTTATATATGTTTTTATTGTGGATTTATTGTGATTTGGGTTATTTATTAAAATGATAAACCTGTGATAGAGAATAAGTGATTAGGTTAATTACTTTTAAGTATGTGACTTTAAGAGTAGTTGATGTCAGTTGGAGATACAATTTAACACGGAAGACTACATAACCAAATTCTTCTATGTTTTGGGTTTCAATATTAGTTTTGATTATATTGAAGGATTTTAAGGACAATTGTTTATTGAATGGTATTTATTTATCTTTGGGGTATTGTTGGTTTAATTTTATAAATTAAGATTAGTGTTTCTTTCCCTAAAGGAATATCCTTTTAGGGGATCTTATGATCTTGTAATAACCATTTTGGTTTTCATTAATCTTTAAAGATATGGTAAATATATAGTTTATCCTTTTTGGATAATTTTATTCTCTAGAAGTTGATTCCATCTCTTCCGGTGTGACCAAGTCATTTTGAATACTCATCGTTTAAAAAACGTGTTAGTGGTAGGAATTTATAAAAGAATGAAAATATACTTAAAAAGTAAGTATATCTCCTTATGTTCTTATTCAATCTCATAAATAAATTCCTCATCTTAAGGAAATGTAACTTAAAAAATCATTGTCAATTTACTTTTCCTACTGGGAAACAAATGATAGTTTGACCCATCACAAGATTATGGTTTTCTTGTTGTTAACTTTGTCCTAATCATGTTTTCTATCTCTATCCATCAGAACATGACACATATTTTATCTTCCATATCCATTTTTTCCTACATGTAATCCTTGTCTTGGTTATCTTGGGTGACCTTTGTACTTCTATTTAATTATTTTAATGTGATAGTGTTATTGACTCATTTTCAGATGTGGGACTTTCAATTATATTTCCAAGTCCAATTTTAAATATTGTGAGGAAGCAATTTATTGAAGTAGGGAAGAATTTAACACCCCAATATTTCATAGTACGTTATTTCTTCAAAATAATTTAATAACTTACACTACACACAACGCCGAGTTCAAGAGCACCACATCTTACCAAACTAGCCGTTCAAAAGTGGTTACGAATAGTATTAACAAGATTCTGATCTTTATATAAACATTATAAGTTTTGAATCTATATTAAGTGTTTCTTAGACATAATTTATGGACAAATTTATTTTTTCATATTAAATATGTATTTTTCAAAAATGCAATTTTACCTCCTTTTAATGGCGAAGCCTTTTTAAACCCAATATTTGAAACTTTTATATATTAAATTTGAAAAAATAAACTTCTTCTTTATGATTGGGACATAAAAATTTAGTTTCAATAAAATTTTGGTGTTTTTCTGATAAATTTCATACTTGTGTGAATAGTGAAAAGTAATATATTTTAATTAGAAACAACTTTTTAAATTAAAATAAATTATAGTCATAAACTATACATATGAATGGTTTTGATGTATAATTATATTATACTTTTACCATTTAATACAATGTTGGTCATTGGAAATAATTTCACTTTGAAATTTGACTTAAACAGGTGTCAATCTTTTTGTAGTTATTATTTCTTAAAAATACTCTTTTTGGTTTTGACAATGGGAATTAATTTTAAATTAATAAATAAAATTTATATTTTTTTAATTTTGTAAAATAGAATTAATTTTTGAATTCAGAATATCAAAATTAGCTTAGGGTGAATTTTTGGTATGTTTCTGAAAACATTCAATTTTTGATGTATAATGAAGATCACTTGGTTATTTGTTAAAAACAAATATACATTTAAATAAATATTTATTTTAATTTAATTTATTTTAGGTCAAAATAGATACATAATACCTATATATGTTCAATGTAATTCATTGGAATCAGTTTTTAGTAATATTAGATATATAAAATTTTATTGAACTTTTCACTCTGTTTTACCCACCACCTAGGAGCATTTGCAAATTTCTGTAAAACATAATTTTACCACTTCTGTGAGATTAATTTAAAAAATAAAATAGACACGGTTGATATCAGTAAGTATAATTTGGTTCAATAAGTTGAAAATAATTTTTGGTGAATAGTAACTTTTGACTTTTATTTTCCACGGTTAAAAGTAAATATGGTAATTAAGGGTAAAAATGATATAATAATTACCCGAAAACATGTCCTAATTATATTCAATAAGTGTAATTAGACCAGAAACAACTTTAGTGATAATATATGATCCTTTAGAACCACTTGGATTATATTAGAACATTTATTATTATTTAATTGAAAGAAGAGTTAAAGGTGTTAAATTTAATGTTTAATAACTGAACCATTTTTAATATTGGGTTACACATAAGATAAATTCGACTATAAGTATTCATTAGAAATATAAAAATATTTCCTACATAATGGTGTTTTCCTTATAATTTTTATACATTAAAAAATTAAATTTATTAATGACACAATGATGATGTAGTAATTACTGTATTAATAATTGATTAGAATATTTGATATTATAAATATCCAAATAAATGTAATTTGAGACTTTTTATGAATTCCAATAATTTTATAGGTTACTATAAAATATTAGGGTTGGTTAGAAGAATTTTAATGGAAGTAATAATTCAGTAATTAATTTATCAAAAACAAAATACCAAATAGTGTCAAAATTGACATAAAATGGTTTTTAAATCAAATATTATAATATTAATTTATATTCTATTCTTAAAAATCTAAGGTTCGGCCAAAATACTTATATAATGATAGGTGTGTCATTAATGAACCACTTGGGGATCTTTTGAAACTATATAGTAAGTTTATTAACCATATGTTATAAAAATACAAAGAGATGTGATAAATGTCAAACTATTTAACTTAGAGTTAAATCTAAAAGATAAGGTTAATATAGTGACCCAAACCTATATAAAACCTATTTTCTGAGTGGTTTTATACCCATACCCACCTAATCCTTTAAATAATCTTTTTTGGAGACATTATAAATCGAAAATAATATTTATTATAAAACAATATTTCTAGCTTTTCCTAAGGTGCCCCTCACCCCTCTTATAAAAAGGGAACTTCTCCTTCTCTCCAATTCAGACCTTCAAATCTATTTGACTCAACCAAACTCTACCTAAATAACCTCTTAACTATTATAACTTCATCTTAGAGGCCTTCCTTTAGTCATAAATCCATTCTATAGATCCCTTTTGATCAAATCAAAAGGAAGAACATGAAGAAAATGTAAATATTTCATCATATCTTTCAAGTTCCTTTCTTCTTCCACTTCCTTTTTATTTTTTGTTTCCATTATAAAATAATAACTATATTATATTATATATACTGTGATGTTATTATAAATATTGTTCAACCATATTCATTATTCTATCCATCCTTTAAATGACATGTCACCATACGTGCGTAAGTGCGGCCTACCGTCCCCACGTCGAGGTGTAATTGTTATTCAATACATTATTTTTGGGTGGGTATAATTATAATTTTTAATAGATTTAAATAATAAATATAACATGATATTTATTCTTTATATAAGATATAACATCCAATTATATATTATTTTAATATCAAAAGAATGATATTGTTGCACGTGCGTACGTACGGATTACCGTCGCCACGAACGTGATGAGATTCATTCTCCATCGTAATCCATTGAAGACTAATTTTCATTAAATGATAAAAAATAATTTTTAAATACTTAATATAATTCTTAATATGAATAAGATACTTTTTATTCATAACAAACAATACATACGAAACAAATCATATAAAGTAAAACGAATTAGTTAACACCCGAAACGACGATAATACTAAAATATTATTAACAAAACAATATTAAAAGATCATATATGATATCATATTAATGTATATTTTTCTTTTATAATTTAATAAAAATCCTTTCACCATTATAAATCAAGTTAAACGACCCCTGACCATGAAAATTTACAAATTAAGGAGTTTCTTATCTCACTTTTAATTCCGTGAGATTTCCATTGTTCGCCAGTTATTTATTAAATGTGGTGTATTGTGTACTGTCATTTGATATATATATATATATTTACTATCATTATTTTCTTTATATTAATGGTATTTTGTGACTCATTTGGTTGTTATTAACTTTTGTCCATATGAATCGATTGATTACAATGAAGTAAGGGTTTTCATCTCACTTCCTATTTCTGTGATATTCTTGCTAAACTACAATGATTTCCTTTTGTGTGGTGTATGTAGTTCCCAATGATTGTATTATTTGTGTAATATATGTTAATTTACAAGTAATTACATAATCATTTTATGATCCATCTTTTATGGGATGTATGTTTCTTAAGTTACCCAATTGGTAAGGGAATTTCATATTTCAATTTCCACTCATTCAGCTTTACGCATATTTCATTGATTATTTTACTCCAATATTATGTGTGTAATCACTATTCATTTTCTTATTTCATAATTTCCACTACCCTTTCTGTGGATATACATTTGATACACATAATCACTCCATTGATAAATTCTCAATTCATCGATATGAACTTGGTAAGTGTAATTTTAACTCAATTTCTATTTGTTGAGTTAAACATCCAATTCATTGGTATTGTTTTTAAAATAATATATGTGAATGTCCTATGATTGATTTATACTGAATATCCCATCATATTGAGTGTAATTACATTTGTCCCACATAATTATTTCGTTGATTTATCCTTAATCTAAGGATATTTTCTTTATAAGAGAATTTCATCTCAATTTACATTCCATTGAGACTTATTTGTTTTTATACACCAAATCACTTTTATATGGAATATATAATTTACTTTGACAGAGTATATCATGAATCCCTTTATTCTCAAGATATTATAATGTTTTGAATTCCTCAATTATTTGTATTCAAGTGTCACTTTTATGGTTAAGAAACCTAACTAAAATAACATTTTAAATGTTTTAAAGATTTATTATTCTAAATATTTCTCAATAATGTCCATGTTTTAAAAAGGGTTTTAAAGATTTATTTATTTGGTCATTAATGTTTAAAAATTAAAAGTCCTTTTAAATTTTTAAAAGTTGAATATTACACTTTGATTCAAAAAACTATTTTTAAATGGCTTCTTGACAAATAGATTGACTTTTAAATGTTTTCAAGAAAAAGGGGGATATTTCTACCAAATAGTTTTGATGATTATTTTCATCTATGTTGATATACATAATTATTCTCGATTGAGGTTAATCTGTTAGAATACAATCTTCTATATTGTATTGAATGAGTTATGTTTGACTGTGGATGTGCTATTTTTATACCATTCATGGTTTGTGGATAATGTATTAACATTTTGTATGCTAGTTTTAATACGAATTTTTAGATTATGTTTCAACCATTTCATATGAGGAATGAATTGGAATTAGTAAGCGACGGGTGGAGCCTGCTATTGCTCCTCGATGCATCGGTAGGTCTCATGAGACAAAATAGAGTCTTGGCTCATGGCTTTGAAAAAATCTTATTTGCAGTATTTGTACAAGGCCTTTACTATGTGGTTATGATGTCTGAAATTATGCATTCCATCATTATGAGATTAAATATTGATATTTCATGTGGTTATTCAAGTAGTATAATACCCATGACTATGTTTTATTATGGAATTATTTACTCAGCTCATATTCTTTCCATAAAGTAAACATATAAATTATTTTGTAAAGGCAAGTGTTTTCAATTAATCACCATGACTAATGTTTATGTTATCTTTAATTGTATTTCTTACTCTAACTGAGCATTTGAGCTTACCCCTTTCTTATGTTTTATTTTACCAGGATAAGAAGAAGTTATTTAGGAGTGACTTTCAGGCATAATCAAGGAAGATTGGATGTTTATAATAGAATAATTTAGTGTTGTTTTTCTTTTCAAGTTGAAATGTTGACCTTATGAATGTATCAAGTACTTCCAAGGAAACTAAACTGATCAGTCATTCCAGAATTTATCTTTTTGGATCATACCAATGATACATAATAATGCTCTGACTCTGGGCTTCTGGGGTCTGGGCATTGCATCATAGCTGGAATGACTCAGACATCCCTTACCTTGTTGGCATAAGGGAGTGAGTATGAAGATCGTTCAGGGGAGAGGCTCCCGAAACAGTTGAAGACTGGAGTGAGGAGAAGTGTCTCTCTGCATGGCCCTTGGGGGTGGGGATGATGACGAGCCATAGAAGCCTCTTTATCTCAGTGGGCCATATCCCTCATTGATATGACCACCTCCTGTTCATATTTTCAAACAACAGTATCGATTACCCTCCTTTGAATAAATTCAGAGGGAGATATGGGGCGTGGGAGACCAGTAGATGTAGTTGTGGGAGTTGTCATAGAATAGGTGGTGCTATGCGGGATTGCCTCATTCATATTTCCCCAACCCTTGCGTCGGTGTGCAGGAGGTGATCGATTTCCTATAGTTAAAGCATGGGTCTTGCAAATTGGAAGATTCTCCCATCAGTACAGATAAAAGGAAATCAATGCACCGTTTTCTAACGTCGAATATTATCCCATTGCTGAAAAGAAATATCCATGCTAAAAAAATTGTAGACTGGAATTACCAAATATTAACATCCCGGAACTAAATTGAGTTTAAAAACATTCAAACTATTTTCATAGATGGACTGGCACTAGATATTTTGATTTGGTGAAATTCTTATTTATCGATGTCATTAATGTAACTAATCCCATTGTTGAAAAGAATGAATTCACATTAGGTTCACCATTTCTATTTTCAATGCTTTCATAGGGGTGCGCTGCCCGAGCATGTTAACGTATGATAACGACTATGATTTTCCCCACATTCCCACACTCCAATGGTGGGTGACATTCATCACTTATTTAGTGATGTTTAATCCATGATCTGAAGGGGTTAATGGGATGTTGGTCTATCCTTATATGGATTCCTCCCCAAAATTATTTGCCGAGTCCCGATCTCCCTTAGGATTTAAGTTGTTTTTTGTGAAATCGTTCCCGATGTCATATCTTTTTGGATGCCAGTTAATTACGCTACTTCTATCAGGAAATTCCAAAGTGTCATGTCAGGGAAGCGACCATCGGTTAGGAGAGTAGTCACATTGGGCATCGATGGCATGTCTGGACATTTAAATATTGGTGCATCTGAATCTTCTATTATAATAGATCGTGTAGAGAGTGCATAATCCCATGGAACCCCATGTCTAATGTGGAGGAATTTTATGCCATGTCTTCGAGGTTTTCCTCATCTTACCATGTTTAAAAAGGGGTATACCATGAGTTATCATCTAGAAGAGATGGATCAGACTGACCGGAACACTGATGAGAGTATATTGGATGTGTACATCCCTAGATGGGAGCACCTGGGAGTTTTACACGATGGATGGGTCAGAACGCCCAATAGGACTGACCCTGGATGGCATGTCTAGCAATGGGAAGATTCACACCATGAAGGATAATAAAAACACCTCATAGGTCGGATCATAGTATTATGGGATATGAAAAAGGGGACACCAAGGTTTACCATTGGCTGGGATTGAACCTTGAAGTGTCTTCCTACATACCCTATTTAGAATATAGGGATCAAAACCCATGTAGTTTGAGAGTTGTAATTCAAGGAATCCGGTTATAAACAAAGAACAAGAACCTATAGACATGATGGGGAATACGAATGGTTAGTGGGCCAGATGCTGCAATGAAAAAGGGGATGGGTGGCCTGATTCCACCAAGATATGCTGGACTAAATGAAATCAGGTTGGATATAGAAGAAGTGTCATAGGATAGAATGAATTGGGATGGAACCGAGAATTAGTGCGAAGGTCAAATAATTGGGATTGAACCTCATGGAGGTTTCCTATGTATGCTCATGCCATGGAATCAATCTCCTTGTAGTTCTAGAATGGGGTGATGACTCACATGGGGAGGTGGCTTGCGAGAATGGATGAATGAATGGGACCCCAAGGAAGTATAAAATCTAGGTTAAGTCACGATCTTTTCAAAATACAAAGGCTCAAGGGAGAGACCAGGATGAGAAAAGGATGATGGGATTGAACCTCTAGTAGGCTTCCTACATACCATTCTCAAAAAAGGAAAAATATCAAAGCCCCTGTAGTTTATAAATTTAGAATAGAGTTAGGGTATACACAATGGATAAAAACCCAAAGAAATGATGGGGATTACGCATGGTTAATAATCCATCGTAAGAGGGACACTCATGGTTGGAGTTGTATGGATTTATTATGAGGATTACGGGTGGTTAGGTTCCCATGTGGATAAAGACACCTCAGGGAGGTGGATCTTGGGAATGTGTACCGAAGAGGGAAGATGTCACATTAGATGGGTACATCCCTAGGAGGAAGCACAAAACTTTTACATTTGTTGTATTTTATCCTTATAGAGGTTTTCTATGTACATATAAGGGATACAAACCCATGTATTTCTAAAGTGTCATATAATTTACCATCATGCAGGACAAAGGTAAACTGACATAAAATTGTCGAAATAGATGGATTGTGACTAGTTAGAGGCTTGAACCTTACGGAGGCATCCTACGTAACCCAGTGGAAGGGAATCAAAGTACATGTAGTTTAGATGAGAGGGGATTGGTAATTACACATGGTTAGAGGCCCTAAGGTGGCGTCATGGTCAATTCTTACTCCAATTCCCTGTGATTAATTCATAGTGTAAGAAACAAGAGGTAGAAACAGAAAAGATGATTGTGTTATGAAAGGTGTGGTCACGAGGGATAGTGTGATGCTTACGTATGGCTAGAAACCCAGGGAGACTAATATTGGGGCTTACACTAAGATGTAATATAAATGAGGGAGGAGAGTGTACATATGTACAAGGAGGATACAATCGTTATACAAGGATTACCATATTAATGGCTGTCGAGGTTTATATAGAGGCTTCCCATAACGCAGATGGTAACAAAGCACAATGTGATAGAGAGATAGAGAGTGTGAGAGAGAGCTGGAACACATCCTACATCTAATCATATCAAGTAATACATACATGCGATGATTACAATTTAGCATCATGTGTTGAGGACAAGGGTTCTTGGATGTTCAACATTCTGCAGCTTCGATGATGAGGACATACATAACTTCCATGAACCCACACTTGGGGCGAAAAGAAACAATTAATTCCAAATGATAATGGAGTTGAGTAGTGATCCATTGAATGGTACACATTATCTTGGATATGATAAGAATAAATAGCTCTTAGGATGCCTATGCGAAGAAGCATGAGGCAGGGAAACACAATATGAACCACTTCACGGGGAACCTTGATATCATAGTGTGCTAGACTAGAGGGATACATGGAGGAAGTGAATGCTGGATATGGGTGCTTCATGAAATAGGGATTGAACTTCTTTCCATAGGGTATGGAAATCACATGTTTAACATACGAGTACGTAGAATCTATATTTAAGTCTTCCGCGTAAGAGTAAGGTTTGTACGCATGTTTAAGGAATTTTCACAAGATGTAAGGCTTACATTCAATATAAGGGATTGGGAATGAAATAGGCACTAAACAAAGTAAAATAATGCATATAAGAATTATATTTTACACACAATTTCCTTACATTTATAGGGAAATAGAAGAGGTTCAAACCCTAGTGGGACCACCCAAAGGAGGACCCATGTGAGACATGTCGCGAAAGATCCAGTTCCTTGAGGCCATATATTTCTTGCGGTCACAGAATGGTTTTATTATGCGTTGCCAAGAAGCGCTTCAAATTTTAGAATAGAACCCCAAATTGAGTGGGTGTATTCTTCTGTTTATAGGAAATATCTTCAATGGACTCATGCAATGAGGCATACGCGAAATATGGATTTGACACTGAATTTGGAATGGAAGATCTTGCATGCTGGTCATATTTCATTAAAGCCTCTAACTTGGAAATTTTTCAGGATTATGATGCATAATAAAATATTTGACATCTCATTTTGAGCGTAAGATATTTCACTTGGATTTAAATCTTACACGCCGGCCTTAGATCTTTTATGCATATCCCTTTGTCATCTTGGGATTATCTGCTGATTGAAAATATGCCTTTAGGTTAGTCAATAATGAAACTTTTTGGCCTTAACTGAATTCTAGCACCAATATAAATACAAAAGAGGAAATGGTATTGTAAAATACATTGTGTAATATACGACATAATATATTAATGTAAAAATTATTTCTAATTTTTGGGATGTTAATGAATGAAATATAATGTTTATGTGTGTAATGTAGAGGGGTGAATGAAATATGTGCCCAACAATGGTGTTCCATGGGAAAATTGAAGCTGGTGTATATAAATATGCAATTTAACTAAACCAATATTGTCAAAGGAATATGAAAAAATTGAAAATGTGATACAATTTTAAAATTTAAATATTGAAATGAAAAAACAAATGAATATATCAAATTATACTATTTTGTTTCAATTTTGGTTTTCATTATGCATCTTTTTGGAGTAAAATATTCTTTAATTTTTTTAAATCTCTAAATCTGACAATGAAAAGGAATGGATTATAATTTTATAATTGGAAACAAATAAATTACAAAAATCTAAATAAATAATAAGAAAATGAATAAAAATAGTAGTGACCATTATATATAATTCTTTTATGATAATCCATTTTTTCATATATAAAATATATCAATGATTAAAAATTTGATGCTAAGCTTATTATTCAACAAAAAATACATATTAAAAGACTTAGGACATCAAAAATATTTGAAGAAAGTCTAAATGATTACTTAGTTGTAATAATTTTCTTTCATGGAAACAAATTCAAGAAAACAACTCAATTTTCAATGATTCTATTCAAGGATGGTGTAAAATAATGGAACACTCCTATATGATTCTTGTTGGAAGGAAATATATATACATGGAGAAAATGAACTCATTATTCCAATATAAATCCATTAAGCAATATCATGATTAAAATAAATTTCAATTAACAGGTATCACACAACCCCATCAAGTATTGGAAATATTGGTATGAAAAGAGTGTGAGAGTCAATTTTTGTTTAATATTAAAATAATTTGAATTGATTTTTTAAAAAACTAACCAAAAATTTGAATCGACTATGTAAGGGTATAATTGAAAATTCAAATAAATGTTAATGTAATAACCTGAAAAAATCAGTAATGTTCAAAACACTGTTATTTTCATTTGAAGAATACAAGGCATTTCATTTACCTAAAATATGATAATGGAAGTTATAGAATATTTTTTTTTCAAAGTAAAATTCAATGTAATGTAAAAAATATAAATCAAAAAAATTTAAGAACTATCATATAAAAGATATTTTCATTACTACATTGATGATATACATTATAATATAGATTTCTTATTATTTTACTTCCTTATAATTATCATAATATAATAATTTTATAGTTGAAGAAGCATATTAAATCTTGTTATCAACATTAGTGATTATGATGAGAAAACAAGTAAACGAAATTGTTTTACATACTCAGAAAATATATACATATTAATTCATAGTTATGTGTTACTGTAAATAACAAATGTAAAATCAGGACACTACAAACCCAAAAAACTGATGCTATAACTACAATAGTTTTAATCACTTAGAATTCAATTTCATTTATGTAAATAAATTAAAAAAAAATCGAATGTAATGAAACATAAATTTTTTCCTTAAATACATAAATAAATATAATGGTTTGAACACACTAAAATAGAAATTTCTTTATGAACAATGAATGAAATAATGGTATAAGAAGAAGAGAACATCGGAATTTACATGGGAATCAAAATTCATGTGTGAAATATTTGTAATAATTTAATAAGTTGTGAAAATAAATTTTGATAATAAAAAATGTGAACACATATTATATTATGAAAAATGAAAACTATAATAATTGTGATATTAATAAATAACGATGTTAACATTGCATGTATTTATGTTGGAAACAGGGAATAGACCAAGATTCATAACCATAATGAGTAAACTAGTAAATGTATTAAGACATATGAAGTTATTGTGAAATTGAAATATGAACTATACATAAAAATAATTGATACAAATTTATGTAAATGGGTTAGTTAAGCACTATATCCATGGAGAAAGGCAACAATGTATCAGTAAATAATGAATAAACTGCAAAAATGAGTCTATAGTGTGATGGAAAACTACTATCTATTGTTTTTCATCAAACAAGGAACATGGGAGGGTATGAAATGAATTGAATATTATGTCTATGAAAGAGATAATTGAATCATAAGAAAAATGACCTATATATGAAATCCATGAGAAGAATGATGGGGAAGACACTAAACTATTAAATATGAAGACCTATAATACTATAAATTTGGACATGATAAAAATATATATTTTTCATAAAGAAACGTGTATTTATGTATTTATATTATCGAAATTTACTCAGAAATAATTAAATGATGAGTGAAAAACACCAATCCAATGTAAAATTCATCTCCATACATCGTCACTTTGGGGAAACCTAAAAAATAACACTCTTCAATAGATACCAAGAACAAATCCTTAGAACAATGTGACTCAAAACTATGAGGTGATTTAAAGGATGCTAAACTATTAATGTTTTAATGATTACCATCTGAATAATTAGGAAATAATATCAATTCATTATCTATATCTAATTTTTCTACTATTGAATGAATTTATTTATAGTGATATACCTCAATAACATGTAGTACCATGATATCTCTAATTTCTATTATTTATGTATAACTAGTTGTGTTGAGTTATAAATATGTTATTTAATTATTTTAAAAATAAAAGTCCCTGAAAAGTATATAATGAAATGGATCTTGATTAAATAATATAATCTACTTGGCTCACAGTGATACATCACAACCATTTTGATTACACTCTCATCCACATTAAATGTTGATTTCAGCAACTTATTTTTATGTACCAATGTTTCATGGCCCCTTTTCCATGATAAGAAAAAATTTACATGATCAACACAAATATAATATGTACATTAAAAAACCATTTCTCTCATAAAGATCTAAAATAACATAAAGGTGATAAATACTATAAAAAAATATAGCACATATATTTTTAACTTGTAACCTACTTGACAATTGGTTTCAGAAGACATTAATAAAAAAGTTATAGCATATTACATAAAATTTTTCAAAGGAAACTAATGAAAAATAGGAATAAGTTTTTTCAAGATGTCCACAATGATTATATCTCACTTGAAAAATGAATTAGATAACAGAACTATTATGTAATGGATAAGAGTATAGAACATTTTTGAGATGATTGGTAGGATAAATATAAAAATTCATGGAAAATATTCATAAGAATATGGAATGAAACACATTAAAAAGAATATGCTAGCGAAAAATAGTTTGATCATTTTTATGTGACACATAAAAGAATAATAATTTCATTTTTTAAAAAATAGGTTCACAAATTCCCATAGTAATTATGTGATGTGAAAGGGGATATAACCATGATCCTAGCTTATTATACTAGTGTGTGGGTCTCCATTCATGAATAGAGACAACCATTAAAGAAATGATAAAAATGTTAGTGGGCCAATGCAGAGTGTAAATAGGATATATGATGAAAATAGACCATTTAATGTTTTCAATTGGTAATGTTCATAATAATATGGGTTAAATATTCAAATTAATTTCATGTAATGTTTAATATAAATGTACCATAAGACCTATATATTACTATGATAAGAAGGATGATAGTTGCAAATGGTCACAGTGAGGGTGAAATCATAAGTTACTCGATGCTGGATGCATTGACAGTTCCGTGATGGAAGACAATTGATGTTGTAACTATATGGTAGAAGTTAGTATGAAGAGTGTATGTAGATGCCAGAACAAAATGGAGAGTATTGACGAGACCAAGGTTGAATTATATTTCCAAAACCCTAGGGTATAAGGTTAGGATATAGAGAAGAGGTAGCTATGAGCGGGATGACAAGCATGGAGGAGACAGAGGAAGAGAAACTATAAGTAGAGGCAGAGAGGGGAGCTGGAGAGGGAGAGGGATGGTCATCCATGGGAGAAGAGTTTTGATTGAATTGATCATGGTTTGTAGAGGATAACTGTGAGAAAATTTAGGACTCTTTTCCACAATCATATTTTTCTCATGGTTATATTTAATCTAAATCCATGATTTTCAAATAATTGTTCTTATATATCAGCCTATAGTTGTGTCCCAATTAAACTATGCCCATAGGTCCATGGCTATATTCCATTTTTCATGAATTGATAATTCTGAAGATAAATATCTGATATTTTAAATTAATGCATAACAACTAATCAAACATTAATGTATGATAAAATTATGGAAAGGCCTAAGGGCCATATGCAATCCCACTATAACTCTAAAAAGTGTCTAACATGCTAATAAATGGGAACTGTTATCAAGATGCAACTCTTGGAATCATCCATTATATGAAATGTATAACTAAGCTTCACCTACTCCTATTCAACCTAGAACTATATTGAAAGGAATTTCATCTGGATAAAATATGACACATGGGTGTAGATCCCATGTTGGTGTGAGTGTAAATATACCGAGTAGGACACCCTAAAATCATTAAACAGGAAGTATTAAATACCTATTTAACCAAAAACCATCAGTAGGGTAAGAATAAACATTGTAACTTGGATATTTTAAGAGGTAGACATTATGTCTCGAAGTAAGTCCATGGCCTCATTTCTTTCCTATGATTCTTATAGAGGCTCAAAGTTGGTATTCCAATATGATAACTCACTCATAAATTACTAATATACTGAATTCACTAATCTAAGTGGTTTCACTCATCAAGACTTTGCTTAAAAAAGTACAAAAGGGAACTCACAATATTTCATTAAACATGTATCTGATTAGGTACAATGTCTATGGGGGATAGCTAAACTTATTATGAATAACCTACTATGAAGGGGATCACACACCTGAAACGTTAGAAAATGGATGCCTGATCAAACCATTGAAAAAAATGATAGTGGTTCACAACATAGGTCATGTGGAGGGATACTATACAATAACTAGAAAAATACCACAGTAGAGATTTTTCATTCTATGATTAGGATGAGATACCTCATTGTACACACTTATGGATGTACCAAGGGTTTTAACTCACACTGACACTGATATTGGGTTGAGGGAGTCAAGGGATATAAGTTTCTATTGGAAATGTATAAAATGTATATAGGGGATACCTATTGAGTCCCAATAAGTCCATACCTACATGTGCCTATGTCTTTCTATGTTAGCCTGTGACTATGTACTTTGTCCATGCCCTTGTACTCTGGCTATGTATGTGTGCATCTGGTCATACCCATGCATGTGTACCCAATAATACACACCAGAGTATCAGCTAAATGACCACATGATGTGTGATAGAGTAACATGTCTATGTCGTATTTATTATTATCTATAAAGTATATCCACCATTGAGGGGGTTTACATTGAATTTGCTAATCAAAACTACAAGTCATGTACTTTATATTTCTTTTAGAAAGTTCAAGACTCTCACACATGTTTTACCAAGATAATACATCTAATTAGGTCATTGAATAAACTTTTAATATTGGATTTGAGATGACCAAACCGGCATTATTGCTGGTGGATGGATTCTGGCCACTATCTGCTCAAAAATCACTTCCTCTCAAACCATGTTTCATAAAATCAAAATCTCACGAAGCAGATATACTTCAATCCATGTTTCAAATTCTATCATCATCATCAATAATCTTTCGTACCTTTGATCCTCAATCTATACTGATGAAAATGATTCATTATTCCGAATATTAATCATTCAATGATTGATTCTAGAGTATAGTCAAACCTTCATCCAATCAAAATAATGACAATGAAAATTCGAAGAAAGAGGGGAGAAAAGAATGAAAACCAAATGCGATGAAATAAAGTTGGATATCTTTTGGGTTGAAATTCATCCATTGATGAGAAAATTGATGAATGAAGAATAATAATCAAGAAAAGATAAATCATTTAAAATGTCTAAATTCCAATGGATTAGAATGACCAGTGGAAGAGGACGCTTCTTTACGTTCAGCAAAAAACCCTTAGGAAGGATGAGGGTAGCGTCTCAGACATGTAGATAAAGAACCAGCTCGACGAGCTGGTGATTGCTTTCAGTTTGATCTGATCTCTGATGGAGTACTGGGTTCTTCTGTCTATAACCCAGATGCGGGGAGATTCACATCAATGTTGGAATCTCTATCTTAAGGAAAAGAGATAGTTTGAGGTTTTGTGGACTGACTTTGAGAAGGAGTTTCGGGCAGAATTTCTCTCATCCACCAGGGAGGCTAAGAAGAAGCAAGAGATTCTCTCCCTCTAGTAGGGGAGCATGTCAGTAAGGGACATGGGAAACAAGTTCAAGGATCTCCTTATTTTTTCTCTAGACCTTTTTTTGGATGAGGAGTCTTAGACGAGATATTTAAAGGAGGAACTCTGTCATTCTCTTCAGTATGTTTTTACTCTCTTCACCCTAATGATATACATGGAGGTCCAGAAGAAGGAAGAAGTGGTGGAGAGGATGAACATGCTAGGAGGTATGCCATGAGAGGCAAGATAGTTTGGATTTCTAAAGGGAAAGGAAGTTAGAATCAAGCCTCTTACATCAGAGTCTTATAGGTTTCCACCAGTAGGGAGAAGTCTCTAGAAGTTTTAGTTTCAATTTCCCAATCCTTTCCCCTTCCTTGTGGGCCCAAGACCGTGGTGTTTCTTCTATGGATGCCATGGGCACCCTTGAAATCAGTTCCTAGACTGAGCACACTATAGTTGGGGAGGTCAGGTTCAATGTCCACCTCTACAACAGTAGCTTCGAGCGAGGCCCTTTCAGCAGAAATAATTGTAGGGACAGCGAGATCTCGCTCCTTTAAGGGTAGATGATACAGGAGGAGGTCATCTTTAGGGCGCTCCTCAGGGACCTCGACCAGGGTTTGGTCAGAGAGGCAGCCAGTAGAAAAGGGGCATAAGTGTTGGGCATGGATAGTTTCATGCTATAGAGGAAGCAGTTCTAGAAGGGTGGCATTCGTTCAAGGAATGAGTAGCTTGTTTAATACTCATTCATATGCCTTGATTGATACAGGATATTTACACTCCATTCTTGCACTCTGTCTAGACCGTGCTCCGGTTTTAGATGCTGAGAGACATATAGTTCCCCTGGTATTGAGAATTCCAATCAAAGGTCAAATTGAACTGTTTTATATTTTCCGAGGGTGTAGACAGATGATAGTGTCAAATCAGTCTAGCGGGTATCTTCTACTATTGCAGATATAGCCATAAGATGTCATATTAGGCATCAACTGACTGTTTTTTGTACATGCTATTATCCACTGTTTCCAAAGAAGAGTCACTTTCTCTAATGAGAATGGCCAATGTGTGACTTTCATGGATGATCATGGTTTTCATGAAGGAAGCTGGTGAGTGGAGCCCCTCCATTCCTTTTTATTAGAGATGTCAATGGAGTCAGCAGATATAGAGATGGTGGAAGCCCTGAAGATCATCAGTGAGTTCATGGACGTCTTCGTTGATGAAGTGGTGACTCTACCCCCTTGATGTCTTGTTGAGTTTGGTATATACTTGAAACCATATGTGCATATGATTTCGGTGGCTCCTTATCGGATGGTGCCTTCTGAGTTGTGGGAGTTGCGAATTCAGATTGACGATCTGATGAAGAAGGGTTTTATCTGACTGAGCATTTCACCATGGGGTGTTACGGTCTTGTTCACGAAGAAGGAAGATGTTGGTCTTTGGATGTGCATAGACTACCATAGACTGAATCAGGTAACGATTAATAACTGTTAACCTCTCTTGAGAATAGAAGATCTCATTGACTAGTTGAGGGGAGAAGGTTGGTTCGGTAAGATCGATTTGTGGTCTGGGTATCACCATTTAAGGGGGAAGGATAGTGATATCCTAAAGACTACTTTCAAGTGCAGGTATGGGGACTTTATGTTCGTAGTCATGATTTTCAGTGTTATGAATGCACCTGTTGTGTTCATGGGGCTTGGGAACTCTATTTCCAGTGAGTTTCTGGACCGGTTCGTCATTGTGTTCATCAATGAAATTATGATCCACCCAATATTAGAGGAGGAACATAATAAGCACCTTTGTATGGTCTTGGAAATCCTTTTACATCACCAGCTCTATGGGAAATTGTCCAAGTGTAAGTTCATGAAATGATAAGTTCATTTCCTTGGACACGTGGTGTCTTAGAAAGGGGTAATAGTTGATCTGTCAAAGGTTAAAGCAGTTGTTTCTTGGGAAGCACCCAAGAATGTAATGGAGGTTTGTATTTTTCTAGGTCTTGCAGGATATTATTGAAGGTTCGTAACTGACTTCTCTCAAATTACAGCTCCATTGACATCTTTGACCAGAAAGGACCAAGCCTTCATATCGAGTGAGTAGTGTCGGGCCGTGTTCAACTATATGAAGGAAAGGTTTATCAGATCTCTAGTGCTCAAGTTGCCATAGGAAGGGGTGTGGTATGAGGTATTTTGTGATGCTTCTGGACTTGGCATGGGGTGTGTTCTGATGCATCAATGGGGAGTGATATCTTATAGGTCTAGGAATTTATATCCTCATGAGCATAACTATTCCACCCATGACCTAGAGCTTGTAGTGGTATTGTTCGCATTAAAGTTATGGTGGTATAACCTCATCAGGGAGCACTTTGTGGTATTCACGGACCATAAGAGTTTGAGGCATATCCTTACCCAGTGGGACCAAAACTTGTGAAAATGATGGTGGGTGGAGTTTCTTATGGAATACAACTTAGAGATCTCATACACTAAAGGTATGGGGAACGTTGTGGCTGATTCCTTGACCAGGAGGTCACAGAGGGAAGTTTTTTAGGAATCTATGGATTCTTGGAAGGTAATAGAGGATTTGTCTACCCTACACCTAGATGAAATGGTGGATGGTGGTAGGGGTTGTTTGTTTCAAATTATAGTGAGTCCTTTAAGTTGCAGAAAGTTTAGGAGTCTCAGTGGGGAGACTTAGACAGTGATGTGATGTGCTATTAGGGTAACCAAGGCAATGCTTTGGAAAGGTGGTCAGAGGATGGTCAGAATCGGATGCATTTCAAAAGTAAGTCATTTTGCCTAGAGATGATTGATGTGGGAATTATCCATGAGTTCCATAAATCACTCTTAGTAGTACACACTGGAGTTTCCAATATGTAATGAGGCCTGAGAGAACAGTTTTGGTGGCCTGGGGTGAAACGGGTAGTGGCAGAATTTGTGGCAAGGTGCCCAGTGTGTCAGCATGTGAAGGCTGAACACCACACTCTAGGGGGTCTATTACAACCTATAGAAGTCCCCGAGTTGAAGTGGCACAAAATATCAATGGATTTCATCACAGGACTACCCAAGGTTCAAGGTGGTAGTGATGCTATCTGGGAATTGGTAGACTGGCTGATGAAATCATCACACTTTTTGGAAATCAAGGAATCAAGTGTGGTTGATGCCTTATCACAGATATAAGTGGATGAGGTGGTGCGGTTTCATGGAGTTACAAGGTACATAGTCTCGGATAGGGATGTGTGGTTTACCTCACATGTCTGGAGGGGATTGCAGCATGCCTTTGGCAAACAAAAATGTCTTAGCACTGCTTTCCAACCCCAGAGAGATGGACAGATAGAGTAAACCATCTAGAACTTAGAGAATAAGCTACAACCATGTGTTTTGGACTTCAAGGGATCATGGGAATGAAATTTTTTCTTTAGTAGAATTTTCCTACAATAATAGATATCACTCTACTACTGGTATATAACCATTTAAAGCCTTTTAAGGGAGGACGTGTCATTCATCCCTATGTTGGACTGAGGTTGGGGAGATAGGTGTTCTTGGCCCAATGATAGTACAAAGAACAATGTAGAAGGTTTAGTTTGTGCGTGAGAGGATGAAGGCAGATCAAGACTAGCCGAAGTCGTATGTCGGCTGTTGGAGGAATCCCTTGATTTTGAGGTTGGAGACCATGTGTTCTTAAAGGTTTCTTCTAGGTGTGGGTAGTGAAGGATTGACAAGGGGTGAAATATATCTCATAGGTTCATCGGGCCTTTCGAAGTGTTTGGGCGAGTAAGAGAGGTGGTATATTAGCTGGCATTTCCACCTCAATTGGAAAGGATCCACTATGTTATCCTTGTCTCCCATACTTTTCGATTTCTACATAATTAATACCATATCATTGACTGGGGAGAGTTGGATATAGGGGACGATGCTATGTTCGAGGAGTGACCAGTGAAGATCAAGGAGTAGAATGAGAAAGTGCTTTGAGGACGAACCATCCATTTGGTTCGTGTGATCTGGAGGCATGGTGGCCTCACAGAGAGTACCTATGAATGGGAGGCACAAATGTGTGCCCAGTACCCAGAGCTGTTTTGAGTTATATTCTATTTTGTTTTGTACTTGTTTGTGATGTGATGCTGACCTTGTTGGTTTATGAGATATTTTGTTTCCATAACTTGTGAATGTTTATGAGAAGTCTTCGTATGTGGGGAGGGGAGGACCTAATAACTAATCACGACACATTAAGGTGGATGCAACTAAACCCATGTGGGTGAGTCAGTGCCACCCAAATCAGAGAGTATATTAACATTGAGGAAGTAAATCCATGTTCTGTATGATAGGACAATGTGATTCTTGAGTTTTGAATGGTTATTAGGGGTGGTTTGTCCCCAAGAGGTATCTTTTAAGGTGGTAGTTCAGACCCCACTCTTCTCTTTGGGTCTAGCTTTGATTCATGAAGATGAGAATAGTTTGAGATGTATCTAATGTAATGGTCAATACCCTCCTGGTCTATCCCTTTGCCAATTTTCTGGTGTTTGGCATGCCCTGGACCCATCAGAACCTGATCCCAAGGGCAGAGTCTTAGTGGCAGGATTTCATCACCTTGTCAACCATCACTGACACCGAGTGGTGTGTCACAGATCTGTGCCACGGGGGGCTTGTCGGTTTTTTCTTCTTTAGTTTTCTCGAAACACCGCTTTTATGTATTTGAACCTTTTAAAGAGTTTCAAGCCATTTTTAATGCCCCTAAATGATATTTTAATTCCCCTAATAGTTGGAGACCCTCAACGGACCTAGATCATGTCCTTGTTATGCATTTCCCCCTATTTAAATAAACTCTTTTAACTCACAACTATTACAACAACCTCCCCAAAGAGAAATTTAAATAAAAATAAATCCCATTATGTGTATCCACCCAAACACATGGTGACACCATGATCTTCCTTTAAATCCATTCAAAATTCCTATCTCGTAACTCTATAATCCTTCCTCATTATATCACACTAGAATTATTTTCTTCTTTTTATTAGATGGTTCGTTCATCCCCTTGGGGTGTTTGGAGCCACCTTCCTGAGTCGAGTGGTGCTCCTATCTTGTAGCCTTTCCTAATCATTCTTGGAGTCCTCGGAATTCCCCTCCCTTCAAGTTGCGCATCACAGTTAATGGCACACTGAGAGAAACATGGATCATTGATCATCCAGGTAGGGTTTTCCATCGTCTCCCTTTACTATGCATCATACGGGGTGGGTGTGAAAATGTTTCTATGGGGATGGATGAAACAAAACTCTAACTAAAATAATAATTGAATTTAATGAATGAAAGGGTGTGTTGGATAATGTGTATGTACTCTTTTATCTTTTTTCCAATATGTTGTGAATTGAATGGGCTTATGTCCACTAAAAATCATGGATTATGGTGGTCCATTCCTGCACACTAATGATCCCCTTTTTTCTGGATATTTATGTGATGTAATGACTGTAACATGTATACTGGTAAGTCATATAAACATGGTTGATTAAATGGATTCCCAATGAATAATAATCCTTGTGTGATCATCCATGTTGACAATAGAAAAACAGAACTAAATGAGTGGCATTTTAAATTTTGAAAACTCCCTTGCTCTGTTCTAGAAATGTTTTTGGTTAAATATTGTGGTATTATGTGGATGGGATGTGGATGGAGGTGTAACACCATTTTATTTTGCAGTTATTGGTTTTTAGATCAATTCCCACATGTTGGGGTTGTTTCAAATCCAGTACTTCGAGGGATCTCACTGATCTCTTTTTGTTGTTGTGACTTTACAAGAGAACTGGGTGTGAATGTTTAAATTGTTGTTTGGGTTGTCTTTTCTTAATTGACTTGATGTTATGCTTAATAATTTCCCACTAGTGGAGGGTTATTTAAATAAAATCACCTGAAGATGAAAACAAGAATGGGTTTAAGGGGGAATTAACTTTTCCAAGAATGAGTTTTTGACTTAGAAGTAGCATGGAGATGTTATGAATGAATATTCATGAGGTTGTTTGTGCTTAGGTTGGTTCTAAAAACCCTGGGTTAGAAATATTTCTTTTTTATCTATATGTATAATTTAGTTTGTGTTTCTTTTTCGCACACCACCCAAGTTGAGAACTTCATGCTGAACGCCCCCATTTCATGTGGGAGGGTGTTTTTCCATACATCCTATGAGTGGATGGTTATTAGCTCCTTTTATGCTCCCTTTCCCGAGTAGCCCAAGACTCTTGAGGTAGGTTGTGTCGGCCTGAGGTCCATTTTAGCCCAAGATTCTTTGGGCTGTGTAGTTGTGGTGGTTGGCCCAGGTGTGTGCGGGCAGGTTGGTTCCCATGTGTCCTCGGGATGAGTCCCACATGTATTTGGTCATGGCAGTGGTTGTTCTGGATGAGGTGTATGTGGGTGTGGTTATGTATGGTTGTGGACTAGGCGTTTCCAGGAAGGATGTGTAGTTGTGGTATACCAGGAGTGTGCGGGCGGAATATGGCGGTGGGACTGTGGTGAGAATGGCAGTAAAGGTCTGACACGTAGGATGTCTAAAATAACCAGTCGGAAAGTGGTTTGGGGTACTCAAATATCTCTGTGCTATTACTAATACTTTACATGACTTGTTTTATTTGGGGAGCATGCCTTAGTCAGGTTGGGTGGATAGTTTCCATGCGAGGTGATCTGGTTATATCCTTTTCTCACGGGCCACAGAATGCATCCTCACCTGTGTACGAGTGCTTTTGGTTTTCCCTACTGAGTATATATGTATTCTCACCCTACATATATAAAACTACTTTCAGGTTTCCAAGAGACCTTTGAGGATCTTGAGGGACTGTACTAGTTCGAACAAGGGATGGTTGCAGTTGTTGTTGCTTTTTTCTATTCTTTGGTACCTTCCTTGGAGTTTCTTATGCTTTTGTAGTATTACATTTGGACATGCATATGGGAATGGTTTACTTTTGGATTTACTTTTACCTTCAGTTTTGGTGTTGTTGGGATTTACTTTCTTATCTCATGATCTTACTAAATTAAAAGGGTAATGTCTTCCATCTTGTGTGTTATTAAATACCTGTAGTGATATTCGCCACTTCAGAATCTGTTAAAGGCAAGTCATGGGGGTCATTATCTCTTCTTAAAATTGAAGAAGGAAGGGTCTAGCAATATGATGTCCCTTCCCACATCATAGTGAATGGGGGGTCGTGACATGCACTACGACCGATCCATGATGATATGTGCTAATTTGTATCTATGAAGGGACACTGTCATGATGATCCATGAGGTTTCGCTCTTATGTTGATCAATGAAGGGTCACTATTATGTTGATCCACAAAGGGTCTCACTTATGATAATCCACGAAGGGTCTCTCTTAAGCTTCATGTCACAGCCAGCCACTGGATTTCTACACATAGCACACATGATTTCCAAAGGATCTTCTCCTCAAGACATTGGTCATAACTCAACCACCCCTAAGTCACACATAGAGTAACCCAAAAGCCCATCTTGTTGTAAGGGTCCCAATGCAATAGATGGAGTGTCCAAGAGGCGCATGATCTGTAAGATATGGGAATTTTTTTGAAAAAAGGGCCTAGTAAGATTCGTTTCCGATCTAACCCAGCCAAATGCCAAACTTTGTCAAAATTCATGTAAAGTATATCTGTAGGACTCCCTAATCATAAGGGTCCACTTTCCATATATGGTTCATTGATAAGACACATAGTTTGAAGGATATCATTATTTTTGTAAACCGCGACTGATTGCGTCGAGGCCCGGTCCGACTCGGATGGACCGACTTGACCAATCCTGGCCCAGGGTCCTACATGACCCATCTTGTCTACCTAGACCATTGGACCTCATTGGACTCAGACCATGTTTGTTGTCGGTCTAACCCACTGGGTCACCTAGTGACCCAAAAATATCTGCCCCAACCCACACTGGCAGGACGATCATTTTTTTGACTCGGGTTCTACTGGGCCTGGGCCCGGGCCTGGCCCATTTGGTCACGGGTCTGGCTTGATACACTACTGGTTTGTCTTTACTCTGTCCACATGACCCGTCATGCCTAGCAGGCCGGTTTCCTCTAGCCTGGGCTGCCCCAGCAGCCCGATCCCTTCTCCCCTAACTCGGCCTGTGCGGTTGGCCCATTCTGTCCATCCAAACAGGGCACAACCAGATCTGTTTCCACCCATCCCACCCAGAAGGTGGCCGACCAATTCCTCCCACACACAGTCAATGGACCACATGCCTCCAGTGCATCCGAGCAGCTCGGACGCTGGCTTCCCCCTCCAGGTCACATGTAGACCAAGTTCGTGGGTTGACTCGGTCCATGTAGTGACAACGTGGCGCCACATGATTCCAGCACCATGACCACTATGGTCGCGGTCTCCACTGCTCCGTGATATTCTGGAGTGCACCGTCTCTATCAGCCACAGGCACCGCCGACAGCCCTGTTGTTCCACTATTCTTCATCCGGTTGGCACCACCGCCAGTGCACTGAAAGGAACTTTGACAAGCCACCGAACACTCTTCGGTGGTCCATTATTTGTGACGTGTGGGCCTATGATCTCCAGGGAACACCCTCTTCACTACAATTACCTTAGATGTTCCTTACTTACATTTTTGGAAAATCCATTTACAATGAATGCACATGCAGAGGGGTTTGGGCCAGGTTCGTGTCATCCTACACCCTCCGTGTTAGAATATCCAAATAGGGAGGGGGGTTGTGGATGATGTTCAATCCATGAAAATTCAATCCCAAGAAGAAACCCCCCTAATGTACCATCTTGTAAGAATGAGAGATCCACTGATCAACCTATTTGTGGGTTGATCAGTGTTCATCATTTAGAATGAAGAACATGGAATTCATTAAAAAAAATAAACACCTGAATTTATTTTATGTTCACTACCATAGTGTCCCATCCTCGAGGGTTCAAGAGGTCAATGTCGTTTTTCGATTCCTGAATTCATTCTTCACTATACGTTGAAGTCGATGGCATTTCTCTGAATGTCATTGTTCTTCGTTGGAGAGAAAATTCAATGAAGTTTCATCATATAATTGCACATGGTTTAATTCCCAACTCCCTAACATTTTAGCTAATTAAAAACATAACTCTCCAAAATGTTTCTATAATTTTGTTTTGTTTATAAAACATTGTATCTATTGTGCTGCATCTTAACGAGAAATTATAGGGCTTCCGGTAATGGGCCTCATCATCACCTCATCACTGCACCGAAACATCACCATTTGTTGCTCAACGGTTGAGAAAAGAAACAAAATAACTTTTTAAAGTTATATTTTTATTTTCCAAAAAGTCTGGAAAATAAATTTTTTGTCTGACCCTTTCCATTCAATGTTAATTCCATTTTAAGAGAATCCAAGAATTCGGAGTTCAACTGTGCCCTCAGATTTTTGATCTGATCACCGATTCAAAAGTTATAAAAACCTACTCGAACATTTACTAAACGTACTTTAAAAATTGTTCTGAATTTAGTTCCGACCTCACTAGACCTCGCAATCATGTAACATCAAATATTTTGGTCTTGAAATAATTCTATATAATCTAAATAAATTACACTGAAATTATAGGATAATACATTATCCTAACCTTATGGCTTTACATCCCTAAAATCCAAAACAAGGGCTACTCAAAAAAATGTGGGTACTAAGAACGAATCTGAGCCTCCAGCTCCCATGTTCTCTTCTAAAGATTCATGTGCTACCAAAAAATGTGCACAAGTGGAATTTACCATTCACAAAGGACCCGGTCCAATCGATCATCTATCTTCACTAGAAATTCTGCAAATGTCTACCCATCGTCAATTTCCAGCTTCCCCCAGTTGATGACGTGTGACGGATCAAACACATACCTCCTCTGCTGTGACACATGAATAACATTTTGCACCTATTACATCTATGGGGGGAAGAGATAGGCGGTACATCACCTCACCAGCTCTGTTGAGAATCTGGAATGGTACGACAAAACTCGGAGATAACATGCCGCCCAGGTCAAATCTCCACAATCCCTATCAGGGTGAGACCCGAAGGAAAACCTGGTCTCCCTCCTCGAACTCCACGGGTCTCTATATCATATCATTATAGGATTATGTCTGCTATATACAATTTTCATCTTCTCCTGGATGATCTGCACCTTTTCAGTGGTAGCCCTTACCAACTCTGGACCCATGATTGCTGTCTCCCCCGTGTCTGTCCAGCATAGGGATGATTTGCATGGCTCCCTGTACATGGCCTCAAATGGTTCCATGGAAATGGTGGAGTGATATAAGTTGTTTTATGAAAACTACAATAGTGTCAGGTTTTTACGGCAACCCGCCTTTTTCATACATAACTTTTCATTACATTTTACAAACAGAGGATCTTTAAAGTCTAGTGTCTTGGAAATCATGGACATAAAACATGAAAACAACATAAAACATTATTCTCATACACTTTTAATGATTCATAATATGTTCATCCTATCTAAAATTTTTGCATCTCATATCCTCGAGACATACATCAATGTAAAGGGTGAAAATAAGGACCAGTAGGTGTAAACATGGGAATCAGTTTACTTGTGATATCAATAAGAACTTGAATAAAAATATAAAGACATGCGCAATGGAAGTATAGGAATATCATAATTAAATGAACTTGAAACATAACATTAATATTTGGATAAATTTTCATTTAGACATTCCTGAACTTATCACAAAGGATCATACCTAAGGTGTCATAAAACCATACCCAGGTTATTCACCAAGGTATCATGAAACTTGTCATCTATAAGATTAATTCTTTACCCAATGCATTGGAGAAATATTAGGTTGCACCCTTAATATTTATTTACATTCATGTGATACAAATATATCATAATAAAAAATTTCATAAATAACCCATAGAGAATAAAATAAATAAGTTTCATTTCAAAATCATGACGTCTTAGAAGTTCTTAAAAATAAGATCATTATATCATTTATAACCTATGGAAAGGGAGTGAGGGTAATATGTATGTCAATTATAGAATGAAATATAATATTTTTATTTATTTATGAACACCAATATAAAAAAAATAGTTCTGGTTATTCATATAAATAAATATGAGAATTTCTTGAGAGAAAGAGATAGAAAATTTGAAATGAAACTTCTGCAGCATAACGACTATATAAAATGGTTTTAGAAAACAATGAAAAGAGAGGGAACAAGGTTAACCCACTCATAAATAATTCATAATACAGTATGGGTACATAATAAGATCATGGTATGGATATTTTAATGATATACAACATGAAAAGGAAAATTAAAGAAAATAGAACATGCGATTTCTTTTACGAGAATTTTGGAAGCCTAATGGCATCGCTTAAAAATTCAGAAAACAAATTGATGAGAGTGGAAAGGATCTATGAAAAATTAGACATGAAATAGAAATTAATGAGAACATATAAGAACATACCCTCAATATAAAGATATAAAAACTATAAGACACAACATAAAGAAAGTCATGACTTTAAAGGGAAGGGTGAAAGGACCCCTTACCTTTAAGAGTAACTTCAAAAGTGTAAATTTTGAAACCTTGGGAGGCTTGAGGGATCCTTGGGAGGACATCTTGGGAGGTAATATGACCATAACATCATTGAGGAGGATTTTTAGAATGAAATGAATGAGGTAATGGCTTGGTATTTATAGGAAAAGTGAAGGAATAAATTATTAATTTCCAAGGGACACCTCATAGGTGGTATTGGAAAAACCATGGGCATTCCCATGATATTGGTCACTTCAAAAACCTCGTATTATATCATACTATTCATAATATTCCCAAAAAGATTACATAATTATTACATCATTAATGATGTCATTAAATACCCGAAACTCAGAACTGTATTTTTTTTACTATTCACTGAAAATTCAATTGTTTCAGAAAAATCTCAAAAATTCACCTTAACCTAATATCGATTCTATGAATTAAAATATTAACACCTTTTTATAAAAATATTTTTAAAATTAAATTTAACTTAATTTCTAAATAAAAACACTCTTCAACTGAAAAAACTAAAACATAACTTATAATTTTTGAAATGGTTATTTACTTATTTTATTGAATGACGTTTCCTAATAAAGGTTCCTAAATTATAATAATACTTTCTTAAGTGAGGTTAATAATCCATTTGGTTCCATTACTATTCATAAGTGTAAATTATTATTCCTAATTCACTATTCACCAAAAATTAAGTTGATCTTTTAATACTGTAAATTCTTTACCGAACACAACTATATAAGACCATTTTTCGAAAATCATTACATATTATTAATTATTTAAGGTTTAAATAAATATTTTAAAGTACAAATATTTCGAAAATTCATCAATAATATACACCCTATAATTATCCAGATATTTTAAATTCATAAACATTACAATAATAAGAAAAAAAATCAATTTTATTTATATGAAAAAATTACACAAAGCAGCTAAGGTCTTATTACATAGCCTGTTATAGCACCGACATGATACCTATGTGTAAGTTGTGATAAAGTGATAGAATCTTGGGGTGGCTCGACCAACATTTTCCGAGCAGTGATTTATGTCAGTTTGAACATTTCCTGTAGGTGATTCCGTTCAAGCTTCACATGATGAAGTTCAGCCTGGTTTTGGTCCAGAGCAAAGCCAACTGGTTCTACCTCCTTCCCAATTTTTGTCAGATGGACTTCGAATGTTCCAAGACTACCGGATGTGGCCATTGAATCTTATTTCTTTAACCAAAATCAGTTGTATTTAAAAACAATAATCGCGACATTAGGAGTTTAGTTTCAATGACCATATTGAGAAACAACCATATAATAGTCGAAACATAATGGTATCTTTTTAAGTATACTCATTTTATTAAATAAATGAAATAGATTTGTTGAGTATAAAATAAAATAACACAAAAATTAGGAAACAAACATTATTCCAATGTTTAGGTCGTTATATTCTTCCCCCCATAAGAAATTTCATCCCCAAAATTTTAACTCGTACCCTAAGAAGAGAAAAGGTGTGGGTACCTCTGCCTCATAGACTCCTCTGGTTCCCATGTGGATTCTTCACATTTGTGGTTCATCCACAACACCTTAACAAGGTGGGTAGTCTTGTTTTATAAAACCTTGTCTCTATGATCCCAGATCTCCACTTACTGCTGCTCATAAGATAGGTCACATTCCAGTTATACCACCTCTAGTTTTAGTACATGTAAGGTTTAGGTATGTACTTCCTTAAGAGGTATACAAGGAATACATCATGAACTTGTGCAAGATTTGGAGGAAGTGAAAGCCGATAGGCCACCACTCCTACGCGATCAAGGATTTCATAGGGGCCAATTTATTTAGGGTGGAGCTTCCATTTCATCCCAAACCCCATGACTCTCATCCAAGGTGAAATTCAAAGAATGAACTTGTCACTAACATCAAACACAAAGTCCCTTTGATGGTTGTCATCATAGTTACTTTTCCGACACTGAGTGGCCTTAATGTGTTGTTGGATGGCATGGACTTTTTCAGTCATCTCTTGGACAAGATCATGGCCAAGAATCATTCTCTCACCATATTCATCCCAACAAGTAGGAGTTCTACATCGCTTCCCATATATAGCTTAATAGGGTGCATTTTGAATGCTTGAGTAGAAGATATTGTTGTAAGATAACTCAACTAGAGAGAGATGTTGATCCCATCAAACATTAAATTCCCTTGAGCATGTTCTCAGCATGTCCTTGTGTGTTTGAATAGTCGTTTTAGATTGGCCATCTATTGGGGGATGATAGAACATACTGAAATTCAAATGAAGTTCTCAGAGCATGTCGAAGACTACTCCAAAACATTGATGTGAACCTTGGATCATGATCAGATATGATAGAATGTGGAACTCCATACAACCTTACCACTTCCTTCATGTAAATCCTAGCAAGTTGATCAATAGAGAAGTCTTACCGAATGGAGATAAAATGAGGAGTATTGGTGTCACGGTGCACAATAAACCATATCACATTGTTTGCACTGGATGTTCTTGGGAGGCTAGTGATGATGTCCATAGTGATATTGTCCCACTTCCATACTGGTATGGGTAGTGGTTTCAATACCCCTTTAGGAATTTGTCACTCTTCCTACACTTGCTGACATACTAGGCACCTTTTAGTGTAGTTAGCAATCTCCCGTTTCATATTATCCCTCTAAAAATGATCATGAAGGTCCCTATACATTTTTATGCATCCAAGATGTATAGGAAAAGTAGAGTTATAAGCTTCATCCATCATATCCTTGTTTATTTCTAGAATAGATGGAATACATTTCCTTGTACAAAATTTCTGTACACCTTCTTGATCAATAT
The DNA here is from genome assembly GCA_963277665.1 of Viscum album. NCBI lineage: Eukaryota > Viridiplantae > Streptophyta > Magnoliopsida > Santalales > Viscaceae > Viscum > Viscum album. The sequence continues at coordinate 822,853,837 of OY728141.1, read as the reverse complement.
TAATCTCAAGAAACATCCCATCCTTTATAGCCTCAATCTTCTTCTGTAACAAAGGATACTAATTATGAGTTTTCTTGATCTTCTCTTGTAATGATGGATGAGAAATATTTTGGGTTAGGGTTGATGATGTCCCTTCCCTTATAATTCCTATGTCCAGCTTCACTATGTCATTGATCAAAGGATCTCTTTGAATCCTCATCGTGGAAAGAACAACTGGGTCTTTCCTGCATAATTCATCAGCAACTTTGTTTTCTCTTTCGGGATGATAATGAATTGAACAGTCATAGTCTTTGAGAATTTCCAACCATCTCCTTTGCCTCATGTTCAATTCCTTTTGTGTGAACATATACTTCAAACTTTGATGGTCTATGTATATATCACATTTCTCCCTATAATGATAGTTCCTCCATATCTTCATAGAAAAAACGACCGTAGATAGCTTCAGATCATGTGTGGGATAGATCTTCTCATGATTCTTCAACTATCAAGATGAATAAGCAATGACTTTTTCATTTTTCACGAGGATTCACCCAAGCCCTTTGAGAGATGAATCGCTAAGAAAAACGAATCCTTATCCAATTGAGGGTAGAGTTAACAAGGGTGCATTAACCAATCTCTTTTTTATATTTTGGAAACATTCATCACACTCCATTGTCCAGAGGAACCTAAACCCTATTCGAGTTTACTTGGTTATTGGATTATAAAGTCTTGAAATGTTTTTAAAAAACCTTATATAATATCTTCCCAATCCAAGGAAATGTCGAACTTGAGTTATTTTTGTAAGATGAGGCCACACCTCTACAACTTTTTTCATTGCAGGGTCAACTATGATTCGTTGATTTGTTACAATGTGCCTCAAGAAGGAAACTTTTTGTAACCCGAATTGACATTTGTTTTACATTCCAAAAAGCATATCCATTCATAGAGTTTGAAAGTTAACTCTGATATGATCTAAATACTCCTAACGACTTTTGGAAAATATCACAATATCATCAATAAAAACTAATGGAAAGTTATCATGGTACTTCTTAAATACTCTATTCATCAAATCCATAAAAATAGTAGGTGCATTAGTCAGGATGAAGGGCATAACAACAAACTCATAATACTTATATCTTGATCGGAAGACAACTTTTGGAATATATTCATTCTTCACCCTCAATTGATGATAACCAGATCAAAGATCATTCTTAGAGAAGAATTGTGCCCCACTAAGTTGGTCAAATAATTCATCAATTCATAGAATAGGGTATTTGTTCTTCACTGTGATCCCATTCAGTTCACTATAATCAATGCACAGCCACATCGATCTGTACATCTTATTCACAAAGAGAACTGGTGCTCCCCAAAGAGACACACTTTGTCAGATAAACCCCGTCTCCAAAAGATCATGAAGATGTTTCTTTAATTCCCCCAGCTCCACTTTTTCCATCCTATATAGGGTCTTTGATATTGGATGATATCCTAGTACGAGTTGAGTGTGGAACTCTTCCTCTCTTTCTAGGGTAGGTCCAAGTAAATCCTCATGAAATACCTCAAAGTATTCCTAGATGATGGGGATATTTTCTATCCATAAACTCTCATCTCCTACTTCTTATTCCCTAATCAAATCCATAAATATGGAAATAGGGGGTTTCTTTAGACAATTATCAGGTTGAGATATCTCCCCTTGGAAGATAACTGTAGGTCTTCCATTCAACACTACTGATATTTACTTGCTTCTGCAATTGATCATAGCATTATACTTTGAGAGCCCATCTATCCCTAGTATAATTTCAATATCCAACATTTGAATGACTAATAGATTTGTGATAATATTTTTCTCACTAAACTAAATAATTGAGTTTATAAACACTAAATATTCTTGGATAATCCAACCAGAAGTCCTGACTGATAAATATACTTATAGGAAATCGGGGGTTGAATCTAAATTCATTGCAATCATAGAAAAAATAAAAGAATGCATAGAACCAAAATCAAACAAAGTACTTTCTACCTTTGAGAGGACAACAAGAGTACCTTCTACCACATCATTAAAAGCTTCAACTTCAGCTGTCATGATAGAAAAATCATGGCCTTACTCCCTTAGCCTTTGCAGAGGCTGATAGTGGATCCCTTCCACTACCCTCAGATTTGTACAATGATTTCCAAAGTGCCCACGTTGTCCACACTTAAAAAATGGGCATTGTGTAGGGCCAACACTATCTTCCCCTTTTCATTAGTATTTTAAAGATGAGGTTTCACCTCACTATGACAATTCCTCTCAATATGGACATCTCTTCTACACTTTTAGTGTTTCCCACTCCCAAGAAGGAAGTTTCTTGAATTCTTCTTCCCACATTTATTACAGGTGGGATGTTGCACTAGATTTCCACCTCATCCCTGATCAAAGTTCCTCCCTATGCTGGGCTCCATTGATCTCTTCTTATCGCTTAATTTATGAGACCACTGCATCTCACGAAACTCCATCTCAACATTCATCGCACTCCACATGATATCCTCATAGCTATCATGGTCTCAGATGGCTATACTCTTCTGTAGATGAGGTCTCAGTTCAAAAATGAATCTATAAACCTTCCCATTTGGATCCATCACAAAGCTAGAGGTATATCATGAATGTCGAGTAAAGTTCATCTCATAGCTTCCAACAGATTCATTCTCCTTCTACTTCAGCTTGAGAAACTCTTTCTCTAATATTGTTCTCATTGATCGAGGAAAATACTTGTTGAATAATATCCCTCTAAACTCATCCCACTCCAAAGCTTCAACATCCACTCTTGGCCTTGTGTTTTTAATCAGTTTCCTCCATTTATCAGCTTCTCTCTCTAAGAGATAAACATCCATGTTAAGAATCTCTTGCTCTGAACTACATAGGATAGAATAGATCTTCTCTATAAGGATTATAAAATTTTCAACAATCAATGGGTCAGTCGATCCACTGAAGGTTGGTGGTCGTTGCTGCATAAAGGACTCAATAGAATGTTGTTACCTTCATGGTGCGATTGGTCTCTCATCATGATTCAATTTTTTTCCTATAACTTGAGTAAGTTGGATCATCAATTGAATGAATTTTTCCATTCTGTCTTCCATCAGAGGGTCATCGGTGCATGGTCCATTGCGGTCACCATTAGCATGGTTCCTCATATTGCTCTCCATTTTCTAAAATAGTAAATCCTTAGTGAGAATCTTATTTCATTTACAAATCTTTTAAATATAATGGATTTTATGTATTAAAACCTCTTGCTTAAATAATTACATTTCTCTATAATTACTTCATTATGATTCATAAAAATTTTGTGATTAACCAACCATCTCCCCTAGAAGTTTCATAAGAAAGAGTGCATCAAGCCTCGTTGTCATGTACCAGAATACCTTGGATCATGCCCGAAACTACTTGTCAGATTTTTCATTCCTAGGTACATCTGGTTAAGAGCTGCCTCTATGTTCTTGTATCTAGATAGGGATGTATTAGCTTGAAAAAGCACTTACTCACCACTCACCAGAATAGTAGGAATTTTTTCTTATATTTAATAATTTCTATATGATTATTCCTAATGTTTTCATTTCAAAATTTCCATAAATAACTGAACTATCCTTCTATACAAACATCGGCATCCCACCTTTTTCATACATCTGTTTTCATTACATTTTACTAACAGAATTTATTTAAAGTCTAGTGTCTAGGAAATTAGGGACATAAAACATGAGAAAAACATAAAAAATTGTTTTAATTTACTTGTAAGTAATCATCATATGTCCATCCTATGTACAATTACTACATCTCATATCCTGGAGACATACATAAAAGTATAGGGTGATAAGAAGGCCTAGTAAGGGTAAACAAGGGAATCATTTTACTTGTGAAATCAATAAGAACATGAATAAAAACAAATAGACATTTGAAATGGAAGTATACGAATATAATGAAATGAGCATGAAACATAACATGAATATTTTGCAAAAAAAAAATTATTTAGACATTCATGAACACATAACCAAGGTTCATACCCATGGCGTTATAAAAAAATTACCAAGTTTATTCACCAAGGTATCACGAAACATGTCATCTCTAGAGATTAATTATTAACCCAATGAATTGGAGTGCTATAAGGGCACACCATTTATATTTATTTAATTTCATGTGAGCCACATAGATCATAATAAAAAATTTCATAAATAACTCATAGATATTTAACAAAATGGGTTCATTTTTAAAATCGTGATGTTTTAAAAGATCTTAAAAATAGAATCTGTATATAATTTATAACCCCTAAAAAGGGAGTGATGTTTATATGTATTTAAATTAAAAATCAAATATATAATATTTATATATTTATGAACACCAATAGAAACGAAATATGTCTCTTTATTAACAAAAATAAATAATAGAATTTCTTGAGAGAAAGAGATAGAAAATTTGAGATGAAATTTCTGCAACGTAACGACAATATAACATGGATTTAAAATACATTAAAAAGAGAGGGAGAAAGGGTAAAACACTCATAAATTATTAATAATATAGTATGGGTACATAATAAGATCATGGTATGGATATTTGAATGATATACCACATGAAAAGGAAACATGAAAGAAAAGAGAAGATGTGACTACTTTTATGAGAAATTCGGTAGCCTAAAGACATCACTTAAAAATTCAGAAAACAAATTGAAGAGAGCAGAAATGGTCTACAAAAATTAGAAATTAAATGGAATGTAATGAGAACATATAATAACATAACCTCAAGATAATGATTTGGAAACTAGAAGACACAAAATAAAAAAGTCATGACTTAAAAGAGGTGGGTGAAAGGATCCCTTACCTTGATAGGTAACTTTGAAATCCTGAATGTCGCGACCTTGGGATGCTTGAGGGAACCTTCGAAGGACTTCATGGAAGGTAAAGAGATAATAACATGGTTGAGGAGGATTTTTGAATGAAATGAATGAGGGAATGGATTTGTATTTATAGGAAAAGTGAAGGAATAAATTATTAATCTCCAAGGGGCACCTCATCGGTGGTATTGGAAAAACCATCATCTTGACCATGGTATTTTACCATGGTATTGGCCACTTGGGAAACCTCCTAGTATTTCAAAATATTCATATGTCGACCATAAATATTACATAACTATTACATCATTAATGATGTCGTTAAAAAACCAAAACTCAAAACTGTATTTTTTTACTACTCACTGAAAATTCAACTAATTTATAAAAATAAAAAAATTAAAATTAACCATATATATATGATATGAATTCAAAAATTAACTCCATTTCATAAAAATAATTTTCTATGTATTTTTAATTTAATTTTAAAATAAAAACACTAATCACTTGAAAAAAACTAATACTTAACTAATTATTTCAGAAATAGTTATTTACATATTTTATTGAATTACATTACCTAATAAAGGTGCCTAAATTATAACAATACATTCTCAAGTGAGGTTACTAATCCATTTGGTCACATTAATATTCATAAGTGTAATATTACTATTCATAATTTACGATTCACCAAAAATTAAGTTGATCTTATTAGACTCTAAATTTCTTAAAAAACACAACTGTAGAAGACCATTTTTTGGAAATAATTACACATTATTAATTACATAAGGTTTACATATAATTTTAAAATATCACTTTTTTCCAAAATTTCTCAATAATATACATCCTATATTTATCCGGATGTTTGAAATTAACAAACTTTACCATAATAAAAAACAACTTTATTGATATTAAAGGATTACACAAAGCTGCTAAGGTATTGTTACATAGCCCCTTAAAACACCAGCATATGACCTAAGTGTAAGGTGTGCTACGGTGATATAATCTTGGGGCTGATCATCCAACATTTAGCGAGTGGTGATTTCTATCAGTTTGAACTTCTCATGTCATGACCTCGAAAAGAAACAGGTGTGCTACGGTTAAAAGTTATACCTGGTGAGTTGACCTGGTTCAGGTGACTTAAAGAAAACTTTTCAAAACATGCACACAATCAGTGTTTTCACGCTCTGAGTCAGAAATCAAAAGTCAGGGTCCTGGAGTATGGATACATCAGCCACTGCACCAACATTGGACTCCTTGAACTGAAAACCACACTCAATACACATAACACTATTACTTCACAGAAAAGATCAGATTCCTATGTTTTCTGGTAGAACCGACTCCTATGATACCAATTTGTCATGACCCGTCCCTTGGGGCCCAAACCGTGACTACCCCAAGCCCGCCTTCCATAGGCCAGGGGATGACTACTAGCACAAAAGGCATAATTCTCTAAAACAGGGAAGGAATTGCCTTTGTAACCTATAAATGCACACAACAAAGCACACAAGTGGATACAAAACACTAGGTAAACTGTATATCAAAAGAGTGTTGAAATGTAAAAGGTGACAAAAATTCAATCCCAACTATAAAGTTCAAGGAACTGGAAGTACAAGTACAAGTGAAGAAAGTAAAAACAGTTGTTGGGTAATCATATGGGATTCCAACCAGAATGGTAAGTACAGATAGCCTCCTCATTACTCCACATCTATCAGTCTCCTCCATGTACCATCCCATCATAAGGTCCACATCCAGATATCTTTCAGCCCTGTTACTCTCAGCCTCAGTTAGTGTTTTATGTCGTCTGCATCCAACAAAACAACGTTCGGGAATATGCCATCTTGGGGTGTGTATAACGATACTCATTAGGGACCCCTAGACCCTCAAGGTCTCACAAATCCACCAAGCATAATCCAAAAAGTATGGAAATCAACAGATTATCCTACTTTGGTATATGAACATACATATACCTATGTTATAAAGTAGTGTATCTCAATCATGAGTAAAACACAGAAGTACTGACTCAACTCAACCAGGATTTAATTCTAGTGGTAGTATCAAGAAACATCCCCAACACATTTTTTAAAATTCGACAATTGGAGAACTCCTCCTCTATCGAGTATAGTGGGCCTACCGCATCACCCAGAGGTGATTTCCACTAACCTTGTAATTCTGAGGTACTCCTCTTGTCGAGTACCCTAGGTCTACTATATCACACAGAGGTGCTCCCCACCACGGGTCTGCCGCCACACCCAGGCGATCCCCCTCTTATCCTGCTGATGTACTCCTCCTATCGAGTACCATGGTTTTGCCTCATCACCAAGCGAGATCCTCCACCATGGGTCTGCCAACACAACCAGGTGATCCCCACTGGGCTATTAAAACCACTCAAAGTCAAATGGTCGATCGTTGTAATGTCTCAGCCAGCTAATCGGTCTCTACACTCGTCTTTCTCATCACTGGAATGATCCACTCCACAAGCTACTAGTTGATAATACAACTGTCACGAAGTCCCACAAAGAAGTATCTCAAAGGTCCTCCACATCATAGGTGTCTCAACGCAATAGACGTCCAGTCAATCAGATGGATGTTCTATGAATTATTAGCCCTTCAGTCCTGAGGGCATGGTTGGATTCGTGCGTGATCCAACCTGACCAAATATGAACAATGCCCCAAACTCTAGTGGGGTATACTAAACGGTACTCTCTTGCTCCAAGATTAGCAGGGCCACTGATGGTTCGTCGAATGGACATCTGGTGACAATGATATGGCCAAAAGAAGGTAAAGGTTTGTAGTGGTCCCAGGTCCAGACCAACCAGGCCCGACCCAGTCTGGGCCGACCCGGTTTGGGTTTCTCAACCTGATCCTTTGGGTCTGTCCTATCTGGTTGGGCGGGCCAGCCTGTTAGGTTCGGCCCAGCCTGCTGTGCCTAGTCCAGTAACCATGAGGGGTCTTAGAGGGCCATGAGGTAGTGGACCAGACATGAAGGCACATACCGTCTTTGGGTCAACATGGGGGCTGCTCAGCTCGAAGGGCGCCGCGAGGGACCGGTTTGGCTAGGTCGCTGTGAGGAAGTGGGTTGGTTCGACAGAGGTAGCATGGGAGGGTTCCATGAGATCAGTTCTTCCCATAGGGTCCCTAGGAGCAGCTCAAGGTTGCTCGACCTGGGGTACAACACGACCGAGGCATGGCATGGTCAGGGCCGGTTCGACATTCAGCGTCGTGGAACCAGCAGGCCAGCGCGGCCGGAGCAGCTCGGGAGGCTGGAGGGCCAGGGCGCGGTGTGGCTCGGGCCACTTCAGTCGGCGATGGTGCGGGGCCGTCGAGCAGTGCGGTTCAGGGCTGGGCGGCAAAGCCAGTTCAGCCAGAGCACCGGAGCATCACAGGGGCGGTTCATGTTGCGGAGGTCCTGGGAAGCACGGTCATTTCCATCGTCACCTTCGTCACCTTCAATGACATTGTCACCTTCCTCCATTTTGAAGAACACCGCAAATTAACACATGGGTTACGGAGAGGACGAGCCATGTTAGTTTGGCCCGTACTCTCCACATTAGAGTAGTAGCATGAGATTTAGAAAGAACATAAACAAGAACGAACACAGAAGATATTTTTAATTCCTATAATCCCTCATTAATTTCTATTCCAAACCCTGCAATGGAAAAAAAGAGGGGACAACCTGGGATGTGTTAATTAAAAAAATGAATAAAACCCAAACGAGTTCATTGTTCTTAGACGATAGCGCGAGAAGGCGGACATCGATTTGTTGCAGAAAAACACGTCCTATGTTGAATTAGTTTCTGAGGAATAAAGTAGTAATCATGGCCGTACTTTGTAGTTAAAGGCATTCCTCATCTGTGTTCTTCATCGGTGGAGAGTTCTCCATCGGTGGAGCATTGTTCGTTGGGAGCTTTCTCCCAAGTTCCACTTCTCCCCAATTCCACCCAAGTGAATTCATTTCCGAAATAATATATTGAAATATCTATTAAGTCATTGGAATAATATTCAAAAAAGAACAAATAATTAATTGATTTCGTGGATCAATTAAATAATGGGGATGATTTGGAATAGTTAATAAGGCGTGTTGGCACAATTAAAATAGTGGAGGTGTTGAAGAGGCTCCCCCAAATTTATGAGGGGAGATGAGAGGTTTTCCTCTCCCACCATTATTAGTGGGGATCAGGTGGTGCCCGCTCCCAAAATCAAATTGAGAGGTTTTAAAATATAGGGTGGTTCCCACCACCATAACCTCTAATGGGATGTTAAGGTATGGTGGTCCCCACAAACTACTTCTATATGGGTGATTATAATAGATAAAATAAAATAAAACATGGGTTTGTTTTATTTTATTATTTCCATAAAAAACCCTAAAACTAACTATCACCCTCGACAAACTGCTGCCGAGGTGAAAGAATTCTTAAGCGAATACCGGCGATGCGAGTTCAACGGTGTCTTCTGATTTCAATTCCGATCATTGGTTCAAAAGTTATTAAAACACACTCTAACATTCACTGAATGTACCTGAAAAAATATTCAGAAATTGATTCCGGGCACAATGGTCCTCAGAATCGCACACCGTCAATTTCCACAGACTCGTAAAATTATCATATATTTAAAAAACATTACATGGAAATTATGGATGTTTACATTCTCCCCACCTTAGGCTTTACATCCCCATAAGACACAACTCAAACTAAGTAAACAAGTGGGGGTATTGAGCACGAATCTAAGCCTCCCACTCCCATGTGCCCTCCTGGAGGTTCCCATGCTGCTAGCGAACACACACCAGAGGTAATGACCATCCATGAAGAACCTACTCCTGTCGATCCTTAATCTCTACTGCAACCTCCCTAAAAGGCTCCCCATAATCGACGTCCAGCTCACCATGGTCTATGATGTGAGAAGGGTCGTGTACGTATCTCCTCAGATGGGATACATGGAAGACATCATGCACTCAGTGAAACTAAGGTGGAATAGCAATGTTGTATGACACCCTCCAACTCTGATGAGGACCTGAAAAGGTTCGATGAACCTCGTAGATAACTTTCAGACCTGGAAAAATCTCCTCAAACCTCATCGAGGTGAGACCCATAGAAGGACTTGGTCTCCATCCTTGAACTCCAGAGGTCTCCATCAACTGTCAGCGTACGGATGATTCTCACCTTCTCTGTGGTAGCTCATACCATTTCTCGTCCCACTAGTGCTGACTCCCATGGGTCATTCCAACATAAGATTAATCTACAAGGTCACCCGTATAACTCCTCAAAAGGTGACATCCCAATGGTGGAGTGATTTTTGTTATTGTATGAAAACTCCACCAAAGATAAGTGATCCACCCAGCTACGACTGAAGTCGCAGACATAAGCACGGAGCATGTCCTTGAGGGTCTGAATGGACCTATAATTATGAACATCCGTTAGCGGATGGAAGGCGGTGCTCAATCGAAGCTGCATCACAAAAGCCTCTTGAAACCCCTTCCATAGGTGGGAAGTCAAACACGTATCATGATCAGAGATAATCATCAAAGTTACTCCATGTAACCACACAATATCCTGCACATAGAGGCATCCCAAACTCTCTATTGAACCTTTCTCTCTGATCAGTAGAAAGTTGGCCAAATTTGTGAGTCGATCGATGAGCACCCAGATTGAGTCATGACCCATGGATTCATGTGGATTTCCTAACACGAAATCCATGGATATCCCATCCCACTACCACTCTGTGATCTCTAAAGGCTGAACCAACCCTTCTGGTACCTAATGCTCTGCCTTCACTTGCTGACAAGTTATGCATCAAGAAAACAACTTTGTGGTAGCTTTCATCATTTCTAGACACTAGTGCTATCATCAATGATCCTGCTACATCTTCTCCACTCTTGGATGTACCACTAGAGGGGATGTGTGGGACTCCCTCAACACTTCCACTTGAAGTGACAGTGGTACCATGGTACGTCCTGCTAAGTGGATGACGTGCTCCGCACCTTCATAAAATCCATCAGGTACCTGCCCTGTGGATATCTGAGAACGTCGTGTATCGCAGTCAGTGTCCCCATGTGGCGCCTCCCTAAATATCTGAAAAAGCGGGGGATTTACTATAAGATACTATTGAAAAGATGATTCATCTCAATCCACAAAGGATATCTTCATAGCGGCTAGATGCTATGTCACCTCACCTAGAAGCTGTATACCAGATCTCCTATTGAGTGCATCAGCAACAACGTTTCCCTTCATATGAATACAGACTATCTCGAAGTCATATTCTAGGGGGAACTCAAGCCAACTTTATTGTCTCGAGTTCATGTCCTTCTGAGAGAAGATATACCTGAGACTCTTGTGATTAGAGTACATGGTAAAACGCTCGCCCATCAGATAGTGCCACCACATTTTGAAGGTGAAGACCACTGCTAATAGATCTAGGTCATGGGTTGTGTAGTTCATCTCATGATGTCTTAGATGTCGTGAACCATATGCAATAACTGCTCTCTCTTTTATCAGGACACATCCATGCCTGGTCTTAGATGCGTTTTAGTAGACTACGTACCCTATGCCTTCCTCTAGAATCCTTATGATGGGGGTACTAATAAGCGTCTACCTAAGCTCATGAAAGCTCTGCCCACATCTCTCCGACCACACAAATGGATGCCCCTTCTTTGTCAAGGATGATAGTTGTGCTGCATCTCTGGAGAAATCTGGCACAAACCTTCATTAGTATCCCGCTAGTCCCAAGAAACGTCGTACCTCCATCACACTCCTGGGTGGCTCCGAGGAAAGTAGTGCCTCAATCGTCACTGTATCCACTACAACTCTAGCCTCTGATATGAAATGTCCCATAAAGTTAACTTATTAGATCCAAAATTGGCACTTCGAAAGCATACCATAAAACTAATGTCGTAAGTGTGTGTCCAGTAATACCTGCAAATGGTAGGCATGCTCCTCCTCGGTGGTCGAGTAGATCAGAATGTCGTCGATGAAGACTATAATAAAGTGATCGAGGTATGGCTCAAAGATCCTATTCATGTGTCCCATAAACACTATTGGAGCATTGGTTACGCCGAATGGCATAACCATGAACTCATAGTGGTCGTACCGACATCTGAAGTCTGTTTTCTGCACATCCTCATCTTGAACTCTGAGATGGTGATAAACAGATCTGTTTCCTATATTTGAGAACCACCATGATCCATTCAACTGATCAAAGATGTCTTTAATCCTAATGAGTGGGAACGTGTTCTTCACGGTCACCGAGTTCAGGCACCGATAGTCAACACAAATCCTCAAGATCCCATCCCCCTTTTTGGAAAAAAGAATTAGGGATGCCTAGGGAGAAACACTTGGCCATATGAATCCCTTCCCCTAAAAGGTTTGTAGATGTACCTGCAGCTCACGAAGCTCCGAAGGAGCTAGCTGATATGCTGGTGTAGATATCAGTGCCATCTTGGGGTAAAAGTCAATGTAAAAGTATACCTCTCTGCAAGGAGGTATACCAAGGAAATAATCATGGAAGACATATGTGTACTGTTCCACCACTATAGGATAGCTCAGACTCTCCGCATCAACTGCTCCGAGGGTAAGGCTAGCCAACCGATGAGTGATTGGTTGCACTCTTCTCCGAGTAAGTCCATCATCTTCTGCAAAGGCTCCCATATTGACAGTGAAGGTAAACCTGGTACATTTAGTGTATACACACCACACATTGCTTCTAATACAATCAACATGAGTATGGACTTTAGATAACTATTCCATACCCAAGATGACATTGTAAGACCTCGACACTGCTACCATGAGATCCCAGCCGAAACTCCCGCCTCCTGGAGTAAGATCACAATGCCAGCACCTGTGTGTAATCATCGAATCCTATCCCGTAGGGTTCTCTAGTCATAAGGATCAATACAAAGACTCCGTTAGAATCTCATATCTCTAAACGAGGGCAGTGGAAATGAAAGAGTGACTGGCACATATTCCCATAAGTACTCTAGCTATGGTAGATTAGAGACAGATTATACCTCGAATCATCTCCGTAGCACCATGATCGTATGCCTCAGCTACCTGGAGCTAAGTTTTCCCCTGTCCACTTGCTCCCTACGGTTGGGGTGGACCTCCTGGTGGTAGTTTTGGTAACTCCTTGAATCGTCCTCCACCGCCAGCTGCATGGTCGTCTCCTCTTCCACATCTGCTTAATCCTTGTGGGCCACCTCGATCGAATCTCTACCTCTTCCTGGGATATCCTTCGACCATCTACTGATCATCTAAATGACTGGTTAGGCAGTCACGATCCATGTGACCCTTCCCACCACATGTGTAACACTGTCCTCTCATAGAATGTCTTTCCCCGCTTCGAGTGCCCTACACAACCGATTCATAGTCATACGATTTTCCTCTTGTAAGCCTGATCCTCTTAGACCTTTGCGACATCTGTCTGCAACCAGCTGCAGAAGACTCAATTATGTGTCGACTGGTGGTGGATCTCACTGTTGGATACTGCTCAGTGCGGAAACTCTCAATTAAGAGGGCTCTCTCTAACACCCCTACCTGTGACGAGATACTTAGTGAGATCACCAATGCCCTGGCCTCCCGCCTGAGTCCCTACTCAAAGGTCCGAGCCCAAAAGAATGGGTCTCTCACCATATCAGTGGAGTAGAATGAGAGGTATGTGAACCTAACTAATTACTGAGCTACAATCATGAATCCCTGCTGCAGATGAAGTATCTTATGTATGCCCATTGCACGAAGAGTCATTGGAACAAACTCTACCCGAAACAGGGTCTCAAAGTCTTCCCAGAGAAACATCACCTTATCATGGACTTGAAGAATCATTCTACACCATCCATATGTTGCTTCCTATAGAAGGAAGGCATCATGTATCACCATGAGGTCGGCTGGTGTCCCAACTAGTTGGAAGACTCTCACCATATCCTCCATCCAATCCCCAGCCTCCTGTGGAATCGTCTATCCCCTGAACCTGGGTGTCCTCTAGCACAAGAACTCATGAAACAAGCTCAAGAGGCATGAACGATATTCTGCTGGGGATGGTGGCATCGGTGGCCCAATAGGGAGTGGTACCACTTGTGCCTCCACTGGGAAAGGGCCTTGCACTAAGGCCTTGTCACTCAATTGGCTATCAGTGCGTACAACTCTCAGAACTCCAACTGGCTATCTGTGTGGAGGCATCCTTAAATGAAATAGGTGCACTAATATTAAATGTTATACCTGGTGAGCTGACCTGGTTGAGCTGACTTAATAAAAAAATTTTAGAACACACACACCATCATTGTTTTCATGCAATGAGTCCAAATTCCGAATTTAGGGTCTTGGTGTATGGATACGTCGACCAACGCACCATCACTGGACACCCTGAACTGAAAACCACACTCACTACACTTACCACTGTTGCTTCATAGAAAAGATCATAGTCAACAGTTCTACGGTAGAACTGACCACTCTAGTAACTATTTTCATGACTCGTCCCTGAGGCCGGTGTCGTGACTACCCCACACCCGCCTTCCATAGGCCAGGGGCTAGAGACAATAACCAAATGCATAATTACCTAAAACTGGGATGTTATTTACTTTATAACTTGTAAACTCACACAAAAGAGCACATAGATATATACAAAACACTAGGTAAACTGTATGAAAAAAGAGTGCTGAAAAGTAAAAGGGGCTGGAAATAAGGGCCCAACTGTAATGTACAAGGAATTGGATGTACAAGTATAATGGAAGAAAGGAAAAATAGTTTCTGGGTCATCCTCCGGGATTCCTACCTAAAGGGTAGGTATATATAGACTCCTCATCACTCCACGTCTGTTAGTCACCTCTATGTAATGACTCGTCATAAGGTACACCACCGAATACCGTCTAGTCCTGGTACTCTCAGCCTCAATCATCATTGTCCGTCGTCTGAATCCAATACAACAAGGTGTGGGCATACCCCATGCATGGGTGAGTGTAAAAATACTCATTAGGGACCCTGAGACCCTCAAGGTCTCACAAATCCACCAAGGATAAATCACAATGTAAGGAAATCAATAGATAATCAAACATAGGTATATGACCATACATATGCATAAGTTATAAATTAATCAGTCTCAATCATGAGGAAAACACAATAGTACTGACTTAGCTAATCCAGGATTTTATTCAAGGGGTAGTATCAAGAAACATCCCCAACACATTATCAAAACCTCGGCTGCTGAAGAACTCCTCCTCTATCAAGAAAAGTGGGTCTTCCGTGTCAAACAAAGGCACCTCCCACTAACCTTGTACTGCTGAGGTACTCCTCCTGTCGAGTACCATGGGTCTGCTGCATCACACAAAGGTGCTCCCCACAGCGAGTTTGCCTCCACACCCAGGTGCTCCCCCTTGTAGTCTGCTGAGGTACTCCTCCTGTTGAGTTCCATGGTTCTGCCACGTCAGCAAGCGCACTCCTCCACCATGGTTCTACCACAACAACCAGGTGCTCTCCACTGGGCTAGTAGAATCACCTCGAGTCAAACAGTTAGCAGTCGCCAGGTCTCAGCCAGCTACTAGGTCTCTGCACTCTGCTCACTCATCACTTGAAGGATCCACTCCACGAGCTATTGGTTGATACTCCAACTATCACAAAGTCCAACGAAGAAGTATCTTAAAGGTCTGCCACGTCATAGGGTTCTCAACTCAATAGACGGTGCATTAATCAGACGCCTGGTTTGTGAGTTATTAGCCATTTAGTCCCTAGGTCCCAATTGGATTCGTGCACGATCCTACCTGACCATATCTAAAATATACCCCAAACTCCAATGGGGTATACTCAAACGGACCGTCCGGCTCCAAGATTACTTAGGCCACTGACAGTTCGTCAAACAGACCTTCGGTGCCAATGATATGGCCAAAAAAAGTAAATGGTCATAGTGGGCCAGGGTCTGAACCGACTAGTCTGACCGACCTGGTTCGAGTCAACCTGGCCTAACTTTTTGGGTTTGGCCCCGCCTGTTGGGCGGGCCATCCCGTTAGGTTTGGCCCGGCCCTCTGGGCCCAAGGCAGTGGGCTGTGAGGGCTTGAAGCGGCCGTGGGTCAACGCATGGGCGGCTCGTCCGGGAGGGGGTTGCGAGGGGACAGTTCGGCCGGGGTGCCGCGAGGGCGATGTCATGTTCTACTGGGGCAGATCTAGAGGGCTCCACGAGGCCAGTTCGGCCCGGAGAGTCACGGGGTGTGGCTCAAGGCTACTTGGCTCGTGGCCAGGTTGGCCCGACTGGGGCCGGTTCAAATGGTGACGGCACGGGGCCGGCAAGCCGGCACGATAGGGGTGGCCCGGGAGGCTGACAGGCCGGGGTGCGGCATAGCCGGGGTGTGGAGTGGCTCATGCCAGTGCGGCCAGCCATAGCACGGGGCCCTCGGGCGGCGCAGTTCGGCCCTTGGCGGCGGAGCTGGTTCGACCAGAGCACTGGAGCGTCACAGGGGCGGTGGAGGTTGCGAAGGTCGTGGGCAACATGGTCATTTCCATCGTCACCTTCTTCACCTTCAACGTCGTTGTCACCTTCCTCCATTTGAATGAACACAACAAATCAACATAATGGTTCTGGAGAGGATGGGCCATGTTAGTTTGGACCACACTCTCTGCATTAGAGTGGTAGCATGAGGTTTACCGAGAACATAAAGAAGAACCCGCACGTAAGATATTTTCAATTCACATAATCTCTCTTTAATTTCTACTTCCAACCCCACAATGGAAAAAAAGAGGGGAGAACATGGGATGTGTTAATAAAAAAATTGAATAAACCCCTACCTTGTTCCTTGTTCGTCGATGTTGGCACGAGAAGGCGGACATCGATTTGTTATAGAAGAACACGTCCTATGTCGAAGAAGGTTCTAAGGAAGAAAGTATTAGTCAAGGTCGTTTTTTATAGTTAAAGGCATTACACATCAGTATTCTTCTTCAGTGGATCATTCTTCATTGGTGGACCATTCTCCATTGGGGGATTTCCACCAAGTTCCTCCTGTCTCTAATTCCACCCAAGTGAATTTGTAGCCAAAATAATAGATTGAAATATCAATTTAGTCCATGGAATAATATGGAAAAAGGTTCAAATAATTAATTTATGTGTTGGATAAATTAATAATGTGGAGGATTTGGCACAATTAATAAGGTGTGGTGGCACAATTAAAATTGTGGAAGTGTTGAAGGGTATCCCCCCACATTTATGAGGGGAGTTGAGAGGTTTTCCTCTCCCACCATTATTATGGGGGGGTCGGGTGGTCCCCTCCCAAAAAAAATTGGGAGGTTTTGAAATAGTGGGTGGTACCCACCACCATAACCTCTCATCAGAGGTTATGGTGTGGTTGTCCCCACCTACAACTTCCACATGGGTGGTTATAACAGATAAAATAAAATAAAACTGCGGTTTATTTTGTTTTATTATTTTCACAAAAAACCCAAAAAGTAACTTTCACCCTCGACCAACTGTTGTCGAGGTGGAAGTCTTCTTAAGTGAATACTGGCACTGTGAGTTCAATAGTTTTATCATATTTCAACTCTAAGCACCGATTCAAAAGTTATAAAAACCCGCTTGAACATTCACTTAATTTACTTGAACAAAACTTTAGAAATTGATTCTGGGCACACCGAGCCTTGAAATCACGTGCTGTTAATTTTATGTAGACACAAAAAATTCCCCTATATTTAAAATAATTACATTGAAATTAAAAATCATTACATCTCCCATAGGAGATTTCGTTCAAGCTTCACATGATGAGGTTCGACTTGGGTTTGGTCTAGAAAAAAGCCGAGTGGTGCTACCTCTTTCTCATGTTCCATCAGATGGGTTTCAAACGGCCCAAGACTACTTAATGATGCCATTAAATATTTTTTCTATAACCACTATCACTTTTATTTAAAAACAATAATCGTGACATTAAGATTTTTGTTTCAACGGTCATATTGACCAACAGTCATGTGACAGTCAAAACCCAATGGTATCACATTAATTATATTCATTTCATTAAATAAATGAAATATTTTTCTTGAGTATAAAATAAAATAACACACAAAATTAGGAAAACAAATTATTCAAAAGTTTGGGTCGTTACAGTGGTCCTCCCTACTGTGACCAAAATCAAGGATGCTAGCAAGAAGCATGTCATCCAGGGTCTGTATGGTCCACTCCATCTAACCGTTAGTCTGGGGGTGAAAAGCCGTGCTCAAGCACAATAGAGTCCCAAACGCCTCTTGCAACACCTTCCATAATCAGGATGTAAAGTGTGCATCATGTTCTTAGATGATCATCGAAGGTACCCCACGAAGCTGCACTATCTCCTAGATGTAGAGGCTCCCCAAGCCCTCTACCGATCCCTGCTCTTGGATCGGTAGAAAGTGAGAAAACTTGGTGAGTCAGTCAATGATCACCCAGATAGAGTCTTGGACCCTAGACGAATGTGGTAACCCCATCACAAAATCTAGGGAGATACCAGCCCACTTCCACTCCAATACCTCAAGTGGTTGTTCCAAGACTATTGGGACCTAATTCTCGGCCTTCACATACTGACAAGTGAGGCATAGTGAAATGAACACTGCCACCACTTTCTTCATCCCTGGCCACCAATACTGACATCGTAGGTCCTTTTATATCTTTTCCACAATATGATGTACCACCAAATGGGATGTATGGAAAACCCTCAACACCTCCTCCTATAACATCACTAGAACTATGGTCCATCCTATAAAAAGGTTGACATGCTCCCTGTTACAACCGGGTCTCGGTTACAGCACAGACACCCCGCCTTAACATGGCCATCGGGTTCTGGCCTACCAGGTACCCCAGTTGCCCCGTAGACACGTGGGGCCCACCCCAGGGTCCACCCACGTGCCTGAACGGGTAATCTGACTAATGATAGTCCCCACATGCCAACACATGTCCTTTCCAGTGTGCTTTGTCCTCACTCACACACACCCTGTGAAACTTCATAGGAGGTCACCCATCCTGATTACTACTCCAGGCCAAGCACGCTTAACTGTGGAGTTCTAATCAGGTAGGCTCCCGAAAAGAAAGGTGCACCTTGTTGAAACGAGTCATATCATTTAGTCATTTAACCCTTTAACATTTTGGGATGTTACAATCACCCCCCCTTTAGAGCACAACGCCCTCGTTGTGGGCCCTATATCTCTACCCAGGCAGTGCACCGCACTTAAGGC
Organism: Viscum album; assembly: GCA_963277665.1. Classification (NCBI taxonomy): domain Eukaryota; kingdom Viridiplantae; phylum Streptophyta; class Magnoliopsida; order Santalales; family Viscaceae; genus Viscum; species Viscum album. Next base: position 822,834,855 of record OY728141.1, on the reverse strand, counting down.
TGGGTTCCTCCTCTGATACCAAATGTGACAACCGGGTCCTGGTGACAGCACAACCACCCCGCCTTAACATGGTCGTCGGGTTCTGGACTACCAGGTACCCCCGTTGCCCCACATACACATTGGGCCCGCCCTAGGGTCCACCCACATGCCTGAACGGGTCATTTGACTAATGATTCTCCCCACAGACCAACACTTGTCCTTTCCAGTGTGCTTTGTCCTCGCTCACACACACCCTGGGAAACTTTCCAGGAGGTCACCCATCTTGATTACTACTCCAGGCCAAGCACGCTTAACTGTGGAGTTCTAATCAGGTAGGCTCCCGAAAAGAAAGGTGCACCTTGTTAACACGAGTCATATCATTTAGTCATTTAACCCTTTATCATTTGGGGATGTTACACTCCCCACCTATCAGAAATCCATTAGGATCCTACACTGAGGATATCTGAGCGAGTCGGGACATGAATTCAACAACCACAAGTTGGCCTCCATAAATAGATAAACGAGTTGGGGAGTGATAGTCATAGATTATAGGTAAACTACTCTATCATCATCCATAAAGGATATCTTTATCCCAGCTAGATGCTCTATCGCCTCACTCAGCAGCTGCAAACCAGACCTCCTACTGAGCACATCAGCCACCACGTTCCCCTTTTCAAGAGTATAGACAATCTCAAAGTTAAAGGCCTAAAGGAACTCCATCTATCTCTGATGTCTCATGTTTAGGTCCCTTTATGAAAAGATACAAATGAGACTCTTGTAACACCCTGAGATTTTATGAAAAATATTCTTTTTAATTTCACTAATGTTTTGTGTTGTATGCTACACCAAAAGGAGCTTGCACGACACGCATACTTGACTTTCCATTCATTAAACGCAGTCGCGACCTTCCTTGATAGCATGTGTAGTGCGCAATACCGAGTGTCACTAAACAACGATATGCTATTAAAATATTATTAAAACTAGCCATTATGAATAGTAATAACCACTTTTTGAAATTTTGTAATTATTATTTTTCAAAATGGACTTCATTTTTGGATTCGGAATATCGAAATTAGCTTAGGGTGAAATGTTGGTGATTTTTGGATAACTTTCATATTTTGATGAATGGTGAAAATTACTAAATTTTAATTAAAAACAACTTTTTCAATCGAAATAATTAATAGGGATAAATTATTAATTTGAGTGGTTTTAAAGTATATTTAGAATATATTTTTACAATTTAATACAATGATGGTCATTGGATGTAATTTCACATTTAAAACACTTATAAACAAGTTTCAATCTTTTGATAGTTATTATCTCTTAAAAACATGCTATTTGTTTTGACGACGGGAATTAATTTTTAAATTAGTTAATGCAACTGATATGTTTTGAATTTGGTAAAATAGACATCATTTTTGAGTTCATAATATCAAATATATCTTAGGCCTAATTTTTGGTATTTTTCTGAAAACTTTCAATTTTTGATGAATAGTGAAACCACTAAGTGGTAGTTAAAAAAAACTGAATTGTTTATAAAACATAATTTTACCGCTTCTGTGAGTGGAATTTCAAAAATCCGAGAGACACGGTTGATGTCAGTAAGTAAAATGTGGTTCAATGAGATGAAAATAATTTTTTGGTGAATAGTAACTTTTTACTTTTTTTACGACGGTTAAAAGTAAATAGGGTAATTAAGGGTAGAAATGATATTATTATTACCTTAACACATGTCCTAATTCTATTGGACAAGTGTAATTCGACCCAAAACAAACTTAGAAATAAAATATGACCATTTAGGCCCACTTGGATTAGATTAGGACATTTATTATTAATTTATTTAAAGAAGGGTTAAAAGAGTTAAAATCAATGTTTATTTACTAAAACATTTTTAATATGGGGTTATACATAAGATAAATTCGACTATAAATATTAATTAGAAAGATAAAAAGATTTCCTACATAATGGTATTTTATTTGTAATTTTTAGATATTAAATAATTTAATTTATTTATGACACAACGATGATGAATTAATTATCTTATTAATGAAATATTGATATAATTGATGTTATAAATACCCAAATAAATATAATATGAGACTTTTTATGAATTCCACTAATTTTCTAGGTTAATATGACATGTTATTATTTATTTAATTAACTGTTTTAGAACTTATCATTCTGTTATGATTTTCACAAAAATCAATTACTAAATAGTGTCAAAATTAACATAAAATAGTTTTTAAAACAAATATTATATTATTAATTGTTATTTTATTCCTAAAAATCTAAGTTTCGTCCAAATGACTTAGATAAGGTTATATATATTAATAATAAACAATTTGGGGTTATTTCGGCTTCTTATAGTATGTTTATTAACCTTATAGTGTAAGAACACAAGAAGACACGGTAAAAGTAAAATTATTTAACTTAATGTTAAATCTAAATGATAAGGTTAAAATAGGAACCGAAACTTGTCTAAATTCTATTTTATGAGATTATTTCGACCCATCCCCACCTTAGCCTCGAAATAAATCAATTTGAAGCTATTTAAAACCGAACTTGACTTTATAACAAAATAATATTTTTAGTTATTCCAAAGGTACCCCTCTCCTCCCTTATAAAAGGGCACCTCCTCCCTCTCCTCCTCATACCAATTTGAGCATTCAAGCTCGGAAAACCCCTAAAAAAATCTCTTCTCCACTTCCCTAGTATCATCCTAGAGGTAATGGTCTTTTTAAATGACCATCCTTAGTTCTTTAAGTGGAGGTTAAGAAAAGGCGCGTCAAAAAGAGGTAATATCCATTACCGATCTTTTTCAATTTCTTTCTTCTTCAACTTATTATTCTTTAGTTGTTTCATGATAAAGTAATAACATCAGTATTTATTATAAATATTAAACAACTCTAATTAACCTTCTATCCATCCTACGGAAAAAGGAAATCACCGCGCGTGCGTACGTACGGAATACCGTCTCCACGATGCGATGAGATTCATTCTCCACATTAACCATTCATGAATGATTATAAAGTATATATAAGCAACAATAATGAAATATATGACATTATAAAGCTACTGTATTTATGTTTATATATATGTATGTCATCTTCTTAATTCCACTCAATTCAATAAGGAAACGAAAACAGCGTTCATGCGTACGTACGGCCTACCGTCTCCATGAACGGTGTATTTCTTTCCATTTATCGATCCATTATATATATGTATATTATGAATATATATTATATATAAATCATGTTTTATATTCTATAATTAAGTAATAATGATCTATGTAATCATATGAATAATTACAAGTTAAAACACGAATGACAAATGAGACGATTTTACCCAAAACACTACTTTAACATGAATTTACAAAAGAACGGGTAATATAAAGTCATAAGTGAACCATATATGATATAATAACAATGAATATGATTCTGTAATAAGTCAATGAAATTATTTAAATCATTATATAGGAGGTTCGGACACTTACGAAGCAAATCAGACCTAAGGTAAGGGAAAATATCACAATCTCATTTTATCTGAGATTGTTTATACGTTGGTATTTACTGGGGTGTATTTTATCATCTAAATCCATGTTTCATCAATATGTAATATTATTTCCATCCACCTACAATTTTTTAAATCCATTTTTACCCTTCGGCGATTTTTTAGTAAAGGATATGAATGGAATATTTTTTCGTTTTTCGTATGGGGTACTTTTTGACTTTTCCGACAAAAGTACGAAGAATGTTTTTTTAACTTATATGGCATGAATGGATTTTTAAAACATTATTTCCAAGAAGCTTACTTTACAAGTTTTCAAGTTTATTTTTAATCAACTTTTTTTAGTTTAAAATTTTATAACATGTTAAAGAAAGGAAAGTGTTTTTGAAGCAGAAAGGATATTTTCCTCAAGAATTCATTTCCAGTGTTTTATCAAAATTATTTTCCATATAAGATAATAAAGGGTTCTGTTTTTTTATCCCTATTATTACATTTATTTGTTTATGTTGTGATGGAATTATTTTTATGAATTCCTTTATCTTATATGAATTGTTTTATGATGTTTAAGATTCCCATTTTTATTACATGGGTTATGAAATGGTGTATGATTTTGTGGCACACATAAGAATGGTATCATTATGAGATGGGTGTGACCTATATCTCCCTCCAATGCATTGGGTAAAGATTTTATATCTCATGAGATAGACATGGATGGAATGGTAGGTTATACCGGTTCAGTGAAACAGGACTGAAACAAGGGTGACTCGGTTCAGAAAGGGACTTTGTCCACTAAGATAGTCTTGGCAATGAGTCTTGACTAACAAGAAATGATTCTTTATGATTATGTGTGTATGACACAATGTTTCATGTTTTATGTTATGATTATTGGGATTTCATTTCACTACTATGATTTATCCCATGTTATGAAATTATGCTCTCTTTTGCAGGTTAAGATTTCCAAAATGTTATGTTCTTATGAATATGATGTGATTGATATTTATTTTGTTTACCCTTAATGAGAATTTGAGCTCACCCTTTTATGTTTTCTTTTCCCCAAGATATAAATAAAGGTTTTAGGTAAAAAAAAGGAATAACTTTATGAGAGATGTTGAAGATCATTCACCACGACTAGAAGATTATATTCTGAGTTTCCAAAGACACTAAACTATTACGATCCTTGTGTGTGTGTGTGTTATGTACTAAGTATTCCGAAAAAGTAATATAATGTCCATGTACATCAGGCATCAGGTCTCTACAACTCTTGTGGTCAGAGTAGATTTTATTCCGTTCACCCATCATGTAGTGCTGCCACATCATCAAGTAAAATACCATTTCTTCTAACTCCAAGTCATGGGCTACGTAGTTCTTCTAATATTGCCTCAACTGTTGTGAGATGTAGGAAATCACCGCTCACTCGTACATCAGGTTACAACTGAGTATAGTCCCAAATGTGTCGCAGAATACTACATACCCAATTCCCTATTTTGGTAGTCTCATGATGGGGTCACTTGTCAGTCTCCGTATCAGCTCCTAATTACTCTTCTAGAACTTCTCTGTTCAGATGAAGGGTTGTACCTTCTTTTTCAAAGATGACTACGGTGATGATACTCTAGAAAATTTAGGTATGAACCCTCAGTATTATCCAACAATCCACAGGAATCTCTGAACCATAGTCATGCTCCTCGGTGGCTCCCAAGAAATCACTGCCTCTATCTTCTCCAGATCCACTAGAACTCCTACCTTTAAGATGATGTGTCCATGAAAGTGGACCTAACGAATATAGATTTTCCACTTCGAGAGCTTACCATAAAGCTGGTTATCACAGAGTGAATCCAAGACTATTTTCATGTGTGTAGCGTGCTCTTCCTCTGATGTCGAGTACACCAAGATGTCATCAATTAAGACTACAACGAAATGACCGAGGTAAGGCAAGATGATCCTATTCATGTGTCCCATGAACATTTCTAGGGAATTGGTCATGCTGAAGGGAATCACCAAGAACTTCTAGTGGCTATACCGACATCTGAAGGATGTCATAGGTATGTCCCCATCCCGTACCTGATGATGATGATAGCCAGGTCTGTGGTCGATCTTCGAGAACGACCTCTCTCCCTTCTGCTGATCGAAGAGGTCATAAATTCTTATCTGTGGATACTTGTTCTTCACAATCACCTAGTTCAGGTACAGGATGTCCACACATTGCCTCAACATATCTTCTTCCTTCTTCACAAACAACACCAAGGATGCCCATGGAGAAACACTGGGTCTTACAAACCCCTTTCGTTGCATGTCCTCCAACTATACCCTTAATTAACGATACTCCATGGGAGCCATCTTATATGCCGATTTGAATATTTCGTCCATCCCTTGGTATTGATAAAGGAATAAGTCTACCTCCCTATGAGGAAGTAGTCTCATAACATCTTTAGGAATGACATCCTCATACTCGTCCACCACTATAGGAAAGCTCAGACTCCTCTCGTCCAATGCATCGAGGGTGAGGCTAGCCAACTGGTGAGTGATTGGATTCAACCTCCTCTGAGGAAGTCCATCATGTACTGCAAAGGTTCTCTTCTCACAAGTAAATGAAAAACCAAGTCCCATCCTCGCAGACACACCGCACATTGCACCTAAAATAGTTGATCTGATCATGGACTATAGATAACCAGTCCAAACTCAAGATGCCGTTGTATGGCCTCGAGTCTACTACTAGAATATCCGATCTGAATATATTGCCTCATATAGTAATCTCACATAGCCCGCACCAGTGTGTAATCATTGAATCGTCTTCCGTTGGAGTCTTTAATCATAAGGATCGAGCGAGCAACTCCACTGGAATCTCCAAGCCTCGAATGAGGTATGTAGTAAGGAAAGAGTTATTGAAAAATGTGTCTATAAGAACTAAATCTAATTTGGAGAAGACACATATCATACATACAAGAATATCTGGTGTTCTATGGTCATAGGCCTCCATCGCCTGAAGCTAGCCTTGCCCCTATCCACCGGCTCCCGGAGCCTGTAGTGGTGGTACAACCTCAAACCCCCATCCACTGTCTGCTACTCAGCCAGCTCCCCTACCACATCTGTAGCCCTATGGAACTCATCACATGAACATCTTAATCTACCTTGGGAGTCCCTCGACTATCTTGTGATCTTCTGTGTGGAGGGTTAAGCAGTCACGAGCCATGTGTCCCTGCCCACTGTTGGAGTAACAAACTCTAACCCTCTGCTTAAGTCCTATGCCTCTTAAGCTCCACACCACTAACCATACATCCTAGGGTTTTCATATGAAAGTCATTTCATGTTTGGTCTCTGCATCATCTTCCTACTACTTTCTGTAGATGAATCATCCACCTATCGTCTGGCGATGGATCTCACTATCGGTGCATGCTCCACTAGGAAGCTCTCTACCAGTAGAGTTCACTCTAGAACTCTAGCTTGCGTCAAGATGCTGAGTGAAATAATCGATGCCCTGATCTCCCATCGGATTCCCCACTCAAATGTACATGGACTTTAGTAAGGGTCACATTCCATGTCTGTGGTATAATGGGAGAGGTCGGTAAACCTTTATGAGTATTGGGCCATAGTCAGGCTACCCTATTGTAGGTGCAGTAGCTCTTGAATACACACTAAGCATACTGTCATTGGTACGAACTCCACCCTAAAGAGGATCTCAAAGACCAACCAGAAAGGGTCACATCCTTGTGTTTCTAGAGCATCAAGATCCATCATCTCCCTGTCGTGCCCTAAAAAATTATAGCTTCTAGGACCACCATCTGGTCTGTAGGTTTCTCTACTAGGCAAAAAACCCACATAACTACCTCCAGCCAATCCTCACCTTCCTCAGGATCTATATCTCTTTGAAATCTCATAGGCCTCTATCTCTGGAACTCTTACAGTGTGCTAAGTTGGCATGCACTATCCACTGGTGGGGCTTGTAAAAAATACTTCTCTACAAGTTGGGGTGCTAATGGTACACCACTCAAAGGTGCTATCACTATATGTGGTCCATGTACTAATGCCTCTTCGCTCGATGGGCCCTCGTCAGGATCCCTTATTGGAACTCTAGCTGGCTATCTTCATGGTGGAATAATTTAGGGAAACACATGTTCCACGGTGAAAAAGAAATACATGGTCCGCTAACACAAAAGAGATCAAGATAAAAACATTTCCAAAACACATGAAACCAGTTTTTTCGTGTACTGAGTCGGAAAACAGAATTCAAGGTCCTAGTGTATAGATATGTTGACCACCGCCCCAACACTGGAGTCAAAAGACTAAAATCCGAACTCAAGAAACATAACACTATTTACCCCATCGAAAATACACACTCTTAGTTTTTCTAGTAGAACCAACCGCCCTTTGATACCACATTGTCATGACCCATCCCCTAGGGAACATACCAAGCCTACCCGATTCACGCCTTCCATAAGCTAGGGACTGGTGACTAGCACCAGAAGGGAATATCCCCCAAATGTAAAGAGTTTCCTTTAAACCTATACACACACACACAGACTGGGCATACTGCACAAAGAAAACCATAATGGAAATACAGTAGTAAAACCACCACAAAGTACAACCAATGAGAGTAAAAGGTGTATAATGAAAGTAAAGGGGACAAGAATACAAATCCAACCGAAAGGAAATTATAGAAGATGAATTACCTGATTTGGAGGTCATAATCCAAGGATCCTAACTAAAGGGAAGGTACAACACACTTTTAGATGTCTCTACAACACACCATGCCTATCGATCCACCTCCGAGCACCATCTAGCCTTGGATCCCTGAAGTCCCAATCAAAGTTTTCTATCATCTACACTATACACAATAGGTGCGGGTGAAGCCCATGTAGGGGTGACTATAAAAATACTCAATAATGACCTCGAGACCAACTCGGGTCTCACAGAAATCCACAGAATAAGAATACCACAACGCAATATCTCAATGTAATGTGAAAAGAAAAAGACAAGTCTCACACCAGGTATAACTTAAGTACAGAATTAAACATGCTTAGTCATAAAGATAGATCATCTTATTCTATTAGGAGGCTCTACTATTGATCCATGAAGGGTTTCTTTGTTGCTGATCCACAAAGGGTCGGTTTTCTCATGATCAACGATAGGTCTCTCTACAGCCAATCCATGACGGGTCGTGCTACTACTAATCCATGAAGCATGACTCTCATGTTGATCCATTATGTGTCTCTCTTATGTTGATCCATGAAGGGTCTCTCTTATATAGATACGTGATGGGTCTCTTGTATTCGGACCCATGAAGGGTTGCTCTTATGCTTCACGTCATAACCATCCACTAGATTCTCATACTTAGCACACTATATTTTAAAAGGATCTTCTCCTAAAGACATTATTTGTACCTCAACCGCCACGAAGAACCACATATAGTAACCTAAATGACTGTCTCTTTGTAGGGGTCCCAATATAATAGAAGGAATGTTGAATGGATGCTCGGTCTATAAGATATGTGAATTTTTATAAAAAGTGCCTCATTAGATTCGGGTCCGATCTAATGTAACCATATGCCAACCTCTGCCAAAACACACATAGAGTATCTCAACCGAACTGCCTCATCACAAGGGTCCTCGTGTAGTAGATTGTCCATCAATTATATGCACATTGTGAAGGATATCAATGTTTACGTAAATAGGGGTCAGTTGCATTTGTGATCGATCCAACTCATTTAGACCGACACGACCAATCCCGGCCCGGGGTCCCGTATGAACCATCTTGTATTCCTGTCCCATTAGGTCTCACTAGGCTTAGACAAGGTTAGATTTGGGTCCAACTTGTCAGGTATCCTAGTGACCCAAAATTATCCGTCATTTCCCGCATTAGCATGCTGCTCAATTTTCGACCCAGGGTCCCAATGGGTCTATGCCCAACCCATTTTTTCATGGGTCTGAGCTGTTGCGGTACATGTTTGGATAGCTGCGCTGGGGGTGGTTTCCTCTATCTTGGGCCAAATTTGTTTCCCGATCCCTTCTCCCTTTGCCCAACATACACAGAAGGCTGGTTCTATCTAGATGGACATGGCAGAGCCACATTCGTTTCCACCTAGCCCATCTAATAGGCGGCCATTCAGTTCCTCCTGCACACGGTCGATAAACCGCATGCCTCTATCACATATGAGTAGTCCGGGCGTGGGCTACCACCCCAAATCACCTACAGACAAAGTCCATGGGTTGACTTGGGCAACACAGTGCCAACGTGGTGTCGTAGGTCTCTAGTTCTATGGTTGTAGTCTCCAACTTTTGGTAGGCCACCGGGGTGCGCTGTCACTGCCAGCCACCGGCATGTCCAGCGGCCCTGCTACCCCACCATCTAGAATGTGGTCAGCACCTATGCACTGATATGAATATTGGTGGACCACCAGATGATCTTTGGTGGTCCTTTCTTCACACATCTTGCGCCTATGGCCTCTGGGAAATGACCTCTATGTTTTGATGACCATGGATGCACCATTCCACCATTTTTGAAAATCCATTTACAAAGAATGAACATGTGGTGGGGCTTAGTCCTTTTTCATGTTGGCCCGCACCCTCTGCGTTAGAATTTCAAAACATGGGGGAGGTTTGGGGATGATGTTGAATACCTGATAATTTAATCCCGAGGAAAAACACTAAAAAAGTACCCTCCTGCAAGAATGAGCGATATGTAGATCAACCTATTCATGGATTAATCTGCATTCATTATTTATAATTAAGAATCGAGAATAATTTTAATAAAAAAATCACTACCTTGATGAGATGTATGATGTCTTAGAGTTCCATCTTCAAGGGTTCAATAGGTCGATATCATTCGTCACTTACATTCTTTGTTATTCGTGGTACGTCGAAGTCTATGATGTTTCACTAGAATTCATCTTCGTTCATTGAAGAAGAAACTTGTTGAAGCATCATTAGGAAATTTCCCATGGTTTGATTCCCATCTCTACAATGCTTTAGCTAACTAAAAAGTGAATATGTCACAACATTTCTGTTACACTGCATCTTAATGAGCCGTTAAGGGGCTTCCTTTAATGCACATTGTCATCACCTCATAGCCACACTGTAGTGTCGCCATCCACCACTTGACAGTTGATAAAATAAATAAAATATCTTTTTAATGTTATTATATTATTTTCTGAAAGGTCCCAAAAATAAATATTTTGTCTTGCCCTTGCATGTCGAAGTAAAGTCCACTATATGTGAAACATAGCTTTTTGAGTTCTACAGTGCCCTTGGATTCTTGATCTAAGAACCAATTTAAATGTTAGAAAAACCCACTCGCATGTTTACTGAAATTAATTTAAAAAAATTAAGATTTTCGTTCTGGGCTCACCGGTCCTCAGAATCACGTGCTATCAAAGTGTGTGTCTTGAAATAATTACATATAGTTTAAAAATATTTACATAGAAATTCCAGGACTTTACAATTTACATAGTTAAATTATATTTTAAATTTTTCATAAAGTCACATTATATAAATTATAAAATTATTAATCCAATGTAGGTAACAGGAATCAATTTCCCATTGAAATTGGAAAGAAAATCATTTCAACCATTTGACCATGTTTACATTAAAAACCCACTTCCTCATCCACTTTGTAGGATTAAATTGAAACAAATTTCTGGAAGTTCTATGATTGGAATTTGGAAAAAATTAATCCATATTTGGAATCAGAATGATTTATAATTTCTATAATGTTAAAATTATTTTTGGACAGGAAACATTATTGAATGTAGTCAATATTAATTAATTTGATTAAGGTAAAATTCAGCATAACAGTTGAATAAACCTTAAACTTAAGGTCTAAAATGACCTAGAAACAAGACCAAAACCCATAATATAGAAATATAGGGAAAATATTCTCCATTTTATATAATTTTTTTCATTATTTTGAGGGACATTATTCAAGGGATACCTCTAAAAAATGTTTACATTTATAAATTTAAAAGAATGTTTCTCCTCCTCCACTATAAAAAGAAACTCACCCCTCCAACTTATTCACAAATATAAAGCCCTTTGGATCATTAAAACCCAGAGAAAACTAAGCTCATAAATTTTATAACATCATTCTATAATCATTAATTTTGGAATAATGTAAACCAAGTAAGCCCTTTGGTGCAAACCCAATGGAGTTACTTGAAATATATTTGACATTGTTTAATTATCGTTGTTGTTTTATTTCTTTATCAAACCATTTAATTATTATTATTCTATTAATTAATAATAAAATATGTATCCAAAATATAATGATATTTTCTTTATATTATGGTTTTGACCTACACCTACACACACTTTCATCAAATTGGTAACAAATTTACCATTCTTGTGTACGACGTACTACTGACTTGAAAACAATGTCATTCAGTTTTCCATTACCTTCTCTCATGGTTGGGAATTATGAGAGAAACAATATTATTATATGATATATATGATATTTCTGTAGTTATCATTATTATTAATTTTTTATATAACACATACCTTCTTTATTTTAATCTTGTGTAAATATGATAACAACTTTTTCAGACGTGTGGACTACTGATTCCTCATAGTGATGTTATATGTTCCAACATTACATGGAATCTATGAAAGATGGTTTTAATTAAATTGTTGGGATAGAAACTAATTATATATGATATTAATGACATAATTACCATTATGTAAATATAATATATAATTTTCATTATTACCCTTTCCACATAATAAAAACAGTGATAGCGTTATTTGTGGATGTGTGGCCTACCACGTCCTCAACATGTTGTTATTCCTTTTACATAAAAAGAATTATATATGTAAGTTTATATGATTATATTACAAAGTGATTATTATATAATGATTATTATATAATGTTAAAATTTTAATTACCCACTTTCCATAATGACCATTGAAAAGTGGGAACATTACTCATGCGTACATATGGCATACCATCTCCATGATTGTAACATTGGTTCATTTATCATAACAGTATTACATGATTGGTTTTGAAAAAATAATTGATGTAAAAATATGATAATGATTTCTTGATTATTATTATGTATATGTTTATATAATGACCCCTTTCACTATAGTGGACCTAACAATGTCATTTTTGACAGATGAACCTCATTTGGTAAAAACAACCAACATAAATATAACTGTTTATGTACATTTATACAAAATCGTAATAAGTAATATAAAATAAATAATATACATGAAAAGGATCTCAATAAAGTAAATAATTAACATAAGATTATTATTAAGAAATATAAAGTCACACATGACAAATCTGACTCATGGTAAGGGATTTCGTCTCAATATACATTCCATTTAGACTTATATGTTATTATACCCCAAATCACTTTAATGTGCTGCATTTACTATCCATTTTTCATTTAAATTAATTATTCAATATTACATAATGGTATTTTATGTTTCACTTTGAACTATATCATCCAAGGGTTTTGATTTTAAAATACAAAGTGGAAACAATTATCTTTAGAATATCACTATCTTTTGTGATTGTTATCTTTTTAATAAAAAAATAACTTCCTTATAATAATTTTAATCGTACACTAATTTTTCCTTAAATATTTAAATTTTCATTCAATGGATAGTCATTACTGCCTAAACCATATTCCATTATTACAAATGGATCTCAATTTGATAGTTATTTGATGAAATTGAATATTATTGAAAAATATGTATCATTTATTCAATATAGATATTTGATAAGACACATTCTTTATTATTTAAGTTGATTATTTCCCTATGTAAGGAATTATTTTTACAAGAAACTCATAGGTTTGGGAATGGTTAATGTAGGAACCTCAATGAATCAATAGTCTAATAAGATGAATCATTTGAACAAATTATATTATTTTAAATTGTCATGAGAATGGATCTTGACCGTAAATGTATCTTCTGCCTAGGAAACTTGAATACCAATAATTAAGATTTTACATTAATGAAAATTTATTAATTATTGTTTTCCATGGGTTTAATGTTTTCACTTTATCTATAGATTAATTTCATTATCCGTTTTTTGATTAAATGGTATGTGTTCTACATAACTACTATTCCATATTGATTATACATTATATAGATATTTATATGGAATTTGTGCTCAGTTATTTACCTTTACCTGATGATTATGCTCATTGAATCATTATTTCTTCCATTGTATTTACCCTACTAATAATTTGATCCTACACTTATTTTAATTTCTTTCCCTAGGATATTATGAAGAAATATATGAATTATCTTTCATGGAAGATGTTTATTTATTTTTATCTTACATCATGTTTTATTTTCTATTTCCTAATATAATATGGGTATCATGTATGAAATTTGATTTTCTAAAGTTTCTAAACTGATCAAGCATTTGGGATTTGATTTATTGTAAACATGGTAATATAATAATGTAATGCACTAACTTCGGTCTTCAGCGTTTAGGGCGTTATAGTTGGTATCAAATGCAGTTTAGTATTAACCTTGTAAATTTTATTTATGAAAACATAGAATATGGGATATAACCCTAAGATAGACTTTGAGGATATGAATATAAAAACATCCCAAACCAACAATTTTTATGATTATGAGATTAGATATGCATATATATTTCAATTTATGGTAAGTATTCCACTGGTTTTGGGATTAAACATTATTTTACATAATATAAATATCAAATCTAGTGTATTACATTGTTTAGGAATGGACCTAGATGGAATATGTGTATCAATAGTCATCGCCAATGTAGAGGATTCCCTACAAAGAATGTAAATGTTCCTGGTATTGGAACTAATAAAGTTATGGATATATTTGTGTAGAATAATTATGTTATTAAACATAACCTTGCCTTTATGGTGAAATAATATCCACATTGAGATTATTTGATTCCAGATCACTTTATGCTGCAAATCACCCAATCATTTAGTCAGATCATAGATCAAATGGATATTTAACAATGGATTAAATAATTTGAGAAGATATTTATAGAATTGGGATATATTGAAATGGAAAAGGTTACACTTGTAGTATGTTGTATCAATGGTGTTGTGGATAAATGGTGAACTTTTATCCAAAATACTAGAAAGGAATAAGAAATAGAAATCATGAATGGAAATTTTTTAAAGACATATTTTTTTGAAAATATTTTTCTTGTGAGAAAAAAACTGATATGAAGAGAAAGGTACTTAGTTTAAATAAAAAGGAAGAAGAAATTGTTATAGTGTATGAATCGACCTTTATATGGTTTTTAATGTATTATACATATTTTGTATGCAACATATAATGTAGGATCGACCATTTCATTAAAGGGATCAACCCAAATCTCTGATGGGAATTGGTGCCTCGAAAATTTTCCGTATAAGATGAAATTGTTTTATGTGATATAACAATAGAGAAATAATTCTCCAAGTATTGTATATTCAAAGGGAGGAAATATTATAAAGAAATGGAAGAAAAAATAATGAATAAAGGGAACAAGGTAAATAAGGATTTTCCCACACGTAATATATGTGGAATGAATCACCATAAAAAATTCTTAAGAGGATGGGGATTGTGTTATAAGTATAAAGATAAAGGTCCCCAGAAAAAAAAGAATGAATTGGGGTGAATTGAAATTATTATATTTAGGGTTAAAAAAGAAAGGAGATACAAAACTATGAAAATTAATTCCCCATGAATCAAAGGAATACATATCATAAGATGATTAGGGACTAAGTTCAAGATTATTCCATTGATATAATGGAAGTGGAATGATTAATATTATTTTATATTTGGATCCTTGAAAAAATATTTATGAATATTTTTTTGATGATATTATGGTTACTAGTATGATAGAATGTATAATGATGTACTATATTAATTTTTTATCATGTATTTAGAAACATGTGTTGACTAGTACTGATAACCATGAAGTGTGATTCAGTAGCAATTTCAACATTACAGAAAAAATGTGCTTGAGGGAAAGATACGCCTTAATATGTTCCTAATATAATGTTAATGAAATTTAGACCAAGACATGATTGATATGTATAAATTAAATTTGGAACATCTAACTACCATGGAATCGATTCTAATGTGTTGTATCATAATCTTTAGTAATGGTTTACCATTTATTTGATTGTTTAAGTTGATCATTGAATTAGGTGCCAGAGATTAATTTTTTAGATCAAAATGTGATAAAACATGTGATAATAAATGAGTTATAAATAGTTTAAGACACTACCAATGGATAATATTGTGTTTATAAAATAGAAGCGTATATCTACTAATAATCATAGAGTGTGAATGAATTATTCAACTCTAGGAAAACTGGTCTTGAATCAAAAATATTGTCTTATTATCATCATTTATAATGATATAAATGACCTTTTATATAACTTTGATTTAAGGATATTTGGTCATCAAAATTATTATGAACATTTTTTCTATCACTCACTATTATAACATGATTGTTTGGGTTCTCTTTTATGTCCATGTTTTCACTAATGTTCTCTTATTTGAAATTCTAGTTTTGTGGTGACATTTATATAATAATTTCCGTATTATTAATAATAATTTTTATTAACACTATTAACAATTTGGGGTTTTCAACTATAGTAATTTAAAATGTCAAATCCTTGATTACCGAGATCATGTATAAATTATAGGGACACAAATTAATTAAGAAGAATAGAATGTTAGACCCTCAAATTTTAAAGTAAGAAAAATATATTTTAATGTGTTTTTGAGATGAAAAACCAAGTGTAGAACGAAATATAATGTCCTGATATGTAATGATATACTTAATATTTTAAATGAATATGTTATTTATCTTATAATTAAAGAATCACTATGTTATCTTGCATTATTAACACGAATGACTTTCTTTTGTTGTTTACGTTACATGCAAGACCGAGTCTTACTGAACACCAAATTATTACTAAGATGTTATTATTAAATATAATAAGATATAGCCTAGTCTTGAAATTGATGGTTATGAATATGATTAAAAATATTTGAAAATATATTTTCGAATTAATTAGTAATAAATTAATTAGAAATCAATATAATAACCAACTAAATATAAAGGAAATGTTTTTATCAAAAGCAATTTTTATGCTCACAAAGTCGTTTAATCCTAATAACTTAAATTAACTAAAATTAGTGAATGATATTAAAGTATTATATATTTTATATTTTAATTAATTTTTTTACCTTTATCTAATACATTTGATAAGTAGAAGATATGAACAAACCCAATATTATGCATAAAAATCCATACTTTTATAAAATCACTTTTGTCGCCATTTAATGTCGAACCTATATTGAAAGTAATTTTTTAATTTTTATAAATTTTACATGTAAAAATAAACTTCATTTTTTAAATATGAATATCAAATTTATCATACAGTGAACTTTTGGTATTTTTCTACTATGTTTCATTTTTTAATGAATAGTGAAAAATGTATAATTTTAATTAAAAACTATTTTTTAATAAAATTTCTTTATTTAGTAAAAATGTATTTTAAATTAATTTTTAAGTTACATTAGATCAATATACATAATTTAAAAAAAATTAAATAATTAGAATAGATTTTACAATGAAGTTTTATATAAAAACATTTCAAACTTTTGAACATTCTTACTTTAAAAACATTCTTATTCATCCCATTTGATGGATTAAATTTAAATAAATTATCTCCACTTACATAATTTGAATTTTGAAAAATTTATGAAAAATTATTAATAATAATTATATTTAATTTCATGAATGTTAAACTTTGTTTTCGACCAAAAATATTAGTGAATGTAGTTAAAATTAATTATGGTGATTAAAGTAAAATTAAGCATAACATGGGGCTAATCCTTAAACTTAAAGACAAAAATGACTTATAAACACGTCTAAAACCTATTTTATGGAAATACTTCTACCATATAGTCTCATATATATAGGTTTTTTTCATTATTTTAGGATCATGATGTAAAAGAGACCTCCCAATTTTGTTTACCTTTTTATTTTTACAAGAATGTTGCACCTCTACTATAAAAAGGCAATCACCCATCCCACTAATTCACACATATAATGAAATTTTCATAATCAAAAAACTACCAAAATATTCTCATAACATTACTACCATAATCTTAGAAGCCTCACATTGGGAAAAAATCAAACCAAGGAATTCCTTTTGTAAAAACCAAAGGAAGTTACCTGAAAAAGAGGTAACATACTTAAATGGCCAACCTATTTTAATTTATTTCTCAAACCATTTAGTTATTCATATTAAATGATTAAATAATAAAATAAATATAATAAATATTCTCATATTTTATTATTTTAAGGGTTCCACCTACACCTATACACACTTTCATCAAATGGGTATAAAATTTATCAATTGTGTGTACAATGGATTACAACCTCACGTAGTGATGTCCTTTGTTTTTTACTTTACCACATGTCATGGATGGTAATTAATATAGAAAACTATTTTTATATGATATATATTATATTAATGTCTTCTAATGCTTATTTAATTGGTATATAACACATATCTTCATGATTTCCATTTTTGTATATATGATAACAACGTTTATGTATGTGTGGACGGTCGCCTCTACAAATTGATGTGATACATTCACACATTACACACAATGTATTAAGTATGATTTAAATTAAATATATTTCAAATAAATGACATATATATATATATGATATTAATGAAATAAATACTATTTTCTAAATACAATATATCATTTCAATTATCAGCCTTTACAGAAAAAAAGAGATAATGTCATTCATTGATGTGTGGACTAATGCCATCTTGACGCATTTTGATTCACATTAAATTTGACCAATTATATATATGTATTTTTGAATAAATAAAATAGTATTTGTGATATAATTATCATTATATTAATATAAAATTTTACATATATTCTATCTATAATGACCATTGATAAATTGAAACATTACCCATGCGTACATATGACATATTGTCTCCAAGATTGTAATGTTGGATAATTTTTCAAAATTATCATTCATGATTTGTTTTAAAATAATAATGGATGTATAAATATTATAATTATTTCCGAGTTATTATTCTGAATATTTTTATAAAATGACCCCTTTGACCATAGTCAACCTATCAATGTTTTTATGACACATAAACCGAATTTTTTGAAAACACCCAATGTAAACATAATTGTTCAATTATTATATAAAACACTATATTAATTGAAATAAAATTAATAATAAAAATTGTAATTTATTTCCTGAAATTAAATAATTATCCTAATTTTATTATTCAGGAAGATAAAAACCATGTGACATGTCCAACTCAATGTTAGGGATTTTGTCTAAAATTACATTCCATTGAGAATTAATTATTATTATACACAAATTCACTTTTATGCTTGGTATATACTATCCCTTTGTTATTTAATATCATATTTAACTCACACATCATCATATTTTATGTTTCACATTAATCTATATCATCTAATGGGTTTTGATTTTGAAATTAACACATGGTAAAATTTATCATTCTAATATCACTTTCTTTTGTGATTGTTATCTTTCTCTTGAAAAAATAACTTCCTTATAGTAATTTTTATTATAAATTAAATTTACCTTTAATTTCCATATTCTCATTCAATTGATATCATTATTTCATAAACCATATACAATTGTTTCTTATAGTTCTCACTTTGACTGTTATTTGTTTAGCTGGGGAATCATGGATAAATTTGATTGTTTTATTCAATATAGATATTTAATATGGATAACATTTTATTATTGATATTGATTATTTCAATATATGAGTAATTAATTGGAATTGAATTACACATGTTGGGGAATGGTTAATGCAATCCTCTTGATGCGTTGTTAGACACTAGAGATTTATCAGTTGGACAAATCAGAGTAGTTTAAACTATATTAAAAATATAACTGGATGGTAAATGTATCATGTGAATGGGAAACATGATGTTAATTAATTAGTAATTTCCTTTATCAATAAATTATTTTTTATTATTTTTCAGGGGATTTTTTCTTTAAATTTATATGTGGATGCATTTCATTCTCAATTTATTTATTTATTGGAAAGTGATTCAGTTATCTATAGTGCCATGTTGATTATATGATATCCATATATTTATGTAGAATGTGTTCTCAATTATGTACCTATCCATAATGATTATTCTCATTGATTCATTATTGCTTCAATTTTACATACCCTTTCTGATCATTTAATCTCACCCTTTTTTCCTTTCGCCATGATAAAAAGAAGAAATATTTGAATGATCTTTCAAGTATGTAGTTTATTTCATTTTATTATCTATAAATTTTTATTTTCCATTTACAAATATAATATGGGTATCTTGTATGTAATGTGTTTTTTCAAAACTAATAAAATTTATTTTTCATTTAAGATTTTATTCCTTGTAATCATGCCAATATAATAAAGTAAGGCATTGACTATGGGCTTTTGGGGTCAGGGTGTTACAGTTAGTTTCAAATGAATTTTAGTAGAAATAATTTTAACTAATTTTATGAAAACATAGATTAGGAGATATAAACCTAAGATAGAATTTGAGGATATTCATAGAGGAACATTCCACATATTTTTTATGATTATGATATAAAATATGCATAAAGTGTTCTATTTATGAAATGTATTACACTAGTTTTGGGATTAAAATATATATTACATATTATTATGATATAATATATTCTAGAACATTATCTTGAAATGGAACTTCGATGCAAGAATTGTATCAATACTCATATCCAATGTAGAGGTTTCCGTAAAAATAACGTTAGTTTAGTGATTTTTAAAATTGAGAAAGTTATGGATATATTAGGGTAGCTTAATAAAGTTTTGAAACATAACCTTCCCTATATGGAGTAAAATATTCAACAATAATATTATCTGATATTGGATCTATTTATGTGATAGAGACCCCATAATTTAGGGTGACTACTGATCAAATGGATGTTGATCAATGGATTATGTCTGTTGAGATGGTATTTATAGAATTAGGATGTGGTGAAAAGGAAAAGATTACACTTGTAGTCTATTGTCTCAATGGTGATGTGGATCAATGTTAATCTTTGATATATAATACTATAATGGGAGAGGAAAATTAAACTATGGAATGGAAAATTTTTGAGAACACATTCTTTGAAAAATATTTCCCTCTTGAGAAACAAAATGAGATGAATAGAAAGTTACTTAGTTTAATGGAAAAGGAAGAAAAAATTATTGTGGGGGTATGAATCTATATTTACTAGGATAGCAAGGTATGATATAGATTTCATACTCAGCATGAAATTCATGATTGACTATTTCTTTAAAAGACTTATCCCAGGTATCTGAAGGGATCTGGTCTCTCAATGTTTTTATTTATATGACTAAATATTTTTATTTTCTACCAAGATAGAGAAAGAACACTTTAAGTATTTTATCATCAAATGGATGTAAGAGAATTATAGGTAGGAAGACAAAATAATGGATAAAAGGAAGAATGAAATGAATTATTTTCCCATATGTGGTAAATGTGGAATGAATCAGCCTAGGAAATGCTTTAAAGGATTGATATTATTTTATAAGTGTTGAGATAAAAGTCACCAAACAATAGAATGTGAAGTGAAGAAAAAAAAGATGATATTTAGTATTATAACTACAATGAGATAGGGGCACTATGAAATTGAATTCCCAAAATCATTAAGGGAATATTCCTCAGAAGAAGCTAAGGGATCAAAGTCTAGGTTATATATTGATATAGCCGAAGTGGAATTATTAATTTTCTTATGAATTTAGATCCTTTAATACTTTTTTAAAGGTATGTGCTTGATGATATCCTAGTTATAAGTATTATGGAATGTATAAGGATTGTATTGTAGTAATTTTTCATTAAGGGATTAAAATCATCTTTTGATTGGTACAGATAACCATGAAATTTGAAACAATAATAATTTAAACTTTTTAGAAAATACATTGTTGAAGAAAAGATAATATTTATTATGTTCCTAATGTTGAGTTAATGAAATTTGGTAAAAGAGATGATTCATATGGATAAAGGATATTTCAAACTACCACAAAAATGATTCTAATGTGTAGTATGATAATATTTTTGAAAGGTTAACCATTTATGAAATTTTTTATATTTTTCTTTGAATGAGGTTTTAGATATTATTCTATTACTCCATCATGTGATGACACTAGTGCAAATAAATGAGGTAGAAATAGTTAAAGTCGCATATAATGGATAATATCGTTTTTATGAAATAGAAACTTATATTTTCATATATTCTTATAGAGTGAAATAATTCCTAAAAATACATAAAAAATGGTCATGAAACAAAATTGTTGCCCTATTATCATCATTTGTTATGATATCAATGACCTTTTCCATTATTGAAATTTAAATATTTTTGGTCATTAGCATTCAGGTAATCATTTTCTCTATCACTCTCCATCATAACATGATATTTAGATTTATATTAACCATAAAATATTTTACTCTATTTCAAATCAAATTAAAAAATCATGGTAAGAAAGGATAGAAAATGTGGTCACTCAACTCATGGGAGTATGAAGTAGTGAATTCACAACCTTTCACCTCTGTAAAATTTAATCCCCTCCACTGGGAAGGGACCAATGTTACAAAATTATGATATAATATAACTTCTCATAACATTTTATTCTAGGTTATCTACCATCTTATTCCCATCAAACCATGTGTGTAAAATTTCCATATAATTTTTCATAAACTTCTTACACCTTTCCGTGAAATATGTTTTATCCCAAATAGTATTACCTTGGACTTGGAGTAAATTATAAATCATTAATGAGTTAGTATCAACAACCCCAAGAGTCATATTCCCATGATTGTATAGTATTAAACCCAATATCAATTCTTTCACATCATATTGTAGGGAGTCAGGTAATATTTCTCATTAATTTCAATGTTTTCACTAATGTTATCATATTTGAAATCATAGTTTTGTGGTGACCATTGCATTTTATTTCCCCTATTATTAATAATATG
Source organism: Viscum album (assembly GCA_963277665.1). Lineage (NCBI taxonomy): Eukaryota > Viridiplantae > Streptophyta > Magnoliopsida > Santalales > Viscaceae > Viscum > Viscum album. Next base: position 822,812,353 of record OY728141.1, on the reverse strand, counting down.
TGTTATTAAACCTATTTATGATGTTTTTTTCAATAATATTATTTTAAAATTTAAATCCCTCAATTACTGAGATCATGTTTAAAGTGTGGGGAAGACATTTAATTAAGGTGGGAACAATGCAACACCCTAGAATTGATAATTAAGAGCATTGTATTAATAGCGTGTATACCACAAAAAATTGAGAATTAAAAGGAATATAACATCCTAACCAATTAGGATATATTTAATATTTCAATTAAATATATTATATATATATTAATGCACATAACATTTAGTTAGCTTGCATTACCCAAAATAATCACTTTGATTGATAGTTTACATTACATGCATGACCGGTTTTTACCGAACAACAATATATTATTAAGATATTATTTTTTTAATATAATAATATAAATCATATCCTTGAAATTGATAGTTATGAAGAGGATCAACTGACATATCAAAATATATTGTGGAATTCATTTGATAAAAATTAATTAAAAATGAAAACAAGAACAAATTGAATGTAAAGGGAATTTTTTTATAAAATACTATATTTATGATCACAAAGTTGTTTTACCCTAATAAATTAAATTCATTAAAATTATTGAATGATATTAATGATATGTATATATTATATATTAAATAAAATATTTTTGATAATCATTCAATTTATTTGATAAGATTAAGATAAGAAGATACCTAATATTAAAAATAAACATCTGTATTTTTATAAAGGTACTTTTTCCATATTTTAATGGCGTACGAAATTTAAAATTAAAAATTTCTAATTTAATAAATTATTTATGAATTTTTTTAAATAATAATGTAAAAATTATCTAATGGTGAACTTTTTTTATTTTTCTATGAAGTTTCATTTTTTGAGGATTAGTAAAAAATAGTGAATTTTAATTGAAAACATATTTTTCATCTAATTTATTTTTATAGTTAAAATTTATTTCAAATTTGTTTTAATGATAAATTATGTCATTTATATCTCATTTTATCCAACTGAGTTCATTAGAGTCAATTTAACTTTGATATTAGTTATAAAAACATTTCAAATTTGTGTACATTTTTACTTTAAAAATCGCTTCCTCATCCTGTCTGTGGGATTGAATGAAAATTAATTTCTCCCCCAAATGGAATTAGAATAAAAAAATAGATTCAATATTTTCAATTAGAATAATTTATAATTTATATAATGTTAAATTTTGTTTACTAAAAATATTATTGAATGTAGTTAACATTAATTAATGCGATTAAGGTAAAATTAAACATAACAAGGAACTAAACCTTAATATTAAGGGTCATGATGACCTAGAAACATGTAAAAACCTATTTGATGGAAATATTTAAGCTATATATTCCATTTTTTAGATTTATTTTTTATTATTTGAAGAAAATTATGTAAGGTATATCTCTCAAATCTGTATACCATTTTTTATTAACAAGAATTCCACTCCTCCTCCACTATAAAAAGACACTCAACCCTCCCACTTATTCACACATATCAGTTGTTTTTCATTGTCCAAAAACTGCCCAAATAATCACCAAAACTCTCTCCCATAAACCTATAATCCACTATTTGGGAATAATTGAAACCATGGAAGTCCTTTTGTGAAAACCAATGGAAATTACCTAAAGAAGAGGTAACATTTTTTAATGATCACTTTTGTTTAATTTTATTATAAAACCATTAAATTATTATTTTTACATGGTTATACAATAAACTAAGTATCCAAAATATAATTATATTTTTTTATTTAACCGTTCAAAATAAAAATTCATAAACTTCCATCAAATGGGCAATGAATTTACAGTTCGTCTGTACGGCGGACTACCGTCTCATAAAATAATGTTGTTTGATTATTCATTACAACCTCTAATGGAAAAGAATTATGAAGTACACACTATTTTTATATTATATATATAATATTTTTTTGTTTTAATAATTCTAGAATTGTTATATAACATATATATATATATATATTCTATATTTCTATTTTCTATAAATACGATAACATCGTTAGTGAACGTGTGGACTACCGCCTCCCAAAAGTGATGTGATGCATTCACACATTACCTGGGATGTATTAAGGAAGGTTTTAATTAAAAATATGTGAAACAAAGTACATATATATTATAAAAACGAAATATATATATTTCTGTAAATATAATATATCATTATTTTTCTTACCCCTTACACACACTAAGAAAGTTATAATGTTGTTTGTTGATGTGTGGTCAACCGCCACCTTAATGTGATGTGATTACTTTTACATAAAAAGAATAATATATATAAGAATATTTGATTAATAACATGATATTTATGATATAATGATAATTATAAGAATATAACATGTTACTTAACTTGTTTCCATAATGATAATTGAAAATTGGAAATGTTACTCATGTGTGTGTATGGCCTACCGTCTCTATGATTGTAGTGTTGGTTCGTCTTTAATAACCATATTTAATGATTTTATTAAAAATATTAATTTCTATATAAATATGACTATTATTTAATGATTTTTATTCTAGATATGTTTATATAATTGACTATTTGATTATTGTCATCCTACAAGATTCATTTTTCACACATGAACCGAATTTGCTCAAAACAACTGACGTGAACTTAATTGTTTATTTTCTTTTATAAAACATTGTAATAAGTGAAATAAAAGTAATAATAATCTTGAAAAATTTCCCCATGAAATTAAAAAATTATCATAATTTTATTATTCTGGAAGATAATGAAACACATGGTAAGTCGGACTCAAGGTAAGGGATTTTATCTCAATTTACATTCCATTAATACATATTTTTTATTATACACCAATTAAATTTAATGTGCTGTATATATTGCACATTTTTCATTTAATATAATTATTCACTCACACATTATGGTATTTTAAGTTTCAATTTGAGCTAAATCATACAAGTGGATTTAATTTAAAGATTACCAAGTGGAATAAGTTATCTTTGCAATATGACTTTCTTTTGTGATTGTTAAATTTTGATTGAAACAATCACTTACATATGATAAATTTTATTATAAATTTCATTTATCCAAAATATGCATATTATCATGTTATTGATATTATTATTTCCTAAATATTATAACATTTTTACATATAGTGATCGCATTGATTATTATTTGATTAACTATGGAATTATTGATAAATAAATATCTTTTATTCATTGTGGACATTTGATAATGAAAATTTCTTATTATTTAAGTTGATTATTTAAATATATGATGAATGATATGGAAATTAAAGACATGGTATGGGTATTAGTTAATGAAATACCTTATATGAATTTGCAGTATCATGAGATGAATTAGTTGGATAAATTAGAGTAGTTTACACCATCTTGAGGATAGATCAAGATGATAAAGGTATCATGATCAGAAGTTACAAAATGATCAATAATTAATATGTTTATTTGTGGATAATTTAGTTATTATTAATTTCAATGGAAAATTGTCTTTTACATTATCTATGGATTCATTTCATTCTCATTTTATTGACTAAATTTCATGTGTTTAATTAAATTACTATTCCATATAGATTATGCGTTATATAGATATTTATATGGAATATGTGCTCAGTTATTTACCTTTTCAGTTTGATTATTCTCGTTGTTTCATTATTTATTCAATTGTATAGACCCTTACCTGTCATTTGAGATTACCCTTATTTTGTTTATTTTCCATATGATATGAAGAATAAATATTTGACTGACCATTCACAGAGGGAATTTATTACATTTTAAAATGTATCATGTTTTATTTTCTATTTAACAATGTAATATGGGTATCTTGTAGGTAATCCGGTTTTCCAAAACTGATATAATGATTGGTCCTTCAGGATTTGATTCCATGTAGTCATGTCATTGTAATAAAGTATGTCATTGACTCTAGGCTTCTAGGGTTGGGGAATTACCTAGGATCCATTTTATTTTATTGAAATGAATATTTTAAAGTAACAAAGTTTTTTATTGGTGAAATGATTGGTTTTTAAAGTTATTTTTAAAGACAATTATGTCATGTTTTTTATCGTGATTTTTAGAAAGAATTTTTTGTTGTATAAGGGATTTAAAATGGAAATGTTTCAAAATTGAAATCTAAAAATGATTTTTCCAAATAATGGAAAGTGTTTCATGATATGGTAAAATATTTTAAAAGTGATAGATATATATCAAGACATCACATTATGACCAGTATGTGAAATGTTCTATAAATGGGGAGAGCTTGTTTTTTCTTAAATTAGTGATGTTTTGATAAAATTATATTGGGTTTTCTTTAAAATCTTTTTTACTTATGTCTATGTTTTATCATGGGATTTTTCATAGTCTTTTGTTGATAAGCCTATGTTTCACAATGTCTAGAAATCTCTCATAGAAAATGTTCCCAATAAGGTAGAAAGTACATTCACTTGTCTGGTCTTTGATTTCTCCCTTCATAACTTCTAGAACTATATTTTCAAGTTTTTCACTCTGCCTAAAAGCAAAATCTAATATTAGAATTGAATTCTTTATATATTCTTGATCTTTTCTAGAAATTATTAAATCATTGCACCCATTTTTATATAGGTCAGTGGGGTTCTATTGAGGTAATTATATTGTTAAAATAAATTTAATGAATCATTAATTTTACCAAGACTGATGATTGTCTATATGTGGAGCCTGTCTCTCCCTATGTTTTAAGGACTTGGATGAGGGTGGTGGGAAGTCACGGTACCTCTCCTTATATAATAATGAATGCCTAGGAATTATTCAAGTCAATCTTTATTTAGTAGAAATATCCCAAGGATGTGTACAAGGATAATGTTTCTGAGCTCATGGGTATTAGTCCAGGTGAGAAATTGGTTGAGGATTATACCAAGAAATTTTCATGTAGTGTATTCTTCTCACCTGATCTAATTAGTGATGACTCCCTTAAGGCTCTTTATTTTAAAACAGGTCTTCACCTAGACCACAGATCTTTCATATCAACATTATATATAACCTCTTATCTAAAGGTGATTAAAATGAAATTTTCAATTTAAGAGAAGTTAGAAAAATGGAATGAAGTTCAGAAATCCTCATTCATGGTTGTTTTATGTGTAATTGTCCCATTTTGTGGTTCATAAAAGTTGGTTGACTGGGGAAAATATTATCATGGAAAAAAGAGGCATCTTGTGAGCTTCTAGTGTCGATAACCTGGTCATTATAAGAGGTCTTGTGTGAAACCTCTGAGAGTTTGGGATTGGTGTGGCCTCTTTTGTTATAAACCCAAATATTGTTAATGAAATATACCTTCTTATAATCCTGTCATATTTTTTAATATAATATAATTCACACACCACACATGATAAAACCTACTAAATTTTGTTATATTAATTTAAAAATTACATTTATTGAATGAAAATGGATAAAAATTAAAAAAAATTACAATTGGATAAAAAACAGAACATAATATAAGTAAAATATGAAAATGTAATTCTTATCAACCCACCATAATAACTTCACTCATGAACAAAACTTTAGAAATGAGATGAAATATGAGTAATACAAAATTTATCCTAAAAATGAAAATACATATAATATTGAGAGAAGTTAGAAGTGAAATAATAATGAATAAAATATGAGATATTTATAAGAATTAGAGAATCCTTATTATTGTAACAAAAATTACGATTGAAATTTTAATCATACAATTGGAATAGTAACCTAACCATTGGAATTTTAATATGACCATCAGTACTAGTAACTTGGCCATTTTAATAGTAACCTCACCTATGGAATGTAAAATAATATTTAGGTATTATATGAAATATAAATATGGGATATTAATATTTAGTGAAAATAAATATAACTTTTAAAAATGATAAATTATGTGTTATTATTTTTTAATACGTAATTTTTTAATTGAAATATTGTAATATATACACTTATAATAAATATAATATATAAACTTATATTATGTTGATTTGTAATAATATGATAATTTTATGAGACACTATGTAATTTTTCAATGGGATAGAAAATTGATCATAATAAAAAAATAAACATTTTTTAATTAAATGAATATTTTTTTAAAAAAATTAATTTTATCATATTTATATAATTATTTTCACTAAATGGATTTAATTTTTGAAATATATACAACAAAAAATATTAAAGGTGAATTTTTCTTATTTTCCTAAAATATTTTAATTTTTAGTGAATAGTAAAATACGGAAAATTATCGTATTTAACATTATAAGACAAATAAATAAATTTTTGAGTCATGGATTATGTAAGAACACAATGGTTTAAACTCACATAAACCATTTTCTGGGTAATAACTATAATTAAAACTATTAATAGTCTTGAGTAAAAATTATAAACTAATAAAAAAATATTAAATAACACCCCACTCAATCCCTTATAAATACACCCCATCACCACCCCTTCTGTTAAAAACTTATAAGTCTTAAATCGTGAAAATTTTATATCCAAATCTCATCCAAATACTCCCCCCTAAACCGAGTCTTGTATTTTTCTCTTCCTCCACATCCTCTAATATATTTCCATTAAACATGTCATAATAACTACAATATATTATATATGATGGAATTTTATTATGTTAATGGAATATCTATCACCACCTTATTCTCTCCTCCTCTTATTCTAAAAATGAAAATTCCATCCTTTATATGTTGGTTCAACGACTCTATGGAAAGTAAATTTATTTTTCCCATTACCACATTCATGGAAGGTATAAATTTACTTATAATTGTTTAAAATGACCTATATATGTATATTATATATAATTTTTCACATTATATAAAGAATATATTGACATAATATTAAATAAAATTAATCTAGATCATTATGGTCTGTAAAACCTCCAAAATAAACTAACCATTTTACAATAATGTTTTTACTAAATGGACCATCCATATATTTTAAATCAAAAGGATATTTGGGACACTTTATATTTTTATAAGATAATTAATACAATTTCACTTCACTTATAGAATATTATTCTCATTTTACAAGAACATTCATAAGTATAAAAACATGATCTGACAATGGAACCATGTATCGAATGCCATCAAAAAAATTAAATTAAGAATTATATCTCATTGAAATGTTTGTAAATGGGCATAATAAAATTATAGTAAATCAAATATATAAATAAAATGTAATTAATTTATAAATTAATTAGTCTAATATGATTATCCTATATGTTATGTACAAGTTCAGAGTGATTTTAGAACATAAGTTAAGGGATCTCTCTAAACCACACTTTTCTTTAGGCTATGTCCTTTATCTCTCTAACAAACATTCTCCCAATATTTAATGTTATGAATGTTTCTAAAATTATATATATATATATATACATATCCTATGATCCCTTCCTTTAATGGGGTAATACATGATTGAAATTTTTCTCTAATGAGGCATGATTACGCAACCCATTTCATTCCATGGGTAATTACTTTATTTAAGACATATGTTTAATTTCTATTCATGGAATGCATAATTATATGCATGTTATGATGGGTTTCCCCATATAGAATTCCAATGAATTGGGTATTGTTTTTATCTCATGAAATATTATATATGGGAGTAGAGAGTAAACATAATCCATGATTGGACTCTATCAACCATGTGATGTTGTCATGCAAATTAGCCCTGACTTATGTTTATGTAGGGTTTTATATAGTTTCTACATTAATATATTTACATGATATTATGATTCAATTATCATTTTGTTATGCCTCCATATGTATAATTGTGAGCCTTTTCATTTATGTTATCATGTTATGTTGTTTGATTCATATGATATCCTTCATTATAATTTATATTCCCTTACTAGGTTTTATAAATCACTCCATTATTTTAAGTATTCCGAATGTTATCCTATATAGTTTTAATAGTTCAGTTGGATTTAAGATCAAATTATGGAGATTAAAATAATGGTTTTTTATTTTAGTTTCTCTTTGTTTTTTAATGTACATATTCTTCCAAAGACACTAGTATTGTCGATCCTTCAGTTTTATTTAATGATTATTTATGTAAAAAATCGTGTAATGATTTTTATAAAATATTTGTGTCATTATATTTGGTATTAGAAGATTTTTTAGGTATCCATGGGGATTTATACTAGAATACTCAAGTGATAAACCTAGGGATAAGTTTAAGGATACAACTAAGTATAAGAAAATATCCTCAAATTTTAGGTAATTATAGAGTGATTGTTTTCAAAGAAACTACATCCCTATCTAGATATTATTCATGGATGTGGATCCGACACAGTTATACCTAGGGGTAATATCCCTGAAAAATGATCATTGTGTATTAACTCAATCACCACCTATTCCACAAAAAAAATTCATTACTATAGAGTTGGATTGATACTCTTGGGGAATATGCTTTTAAAAAATCACAAACTCTTCATTAACTATTATGAAGAAAATGAATAAATTGTTAGGTTATAAAAAAGTGTATATTTCCATGGATAACGTATATTGAAATCTAGAGACTCATATGTTAGTATATATGTGTTACTTATGAGTTATTCTTTCAATGTTCATAGTTTATATTTTTATTTTTTTAGTTTATGTATTCTCATCCATATGATTGTTTTGGAGATAGTAAATGACAAGAACAAAAATAAAATAGTTAAAGGTGTGATCATTATCCATTAATGTGATTTAAGTGTCATATTTGATTATTTTTTATACATTAATTAATAACTTGATTTTTTAGTAGAGTTATTCAAACACCACCTCAAAACAAGGGGGTTGAGCTATCTGTGAGAATATAAAATTGAGTAAATATTGAATCCCAAGAATATTAATCCTCCTTGATAATGTTTTTTGGGATGGACCACCCAAAAAATCATGTCTAACTTCCATTTTTGGATTTTGATGATAAATTATTCATGGATTTCTATCCTTATATAATTCCTACATCAACTATTGTGAGAGAGATAACTCTTCACATCCCAAGTTATCCTATATTTTTGTACAAGAGTAATAATGGCAATGAATATCATTTGTAATGTTCATATCAAGTGTGGATATTATTACCTTATAAGAAATAATATTTATCTCAAATAATTGATTAAATTAATAGAATCATTCTTAAATACATGCCCATTGTGATGGATTATACAGATTATTTTATGAAGAGTTTTATGGTCTTCCTCTTGATTGGGAGGTTGAGTTCTCAATTGAAATTATTAGTTTATCTCTACCAATATCAAAGAATTTTTATATATTAAACACCTTTTTGATGAAAGAACTAATGAACCAGCTAGAAGTGAATATAAAAAGGGTTTTATATACTTGATTGCTTCACCACGAGATGTGTCGGTCCTCTTTTTTAAGAAGAAGGAAGGGCCAATGTTCCTCCACATCAACTATCATGAACTCAACAAAATCACGATAAATATCAAATATCCCCAAACACAGACAAATTTCTTGTTCAATAAACTATGTGGAGCCAAATACTTCTCTAAGATGGACCATTAGTCAGGATACCACCTATAAAAGGTGAAGAAGGAAGATATACCCAACATTTCTATTCAAACAAGTTATGAACACTATGACAACATAGTGATGCCCTTCAGACTCACTAAAAATCATTCCATTATCATGGAAATAATAATAGAGTATTTAAGGGTTACATAAAAAAATTTGGGGAAGTCTTTATATATGATATTCTAATATACTCAAAGAGAATGTAAGTGCAAGAGGAGTATTTGAATATTTTTCTAAATTTTTTGAGAATGGAGAAGCTATATGAAAAATATATAAAATGTGAGTATCCTATGGAGGAAGTATCATTATCATGGAATTTTATCACCATCAAAGGGATATATATGAACCCTTATACGATAAATGATTTTGATGAGTGGCCTAGACCAGAATCTAAAATAGATATTCGTAGTTTCCATGTACTGGCTATGTATTATCGAGGATTTTTTAGGAGCTTATTACAATTTTGAAGCCAAATAAACAAGTTGAATCTCAAGGGAGTAATGTTTTTATAGACCAAACAATTCAATGAGAGCTTTAAGGAATTGAAAAGCTGGATTATAACAATACAAGTACATACACTTCCTTCAAGTGGGGAACTTTTCATAGTATCCAATGACACTTTGATGAAGTTAATAGGCTATAAATAATGAAAAAGGATGAAGTGATATCCTACTACTCATGGTTATTGAATGTTCCTGATTTAACTATAAAATGACTAATTTGTATATATAATGATCATAAGATCTTTATGTATATATTAACCCAAAGAGAGATTAATATGAAAAAGTGAATATAGTTATAGCTGATCAAGGACTATGACTTATCAATCCACTACCATCCCAAGAAATAAGATAAAGTGATATATGATTTAAGTAGAAAGGATCTAGAAACCTTATCAATGATAATATTTGAAATGGATATCGTCTTCTATGACCTATAATGTTTGGACATGGGGATCATAATAGAATGTAAATCATCATTTGTGTCTCAAATTACTTCTGAAATACCCATTCTAGAGAAGATAAATGGTGCTCAAAGAGATGATTTTGATATTCAGAATATAGTATAAGCTAAAATAAATGAGGAATTATAATATCTTAAAATGGATGAAGGATAAGTCGTAAGATTCAGGTCATATCTATGCATACCATCAAATCCTGATATAAATAAATAGATGTTGAATGATGCACATAGCACAACCTTCTCCATCGAACCCGAACACACGATGATGTATTGAAATATCAAAGGGAACTATTTGTGGGATAATTTAAAGAAGGTGATCATGGAATATACATCAATGTTTCTAATATGTCGGAAATTACTGAAAGAGAGACATAATACCAAGTGGATAATTCAACTATTACACATACCAACCTAGAAATGGGAGAACATCACCATGGACTTTTTCCCTGATCTTTTGAAGATAGCTATAAGAAACCATTATACATGTGTTGTTGTGGAACATAATTGAAATAATAATCATTTAATCTATATTCCATATAAATTATCACTCAATGAACTTGAAAGGATATAAATTAAGGAAGTGGTGAGGCAGCATGGATCAACACTATCAATTGTAGATTGAGATCCATGATTTACATCCATGTTCACGAAGAGTCTCCAAAAATCTCCTAACTCTGAGTTGAAATCATGTTTGACTTATCACCTAGAAATTAATATCCAATCTATGATGACTATCTGGACACTATCATACTTGTTTAGAGAATTTTGATAGAATTAAAAGGAGGATCTGATCAACATATTCCTCTGATTGAGTTCTCCTAAAATAATAGATTTCACTCAAGAATCCAAATATCTTCGTATGATTCCCTTTATGGGAATAGATATACAACACAAGTGTGTCAGGATGATGTTGGTGAACATAGGCTGATAGGCCCAGATTTGGTAGAAATTGTCAAGACCATTCAAAACACATCAGAGTAGCGCAAAGTTGGTAAAATAGATCTTTTTGAAAATTGTTAGTGAGACCTAGAATTTGAGGTCATAGATAAGGTATTCCTCCACACATCCCCATGGATGGGATTCATGAGATTTGGGGATAAGGGAATGCTAAATCCTAGGTATATTTACTCATTTGATAATCTTTATCACATAAGAGTTACGATTTATTGACCATCACTCCCACTAACCCTGTATCAAGTACACAAAATATTCCATGCATCCATCTTGAGAATGTATATACTAGATATATCACATATAATGTATTCAGAGGTGGTAGAACTGGAAAATGATCAATCTTATGAGGAGTAACCAGTAAAGATATTAGACTACAAGGATAAAGCCATACTCAACACGAAAACTCACCTAGTCAAAATATTATGGTTATACCATAAGTATACAGAGGTGATAAGGGAACTAGATGAATCCAAGAAGAATAACTACACAAAATTGGTTTCACTATAGATTGAAAAATGAAATTTCAGTGGTGAAATTTTTTATTGGGGAAAGAATTTAACAACCCCGAATAATATCAATGGTATTTTCGTATCTTATAATTAGTTCATATTTTGTTATAAAATTAAATGCACACACACCACATGAAAAAACTAACTAATTTGTATTATATTAATTTAAACATAACTTTAAATAATAAAAATCGATATAATATTTTAAAATATTACAATTAGTTAAAAATAGAAAATAATATAACAAAAAATAAAAAATCTGGACATGCTTGATCCACTAGAACAATTGCACTCATGAAAAACAATATAGAAAACAAAAAAAAAATATTAGTAACACAATATTAATCCTGAAAATGAAAATACATATAACATTTATAGAAAATATAAGTGAATGCAGAATGAATTTAATATGTGGTATTTATAGGAATTATAAATCCCATATAAAAATTATAAATCTGACCATGGGAATAGAAATCTGGCCATTAGTAATAGTATTTTTATTTTTGTAATTATAACCTCAACTATGGAAGTGTAAAATAATATTAAAGTAATTTATAAAATGTAAATAAGGCATATTTATATTATGGTAAAAATAAATTAATATTTTTTAAATGATATATTTAGTGGGTATTTTTTTTAAGAATGAAATGTTTTAGTTTCACTTTTATAATAATTATAATAATTAAAAATAAATTTTAATTTCATAAAATGTATATATAAATTTGTTTCATGTTGTACTATAATAATAAGATAATATCATAATGCAATAAGTCAATTATCAAAGGGTCATGAAATTGATTATAATATTAAAATCGGTATTGTTTAATTATATTATGATTTTATTTAAAAAAACATATATTTACCATATTTATAAAATTGTATTTCATTAAATGGATTTAATTTTATAAATAAACACATCTAAAAATGTTATGGTTAATTTATTTTTAATTTTTCTAAAATTGCTAAATTTTTGTGAATAGTGAAATTCAGAAAAATTGTATTTAACGTTATATTCTAAATAGATTAATTTATGGGTCATAGATGATGTAATATCACACTTTTTTTAAATCACTTTCAACATTTAAAAGATCATTGGAATCAATATTATTTTCATTTTTAATTTATAATCTTTTCATTCCAATGAGATGTTCTTCTTTGGAAAAACACATTTTCATCACTCTTGTGTGTTTTATTACATTATACCAATAATATGAGTTTAATTTGATAAAATAGAATCTATTTATAATCATCATAATTAGTATTTTCTAGTATGGTCAACATAATTTTTGATTTTAATAAATAGTAAAAATAGAAAAAACCTGTAATCACGGTTAAAGTGGAAAATAGGTTTATCGGTGATTAAAATAAAAAATAAGTGTTCAAAATGACCTAAAACATGTTCAATTAATATTACTTTACCATATTTAGACCTTATATATTATAATTATCTAGAATTACTCATTTTGGAAACATGTGGAAGGTGTAAAATGTGGGGAAAACTTTTTCTTTTAAAAAATTCCAATTGTGTTCTCTCCCCCACTTATAAAATCCACCCCATATACTCTTAACTTCACACATTAAAAAGCCATTTAGTTTGGACATAACCTATCCATATAAATTAATTACTTCACTCACCAAGACCTAGATTCCCAAGTTTGATAAAAAATCCATCTGATGAAGTATTTTGGTGTTAACCAACAATGGTTATCAGAATAAAAGGTATCATTCTTAAACAAACATTTATGTTTTATTTAATCTTCCTCCTATTTTAAATCGTATTAAACCATGATAATATAATATCCAAATTTTATTACATATAAATATTTTTTATTATTTTATGGTCATGGCCTATATTCATCTCTTGCTCCTTCATATAAGAAAAGAAATTTTAAAACATGTGTACTGTGAAATATCTCCTCGTGATGCAATATGATTCATTTTTAACATATGATTTAAATTTAAGGTTAAAAGGAAAAATTTAATGAATATATGTGATATTTATTAATTAAAAATAATTTTTTAATTATAATATCACATCTAAATTCTATCCTTTCAACCTATTTAGATATAATAATGTCGATCGTGTGTATACCGAACTACCACCTCATGAACGAATGTAATGTGTTTTTAATTTACATGTTACTTGGATTTTAATAAGGATATATTCATAAAATATATATGACATAAAATATCTAATAATTATTATTTAAGGTTATATTATTATATACGCTTCTTTTGTTCAATTTGTTGAAAAATAGAAATAGCATTCTTGCGTAGGTACGAGCTATCATCTCCACAAATGACACATTTAATATTTATATCTATAAATTATTTGAAATATGTATATAATTAAGATATAATATATTAATATAATTATTAAAATTATGTATATGATTTAATGGTTATCAATTAACAATTACCATAACTACTGAATAAAAACATACAGGAAAAAACAAAAGACTTATCACCCATAACTGGGATTTTAATAATGTATTGTTAATAAAGAGTGTTAAAAGGGTATAAGTAAATTTTATATGGTGTGATACATGTGATTAAGTCCCTATAATATATTTATAATATATATATATTTATTATACATGATTCTATATCTCTTTTGAAAAAAAGAACTCGATGTAAGATATTTTTTTCTCAATTTCCCTTCTTTGAGACTTTAGTTCTGTTATGAACCTATTTTCTTTTCTATGGTGTATAAAATTCCTCATTGATAGTTTATATCATAAATATATTTATTTCCATAATATATTATTTCTTTTAATTTTATTCATTCACAATATTTATGATTCAAATTGTTTCCAAGTAGTAATGAATTTATGTTACATTATTATTTTTATTAGGATTTTTTATGATTTAGTTTTTTATGATGATATATTATGATATATCTCTAAATAAACTCATAAAATTTAGTATCCATTATTTATTTCATAAGAATATATTTTGTCCTTTCACTTTCTTCTCTTTATGCACTCAATATTCCGAAATAATGTTTTTAAGGAAAACCAAATTTATTTCACTCTTCAGTAAAAAAAGTTATTAATATTATCCATACATTTACAAATTAATTTTACATCTTAATTACTATGTAAAACATGGTTTGAAATGTATATTCTTATTTTCTTTATAATAAGTCTATTTTTACTTTTTAGTAAAAATGGGAAAGTAATATTTTATTTAACATGTATGGAACGAACAAATTTTCTGGAATAATGATGAATCATTCCTTTTAATCTTCCTTTAAAATTTTACAAGGTTATATTGATAGAAAGAAAATTTATAATTTTTATGAAATTTTTATTTTAAAAGGTGATTTTAAAAAGGGAAATGCTCTTTTCCTCATAAAATATGTCCGAGTGATTTTCAAAATCATTTTCTATATATGATGACATCATTTGATGTTACATATGATTTAGCAATGTTAAGATGCATTGATTTCACTCTTACTAATAATATGATGGTTAATGATTATGATGAAAAAATGTTTATGAAACTAATTTTTATTCTATGGGTTATACCTTGATAAAACACATAAGAAACTTGTTCATTTTTTCATGTGTTATGAAATGATGTTATTATTAAATTTTTATGAAACCATCTTTTTTCCAAAGGTTATGCTCTTATGAAATGCTTATGAAGCCCATTTTTTTATGGGTTCTGAAGTTATGAATATTTTATGATCTTATGACATAAAAATGTATTATTTCCATTATTTTATAGTTCATTTCATGATATTCCAAGGATTTTTGTTATATTATAACCATGGATGGTGGTTACATTATAATCAATGACAGTGGTAACATTTTGACCAAGGATGGTTATTATGTTATAAAATTTTTGGTGGTTGCATTATAATGAAATATGGTGCTTTCATTATAATCATAATGTATGAAACCTCTATGTCCCTCCAATGAATTGGGTATATATTTATATCTCATGATATAAACATGACTGGAATGGGGATTGAACCCAGTTCATCAAGGGACTATGTAAACTATGATAGTATTGGTATTGATCATTGACTACTATGATGGTCTTTAGAGTGAAATCATTCCACTATAATAGCATTGGAAATGATCACTGACAACTATAGAAATGATTTTCTAGGCATATGTGTATTCTAAAATTCCATGTATTATGAAAATGTGATTCTCTAATGGATAATTTTCATTAATTCCTTTATGATTCATGTCTTATTATCTTCCAATATTTATTTCAGGACTCAATATTAATATCATTTAAATGCGTAGTGTCATTTTTAAATGTTATGATCATGTTATCATACCCTTATTATCAATTTAATGTTTAGATATATCCCTTTCTTACCCTTATTAAACTTTTAATCACACCATTTATTATGTTTTTGAAATCCCATAGGGCATCGTTAAATTCCTATGGGGAAAGAAAAAATTATTTACTTAATGAACTCAAACACGATAAATAAAAATATAGTACATAGTAAGTCTGAGTGTCGAACCCGTAGGTAATGAACGTATGTTCTTAATTAATTAAATAAAATTGAAATTGTTTGATTTCATGGAAAAATAAATAAATGATAGTAATTATTGGGGATCAAATCAAGATAGAGGCATGCATGGTTCAGTCAAATGCAGGTTCTTATGCTAGGGATTAACTTGATGATAGATTTATTAATGTTCAGTGTTGAAATTTGGTCAGTAGGGATCCTTGGTTGGGGTTTCCTACCCCATTAATGTGACTGAACCTTTTTAATGGTCAACTACGTGGTGGAAATGAAAAACTAGGTGACCCAAAACCAATTTAAACCAAATCGGAAGAATTTATATAATGGTCATACACAATCTAAGACGATTAATTATTTCTACAAAATAATAATCCATAGAGCATTGTAATGGTAATTCAATTTGAAAATAAGTTGAATTTGAATTGAAAATAGTATTTGTAACAATCCAAAACATGTATAATAAATAAAAAAATACTTAATTGAACATCCCCCAAAAAATCATGTCACCATGCACAAATAGAGCTATTATATCTTGTTAAGAATGATCAGAATGAGAAGCATGAATCCTAGGAAATAATAGAGGAGAATAATGAGAGAAAATTAGGGCTCTATATTATCACACAATCTTTTTGCAATCATCCGTTGGCATTACACTGCTCTCACTTGTTCTATACATCTCTCAAAGTGTAGCTGAGGGGTGTTATTTAAAGTAAATCCCATAAAATCATTGGACAAATTAAATTTATTTATCTTATTTCTTCCAACGTTAGGTCATGTAACTAGGTTACATTACATGTAATCCTTTAAACTTTAGGCTCTGTGAATTTCTGTGTCATCTTATCCAAAATCATGTCTCAAAACAATTCATGTCCGGTAATGTAGATACATGACATGTAATGTCCTTTAACTGTGTGTAATGAAGAAACATATTATTTTCCTTTGCCCAAGTTATGAAGAATGTAATTATGTATGATATGTCTAATAATTTTGAAAACATGGAAGAACATAGTGGTATATGATGTATTTCACTTATGAACCATTTATTTATGTTTCTACATTTCCAATTACCCTAAACAATTATAGATTTGGTATGTTTTTGTGTAATGTATTGAATGTTTACCTAAAAATTTAAGATAATTATGTATGAAAATATAGGATTTCTATAGATGGTATTAGAGTATAAGTTTAGTTATTCGATGGAAACTAGGTTGAGAAAAAATAAGTGATAAACCAAAGGATAATAATAAGAATAGGATAATATCCTAAAATTTTGGCATGGAAGAGAATGGGTAGTTTTCCTAGAAATAAATCCCTGTCTGGAAAATATAAGTGTATGTGGTTTTGACATAGTTTCATTTAGGGGATATAACCCTAAAAAGAGTTGGTTGAGTATATATTTTCTACCATTCTAGAGCATAGTGAGTGAACCATTACTTTTCACCTCTTTTGACAAACCCAACGGATATTCTTTTGTTAATCCAAATTTTCTTTACAAACAATCAGGAAGTATTTGAATATATGATAATCATGGATCACCTATGTTAGAAAAAAGTGGACATATTTTTGAATTAATGTGTCATGATTTATAAATATTATAGATGATTTTTCTTAACTATGTAGATTTCCACTGAATATTATTTCTCACACTATTCTTTTTGGTTTTAGTAAATGATGAGAACCTAAAAGAAAAAGCTTAACATTAAATGTGATAGACAATATTTTGATGAGAATGTATATGGGATGATGATTGGAGTGAATTATGTTAGGATTATTCCTAATCAGTTATCATGACACATGATTAACAACATTCTCTTTAACCAACTTACAGACTCCCCAAAGAATATAATGATGGAGTTCGCTAATATGTTTGGTGTTAAATACCATGGAGGAAAGAAGATTCAATTTCTTATATATCAATAGTGTGGAAATATACACTCATGGGAATGTAAAAAATTAATTTGAAGATGTTTTAAGCGTGGAGAATAAGGAAATAGTGTTAGAAATTTCCAAAGAAAAAATGATAATAACATTTAGCACAATGGATGAGAATAATTGTTTCGATAAGGCATCATCAACAGTAGAATAGTTTAAATTTGGAATGTATGAGCATTATAAAAATTTATGTCCTAGTGGGAATCTCAAAAAGAAGATCTAAATTTTTTTATGAGTAATGTTTTATTATGATCAATAGACTAAAATGACATATGTATGGAAGGTGGAATTAAGGAATAAGATGATGAAGCCAAGTTAATGGTTTAAGAATGTAGTTTAATGATTGAAGTGTTTATTTATTGGTATTTAAGAATTTTTTTATATGGATCATGAAATATATATATATATATATATATATATATATAATGTTCTATAAATGGATTATATTAAGGATTTCAAAGAATGTGTTAAATGGTTCTGATCACATGGAAAAGTGATTTAAGGGAAAAGTGTTATTTTATGTAGAACATATGGTTAAAGGTGTAAGATACCAAACATTTCAAGAGATGGATCAATCATGATTCAAAAAACAAAAATTTAGATTCTAGGACTTCTTGACCTTTGTTCTTCATGATTCAAAGCCTAGATCAAAGTTCTTCACATCACCCGGGGTTTATATCAAGATCTTCTTCTACGTCCTTGTGTTGGTCAAATTTTGTGGATTTCTGTCAGGAGATTGTTCATCAATCAATTGAGGTAGGTTGTAAGATCCTGACCTTTTTCAGAGATGTATAAATCTCATTTACATTTACTATTTTGACTTGTGTTGATTACTTTTCATTTTGTGTTTTATATAGGTGTATGTTTTGGTGAAAATTTGAGAAAAATAGAATAAATATGGAAATTCACAATTGGCGCATAGCTTTCTCTAACTAAATGTCTTGGGCAAGTAAACCATGAAACCCTGAGCATAATGGTTTTTTCATGGATGTCACATGATTTTTCAATTTTTTATCCCGAAAAGGAGAAACTATTAAACCCCCTATAATATATCACTGCTAGGGGAAATTGTGCTCTCATACCCAACTAACCATGCATAACTTTTTAATTCACATGAAAATTAGATTTTAAATTAGCTAAACCCACAAAACTCACCCTATTAATCCATAACAATATCCAACTCACCTCCTCAAAATATTTAGCCTTCCATATAGATTCAAAGCCTTACCATCTTCCATTCTTCACAATTCACAGCATGTATCAAAGATCTACACCCCTCTTGGTAAGATAATCCTATCCCACTTGGTTTCTCTTTCCTCTTCCTTTCTTCTTCCATCCTAGAAGGGGTTTTTTATCCTATTTTTATTAGAAATAGTTTAGTTTTTGTGGAAATATATCTAGGATTGTAGATCTAGATCTAGGATTATGAGATTGTTATTTGTTTAATCTTGATTAAGGGTTTTAGATCCGGATCTCATTCTATGTCATTGTGTTGCACATATTTTGGGGATTTATTTTGGGAGATCATTTGTCAGCTAATTGAGGTAGGTGGCATAAAATTAAAATCTCAATGCCTTGATTTAAATTATGAGTATATAATAGTATAATTTTTATTAGTTTTTACCAATTTTATTTGGGTTGAATTAATTGAATTGGTGAAATATTAAATTAAGGAAAATGGGAAATTGGGTATATTGGAATTATATATTGTGAGTAATTAACTATGTAATTAATTCTAGGATTTATATATTTTTGAATTAATTAATTAATTTTGGAATTAATTAGGGTATATTGATATTTTTTATTTGAATAATTAATTATTGAATTAATTATATGATAATGATATTTTGAATTGAATAATTAACAGATGAATTAATTATATAATCATTGGGATGGTGGATATTGATTAATTAGTTGGGAAATTAATTAATGGATTTTATTTGATAATATAATTGATGAATTAGTAATGAATTGGGATGAATAACTAACATTGGAGTTAATTAATTTTGTTTGTATGAAATATTAATTATGGAGTTAATTTATAATGTTGAGAATATAAATTAATTATTGAGAAAATTAATAATATCAGGCTATTAATTAATTATTGAGTTAATTAATAAGATTGATAATATTAAATTATTTATGATTTAATTAAGGATATTGAGAAGATTAGTTAATTTTTTAGTTAATTAATGATATTGAGACGATAAAATTAATTCATGATTTAATTATTGAGAATGATAAGATTAACTAATTATTGAGTTAATTAATGATATTGATAATATTAATTAATTTTTGAGTTAGTTAATGATATTGAGATGAATAATTATTATTGAATTAATTAATGAAATAATGAATGGTAGCATTTTCATTCATATGATAATTGAGATCTACAGTAGTAACAATGGAATTATGATATATGAATTGAGATCTAGAATGGTATCAATGGAATTCTTAAATATGTGATGAGATATAGAATAGTGATAGTGGAATACAAGGGAATGATATCCCTTTAGGATATTTTAGACTTCATTGTGGGCCAAAACAAGTATTGGGGTTTGGGTTTCCTAAAAAAACAAGGGAGTTATATATTTAAACAAAGAATACTTTGATAATATGATAAATATTTATTTATGCATTATGATTATTTATTTGTACACCTAGATACACTTTTATTTATTGGATGCTATTTTAGATATAGTTGGTGGTGTCCTATTGAGTGGTACTCACATCTTACTTGGGCTTCCTGATTGGTACCTGAATAGATTTCACTATTTCAGGAAATGTTAATGGAAAAGTACATGTGTTATATGGCTGATTTGGGGATAGACCATGGATGAGGGGACCAAACATCATTATAGACTACCTTGGGAGTTGTCAGTTTCATTAATTCTATGCTTCATTTTGACACATGCACAAACTTCAGCATGGAATATCTACTTATTTGTTTTGATAGTGTCTTTCCATTTTTTGGTCATCTTATTGTAATAGTTTTTTTATGATATCATTTTTCATTCAGTTGTTAATGATAATTAATTTTTTCTACTATAATACTCTGATAAAATAGGGTTTAGTATCCACATGTTAGACATTAGACCCTCGATTCTAGATAGAAGCCTCCAGCATTTGTGTAGGTGCACTTGATGTCATGTGACTGACCGATTTGTGGAACCGGTACATGGCACTTAGGTTGAGACATTACAAAGTTGTATCAGAGCCCAGTTTTCTTTTCTTTTATTTTATCATACTATTTGGGGAAGGTAAACATGATACTAGTAAGATTAAGGACTTGGTTATGATGTAATGCATTGAATTAGATAATCCATGTATGGGTGATAACCCGAGCACCTAGGTAGGTATTGTTGTGATTTCTATTTCTCATTATAGTGGAATATTATTTATCCATGGTTGATGAACATGTTGTGTGATTTGATTTTCTTTTCATACATTTTTATTTATTTTATTTGTGGCCTAGTATGTCATGAGGGATGAGTATACATGTAAAATTCTATTCACTTAGTATTATTTTGTTACATGTATCATTTTAGGAATGCATAGTAAAATGGTTTTTGGGTAAGTTAATGAACATGAACTATATTTCCTTTCTTCTAAAAATAAATCGAAAAAGGTACCTAATATGAAATTGAAAGTTAAAAAATGATGCAAGATATGAATAATTGGGTTCCTAAATAAGAAATCTGAATAATTAAAATGAGTTTCCCTTTGTTAACCTTGAACTAGGTGTATGATGTTTAGGGGTAGTAATAGTCTCATAGTTTTGACTGTGTGGTGGGGTTTGGGGAAAAATAATTATTGTGACTTATTTTATTTTCCCAAATATGTGTCAATTTTTAGAAATGTATCATATGTTGTGAGTTTATATTTTAGAGTTAAGACTCTATGGCGATTCCTATTGAGAGGTTGATAAGAGAACATGTCCAGAGATGATCCTACAGTGTAGAACCTGATGCATCAATATTTTCAAATGAGGAAGTTGGATAGATGTTTTGGGAGAAAATTTCATGGTTCACCCAATTCATGGAAATAGACCGAGGGTGGGTTGTGAAGAGAATGTATGATTGGATAAGGGAGTTTTATTTGTAGAACGCTCTAAATTTTTTTGTAGAAGGTGCACCAGAGGGTGATGAGTTCTGGATTAAGTCTATACAGAATATGCTTGACCACTTGGAGACTTCTGATGAGAGAATGGCCTTGATAGTTGCTTATATTCTATGAGGATCAGCAAATCACTGGTGGGACATTCATTATCTTATTAGAAAAGACGATGGTATGTTATGGAATGACTTCTTGGAGAAATTCGGGGAGAACAACTATCTAGAGATGATAAGGTAACAGAGGGTGGCTCAGTTCATGAGATTTAATCCATGGTGTATTTCCTTGACTGACTATTCTAGAAACGTTTCATATTTCTAATGCATTGCTCCAGCATTGTAAGTGGATGATTCTACATCAACAGAACAATTTCAGGAAATACATAAAATGTGAAATTAAATTCTCTGTGAACATATTTAGGCTAAAGAAGTTTCCAGATGTGGTGAATGTGGCTTTAATGGTAGAGGGGAACCTGAAAGAGAATTTTAATGTAGGGAAGATGTTTGTTTTGGGGTGATCAGGATGTATCTATTCCTATAGAATAATGTGTTTTTATGATAATGTTTTCCAGAGAAGTGGAAAAAAAGTGGTTGGGGAGAATTCAGTTACAAAGGACCATTATATTATAATTTTCCCCTAGAGAGGTAGGCCAAGCCACTGTCATATATATTGTCTTTGGAAAGTACTGGATTTTCGATTTCCCCACAATGTTGTAAATCTATAGAGGTTCTATAAGAACCCATGATAGATGGGCAATTATAGGGAAAGTATATAGAAATAGATTGTAGAAAGGGGATCTTCTATACCATATTAGGTTGGAAGTTAGATTTATATAGGACATGGAGGTAGAGTTAGTGAACATGAAAATTATAGGAAAGAGATACCAATTTGAAGAGTAGTACAGAACAGGGGACTGAGAAAACATCACGGTGAATAGGGGATAGAGATTTTCCTGAAATTAAGCCTACACTGGTGGATAATGTGGCTAGACCATCGATAGTGAGAGCTATAATTATTTTATCTTCAACACTATCTACTTACTTACTTGATACAGGTGCCTATCATTCCATTATTTCTATGAAAATAATTAATGGATTGAGCCTAACAGTGGAGTTCTTGAGCGTGCTGTTAATGATAGATGCATCATTGGAAGTGCGGTCTAGTGACATATTCTTAGGTAAGGGATGTTCTATAAATTTGG
Organism: Viscum album; assembly: GCA_963277665.1. Classification (NCBI taxonomy): domain Eukaryota; kingdom Viridiplantae; phylum Streptophyta; class Magnoliopsida; order Santalales; family Viscaceae; genus Viscum; species Viscum album. Next base: position 822,788,683 of record OY728141.1, on the reverse strand, counting down.
GTGAGTATCATTTTATGTGGAAGCTCTACAATCAAGACTTGTCAGGATTTGGCCAAATTTTGTGTATGGACTGGATAGTAGCATTCCAAGACCATATTGATTGTTACCACAGTTGAGGGACTTTTACATCTTCTAAGGGTTCAAACTATATTAAACATGCATACTAGGATATCTAGGTAGTTAGATAAGATCGAATTACTCATAAACTGGGAGAATTCACAGCCCAGATTTATAGTCTAATACTGGATAATGGGGGTGTGAAACATTATGTATTTACACCACTAGTGGACATGTTTAAGGAAGTTTTTCTTGAAGACTTCTCAAGGTTAACACTTGAGAGATACATGTAATTTACTATTGATCTCATTCTAGTTGTTGAAAAAGTTTCTATTCCATCATACATAATGGAACTAATAGATCTTTAAGATCTCAAGACACAGCTAGAAGGGTTGTGGATAAGGGGTTTATCTATTTGATTACGTCACCTTGGGAATCACCTTTATTTTTTTCAATGAAATCTAAAAAGTATTTTCACAATTTTTTCAATTACAAATAGCTGAACAAGATGATGGGGAAGAATCAAAATCCTCATCCACGTGTTTATGATCTGTTTGACTTGTTAAGAGGGGATTTTGTCTTTTCCAAGATATAATTGAGATCAGTGTATCATCAACTGCATGTTAGACCTCCTGATAAATCAAGGACTACATTTAGAAGTAGGTATGGCCTATATGATTTATCTGTAATTTTGTTTGTGTTTATGAATTCACCATAAATTTTTTTCCTTATTGAAAAATATCATAAATCCATACCTAGATCAGTTTATTATTTTGTTTTTAGATGACATATTGGGGAACTCCAAGACTCATGAATATCATTCCCAATATCTTAACATCATATTGATTACATGGAGAGAGAATTAGATAAATTTCAATCTATCTAATTGTCAGTTATGGATTTATTTGGTAAAATTCTTAGGTCACATCATCTTGTTGGAATGTGTGTTGGTCGACACATATATGTTTCACGTATTTTTATGTGCAGAGAATCCAAATAATGTTTTCAATATCCATATCTTTCTGGGATTAGAAAGATATTATCAGAGGTTCATTCAGTATTTTATTAATTAGAACAATTAATCTAGTGCCTGACTGAGAAGAGGATAAAGTTTTAATGGTCGTAACCTTGTAAGGATGATTTCCAGGAGATGAATAAATAGCTGAAATTGGAACCGATCTTGATCATAACTGAGACATGTGACGAGTACATGCTATATTATTACGCTTCTAGGATAGGGATTATAGTAGTGTTGATTCAAGGACATCGAGTTGTGGTGTATGGGTCTCAGTAGTTGAGGCCACATGAATAGAATTACCTAAACCACTACCTCGTGTTCGTTGTAGTGTTTTATTCATTAATGTTTTGATGAAATTATCTATTGGGTGAGATTGTAACTTTTTATATGGACCACAAGAAATTTAACTACATATTTTTTCAATGATATTTGAATCTTCGTCTTCGAAGATGGGTAGAGTATATGAAGTCATTTTCTTATGAGCTAACATATATGCCTCAGAATGGAAACAATATTGTTGATGCTTTAAGTATGAAGTCTCAGACATGGTCTATTTAGGAGTATAGTGTTGACAAGAAGATGGTGAATCTACTAGCTGAGATGTATGTGGTGTTTTAGGAGAATCAAGATAAGATCAATCCAGTGTTAGTTTTGGAGGATTCTACACTTTTGAGACAGATCAGAGGTAGATGGAATGAGGATATAAAATTTTTATCTATTAAGGGAATACTTCATGATGTGGAGACACCTTTTGACTAGTTGATAGATTAGGACGTCATCATCTATATCAGGAATCGGCTTGTAGTGCCTTCGAGTATGCTGGTGGAGTTGATGTGAAAATTTCATGCCTCGAAGTGGCAGGTAAATCCAGGTGTGATCAAAATTTACTTTCATATATGATAATTGTTTTGGTTTCCATGAATGAAAAATAAGAAAACAGGGTTCATGACATGATCCTACACCTTTTAACAGGTGAAGGTATATCATCAACGACCTAGAGGTTTGATGTATTAATTTTCCATTCTAGTGTTGAAGTGGGATGATGTTTCAATTGAATCTATGGTAGGTCACTCAAGGCTACCTCAGAATAATGAATCAATTTGGCTGATTTTAGATTAAATGATGAAGGTTGAACATTTCTTTCTGATACATGTGACTTTCTCAGTGGAACAACTGTGAGTATTTTATGTTCATGAGAGTGTATGTTTGCACAGGGCACCACAAAATATAGTTTTAGATTTTGACTCACACTTGAAATAATGAATCAGGTAGTGTTTATAGAAGGATCATGGTTCAAATTTTTTTATTGAGTATGCCTTTCCACCCACACAAATAGATGGGTAGTCAGAGTGTACTATAAAAGTTCTAGAGGATATGATTCAGGAATGTGTCCTAGATTTGGTGGATCTTGGGAGAAGTACCTATATTTGGTGGTTTTTTACAATAAATGTTTTTTATTAGGCTATAATTCAGATGAAAAAATATGGGTATCATTATGGTAGCCCATGTATAACTCCTTTATGCAGGATAGAGGTAGGTGACATAGAGTTGTGGGGACTAAGTCTTGTTTAGGAGACATCAAAGATGGTTCTGCTTATTTGGAAGCGTATGACCACAAATCCATGTAGATAGAATTCATATGATCATAGATGATGAAGATAAACTCATGAGTTTATATTGAGTGATAGTTTATTCCTTCTAGTGTATCCTAGATTAGGTCACCATATGATATGGATGTAGGGAAAGCTCACACGCACGTTCGTTGGACTATTAAAGGTTGTGTAATGAATTGAACTGGTGCTCCAACCGATTAGATATTCTATGGAAATATAGTTTTATCCAAGAAATTTTTCATGTGTAAAAAATTTGGAGATATCACCCTGACCCCTATAATATGATCGGTGTGTATGATGTTGAACTTGATATAGATTCATCATTTGAGTAGGATCTGATACGAGTGATATATCATTATTAGAATGTGCTATGAGGAAAAATTATTCTGATTGTACGTTTATTATGGAAACATGGTCAGGTTGAAGAGGAAATACATTAGAGATAATAAAATTCAAGGGTTCAATGACCAGATCATTTTGACTTGGAATCATGGAGATGTGTTGGAGTACATCTCGAGGACAATTTGTTATAAGGTGTGGAGAATTTAAGAACCTGACCTTTTCTTGATATGCCTCAGGCTCATTTATAGGTACCCTTTTTTCCATGTGTTGTACAATTTTCATTTGGGTTATACATTTGGGTGTGTTTGGGTGATCATTTGAGAAAAATGGAATAAAGAGGGCATTGCATGGTTGGTGCACCGTTTTCTCAAATTGTGCACCCTAACACAACAAACTGTGAAAGAATAGACATGGGGTTTTCGTGGATGGAGTACAGTTTTTCAAGATGTTCCCCCAAAATTGAGATACCATGAACCCCCCCCCCCCAAATAAATAGGTTCATGGTTTAGGTGATACTTAGGGAATACCATGTGCCCCTTCCCAAAAAAACAAATAATGATATTTTAATTCACCTAAAAGTTAGATTTTAAATCACTTGAACCACTGAAACTCACCCTATTCAACCCTAACATGAACTAAATCTCTTCTTAATGATTTTAAATACTCTCAAATAAATTCTAAGACATGGTTTCCTATTTTATTCATGATTCGACTCCTATATTGAAGATCTGCACCACTCCGAGTAAGATAATCCTATCTCTCATGGTTTTCCATTCCACATTCTTTCTTCTTCCATTATAGAAGGGGTTGTTATTCCTGTTTTGATTGGATATAGATATGATTTTTTGAGTATAGATCTAGGATTTTATATCTAGATATATTATTAAGATATATTTATTTTTTCAATCATTTTATAGGCTTTTAGATCCAGATCACGTTTTACGTCATTGTGCCTCTAAAATTTGGGGGATCTCCATTTTGTTATCGATCATCATGGATTTGAGTTAGGTTGTCTCTAATTCAAATACCAATGTTTTGATTAGAAATTATGTGTATGTAATTATAGAATATCTATTACATGTTTAGTAATTGAGTTCAACAATGAATTCATTTAATTGGTGAATTAATTAATTAAGGAAAATGAGAAATTGGGGATATTGAAATTGTAGATTTTTTAATTAATTTTTTAATTAATTAGAGGATATTGAGATTGTTAAATAATGTAATTATTTTAGGAATTAATTAATGGATATTGAGATTTTTTATTTGAGTAATTAATTATGTAATAAATTATTTGATAATGAGATTGTGTGTTCAATAATTAATTGATGAATTAATTATGGGATTGTTAGGATTGTTGATTTTGATTAATTAATTGGAAAATTAATTAAGTGAATTGATGCGATAAAATAATTGATGAATTTGAAATTAATTGGTATGATAATTAATGGTCGAGTTAATTAATGAGGTTGAGATGATTAATTAATTGTTGGGATAATTAATATGATTGGTAAGATTAACTAATTGTTGATTTAATGAATAATATTGAGATGATTAATTAATTGTTGTGTTAGATACTAATATTGAGATTATTTATTAATTGAAAAGTTAATTAGTGAGATTGATAATATTAATTAATTGTTGAGTTAATTAATGAGATTGAGGTGATTAATTAATTGAAGAGGTAATTAATGGAATCGATAATATTAACTAATTGTTGAGTTAATTAATAATATTGAATATTTTAATTATTTTTTGGGGTAATTAATGATATTGATATGATTAATTAATATGTATTCTAATTATTAAAATGTTTAATTGTAACAATGTAATTCATATTATTTTTAAGATATAGAATAGTAAAAATTCCATTCTAAGATATGAATTGAGATCTTGAATGATAGACATAGAATTCTATGTTTTAATATGAGACTTAAAATGGTAAAAGTGGAATTCTTTGACACGATATCCCTCAGGGAGATTTTATACTCCGATGTGGGATGAAGCAGGAGTTGAGGTTCGATTATACTCGAGAACTTGAGGAGTTTTGTGGTAAAATAAAGAATACTTTGATAATGTGATAAATTTTTTATTTATGAATTGTTCTTCTTTATTAATACAAATGTATACACTATTATTATTTAAATGTTGTTTTTGATTCCATTGGTGGTGGACTACTAAGGTATACTCACACCCTACTCATGCTTCCTGATCGGTACATGTATATATTTCATTGTTTCTAGAAATGTTAAGGAAAATTGCAATGTGTTAGATGGATTATTTGAAGAATGAGCATTGATTATAGAACCAGTTTTGGTTCGAGAACATCCTTAGAGTGTTCAGTTTATTTAATTTTGAGATTCATTTTTGATACCTGGAATGTACTTTAGCATTTCATTTCTACATTATTTTTTTGATACTGTATATCCAATTTTTGTTCATCTGGTTATAATGGTATTGTTCTGGTTATGATATCATTTAGATATTCAACTTATATTGTTTATTTTTTTCCACAAGTGTATTATGCAGATAAAAGAGGATATAGTCTCCCAATGATATATATTAGACTTCCACTACAAGTCGGCATCTTTTGGCATATGAGGAGGAATGTGTGAGGTCATGTGACTAACTAGTTCATGGAACCAATATGTGACACCCTGGTTAAGAGATCACATAGGTGGTTTATAATTTAAATACAAAAGTCTTCGTTTCATTTAGGTGTATGTAATTGTGTAATTTCTATTATATTTCTAGTAATTGAGATCATGAAGGAATTATATTAATTGGTATATTAATTAATTAAATAAAATGGGATATTGAGGAAATTGGAATTGTAGATTATTATAATTAATTATAGAATTAATTTGGGGATGTTGATATTTTTGAATCAAGTAATTATTTATGGAATTCATTAGGTGATAATGTGATTGTTGATTTGAATAATTAATTATAGATTTAATTATAGGATAATGAGATTTTGATTTGAATAATTAATTGATGGATTAATTATGGTATTATTGGGATGGTGTCTTTTGATTAATTAATTAAAAAGCTAATCAAGGGAATTGATGTGATAAACTAATTGATTAATCAATAATTAATTCAGGTGATTGATTATAGGTTGGTTAAATTAATGAGGATGATATGATTAATTAATTTTTGAGTTAATTAGTAAGTTTGATAACATCAATTAATTGTTCAGTTAATAAATAATACATAGAGGATTAAATAATTGTTGAGTTAATTAATAAGATTGAGAAGATTAACTAATTGATGAGTTAATTAATGACATTGAGAAGATTAATTAATTGTGGAGTTAATTAAGGAGAATTAAATGATTAAATTATATTTTATTTGATTAATGAGACTAAATGATTAAGTAATTACTTAATTTTGTAATGGAATGATGAATGGTGACAATGGAAATCATATGAGAGTTGAGATCTGTAATGTTAACAATGAAATTTGGAGGTATGAATTGTGAACTAGAATGGTAATAATGGCGTTTTATGATATGATATTTGATATAGAATGGTAACAGGGGAATTCTAGGACATGATAGCCCTTTAGGATAGTTTAGACTCTGTCATGGGCTGAAGTAGGTATTGACGTCTAGCTGTCCTCTATAACTTGGTGAGTTATGTGGTTAAATAAAGAATACACTGATAACATGATAACTGTTTATTTATGCATTGTGTTTTTTTTTCTTTATACATCTTCATACTCTTTTATTGACTGGATATTGTTTTCCAAATAGGCGGTGGTGAATGATTGATTTGTACTCAAACACTATATAGGCTGCCGAATTGTGCCTGAATAGATTTCATTATTAACTAAAAGGTTAAGGTAACACAGATTGTGTTAGATGGATGATTTGGGGATAATGAATGGATGATAGAACCATACATGCTTGGAGACCCACTTGGGAGTTTTCAGTGTCTTTACTTTTGTGTTTCATTTTGGCACTTGGATCATCCTTTAGCATGTCACGTCTAATACTTTTTTTTGATATTGTATTTCCTATTTTTTTCCTTCCTATTATTCTGGCATTGATTTGGTTATGATATCATTTGGTTATCTAATTGTTATTGTTTTTTACTACTAGTTTATTAAACTGATAAAAGAGGTTATAGTCTCCCCATGATCCACATTAGACTTTTATTACTAGTTGGTAGCCTCCAATTTTTTGGGATGCATGCTTGAGGTAATGTCAGCGACTGGTTCGGGACACCGGTGCATGTCACCTGTGATGGGATATCACAATGTGTTGTTTTCAATCCTAGTAAAAATGAGTTATTAGACCATGCATGGGATTATCTAACACATGTATGGGGGAGAATCTATGTAACCAATGAGGGATTATTATTGTTGTTGTTTTCTATTATAGTTTAATGTTATTTCACCTTGGGTGATGCACTTATTGTGTGATGTGATTATTGTTCCATAGGTTTCTTTGAGATTTGACACTTGGCCTAGTAAGGCATGAGGGTTGAGTATACATGTAGGAACTCAGTAATTTTTTTACATTCATTGTTTTAGGCACGGAAGTTAAAATGGGTTTTGGGTAAGTTGTTAAACATAAACTTTTTTCCTTACATTTGAAATTAATTTGAAAATGGTGCCTAATATGAAATTTAATGTTATAAAATGAAGAAATTATAGAATAATAGGGTGTCTAAATGAGAAAAGTGTACAATGAAAATTAGTTACAATTTTTTATCCTTAAACTAGGTGTAGGATGGTTAGGGGTAGTAATAGAGACTCAGTTTTTATCGTGTGGTGGGGTTTTGGATAAAATACGTCGTGTGCCTTTTGGTATTTTCCCATAAATATGTTAATGTTGAGAAAGGTATCCAAGGTGTGTGTTTGGATTTTAGAGTTATACCTCCACGATAAAACTTCTTGAGAGGGTGAAAGGAGGACATGGGAAGGTATTATTCTCTAGTGGTAGAACCTGAGGCACCAATGGTGCCAGATGAGGATGTTGAAGTGAAGTTTGAATATTACTTTACTCTTTTCATTCAATTCACGGAATGTAACACTAGGTGGGTTTTGAAGTACATGCATGATTTTATGAGTGTGTATCACTTGAATCACCCTCTAACATCTTCTAGAGAAGGTGGACCTAATGGAGTTGAGTTTTGGATTGATTCTATCTAGACAATACCTGATCACTTGGTTAATCTTTTAGAGAAGAGGGTAATGTTGGATACTTATATTCTATGAGAATTAACAAAGAACTGGTGGGATGTTCAGGCTCTCTCTAGAAAAACAAATGGTATGTTATGGAAGGACTTCTTGGAGAGTATTTTGAAGCACTTATATCCAATGATTCTGAGGAAAGAGAGAGTAGCTGATTTCATGAGATTGACTTAGGTGAGTATGTCTATGATGGGCTATGTTGGATGCTTTATAGATTTGTAGTGCATTTCTCACTATAAAAGATTATTGATTAGCGATGGATTTTTAGAGGGGGTTATGTACAACCCCCTCTACATTCATTTTAGAGGGTGTTCTTCACAGCCCCCTTTAAATTTTATAGAATTATTTTTTTAATATTTTGTTGTATTTTAGAGAATATTATGTCAAAATCACCTCTAATTTAACAATTAGTTGCACTATATGTTCAGTTAGATTTTAGATACTATATATATATATTCGTTTAGATATTAGATCATATCTATATATATAATGTATTTTAAATGGAAGTTGTGGGGGATTACAACCCCCTCTAATGTCAAAATTTAGATGGGTTTCATGAACCCTAATCCCATAGATTAGAGGGGTTTTTAATCCCTTCTAATTTAAAAAATTAAGAAGGGGTTGTGAACCCCCTCTAATTTATGACATTATAGGGGGTTGCAAACAACCACTATTTTAAGAAATTGTAGGGTGTTTTCAAACCCCTCTAATATATAAAATTAGAGGGGGTATAGTAACCATCGCTAATATAGTTGATTGGAGTGGGTTTTAAACCCCCTCTAAATTTTTCTTTTTTTAAATAAATCTCATATAAATTAAAATAATATAATATATATTTCTGTGTATGTTTTCATTGGTATATATATATATATTACATAAACACATTATATAAATGTTTTTAAATTCATTACAAACATATATATATATATATACATTGGATAATTATTTAAATAAATAATTATTCATGCAAACAAACAATGTATACATATAAAAATATTTGTATTCAAAATAAATATGTAATTAAAATAAATTTATTTAAATATAAAAAATTTATATATGGTTTTTTAAATACTATATATTTATATTATGATTTATATTATACATATATTATATTAAATACAATTTCATTGTATATAGATTTTTAAATACATTTTTATTATATTATGTATACAAATATTTATAGTATAGAAAAAATTAAATTTATATTATTAATTTTTATTATATATATTAAATTATAAATATTTTATTATATTTAAATTTCAATATATTATATAATTATTTTATATATATTTTTCTATACCATATGAATTATAAATTAATTTAGTAAATACATATATCATTTAATTATCATGTATATTTATATATATCCAAATATATGAAGGTATTTAATTTTGTATGTATATATATGTGTGTATACAAGATATAATATATAAGTATATAATTACAGATATAAATATATTAAAAAAATATATTTAATATATTATATGTATAATATAAATATAAATATATAATATTTATTAAACAAAAATACAATTTTTATAGTTAAAATAATAATAATAATAACAACAACAACAATAATAATAAAATTATCGTTACACACAAACACATGTATATATAATTATATATGTATAACTATATAAATAAATATATAAATATTATAATTAAAATATATCAATAAATATTATAAAAAACACAAACATAACTGTTAATTTATTTATAAATATATGTACACAAATATATATATATTTGTAAATATAATTACATATATAAATTTTATATAGAAAAATATAATATATATATATTATACATAAATATATATATATATATATGTATTATACAAAAATATTTTATATATTATATATACACAAACATATTCTTTTATTTATATTTTTATACACTAATATATATATATATATATATTACCAAATTATAGTATATAAATAAATAAAATTTATTGTATATATTAAATAAAAAGTCATTGGCTCAGTTGGTTGAAGTGTTCTGCTGGTTTCTCTATGGTTTCATGTTCGATTCCACGCGGGGGTGAATTTTTAGATACTTTTCACATAGACAGGCGTGCTTAGGGTCTGGCTTGCGGTAATTTTATGTGGTTGGGGGAATGGGCTTAGGCCATGCTAGTTTTCTATAAGTGGGGTCGTCTCTTGGCTATCTAGGGTTTGTCGGTGGTGTTTCCCCATGGGTTCTCTAGTGGAGGCATGTTGATTGATGGGGGTTTTCTTCAAGGGGGTTTTAGGGAGTTTCCCCTGGGGGCATCAAGTGGTGTCGGTTGGGGTGTCCTAGGGGCATTGGGGGTGTCTAGGGGAATGGTGTGGGGGGTTTTGGTTGGGTTTCCCAGGGGGTTGGGGGTGTAATGTATGAAATTTTAACAAAATTGGGGTAGTTTATGGGTGGTTGTATTAAACCCGCTACTAAACATGGGCATTTCCCAATAATATAGGGGCAGTTTTAATGACCCCTACACTAATAATTAAATTATTAGCTATGAAAACACCTCTAATTAAGCCATTTCTAATTCATTTTGGGTGAAATTAGATGGGATTTAAAACCCCTTCTAATCTAACCACCACTAAACACAAACCGATTTTACAAGAACTTGTCCAAAACACCCTATAATTTGATAAGGTGGGAACATTTGTTGAGTCCATAAGATTTTCCTTATGACTTTTCCATTCCTTCTTGTTTTAAAAATCACAAACACCTTATCTTTAAGAAAATTGCTTTTATAAGGAAAGTGGCTTTTGTAAGGAAAATCGCCTTTGTAAGAAAAATTATCCTTCTCATATTTTCATCTATATATTTCTTATGTACAAAATTATGATTCATTTATAGATTCTCGGAATTTTTTAAAACTTTGATATAAAGCATTCTGTTTTAGGCTCCGAATTCTGGATGAGAACGGTAATAAAGTTCGACTCCGAATTCTGGATACGATCATTAATAAAGATCAACTCCGAATTCTACATATGAACTTTCATGAAGTTCGACATCGAATTCTAATGACAAATTTTCATTACGATTTCTAATGAATAATTCCCATTACGAATTCTGATGACGAAGTCCCATTATGAATCTCATTACGAATTATGATTATGAATTCTCATTACAAAATCTGATGACAAAATCTCATTATGAATTATGATGACGAATTCCCATTACGAATTCTAATGACGAATTCCCATTACGAATTCTAATGAAGAATTATCATTACGATTTCTAATGAAAAATTTTTATTACGAATTCTGATTACAAATTCTCATTACTAATTCTCATTCTGAATTCACCTATTAAAAAGAATCTGATCATCTTTGCTTTATACACTTCGAATTTATTTAGACTCCGTATAATATTTTTGATTACACTCCGAACATTCACTCTGAAGTTTTGTATTAGACTTAAAATGATGTCGTACATTCTGTTACTCTTGTTTTGTTATAAAACCTTGTCATATATTCTGTTATAAACTATCCTTTGGTTAAGTGACACGTGTACAGGTCCCACTAATTTTTAAGGAAAATATGACCGTTGGGAAAGATGCCGACCTTACCTATAAATAGGAGCTCATTTGAAAGAGCTCAGGATGATCATGACTTCTTCGACATTGTTCACACATGATGTTGAAGTGATTTATAGAGATAGAGACTTTTATTAATTCTCAATGCTTCGTGTGACTCCGAATGTTGGTGATTACATTCGGGGACTTTAGGGGATAGGAAGACAGAGGTGTCGACTACCTTAAAGCTCGAGGGCTTCCTTGCTAAGGAAGACAGAGGTTGCCAACTACCTTAAAGTTGAGGTCTTGCGGGGATATCAAGACGGAGATTCTGATATTCGTATCGAGGGCTTACCCTGGTGTGGGTAAGACAGAATTTCTTGAATGTATAAATCAAGGGACCTTTATCCAAGGTTGTTGGATACCCTTCTCTTTGGGTTAAAAGATTTACATCTTGTTACTATCTTGGTTACAAGTTTGTTTCCATTGTATTTTGTATTGTAAGGAAAGTATAACTTTCTTATACTTCCTTATTTGTACTCTGATTCATTTTGATTCTATACGCTTTAAGGTAGAATCATATCTTGTAATCTTTAGTTATGTTTTTTTTATCCATATTTCTGGAACCTACTTTCGGAATCTCTTTATTAAGCAAGTACATAGAACTTGAAGTTTATAACTTCATTCCAGTTTTTTTTGGTATTATAGGTGTTTTGAATTTACTTAGTTTAACTTTGTTAAACGTAGCTTTTTCCTTTTCTTAAGGAATATAGTTATTCATAACAAACTTTAAAGGTTTCAAAGGAATTTTTATAGTATACAATTCACCCCCCCCCTCTTGTATATTGAGCATCTACATCATTATTTTGATCCAAAAATTGGTATCATAGGAGGTCTCTAAAATACTTATACTCACATACAAGTCTTTATTTCTCATTTTTTTTCATACCTTCTCATTCCGAACTTTGTCATTTCAAATTTTCTCATTCCGAACTTTGTCATTTCAAATTTTCCCATTCCGAACTTTGTGATTACGAACTTTTTCTACTAACAAGTTTTGTTGCCCAAGTTGTTTTAAGTATGGCAGGAATCAATGTTGGTTCCATTGATAATCTAAATCCTTCAAGACCACCGATATTTGTTGGTAATGACTATGAATATTGGAGAGATCGAATGAAGACTTTTATTATCAATACTTGGAGTGGACAACTTTGTTATGCTTACTAGTGATTAAAAAATTCCTGATAAGGAAGTCAGAACTTTCACTAACAAGGAAAAGCAAGAATATCTACTCAATTCAAAGGTACACAATACCTTACTTTGTTCAATGACTCATAATATATATAGAAAAATATCTTCTTGTGAAACAGCTAATTGTATCTGGAAGATGTTAGAAGTCACACATTTTGGAACTTCTAAAGTGATTGAAACTAGAAGAGTTATGCTTAGAGATGAATACCATTGATTCAATTTTCCTTATGGTGAACCCATATGTAAAGTTCAACAGAGATTTTTGTCTATCGTCAACAGCTTACAGTCTATGGGAGAGAAAGGATTAGATGATGAAGCTCTTGTGGACAAGATAATTGATATTATTCCCAATGAGTGGGAATCAAAGAGAAATGCTATAGATGAGAACAATAAGGTCACACAAATTTCTCTTGATGATCTATTTGGAAATCTTCTCCTACATGAAACCAGAATGAAGAGGGATGCTGAAAAAATCAAGAAGAAAAATGGAAACGGTATTTTTGCATTTACAACAACTTAAAATAATATAAAAGCTAAGACTCTAGAGAGAGAAACCGTATCCAAGTCTAAGAAAGTTATTTTCCAATCTGAATCCTGTGAGAGTGAAGTCTCTGAAAGTGAGTTAGAAAATCTTGCTCAAAGGATGAAAAAGATAGCTGTCCATAGAAATTTCCAATCCAAATATAAGAAAAAGGAAAGGAAAGATGGGAAAGATGGAGAAGTTACTTGTTATGAATGCAAGAGAGATGGACATATTAGACCAGATTGCCCCTTTCTCAAAAAGAAAGAAAAGGAAGAAAGGAATTCAGACAAGAACAAAAAGAAGTATTATAAATCCAAAGCTAAGAAAGTACTGAAAGAAAATGATTCCTGGAGTGCCAGTGGTGGTGACTCTTCAGATGAATCTTCTGATTATGAATCTTTAGGACAGAAGAATCTTGGTCTTATTGCCAGACTACCTATTTATAATCATTGTTTTATGGATAAGGTACGAAATGCTGAATATTTGACCAATGTTTCTTTAAATTCTAATGGCAGTAAATATTATAACTCTTCTGATGAAGAATCTTCTTCTGATGAAGAAAATACTTCACCTACTTATGAAGAAGTTTCTAGGCTTGCTAAACTTCTTGAAATTGAGAATTCCAAACTCAATAAAAAACTTGATAAGGTAAACTCTAGGAATTATATTCTTATAAAAGAAATTTCAGATCTTTCTAAAGAACATGATAAGAAAAATTCTGATTTTGAAAGTGTTTCAAAAAATCTTGAGGAAGTAATTTCTGATAAGGAAAAACTTTCAAAAGAGTTAGAAAAAGTAATTTCTAAGAAAAATGTTTTTGAACCTAACTCTATTTCTAAATCTAATGATTTTTAGGACAAAAACTTGGTTATAAAACTCATGTCCGAAATCATTTCCTTAAAGAGGTGCTTATCAAACTTTACCCATGGTAAAAAAAACATTGATAAAATGTATTCTCAAATACGACCTTTAAGAAATAAATCCGGATTTGGTTATACCCATGAAAAACCAATTTTTAGTAACAATTATTTTGTTCCTCAAAGTGCCTCATTTTGTGCCAAGTGTTAATGTGGTGGTCACTGGGCAAAGAATAGTTCTTTAAAAAAAACCCAATCTTTAGGATTTCACAAAGCTTATTTCTCTAAGAAGATGTGGGTACCTAAAATTTTGTTATCTGGAAATCTCAGATCCAAACATGTTTGGATTCTGAAGGTCTAATTTTCTTCTTGATTTCAGGGAATCAAAGAGAATACCAGCAACAACACATGGTACATGGATAGTGGGTGTTCTCGGCATATGACTGGTAACAAAACCTATTTTGAAAAGACTATCAAAACGAAAGGAGGAAAGGTAACTTTCGGAGATAATGCTAAGGGAGAGATTATTGGTATTGGTAATATTGTTCTTCTTGGTAAAAAATTGATTTCAAATGTTCTTTTTGTTAAGGGTCTTAAGCACAACCTCATTAGCATAAGTCAGTTATGTGATGAAGGGTACCTTGTGAATTTTAGGAATGATAAATGCTTAGTTCACAATTCCAAGGAAGAATTTATTCTCTCAGCCAATAGGCAAGAGAATATTTACACTTTGAACATAGAAGACCATAGAAGCCATGATTTACCTTGCCTAAGTGCAATGGAAGATCATTCCTGGCTATGGAATAGAAGACTAGGTCACTGTAACCTTAGGAACTTATGTAAAATCTCTAACAAGAAACTAGTTAAGGATCTACTAGAGCTTAGATTTGATTCTTCTAAAGTTTGTGACCCTTGTCAATATAGAAGCAGCATAAATCTAGTTTTAAATCAATCAGTGAAGTCTCAACAACTGATGAATTACAGTTAGTGCACATGGATCTCTTTGGTCCAACACAAACTGGAAGTATTGGAGGCAAATACTATGTATTTGTTCTAGTTGATGATTACACTAGATTTACATGGGTCTATTTTCTAGCAAAGAAGTCTGAAGCTTTTTCTTATTTCAAAAGTTTTAGAGCCCATGTTTTAAATGATGAAAACCTTGCATTGAAAACTATTCATAGTGATCATGGAGGAGAATTTCAAAATTCTGATTTTGAAACTTTTTTTAGTAAAAAAGGTATTACTCATAATTTTCAGCACCTGGAACTCCTCAACAAAATGGTGTAGTTGAAAGAAGAAATAGAATTCTTCAAGAAATAACTAGAACCAGGTTGAGTGAATATTATATAGCTAGACATTTTTGGGCTGAAGCTGTAAGTACTGCTTGTTAAACTTTATATCAAGTTTTGATTAGACAATTTCTTAATAAAACACTATATGAGTTGTGGAATGGTAGAAAACCAAGACTTTCCTACTTCAAGGTTTTTGGTTGCATAGTATTCATTTTGAATACTAAAGATAATCTTTATAAATTCGCACCAAAATCTAATGAAGGAATTTTCTTAGGATATTCCACAACTTCTAAGGCTTATAGAGTTTTCAATAAAAATACTTGTACTGTTGAAGAAACAGTGCATGTAAAATTTGATGAGTCAGATCCTTTTGTTTTTAAACCATCTCAACTAACATCCTCGGATGTGTTTTCAAAAACCGATTATCAATCTTTGTTAGAAAATTCTTATGACAAGGAAAATGTTCAAGAAGATACTTCTGAAACATTAACCACAGAAGACGTTCTACCCTATATTGATGAATAGGCTTTAAAAAATCCAAATCAGGTGTTTCTTAAGAATCATCCCAGTGATAGTATCATTGGTGATGTAAATCAACCTGTAAGGACTAGAAGTTCCTTATGAAATGAATTAGAACATCTAGCATTTCTTTCCCAATTAGAACCAAAAAGCACTGATGAAGCTTTAGGTGATGATGATTGGATCAAAGCCATGCAAGATGAACTAAATGAATTTGAAAGGAACAAAGTCTGGACCTTGGTTGAAAACCTAAGGAAACTTCTGTTATTGGAGTAATGTGGGTCTTAAGAAATAAATGTTATGAAAATAGAGTCATAGTAAGAAATAAAGCTAGACTTTTTGATAAAGGATATAATCAGCAAGAGGGAATAGACTATGAAGAAACCTATGCTCCAGTAGCTAGACTTGAATCTATCCGGATTTTACTTGCCTTTGCAGCATTCTTTAATTTCAAACATTTCCAAATGGATGTGAAATGTGTTTTTCTTAACGGTTATGTTCAAGAGGAAGTTTTCGTTGAACAACCTCATGGCTTTGAAGATACAAAACATCCTGATCATGTTTTTAGACTTACCAAAGCTTTGTATGGACTTAAACAAGCCCCACGAGCATGGTATGATAGTATAATAGGATTTTTGCTTCAAAGTAACTATGTTAAGGGAAATGCAGATCCAACCCTTTTTATAAATAAATATAATAAAAATGTTTTGATTGTTCAAATTTATGTTGATGACATCATATTTGGTTCAACTCAGCAATCTTTAACCAACACTTTTGCAAGTCTAATGAAATCTGAGTTTGAAATGAGTATGATGGGTGAGTTAAATTTTTTCCTTGGTTTTCAAATTTCCCAAAAACCAGAAGGAACTTATATATATCAACATAAGTATATTAAAGATCTTCTAAAAAATTATGGTTATGGCAACACTAAGAGTATAAGTACTCCCATTGGCACATCAAACTCTCTAGATCTTGATGAAGCTGGGAAACCAGTAGATCAAACATCTTTTAGAGGTATGATAGGGAGTTTACTTTACTTAATAGCTAGTTGACCAGACTTAATGTTTTCAGTATGATTATGTGCAAGATATCAATCCAATCCTAAGGAATCTCACTTAAAGGTAGTAAAAAGAATTTTTCGCAACCTTAAGGGAACTATGGATCTAGGATTATTTTATACTTCTGGAAATGATTTTGTTCTAAAAAGCTTTTCTGATCCTGAATTTGGTGGATGTATAATGGATAGAAAGAGTACATTCGGAACCTGTCATTTCTTAGGAGATTCATTAGTTTCTTGGTCCTGTAAGAAGCAAAATTCTATAGCACTTTCCACTGCTGAAGCTGAATATGTAGCAGCTGGAAGTTGTTGTGCTCAAGTGCTGTGGATGCAACACACACTCACAGATTATGGCATGAGTTTTACTAAAACTCAAATTACGTGTGATAACACAAGTGACATTTCCCTAAGTAGGAACACTGCAAATCACTCTCTTGCAAAACAAATAGATATTAGACATCACTTTCTTAGGGATCACACACTAAAAGGAGATATTATTCTTCAGTTTATCGGAATGAAAGATCAACTTGCTGATATTTTCACAAAATCTTTGCCTTATGATAGATTTGAATACATGAAACGGAAGTTAGAAATGATAATCGTAAGGAAATATTTCTTATTTAACTTTCTGTTGAAAAATTCTCCTTATAGTAATAAACTCCATTTCATAGGGGGAGTACATTTGATTGTTAGAATATATTTTTTTCCCTTCCAAAATTTTCGGAACATAAAATTCCGGAATGGAAATTTCCGGAATCGGAATTTTCCAGAACTGATATTTCCATTTAGGAGATTCCTAGAATTGAAAAAAAAAATTAGGAATGGAAATTCATACTGATATTTTCTTACTAAACCTTTCGTACTGAGTCTTTTGTATTGAGTTTTCTCTTGTAGTGTGTTTTTTGATATATGAATTTGTATAATAATGTTTTTTTAAGAAAAATATTACCCATTACGAATAATCATTCAAAGAAAATCCGAAAGGTATGATTTCCTTACTCATGTTTTCGTAATCATACTTTACTTGTTGATATTCTCTTATGTTTTTGGATTATAGTTTTCTTAAATCCTTGTTTCAATAAAAACCTCAAAAAGATCAGACTCAAGCTTTCATGAGAATTGTTTTCAACCGTCAGATCTGATCTCAGTTCTTTTCAACCGTTCGATCAACTGAGGAAGATGAACTGTCATATCGTTTCCTATTTAAAGGGGACCCAAATGGTTGTCCCACATCGATTTCAAGCTCTAGCATCCTAAAGCTCTGCCTCTCCATTTTAAATCCATTCCAATCTTTAGAATTCTCTGTTTCGAACTTCTTAGAGGTCTTTAGATCTGAATGTCTATGGAATTAGCTTCTCAAGAAATGTCATCCTCCAAACCGATTTCAAAGTGGTTAGTTTATATAGAAATGCTGGTTCATCCAAATTTCTTCAATAACTATGATTCTTTAATTTCTAAGAACATAAATCTCAATGGATGGGAAGATATTGCTGTATCCAAACCGGGGAATCAAGATGATGTTTTTTCGGAGTTACTTTTTGAATTATATGAAACAGTTTCCTTCTTTAAGGAATAAAATAAGGAGAAATTTTCTTTTAAGTCTTATGGAAAGACTTATAAGCTTTCTTATACCAAGGAATCCAGCTTGGTAGGGCACGCCTATGAAGGTGAAGCCGAGTTCATATCTCACGTATTTCCAGATTCTAAAGGAAGATTCAACAAGGAAAAAGATTTGAAGACTCTCGGACTGTCAGACGACAAGGCTCCGATGATTTCTAGCTTGTCTACAAACTTCCGGATTCTAGAGTTGTGGGTACAAGGTCTTATCGTACCAAGGAAAGGTGATAAAGACAGTCTAATGAAAAGTGAAATCTACATATTAGATTTTCTGATAAATCTGAGGAAGTTTAACCTGATGAGGCACATTCTTATAACTATTGAGAATGTTAAGAAAGGAAATCTCAGAGCCCAGATCGTAATGTACCTAGCAATATTATCAAAGTTAATAGTTCGGTGCCTTGAGTCTTTCATGGAAGCCTGCAAGACTAAACCAAGGGTTTGTAAAAAAAATTCGTAAGTGATTATACTCTCAAGAGGATGATTGTGGAGTTTAACAAGGAGACTGGTGAGTTCTTCGTTGTGCCAATTCAAGAAGATGTGGTTCCGAAGGGTGCTGAACCGAAATCATCTAAGCCAATAAAGAAGAGAAAGAAGAATGAATCTGCAGCTGAAGCAGAGGATCCTAAATCTAAGGAAGTTCAATCCACACCTCAAAAACCGAAGAAGAAGAAAGCTTATCCTGATGAGGTAGTTCCGAAGTGGAGGGCAGATAAAGAGAAAAGGAAAGAAGGGGATCCGCAGTTCGGATTGGATCCTGCAGAAGATAAGGCTTTAAAGGAAAGGACAGAAGGTGAATTACAAAAACAAGCAAAAGAAAAGAAGATCAAGAAGAAGATGTCAGAAGCTGAGGCAATTCGAGCCTTGTTAAAATTTAGTGAGATGGTTTCCGGAAACATTCCAGTACTGAGATCTTTCTCCTTGGAATCTCTACCTGAGACTCCAGGAAGAAACCTTGACATTATGGAAGAGATTTTATCTAAGCATACTGAGAATATTGAGCAAGTGGAAGAGGAAGAAGCAGTTGCTGAAGGTAGTGGTGAGACAGGAGATGTTTTGAAGCAAGTAGATGAATATAAGGGGACACACTCAGAACATTTGTCTCTCTGAACCTCAAAAGTCGTGTCTTCTAAGTTAGTCAATCCAATGAACGATGAGGAGAAATAAGAAGAAGAAGTAGCTTATCATGCAGAGGAAGAACAACTTCTACATGATATTTCACAAATGAAGGATGTAGAGGATGGTGCTCAAAAATTTGTTGATGATGAAGACTATGTTGTTCAAGTGTCTGCCAGTGAAAAGAGAACTCCTAGCAGGAATCTATTCCGAAAAAGAACAAGGGAAAGCAACTTATTGTTGATACCCCGAGATCATTAGTTTAAAGAAAAGAAAGTTGCTAGTTCTTCAAAGATAAATCTTGAGCTTATTGAGGAAGAAAATTCTCCAAGCAAATTCTCAGATTCGGAATCATCCTCGTTGGGGCATGAATTTTTTGTCCAGTCTTTGAGGAAGTTGGTGGGATCCATTCCAACCATCTCGACTATAGATTCAAGATGCCAGAAGCTTCAACATGCTCTGAATCAGAAATCAGACTCCGTATCCATGGTTATGGATAAGTGTGTTGAGATAGAAGCTGAATTCAAATCTTTTCTTGTTGGATATGAAGCCCACAAAAGATCTTGCAAGAACATAACAAGCTGGTCGAAGAAGACAGTTGATGAGATGAGACTCTTTGATGAGTTTCAAGATAATGTTAAAGATGCATTTGAAACAGAAGACAAGAAGCTAAATAAACTTTCATTATCCTTTGAAGAAAAATTGACAACTGAGAAGAATTCCAGGAATCAAGAAGTCAGAGATCTGAATGGGAAGCTGAATTCTGTTGCTCAAAAATGGAAATATGAAAGGGATCATCGGATTCAGTTTGAAGAAAAGTTCTTCAAGCAAGAACAATTCTTGAAGGCTCAGGAAGAAAAGCTTCAAGCTCAGGCAGAAAAACGTAAAGACCAAGACAAAAAAATTGAAGCTCAAAATGCATGAATTGTTTTGTTATAGAAGCAATCTGAGGACGACCATAAAGACTTGAAGATGAAAAAGACCATTCTTAAGGGTCTCATGGCAAAGGAAAAAGATCCGAAATAGTCAAATCCGATATTTTTGTTGTATCTTTCATTATTTATAATTATTGAAGATATTGGTTGCTCGCCTTTTGTTATTATTACTAATATTTCAGGTACTTTGTTATATTTTCCATTCCCTCAAATTCTTTTTGAAAATCACAAAGGGGTAGAAGGAAAATATCCTTAAGGAAAAATAACTCTATCAAAAGGGAAGAAGGAAAAAGAACCTTAACAAAGAGTTTATCCAAGGGGGGGTATTCACTAAAGAAGAAGTTATTATTCTTAAGGAAATATCATTCTGGAAATCTAGAATACGATCCTTAGAGTTTCAAAGCCTAAGGGGGAGTTAGTCGTATTTGTCAACATCCATAAGAAAAGGGTGATAAGCCTTAATGTGTTCATTATTTTTTTCTTAGAATTTCTTTTTCGTAAGGATGTTTGTGATTTCCAAAAAGGGGGAGATTATTGAGTCAATAAGGTTTTCCTTATGAATTTTCCATTCGTTCTTGTTTTGAAAATCACAAACACCTTATCTTTAAGAAAATTGCTTTTATAAGGAAAGTGGATTTTGTAAGGAAAATCGCTTTTGTAAGAAAAATTATCCTTATCATATTTTCATCCATATATTTCTTAAGTAGAAAATTCTGATTCGTTTCTAGATTCTCGGAATTGTTTAAAACTTTGATTTAAAGCATTTTGTTTTAGGCTCCAAATTCTGGATGAGAACTGTAATAATGTTCGACTCTGAATTCTGGATACGATCTTTAATAAAGATCAACTCCGAATTCTGGATAAAAACTTTCATGAAGTTTGACATCGAATTCTAATGACAAATTTTCATTACGATTTCTAATGACGAATTCACATTATGAATTCTGATGACGAAGTCCCATTAAGAATCTCATTACGAATTATGATGATGAATTCTCATTATGAAATCTGATGACAAAATCTCATTATGAATTATGATGACGAATTCCCAATACGAATTCTAATGACGAATTCCCATTACGAATTCTAATGACGAATTCCCATTACGAATTCTAATGACGAATTCTCATTATGATTTCTAATGACAAATTTTTATTACGAATTCTGATTACAAATTCTCATTACGAATTCTCATTCCGAATTCACCTATTAAACAGAATCTGATCATCTTTTCTTTATACACTCTGAATTTATTTAGACTCCGTATAATATTTTTTATTACACTCCGAACTTTAACTCCGAACTTTTGTATTAGACTTAAAACGATGGCGTACATTATGTTACTCTTGTTTGTTATAAAACGATGTCGTCCATTCTGTTATAAACTAACCTTTGGTTCAGTGACACGTGTACATGTCCCTCCTATTTTTAAGGAAAATATGACCGTTGGGAGGGAGGATAACCTTACCTATAAATAGAAGCTCATTTGAAAGATCTCGGGATGATGATGACTTCTTCGACATTGTTCACACATGTTGTTGAAGTGATTTCTAGAGAGAGAGACTCTTATTAACTCTCAATGCTTCGTGCGACTCCGAATGTTGGTGATTACATTCGAGGACTTCAGGGGATAGGAAGATAGAGGTGCCGACTACCTTAAAGCTCGAGGGCTTCCTTGCTGAGGAAGATATAGGTTTCCAACTACCATAAAGTTGAGGTCTTGCGGGGATAGCAAGATAGAGATTCTGATATTTTTATCGAGGGCTTACCCTGGTGTTTATAAGAAAGACTTTCTTGAAAGTATAAATCAAGGGAACTTTATCCAAGGTTGTTGGATACCCTTCTCTTTGGGTTAAAAGATTTACTTCTTGTTACTATCTTTGTTACAAGTTTATTTCCGCTGTATTTTGTATTGCAAGGAATGTATAACTTTCTTATACTTCCTTATTTGTGTTCTGATTCATTTTTATTCTATACGCTTTAAGGTAGAATCATATATTGTAATCTTTAGTTAAGTTTTTTTTGGATCTATATTTCTGGAACCTACTTTCGGAATCTCTTTATTAAGCAAGTACATAGAACTTGATGTTTATAACTTCATTCTAGTTTTTATTGGTATTAGAGGTGTTGTGAATTTACTTAGTTTAACTTTGTTAAACGTAGCTTTTTTCCTTTGCTTAAGGAATATAGTTATTCATAACTAACTTTAAAGGTTTCAAAGGAATTTTTAAAGTATACAATTCACACCCCTCTTGTATATTGAGCATCTATATCATTATTTAGATCCAACAACATTATCAATGGTTATGGGTTATCACAACAAAAGTATTTAGATGTTTTTATGACCCCATGTAAATTAAAAATAAACCCCTTCTAATAGACAATTTTTTTGTTGTGGGTCCAGTATTGGCTATGGATGAGGATACATTAGAAAAACAATTTCAAGATGAAATTAAGTGTGATATTAAGTCCCATGTGAAAATCTTCAGGATAAATAATGTTTGAGAAGTTTTGAATTATAATCTCATAGATGAGGGGAATGCATTGCTCGTAGCCTTCAAGGCCATCAGGCCACCTTAAAGTGAAGATGCAAACCAGACAACCTACAAGGAACAAGCTCTAGAAGGAGGATGAGGAAAGGAGGTTTCACCATAGTTGAAGCTAATCGGATTGAAAGAATGAGTGGGTATGACACATACCAACGGTTCAAGACCATTTATGAACAGGAAAGACTAGCTGAAGAGCCATGAAAAGGTGGATATTTGATATCACGATGAAGATTATGGGGATAAGTAGTTTCATGTAGTTAAAATGGGTTGTATGTAATGTTTGAATCCTACGTGAAATGAATTCCTATAAAGACTATGCGCTGTGTAATACTTACACCTACAGGCCTCATAAGTGTTCTACCTCACCCCATTAATGGTGTATTATCAAAAATCAATAAAAAATAAAGGCCTTGAGGCCATTGGATAGATTGAAAATATAGTGGTCGTGGAGAAAATTTAGTTACACAGGACCTTTATATAGATATTTACACTAGTTATGTAGGCTATTAAATTATCATATTCATTGTTTCGAACCACTAGTGGAGTGATGATCTTGTGGTAATGTGGGACATCTATAGAATAAATATAGGAACCCATGATATACGGGTAATAATGGGGCAGCTAGATATAATCATAGTGTAGAAAAGAGAACTTCTAGACCATATCAGGATGGTATTTGATGTTCTACAGATAGTGGGGGTAGAATAAGTGGATTTGGTAATTTTGGGAATGATTTACCATATAAGTAGAGTGTTTTATCATAGGGGACTTAGACAACATCATAGGGAATAGGGGTAAGATAATTTAATTCAGTTCAGCCTACACTAGTGGATAACAAGGCTGGACCATTGACAATGAGAGGCACTATTCTTCTATCTTTTATACTAGATAGTGTATTATTTTATATTTTCGCCACTCATTCCATTATTTCTACACAATATGGTAATGGTATGAGGTTCTTGGTAGAGATCTTGAGTGGGGTGTTAATGTTAGATACACCGTAGTGAGTATGTTCAAAGGATATTTTTATGTGCAAGGTGTGTTCCCTTGAGGTCGGTGAGTGTTTTTTTCTATAGGATCTCAATATTCAATACTTGTCAAGATTCGACCTAATTTTGGGTATGATCTGGTTAGTGTCATACCAAGCCAATATTGGTTGTTACTACAGGATGGTGACTTTTACACCTCCTAAGGGCGACAACGGTATTCACTCTGGAGAGTGTCAAATCCAATAATGATAAGAACGACCAATTGCATAGAAATTTAGTGATCTAACTTCCAAGGTTCTTAGTATAATGGTGGATTATTGGGGCTGTGAAACATGATGTCTTTCAACTAGTATTGGACATGTTTCAAGAAAGTGTTTCCCAAAGAGTTCTTAGGGTTTCCTTCTTAGATAGACAAGGAAAATTTTATTGAGATCATGAAATGAGGTGAACCTATTTCTATACCACCATAAAGAATGGAATTGACAGAGCTTCAAGTTCTCAAGACTCATATAGAGTATTTGATGGATAAAGGGTTTATCCATCCAAGTATATCACCTTGGGTATTTTATTTTTTGTGTTCAAAGAAGGTATATAGGAGTATGTGACTTTCTGTTAATTACTGGAAGTCGTACAAGATGAAAATAAAGAAATTATATCCTCCTTGATGTATCAATGATCTATTTGAATAATTGATAGGGGCTTGTGTCCTTTCTATGATCAACGTGAGATCATGGTATCATTAGGTGAGTGTATGACTATCTAAAATACCATGGATTACCTTCAAAAGAAGTGTTATCCTAGATGTGATCATTATAATTCTATTTGGGTAAACAAATTCACCAATAATATTTATGGCCTTGATGACCAATATCTTACATTCGTATCTAGATCGGTTTTTTATTGTGTTTGTTGAGGACATATTGGAGGAATCTAAATCTCATGAATATCATACCCAACATCTTGATATCATCTTGAGTTCACTAAGAGAGAATCATATATTCACCAATAAATCTAAGTGTTAGTTTTAGATTTATCAGGTACACTTCTAGGGTCACATCATCTCATAGGAAGGTGTGTCAGTGGAACTAGAGAAGGTTCAAGTGGTTGAATCTTTTGATCATCTAAATAATATTTTCAATATCTGTAGCATTCAGGGATTAGGTGGATCTTATCGGAGGTTCATCCATGATTATTTGATTGGTAGCACCAGTTTCAAGCTTCACCATGTACGGGAAAAAGTTTTAATGGTCAGATGATTGTGAGTATAACTTCTATGAGTTGAATAATTGGTGGAAATTAACACTAATAATGATCCTAACAAATATAGTTGAGGAGTAGACGATGTATTGTGACGCTTATGGGAAAAATCCTAGAGCAATGTTGATGTATAGAGATAGAGTTGTGGTGTATGGTTCTTGGTAGTTGAGGCCACATGAATAAAATTAACCTATAAAAAACTCAA
Source organism: Viscum album (assembly GCA_963277665.1). NCBI lineage: Eukaryota > Viridiplantae > Streptophyta > Magnoliopsida > Santalales > Viscaceae > Viscum > Viscum album. The sequence continues at coordinate 822,762,770 of OY728141.1, read as the reverse complement.
CTTGACTATAATGGTTTCTGCTTTAATGTGATGAATTTTTTCTGTTGGGTGATATTTTTACTATGTATATGGACCACAATATCTTAATGTACATTTTTCGCAACAATATTTGAATATTCAATAGCGGATATGGGTAAGGTATATGCAGTCATTTTTTTGAGCTAGAAAATAATCCTAGGAAGTTAAATAGTTTTTTGGATGCATTATGTTAAATGAATCAGACACAGGATATTCATATTTCTTGTGATGAGTGGAGGATGAGGACATTACTAGATGATATGCATGTAGTAATTCAGAAGAAATTGGAGAAGTTGAATCTAGTGTAAGATTTGGTGAAGTCTACACTTTTGATATAGATCAGGGATAGGTAGTATGAGGATTTGTATTGTTTAACATTGACGGATATTCATGAAGGTTGAGAGACACCATCATACTAGTAGATATATGAGGATGACATAATCTAAGATAAGAAACATGTTTTGTGCCTTCAAGATTATGGGAGGAGCTAATGTGGTAATTTCATGCATCAAAGTGGGTGATACATCTAGGTGTAATCAAAATTTAACAATATATATGATGAATGTTTTGGTGGTCGGACAAAAAAAATGAGATAGAAGAGTTCATGACATGATGATACACCTATCCGTAGGTGAAGATAGAGCATCAATGACATAGAGTATTGATGTAGGTATTTCCTATTCTAGAGTGGAAGTGGGATGATGTTACTATTGATGTTGTGGTGGGTGTCTTAGGGATGCTATGGAAGAATGTCGCAATTTGGGTGACTGTGTGTCAATTCATGAAGGTATAACATTTATTGCCTATATAGGAGACTTTTTCAATTGAGATGCTGGGAGAATTTTTTATTCAAAAGATAGTAAATCTGTATGGGAAGCCACATACTATAGTTTCAAATAGTGAATCACGCATTAATTCACACTTTTAATAGGGTTTATAATATTTAATAGGCTAAAATTTAGATGGAACCACATAAGGGTTATTATGGTACTCCATGAAGGTCATATTTATAGTGGATGGAGGTAGGTGAGTCAGATTTGTTGGATTTGAGTCTCATGTAGAAGCTGTTAGATAAGGTATGGCTTATTCAGAATCGTATGTCTATAGATCGGAGTATATAGAAGTCATATAGTGATAGACGTTGATGACCCCTAGAGTTTAAATAGGTTTACCCTATATTATGTTATGGTTTTACTACATTGGGACAAAATAGGATACAGAGGTAGGGAAAGATGAAATCCATGTTCATTGGACTGTTTGATGTTGTGGAAAGAATCGGGCGGGTGGCATACCGATTGGTTCTTCTAGAGATATAAAATTATATGAATGATGTTTTTTCACGTGTCATAATTTCAGTGATATCACCCTAAACATTATCATTTTATCTATGTGGATAATGTTGACATTGATATAGATGTGTCTATTAAGGAGCATATGATAGGTGTGTTGGATCGCAGTGAAAAATTTTTACAAGGAAATACCATGATGATAGTTTTGTATTTTTTAAAACATGGTCATGATCAAGATGAATCATTGATTGCAGAAGCAGATATAAGGGCTTAGTGGCCTGATCTTTTTTGGCTCAGAATCAGAGAGATTTTGGGATTGTGAATTGAGAATGAAATGTTACATTGTGGGGAGATTGTACGATCCCAAACATTTCTAGAGATTACCTGAGATATATTTCAAAGTCTCTTGAATTGTTAATAGGCCTTCCCTAACTCTGTTCGTCATGATTCAAAGCATAGATTTAAGATATGCACACCTATCATGATTATGATCAGGATCGTATTATACATCATTGTTCTGCTCAAATGTTGGGGATTTTCATTAGGCAATTGTTCATCAATGAATAGAGGTAGGTGGCCTATAATTGAAATCCAAAAAGTCCTAATTGATTTTATGTGTATGTAAGAGTATAATATCTATTATATGTTTAATAGTTGAGTTCATGATTGAATTAATTGAATTGGTGAAATAATTAATTAAGGAAATTTGGGATATTAGAAATATATAATGTGAGTAATTAATTGTTTAATTAATTATGGGATATTGAGATTGTTTAATCAAGTAATTAGTTTTGGAATTAATTAAGGGATATTGAGATTTTTTATGTTAGTAATTAATTATGGAATTAATTAAAGGAATATGAGATTATGAACTGAATAATAAAATGATGAATTAATTATGGTATTATTAGGATGATATCTTTTGGTTAATTAATTTGGAAACTAATTAAGGGAATTCATGTGATAAACTAATTAATAAATTAGTAATGAAGTGAGATGATTAATTAATGGTTGAGTTAATTAATGAGACTGAGGTGATTAATTAATTATATTGTTAGTAAATAAGATCGAGAATATTAATTACTATTGAGATAATTAATAACAATGAGATGATTATTTAATTATTATAATAATTAACAATATTGAGCAGATTAATTAATTGATGAGTTAATTAATGAGATTGAGAAGGCTTATTAGATGTTGATTTAATTAATGATATTAAATAGATTAGTAAATAACTATGTTAATTATTTATATTGACATGATTAAAAAAATTTGAATAAAATAATGTAATGGTTAATGTTAACAATAGAATCCATATGAGAATTGAGATCAAGAATGGAAGATATGGATTTTCGATATGTGAATTGAGATCTAGAAATGTAACAATGTAATTATGAGATATTATATTATATTTAGAATGGTGACAGTGGCATTCATGGACATGATATCCCTTGTGGATAGTTTAGACTGTAGTGTGGGGCAAAGAAGGTAATGAGTTTCAGGTGTCCTCAAAAAATTGGGGAGGTATCTGGTAAAAGAATGTATACTTTGATAATGTGAAATCTATTTATTTATTTATTTTTCTTATTAATTTATACAACTGTATATATTTTTATTCTCTTTATGTTGTTTTAGATGTTGTTTGTGGTGGCCTATAGAGTTGTACTCACACCTTACTCAGTTTTTCTGATTGGTACATAAATAGATTTCATTGTTGTAGGACAGGTTAAGGAAAAAGTCATCATGTTAAATGGATGATTTGGGGTTGAAGCACAGATGAGAGAACCAAACATCATTCATGAACTACTTTGGAGTTTTCAATTTCATTAACATTGAGTTTAATTTTAAAAATTGGCAAATACTTTAACAAGTAATATCTACTAGTTTTTATTGATATTGTATTTCTAGTTCATAGTCATATTTTTATACTAGTATTGTTTTGGTTATGATATCATTTGGATTTTCAGTTTTTATTATTTATTTATTTCCAATAGTGTGTTTATTTGATAAAATGGGGTATAGTCTCTCAATGATCACCATTATACCCTCACTGCTAGTTGGTAGCCTGTTCTATATGGGGAGGTGTGATTGAGGTCATGTGACCAATCTATTTGGGGCACTCGTGCACGGAACCGGAGCTGAGACGTCAAAAAAGGAAAGATAAACCTTAAAATATTATTGAGGTTGAGAAAATGATGTTTAGTTGTGATAAAGAGATGATTTACATGCATAAATCTAATTATATAGTATTTATAACCTTGGAACTGATTATTGAATTGATGAAAAGGTGGTTTATGTGATTGTTAATAGAGTTTACAGATTCTTGGATTTATGGAATCTATTCAATAATCTATGGTTTTATTCAAGGAATAAGGAATATTTTTTGTTTTCATTAATGTTTTTTTAAAATTCTGATTATTTACATGTTTCACGAGGATATATGAAAAAGGTATTCAATATTTAGTATGTGACATTTTAGAGTTGCATTATGATATTTGGGGAATTAATACTAAGTTGATTTTAGAAATTTAGTGACCTTATTCATAAATATTTTCGAATTTTTAATGTTTCATAAGTGTAATAATTTATAGAATACTTTATGTTTAACTTTAGATGAGGTTTTAGAAACTACTGTTTTACATTATTTTATCAAAATTTATCCATATTTGATAACATGTACTAACTTTTTTTTATAGTAACTAGAGATGGAAGAAATGAGTTTTCATTCTTTTATGGATCATATCATTCGTTGATGATAATTTTATTCTTTATGAATGAAAAATTCAAAATCATTTATTCGAGTAAGAGATGAAGTAGAAATTGATTGGATCATAACAAAAGGATGAAATTAATCATATGATATAAAGGAATGTTGTTCCCTTGATATATTGGTCCCTTTGATATTGTTAATAGTATCAGGACAATAACGTATCATTTGGATCGTTTACCAATCCTCTCTCATATCCATGGTGTGTTCTATATATCTCTCTTCAAGAAGTACATACCTGATACATGACATTTACTGACCTCATATGTCATACGACTAGAGAAAGATCATTCATTTGAGGATTAGCTGGGGGAGATTTTTGATCATAGAGAGAATGTGAGACAAAACATGATCACTCACCTAGTTATTGTTTTTTGGCGAAATTATAAAACTGAAAAAGCTACATGGGAACTATAGGATATAATGAGGCAAATTTATCTTCATTGTTTGTACTAGAGTTATGGAATTTTGAGAGTAAAATTCATTTTTAGGGGGTTGAATGTTACACGCAATGATTTTATGAAATATATTTTTTGAATAAATATTTTTTCTTTGATATCATTCGTTACGAGAAACAATGAGTTTTGATGAAATGCGATATATTATAAAAATATTATTATTTAATATAAAAATTTTCGCCTATACATTGGATTGAAGAGTATGAATAGGATTAACTAAAATATGAAAATATTTGATTTACACAAATAAAAAATGAAATATTTTATATCAATTAATGATAAATGAGAATTAAGAAAAATTTAAAATAAAGGAAATATTTTTATCAAAAAAACATTTTTATAGGTACAACGTGTCATTATATGGATAAATTAAATTAATTAATTTTATTTTATGATTTTAATAAAAATTGTATATTATATATTCATAAAATTTATTTACATTCATCTAATATGTTTTCTAGGAATCAGATAATAATTGATCTAAATTTTCAAATAAAAATGGTTTTTCCTAAAAAAGAGTTTTGTCACATTTTGCACTATAAGTTTGAAGTTAGATTTTTAAATTTTTTAAAATTTATCAGAAAAAAATATTTCATTTTATTAATCATCATGTAAAAATTATCTTAGATTTTTTTTATGATAATTTTTTGAAAAGGTACAATTTTCAATGAGTAGTTAAAATACAAATATTTATTACAAATTTTCTTTTTCTTTATTGATTTTAAAAAGTTGTTTTTAGAAAAAAATTAAAGAGAAATTATATAAATTATATTATTATAAATCCAATTTATATCATTGGAATCAATTTTATGTAAAATTTTGAAATAAAAACATTTCATATACTTATGAATACATAATCTTTGGGAGACTATATTTTCAATGCGCTTACCAGTTTTATTAATTTATATCACCTCTATGATATGAATTTGATAAAATGATAACCATATTTTGAATAATAATAATTAATACTATCTTATAATTTAAATATTATTTTGACCATAATTAATAGTTAAAACACTAAAAAATTGTCAACACCATTATTATGAGAACATGTTTACCGGGGGTTAAACTAAAATGATAAGAGTTAAAAATTGCATAATTTTTTTCCAAATCCTATTTTATGACAATAGTTTTTCATTATATATATATATATATAAATTAATGATACACTTTTGAGTATATTTATATTTTTAAAAAGTGGTTATACCTTTTTCTTTTCATAATTTTCAAGTGTGTCCTCTCCCGAACTTATAAAAGGTCACCGAATATCTTCTCTATTTACATGTCCAAAGCCCATCATTTTGGAAAATCCCTACAAAAATATAATACATAATTCTCACCCAATTTTTTATATCCCAAGTTATATTTAAGATCCTTTTGAGGAAGGATTTGTTTGCTGACCTATAAAGGTTATCTAAAGAAGATGTATCATTCTTAAACGAGCCTTTCTATTTTATTTTTTCTTCCACCTAATTTAAATCATAATAAACCATTATAATATAATATATTCAATATATTACATATATTGAGATGTTGTTATGATAATTTTATAACATATATCTGTATCCTCGTCCCTCAAATGGGAAATAAAACCGCCAATCATGTCTACAGAAGTATACCACCTCAAGAAGTAATGTTATTCATTTTTCAGATATGATTTTTATGGATTGACAAATGGATAAATTTAATTAATATATGAGGTATTTATTAGCTAAAAATACTTCCTTAATTATAATATCACATCTAACCTTTTACCTTAGTGCCTGTTGGGAATCAATAAAGTTCCTCGTATGTACAGCAGACTATCAACTTGAAAACTGATGTGATGTGTTTTTCATTTCTATTTTACTTTTATGGTAATAATGAGATATTTTTAGAATATATATTATTTAAATGATGTAATAAGTATTCTTTAAATTTTAATTATTGTTTATCACTGTTTTTTTATCTGTTGAAAAATATAAACAACATTCATACATACGTATGCCCTATCGTCTCCATGAATGGTGCATTTCATCTTTCTATCTAAAACTTTTATGAATGATTTTATATATCTGTAAAATAAAAATATATAATATAAATATGACTATTAACATTATGTATCTGATGTAATGATGAACGATGTATAAGGACTAAAACTACTGAATCAAAACATATTGGAAAAATTGATGTCGTTTTCACCCGAAATAGGGATTTTAATAATGAATTGTTAATAAAAGAGTGATAAAAGTGTATAAGTACATAATATATGGTGTTATATATATTATTTTGTTCTCAGAATAAATTTATAATAAATATTTATTTATTATAATGGAATTTGGATCACTTTTGAGGCAAGTTGCACTCAAGATAGGGGATTTTTTCTCAATTTGCGTTCTTTATGATGTATGTTATATTATGCATCTATCATCTTTTATAATGTTTATATACTACCAATTTGACATGTTACATCAATAATTTGTTTATTTTTATGATTTATAATGTTTATTTTTTTATTCTTTAATAGGTAGTACAATTAAAATGTTACCAAAGTGCTAATTATTTTATGTTAAAATCTCATTTTTTATCATGATCGTTTATGATTAAGTTTAATATGACAATATCATTTGATATATCTATCAATAATGTTATGAATATAATCATACTATGGTTATTTCTTGAGAATACATTTTTTCCTTTCATATTCTTCTTTATGTACTCAAGTGTCCAAATGAATGTCTTTAAGGAAAACCTAATTTGTTTCTCTCTTCTGTCAAATTTTTTTTTCTTTCATATACATGTTTTCTAAAACTATTTTCAAAAACTTTTTCAATACTATACCAAGAGTTTTTAATGGAATGTTTACATATATTGTATTTTTCTATAAAACTATTTAAAAGGAATCTTCTTTTTTTTCAGAGGAAGGCATTTTTGGCTTTTTAACTAAAATGTGAATGGATTATTTTTTTAATATGTATGGATTGAATAGAATTTGTGACTATCATGATTGATAATTAAATTGAATATTCCATTAAAATTCACCAAGGATGTTCTCAATGAAAAACTTTTTGACATTTTTTTGTTTTAATATGTTATTTTCAAAGTGGAATTTCTATTTTCCTTATGAAATGTTCCAAGTGTTATTTTAAAATACTTTTCCATTTAAGATGACATAATTTGATGTTACTTATTGTTTATAGGGGATAAGATTTAGTGATGTTATTCTTATTATTTATTTGAATGGTTCAAGTTTATGAGGACAAGATTTTTTTGAATCCTATTTCACTTCCACAGGTAATACCATGATGAAATGCCTATGAAACCCATTCTTTTTTCCAAAGATAATTATACGAGGATACGATGAAATATTTATGACATCCTTTTATTTTACAAAGGTAATGCTATGATAAAATTGTTATGAAACCCATTTATATGAATTATTTCTAAAGTGGTGAATGTTTTATGATCCTGTGACACATATATTCATGGTTTTTATTATATGATGGGGGGTTCCATTATAAACCCAATACGATGGTTATGTTATAACCATGTATTATGTTTACGTTAAAACGAAGGACAATGGTTACATTAATACCAAGGAAATAGGTGATGTTATAGCCAAGGATGGTGGCTATACTATAATATAGGACTATGGTTACATTATAACAAAAGATTATTGTTATCATAGAACCAATATGGGAGCAACCGATATCCCCCTACAATACATTGTGTAATGATTGATATTTCATGAGATAAATATCAATATAATTGAGAGAGAACCTAGTAAAATGAGGGAATTTATCCAATATGATAGTCTTGGGAGTAAACCTATTCTACTATGATGGTTTAGGGAGTGAACACATTCCACTCTGTTATACTTGTAAATGATACTTACTTACTATGGAAATGATTTTCCATAGTTATATGTATACCAAAATTTTATGAATTATGTTAATGTTATAATATAATTACTCATGTTATTTTATTCCTATATTATTAATATCGTATGAACATCAAATCAATATATCATGACTCCAGATTATGCTCTATGAATTACAGGGAATGGTTTTAAAATGTTATGATTATGTTCTCATGCCCTTATAATCATGTTATGTTTACATATATACCTTATTTACCTTTAATGAGAATCTAAATACATCATTTATTATGTTATTTTACCTAGGTAATAATGAAAGGTATTATGTATGATATGCCTAAGAAGGGTGATATTTTTTAAGATATTAGTGTGTGATGATATAGTTCACTTGTGAACCAGTTCTTTATGTTTCCATGTTTCTAAATACACTAAACATTTACTGTCCTCAGGCATGTTTTTCTAATGTAATGAATATTATTCTAAAAAGATGAGATATTTATGTATAAAAAACCAGTTTTTCTATAAAAATGAAGGATACGAGGCCCGGTTATTGAATTTTCTAGACCCTATGTGTATCATTTTAGTATCCCTATTTAGATTCTACTCAAGCACTGACAAACCCCTTTGATTGAATGACTCCCCAAGAGAAGTAGCCATTTTTTACACACTAGGCTAGTGCAACACACACCTAAGACATTGATTAAATACTCAAGGTTCTCATGACTCAAATAAATTATTGGAGGTGTGTAGTCATCCAAGCAATAAACACATCAATAAAAATACAAACAATGTTTCTAACCTCACCTACAACTACATCATAAAAAAACCCCTTGATTTATTTACCAAACTCTACATGATCAAATAATAATCTATAAAGAGAAAGAAAATAAATACAAGGGGAACCATGGGGGTATCATGAAAAATAAATAGTACTTTTGATAAGGTGTCAAACATACCTTCAATGGAGATATATCTTGTAATTACTTGCCAATTTCAATTATTAAAATTTCCCATTGAAACTTCTCATAAAAAATCATTTAGAACACCACATCAATTTTTCCATTAAAAATCATTCATTAAAACACTTTTTTTAGAATAAAAAACAGAGGCAAAACCGGAATTATTTTAAATTAAAACCTTTGAAAATATCCAAGAATAATTTTCATTAGTATACCTAATGTAAATCAATTTAATGTCCAATCATAACGTGAAATCAATTTATAAATTCCTTTATACCAAGCCATTCATGCATTCAAACCACATAAAAATGAATATTGGGAATCATACATAACAAAAATACAATAAAAAAATTTATAATACTGAAGATTCTCATGAATTGAAATATAAAGAAATAGAATAGAACCCCCTTCCTCAATACATGAGGTAAACTCTCTTTACCAGTCTTAACAAGTCACCTTCAACACCAAATGCTCCCAAAAAGCAAGGACATGATCCCTACAAGCCTTGAACAACCAAATCCCTAAATAAAACATTCACTAAACCCAAATCTCAAAATATAGCCCCGTTAGGTTTCATAGAGGAGGAAAACCCATGGGGAAATGGTAGAAAGGGGAATGATGAATTTTAGAAGGAATTCAGGGGTTTATCTTATGATATCTTCTCAAAATCAATGTGGGGGCTCAAAATTCAAGGAGGAATTTTCTAATTCTCATGCTCCCAAGATCATCCAAATGAAGAGGAGGATAATAGAGCTTAAAACCAATTATAATAGGGGTAATTTTGAAAAACACAAAAATAATGGATGTCGACCCATTAACAATGTGACAAATCTCATTCCTGGAATAAATGAACCATATGAAGATTTCAGGGTGTCAAGGTTCAGATCCATGATGTAAGTGTCCACTATTAAAAAAAAGAATTCTCACTAGGGATTATTTCTGGTGTGAACCCCCTATTTGTGGTGTGAACTTCCCCATGTAAGACACCCAGGTAGAATGGGCAGTTCACAGCATGAACACATTGGTCATAAGATGAACTATTTTAGGTTCAGACCTTTATCTTCCCAAGACATCCTAAATATCCCAAAAACACTAGAGAACCAATGAAAAAATAGAAAATTTTCCAGAACCATAAAAATATATGACAACAATGACATGAGGGTTTGATAGGAATAGTCTACAATAGTAATTAAATGTTATAACACAAGTTTTTTTAATCTTAATATGAATCATATACAATATTCATGAATGAAAAACATTGAGATCAAGTATCACACTATCATGAAAAAATTTTAAAAATGGACTTTGAAATTAGAGTATGTTTCAACACAATATCAAGTCCTATACATCATAACAAAATAACTAACCAATGACAGTTTGTAGAGTCATTGGTTGGATCTTAGAGATCACCATTTTCATCAACATGATGGTTTTGAAGAAGGGACCCCATGCCCATAATGATTTTTCTAATCTAGTTGGAAAATATTATGAAGTCTTTTATCATTTCAAAAATTTCTTTAATACATGCTATTAATAACTAAACAATTAGTAAGTGGTGTCAATAAAATGTATAATTCCCTTATTTTCCTTATTTTAATTTTTTTCATGTATATTCTACATTTCAATTTTTATATCACTTTTATTTAACTCTATTTACTTATAAATTTTAAATTAAAAATAAAAAAATATTTTTTTCATGCTTAGTTTGTTTATAGTGTTAATAACATGGGGTTAAATAACATGAAATTTCCCAACGTTCTTTATGCGTCAATGACATGAATTTTATATATTTATCCACCTATTAAAATTTATCACACATGTAATATAAACTTATTCATTTAAATATTTGGATATATATAAAAATTATTCATTAATGTCATATTCATCAACTTGGTAATATATCAATGATATTATTGGTTGTGTTTTTATGAAACACTTTGGAAGTGGTCGATACTTTTGATTTGTTCTTTTATAGGTTTCAATATCCTCTCATTAAAACCTTTTTTCTTATTTATATATTTTATATTTATTAATTGAAACATGTTCAAAATGAAAACGTTACCACCTTCATTAGTGACATGGATGGACATGATAATTTTATATTTGAGTATTCAATAGATACATATTTACCCATGATTTGTGCTACAACCATATTATTTTATGTTAAATATGTTTTGGAATGTGTGTACAAAATTCAATCATTTTAAAAGGTCTCCCAGAAAGTACAAAATATTGGTTGTTTTATCATATCTTACACCACACAGATTGATATATAGACATGTGGAAACAATTCATTAAACTATATATATAGATTAATCTAGTAACACGAGGCTCAAAGAAGGTGCATGGGGAGAAGAAATTTTGGGGAAGACTATTTGGAATTACCTTCATTGAATCTTACATAACATCATATATAGATGTAGAATTGGCCTAATTCAAATGAAATTGGAAATATAATCCTATGTGAATGGAAATCAGGAAATATCATGTCAAAACTACATCCCCTAAAATGATTAAAAATGAGCATCAAATAAAGGTTGAAAATTCATGAAACTCTATGGATTGATTTGATTGACTATTTTGATCAAGATCGAGATTTCCACTATAAAAATTTGTATTTAGTGATGGAATTTTATCAATGGATCCATTTAACTTTTTAGAGATGCATAACATTGAGACACTAAATCCATCACAGACATTATTTATTATAATATATGTTTTAATTTAAAATGTTTTTTCTCCATGTTGTAAGAATACATGGAATAGATTAATAGTTCATACAATAATGGATTGTGTGCGTATTGAAATTGAATATCTCAACATCCATTGTAAAATTCCTACTCATTTAATTCTCTCCCACTTGGCTATCATTCGGTTTCCTTTGAAAAATAATAATGATTTTTTGCATAATTTGGAAGGTGTGATCATAGGTTTGTAAACTGCATATTCATTTTAATTATTTATATTTACTTTTTGTCACAAATTGGAGTGGGATTCTTATTTTTTTGACATCCTTCATTTCTTTTTAATGGCCACCTCATTATTGAAAATAGTTATTCATTAACCAATATTTTTTTTATATTTAAAAAACTATATGGGTATTGCATGATTAACTCTTCCATTGTTTCATTATATTGGATTAGATGAATGAGTACTACATGATTATCTCATAAATTTTCATTAAACTCTAAATAATCATGTTCCTACTACTTTCAGGGAATAATTTGTAAAAATGTATTATAGATTTTTGTCTATTCTTGGATGTTTAAATTAGGATGGAGTGTGATCATATTGTTCCACCAATGCAATATGATTTCATAGGGTCTAAGAACTCATTTCATTCATAATCATGTCTAGATTGATTTAGAGCATTTGGTTGGGTCATTCCCAATTATGAGTTGTGTGAAATCCAAAATTCATATTATCCAGAGTGATGGATGAAATCACCAACACACCCAAGGCCGCTAATAATGGATGTGTTGACACGGTGATACTAAAAAATACTAAATAATATAAAAAAATTATACAAAGAAGCTCAAAATTTGTCATTCATGTATCAAGGAGGAGACTAGCATTTTGATATCGATGAAAAACGTCAAACTCTAATAGAATGGATGCATTAACCACATATCATCATTGATTGTGATTATTTGACATCATGAAAATAATAAATGTTTTTCACAATTTCTCCCACTTCCTTGCTAAAGTATGGAAGAAATATAACTAAAATGGTCTAATACCTATAATTCTACTATTTGGTGTCCTCACCCCCACATGTGTTGATATATCAATCAATCATGTCTCCCTAATCATACATTGGAGAAAAATCCATTCATGCCAACTCAACATGTCCGGCCTCCCTACCCACTACTACAACCATCATCCAATCTTTTTGAATCTCCATCATGTCCAGATCCCCCACCCATCTATCAAATTCGCTCCCCTCATTCCTATATCACATCAATATACCTTCACCATTGTTCTTCAATCATCCATCATGGTTTGATTCTATACCACAACATATCCCACAGAACCCTAGGTTCATTCTACTACCAGGTTCCATTCCTTTTGACAATTGCGAAAATTAAACCTCTCATGCTTGGTTACTCTAGGAAGACTTAAATTATAAATCATGATTACATTTCATCTAATTATTTACATCTTTTTGTAGTTGAAAACCCTCAATATACAGTTGAATGGATTTAATAATGGCCTGAAGGCCTTATTTTTTATATTTATTATGGATAATCCCCCTTTTAAGTGTTTATGGGGAACCCGTACATGACCCGTAGGCCCAAGGAACAAGGCCCAACAAACCCACAATATATGACCCGAAGGCCTACAGTCTTACCATGCCAAATACATGACTTTTAGGCCCAGCCCACTTGAACTGCCCCTCCCCAACTTTCTGCATCATTGATCACCTAGCTCCCCACCTTGCATTGCTAATCGGCTAGCATTTCCCCATACAATGCTGCATGATGCCTACTCCCGATGGCGACTACCATACCCTCTCATTCATCAAATCTAGTTAGCTCTGCAACTGGTGGCTGCTACTCATGTTGCTCTGATCCTCTTCTGGGCCTGTTCTGTGTGAACTGGTCTACTCCATGGTCTACGTGACCCGAAGGCCCTGTGTCCTGAAGGCATTTGATGACTCGAAAGCCGAAATTTCTTGAATAGTTCCGGATTCTACAGTACCAAACTGTACCTGCTACAGTAGCGGATACAATTCTGTTACAGTGGCTACTCCAGTGACTACTATAGCACTGCTATTGTGACTACTATAGTACTGCTACAGTACCTCAGAAATTCACCTCCACCCGGTTTTGAACTCAGGTCTCTTAGATGCCAAGCAAGAGCCCTTACCACTCAGGTACGAGCTCATTGGCTAAATGGATTTGGTAACCATATATCATTATTGTTTTCTATGAATTTTTCTCCTCTATTTCTATAATATGGAAGAAAAATAACTACAATGGTCTAAGATCTATAAGTATACTATTTGGTGTCTTCTACACCCCAAATGATGATATCTCATTTAGTCATGTCTCCCTAATCATACATTTGGAAGATAATTCTACATTTTAATTCACCATGTCCTAATCCCCTACCCATTACTCAATATCTAAATGCTGTCAATTTTGTAGTCTTCTTCTAATCTATTTGACTCTCCATTGTGTTCAGCTCCACCAAAACCTCAATCACATCTAGCTCCCCTCAACAATACATCATGTTCAACTCCCCTCGCCACTATTACTCATTGAAACCCTATATCCCCTATCTTCTACCTTTAATCATGTACAACTTCTCTCCTACCACTTCTCTTGCTACACTGAAGGTTCATCTTACAACCTGATTCCATTATATTCAACTTTCATCATCATTCATCCTATTATACTTTGTTAATCTGGGTAGATAGTACTTATGAATCTAAATAATTAAGTCTGTATGTTATGGTAAAATTTTGAAAAAAATATGTGAATTGGAAGTTTATTCCGCTTCGAATATCATTTTATAACTGTAAAATGTTTGATTTGTTTCATTATTTTTTTTAAATGTCTAAACTCATGACCTTGGATGGTGTTCCCTTTCCCTATTTCATTACTCATTATTTGAAAGTTCATCTTATGCATCCCTGATATTTATGTGATACTAATATAGTTAATTTTTTATTGTCTCTAAAATTGGGTCTTCAACTAATTCTATATTTTTTTCAATCTTAATGGACATGAATTTCAATAATTTATGTTTGGATTATTGGAGTATTTTAATTATTATTAAATGATTTTTAATTACTATTTTTTATTAAATGGTAATGTTATTGAATTATAATAAAACACAATTTAATTTTAAAGTACTTCTATCTTTTATACATGTATGATGCACTTAAAATTTACTATAGCATCAGTTTACCCAAAAATAGATGTGTGATGGTATTTTTTCCACTATAATATTTTCTAATTAATTAAACATTTACTTTATTATTTTCATGCACTATAAGTATAGTTTTGTAAAATATTTATATATTCCTTACATAATCCTATTTGGGTATATTTTACACCAATCATTTTATATTCATTGTAGTTATTTTGAATTAAAAAAAAATCCATCTTTTACATTAGGTATTTGTTGTTTTGTCATCTGAAAAATCCTCAACTTCTATGCATGAAACTCATTTAAAATCTCATCATCACACTCTTCCAATAAAAATAAAAATAGAAAATAATCTTGGATACAGTGAAAGTTAACTACCTTTCTTATTCTAGATAAGCTTTAGTGTTTTACCTATCATATTCTGAATAATCTTTGTAATATTTATCACCCTTATTATTCAGGATAACATTAATACAACTGATTGATTAAAATGAATGCCTAAAATTTATGAATCCTCAGTAACTTAATTAATACACCAAATCTATATTGTATACAATGAATAAATTTTACAATCCTCACAAAATATATTACACTAATTCTGCATACTCATTATATAACTTATTATAGTGCAATAATTTTACTATTATCTTAAATACTATAGGAAGTTCATGAATCACCATTACTTATATAGTTTTTTATTAATTTGAGATCATAAAGATTACAATATATTTTTTTTTGATTTTTCTCAATATTCATAAAGTAAATTTATCCACTAAATGCATGTCGTTTAAATATTATATGAATTGTATTGACCAAACTGGCTGGATATTGTTTATTAATATTATGAAATCCTCATATGGTTTATTAACAATATGAATTTCCCTCCAATAAATTTTTACTTTCATACTATTATAGAACAAAATCATGATAAGGATCACCTTTAAAATGAATCTTCTATAATTAAGGGCGAACATAGTTATATCCATGAAATACGTCAAACTTTTTTTGAATGGATGTAGCAAACATATATCATCCTTGGTTGTCATAAATGGATTTCAAGCAAAAAATAAAACCTTTACATGGTTTCCCATTATTACTTCTTAAACACAAAAATGATTTAAATTATAATTAAATATTGTTTTTCATAGATAAGTATGTGTATTGGAAGCAAGAAAACCATAATTAACAGCATACCTAATTAATTTGACATTAGAAGATTCACTAGTTGGGCACCCCCATAATAGTCCTTGTCTTCATAGAGAATTAACCATGTTTCAATCATTTAAGAACATGTTTTACCAAACCTTATGAAGTATTAAATTAAATTTCAATTTCAATTACAAGGATGTAGTGTATTTATACATTATTGGTATTCTCAAATATATTACAACTTTCTATTTTTGTATTTTTTTCACATTATCTTTGAATCATTGTATACAGTAGATATTTCATCTTTCATACACATTCATGCTATGAAACTAGTCAATTAATTATCCAAGTCAAACATTATCCCTATTTAACAATTTATCACATTATACATGGTCTCATGTTATAAACCTATTTAAGGAAAGAGTTTCGTTGAATGATAAATGCACAATTTAAATGTATCATAGAGACCATGGGTGATATTATATGAATCAAACCAAAGGGAATACTATTAAATTGAAACATAGAAAGGAAATAGCCTAGGTCATAAAATAAGAAAAAGTCCCAGAGAATACAAGATTTTTGTCATTTATATTGAAAATAATTAAAATCACAAATAAAACCATCCCTGGTACATAAGAAATTGAAATCCAAAATTCTACCATCACAGTGCATATAGTGAAAAATTAATGATATTAGATAACATTTATGAGTTAATTCTAAAAAATGTTATAAAAACCTAAAAATCCATATCATTGAACATTTTATTTTAAAAAACATAAAATATAAAAAAATGGAATGTTTGATAATGGGAATAAAAGATAAATGCATGTGAAAATATTATGTACTAATACTTAATGACATAATTTAATGTATGGTGATGAAATAGATTAATAGTAACTTGATAGTTCCCCTATTCACTATCCATGTTTTTTGAGATATTGACTAGAATGATGGATACTCTTTCAACCCAATAAAATTCATAATTTTGAAAAAAGTTCACACTACACATTTTTCTATTTCCCAAGTTATGTAATGAGATGCAAGATACATCATCAGTTGCGATAACAATATTTTTTCATTAAATAATTATAATGAAAATGATAGAATAATTAAAATCAGGGAAATAAAAAAGCATCTCAATCTTGATGTTTTATGTAAACATGATGTTTCAGTAGATCAAAATAATATCTCATTCAAATGGTTTGGGGTATAATGATTTTTTTCACTAAGTGGTGATAATAACCAGCTATTCCATTTTTTGGTTTTATTTTCATAAACCCAACATCGTTTTTTATCATACATTATAATGATATTCTAGAATGTATTGAAACTACTCACTAAAAAACTACTTTTTCCAAACCAAGGGCACCAAGAAGATTTTCCCAAGTGTCCCTTAATGGTATATACACTATGAAAGCTACGTAAGGAAAAACACCATGAAAATACATAAATCTAGTACCATGTACATAAACCATCCCATAAATTAGAGCAACTCTTTCATCTAGCTTCCCTCACTATGAAAAATATAATCTTACAAGTTTGAACAATGAATAATTAGTAAACTATAGAAAATACATAGTAGAGATAAATGTAGGAGTGTAAAATGATTCAACTTATTCTCCCCCGATAAGATATAACTCATAAACTATAATAAATAAATCAATTCCTTCTAACAGCTTCTTCTCCTCTAAACTAAGAACAATTTTTAATGGAGGAACAATTCTATAGTGTGTGATCACAATTAAATTTAGACTTCTGAAAAAATGGTGTTCAATGTGATATATAAAAAGTTATTTGGAACTCATATTGATAGTCTAAATAATAAAAAAGGGTGTATGAGAGAGTATAAAATGGTTATTTAGTGATGAATAAAAAATAGAATGGTTCATAGAATTTAGATAAAAATGGTTATTAAGTGGTAAGAGTAAAAATTGGATTTTACGTGAAACTAAACAGCCAACAATAATATATATATATACAAACAAAAAATTTCTACAACAATAAGATTCCCATAAAAAAACATAAATGTAGAGATCAACACAAATTTTTTGGAGAAATCTGAAGAAACATTGTGATAAATTTATTTAGCAAAGATTTTGTATTTGCTGACAACTAATTTTTTTTTATGAAGAATGTTTTTGTTAGTTATGAAATGGACCCTATCCATCGTAATGAGGTTGTTTTCTAGCCATAATTTTTTGGAACCAGGTTTTCGTATTGAGATGAAAAATATAAAAAAAGAATTCCATAAGATGATGTGGTTGACCAGACACCTTATTATATTCATTTCCATAAACATGACATTGAAAAACAATGGATTAAATTGAATTAGAACAAGATTTTATTGTTTTCTGGATGTTTTCTATTTCTGTAATCATAGAAAGAATGAAGTTTTTAAGTTTGAATTAATTATTTTTCTAGTTAATGAAGTTTTCTTGTTGTTGAATATTTTTGAAAGAGAAATGTGAATTCAGGGTTTATAATGTCATCATAATTTTTAAAACAAAATAAATAATTCATTATTGATAAAAAAGTTCTCACAAATCATGAAAACATTCATGAAAAAATATTTTGATGAAATAGTGGATAGGTTTTGTGGATTTCAATGTTGTAGATTGGATATTCCATTATAATGGGAATTCCATTTTAATGGGATATCCATCATAATAGTAATTCCACCATAATAAAAATTCCATCATAATTGGAATTCAATCGTAATGAGTATTCCATCAGAATGATATGAGAATGAAATATATTGTAATTATCTGAAAAAGGAAATAGATTGCATTGGGATGAAAAATAAACTGATCATAATGAGATGAAGAACAAAATATATTTTAATTATTTGATAAAGAAAAAATCATAATAAGATAAAGAAGAAAATTGATTGTAATTAGATTAGAAATAAATAGATCTTAAGGAGAATAGAATGAAAGAAATAAAAATGAGCTGAGAAATAAAAAATCACAATGATTTGGAAATGTTATAAAGAGTTGAAAATGAAAAACTTGAAATTAAATTTGTCATAAATCTTAGACAAGCATAAGGATGTTTGAAGAAGTAAAAGTTGATATATAAATGTGGGAGATTCTTGGAGTTTGAAAATTAAAGGTAGTAGGGATTTTTTCATGTTTCCCACTTTTCTTTTCCGAGTTTCTTATAAATACTTACTCAGATCATTCTTTCATTTTATCACTCACATATTTATAATAGGGTGAGGGCTGTAGAATTAGATGTGAAAATTAATGTGTAATTGAAGATGAATTGTATAAAGAGTTCTAGTAATGTTTCAATTTCTATTATTGAGAATTAGTTCATCATAATGAGTTCATCATCTTCATAGAATCAGATCCAGAATCATCATATGGAGAAAATCAGATCAAACATCATCGTATTGAGAAAATCGGGTCCAGAATCATCATATTGAGAAAACTAGATCCAGTATCATAGGACTGAGAAAATCGGATCAATCCAAATCGGACTAAGGATTCAGATTCTGCAATTGTGGAGTAGTTTCATCAAAGTCTTTATTATTTTATTGTCTCAATTTATTTATAAACAAACATTTTAAACTAACAGGATTTAGTATAATCGTCCCTATCAAAATATAGAAGTTGTCTAATCGGAGTTGGTACATGTTCAATTCACTTCTACAGAATAATGGACTTCCATATACCCATGAGAGTGGTTATGAAAAGGTTATAGGTTCTAACACTAATGTCGAACATTGTAAATCTTTTGTGACCTTTTTATTTAATTCTTTTGAATTCAATAGTATTTACTAAAAGTTGAGAAGGAAATAAATCTTACCAGGTTATAGGGTTTATGTTTTTAATTCTTTCAAACATATAAAAAGTTAACAACTAATTCAACACCCCTTCTCAATTATTACTTGTTCCTTTTAAACATAAAATAGTATCACAACCAAGTTCCCCTGATGAATCCTTATCATTGATAATATCAATTCTTTAAATAGTATAGGAATTCATACATTTCATGGAAAAAAATTTATGGATGGGAAAATATGATGATTCATTATCTCTTATCTATTGGCATAGAAGTTGTTGATGCAGCTTCTATTGGTTTTACACATGTTGTTAAAGATTATCCTATGATTTTTGCTGATAATTTAAATATAGAAATTTGTGTAAAGGCTAGAAATAAAATCCTTATTGTCTTATTAGGGAATTTTTATCAGAAGTTGATGGGTATGAAAACTTCAAAAAAAAAGTATGTGGGACTAGCTATAATATTTTATTTAAGGGAATACTAGTATTATGTATAAAAACATCAAATCTAATTTATTAATTATGAGGAAATAAAAATGATATATGATGAAACAATTGATGAATAAGTTATGAGAAGAAATGAAAATTTTTGAAACATTATAGGATTCAAAGATGTCTTGAAAGATTCAAAAATTGTGAAGAAACATATGAGAATCTTTCTGGATAGGTTTGGTTCTAAAATTTATTTTTTATAATATATGGTTATTTTATTTCTTAATGAATTGCATAACATTTTTATTACTTATGAAATTGGGAATGATCTAATTTTTTAAAATAAAATTAAAGATGAACTCGATATTGAAGCTACGAGAACGATTAAAATACAAGATATTGAGGAAATGGATCCTTCTGAGTTCTAAGATAATATTGATGATGAGTTGAATGAAAATAAAAATCCAATTATATCAAAGAGGTTTCAAAGAAGAAGACTACTGTATGGAGGTAAACTTCTTCTCAAATGATCTGAATCTGGTGGAACCGGAACCTTTGCTATGAATTGACACAAAATTATAGTTGTGGAGTATCGAGATGATTCTAATTAAAAAAACATGGTGGAAGAATTTGAAAGAAATGATAAATTAGAAAATTATTCCAAAAAAACATGAATATTTTTATTAAGAAAAAATATTAATGCTGACTAAGAAATTTGAATAAGATTCAACTAAAAACAATTATTCTAAAGATTAAAGAATAGAAAAATTCAGATTTTTCATTTCAAAAGTTTAGAAGACAAAATATTCCTATGAAATTGAAGAGGGTGGTGAAGAAACATATATAGAGTATAATATTATAAAATAACCTTTCCATGTCTTGAAAAAAAACTTTAATAAAATATATTTGAGTTATGAAAAATATTCTGAAGAAGTTGTTGATGGAAGAAAAGATTTCCTCATGTTGGAGGAGGAATACATGAAAGAGATTTTATGTTACAAACAATTAATTGACGAACATGGAATGATGATTGAAGATCTTAGAATGAATTTGGAAGTTTGGGATGAATAACATAACACCTTTCAATCAAAAATTCTTGAGTCCCTAAGTACCCTGAGGAAGATGAATGAAAAATTCAACAATGATTCAAAAGTAAAAGATAATACATGTAAAGCTGTAGAGAAGGGTTATTAAGAGAATCATGTGAAATATTATCATACCAAAAAAAATGTTTCATATGATTCTTTTAACATTTTAGGTTCCATAAGAAGTATTGATAATGCTTGGGTAGAGAGAGGATGTGTGAATACTATCAAATCTACAAATTTAGAAAACTCACTCAAAATAAAATGTGTTCTACGTCCTGAGTATGTTAGAGATAATATAAGTTACCAAACATAACAAAGCTTCAATAAACAATGATATTTATTAAATATAAAAACATAATCCAATGTTTATTTCTATATTTGTGGATTTTATGGTCAAAGAGCCTATAATTATTGGCACAACTTATCTCCACCATGAATAAGGTTTGAAAAAAGTGGATGAAATAATGATCATAGAAACATAAACATTCCTAACTTCAAAAAATTGAAAAGACAAATTCTCAAGAAGTATAAAACATTGAAAAGAAATAATAAATATGAATGTTTGCAAGAAATTTTTGGGAATTTTTCATTAGGCTGATCATCATGCCAAAATATTTATGACCGCCTTCGGGAAAAAATTCTTTAAGATTTAAAATTAAAGGATGCTGAAAAAAGGATGAGGAAAGTTCTTTTTTTTGAGACAGATTTAATGGAAATAAAATGTAATATACCAAGGAAACTTGATATTGGTTGTTACTTATATATGAAAGGTGATATAAAAATATTTAAATATATTGAAGTTCATGATGGAGGAGCAGTTATCTTTGGTAATTATAGTTCCATAAAAAGAATTGGAATTAGAATATCAGAGATTGAAGATGAAAATATTAATTCCAAGGAAGTTTTATTTTTTAATTGTATAAATCATAACATACATTGTGTAACTCAAAATTGTGATGAGGGAAAGTAATATTTTTTTAGAAAATAAATGTGTATCATCAAAAGTAGGAAAGATAGAAAAGTTATTACAAGAGGAGAAATAAATATTGGGGATCTCTTTCAAATAGATGAATTTTATAACTCATTTAACATGAGTGTGGAAGATGAAAAAAAATATGGCACCGAATAATTGGTCACCTTAGATAGAAAGGTATATAAAATCATTCTAATGTTAACATCATTTAAAAATTTCATGAATTTAAAAGAAGAGAAGAATATGTTTTTGTAACTTTTAAAAAGGGGAATATGACTAATAAATGTCATAAAAGAGTTGAGATTCAATCAAGTATACCATTTGAGCTTATTCATTCTGATTAATATTGGCCGATGAGACATCAATCAATGAAATGAGATATATAATTTATAATTTTTGTTTATTATTTCAATCAGTTGAAAAAAATAATTTTTATGAAGCACAAGTTAGAGGATCTTTAAATTTTCAAATTCTTCAGAAAAGATTTTAAGAATGGAATGGGGGGTTCCCTAAAGAAGTTGAGAATAGATAATAGAACCGAATTCAAAAAAAATAAGTTTTAAACTTATTTGAGAAACCATGGTATCAAAAATCAGTATAATTCTCCCTATAATCCACCAAAAAATTAAGTATAAAAAATAATGAATATAAACTTGGTTGAAATGGGAAAAAGTATAATTTCGAAACACAAAATTTAAATGTTCTATTTGAGAGAAGATGTTAGTACTGCTATAAATGTTCAGAATATCTTTTATTGAGACAGGAAAAAAACATGACTCTTTATAAAATATTTTATAATATAAATCCATCCTAAAATTTCTTCAATGTTTTTGGAAGTCCATGTTTGCTTAAAATAAAAAATATGGATTCAGGAAAGTTTGAGGAGAAAGCTGAGGAAGGAACATTAATGGTTTATTTACCAAATATAAGAAGTTATAAATATTGTAAAAATTATTTAAAATGTTTTTGGACTCATATGATGTTAAGGTAATTGAAAATCAATGTTCCATAATAATTTTGTTTTAAAATTATGAGGATGACAAACTAGAGATTTCCAATAATAGTGAATGTAATTCAAAACATCTTTATCAAGATTCACATGAATTGTGTGATGAGAAAATTTCCGATTGGAAAGAAACATTGAAATTTCCTAACATATTAAAACATGTTAAATCTAAAAGCATTGTTTGGAATGAGAGTGCCTTGGTTAATACTAGAAGGAAGTTGATATTATAAAATAAGACTTCACATATCTCAAAAGTCAAACCAGAATCAGTTTTAAAGGCTATTCAACACAATGAATGGGTGGGTGGTATGAATGAAGAGTTGGATCATATTTTGAATAATGAAACATGATATCTTGTTTCAAATTTAGTAAATAAAAATGTTATCAGAACAATGTGGTATTATAGAAATAAATCCAATGATCATGGAGAATTTTTAAGAAACAAAGAAAGACCTCTTTATAAAAGATATTCATAGGGGAATGGTGTGGATTTTGATGAATCTTTTCCCCCATTGCAATGGTAGAAACTATTTGAATGTTTCTTAAAATGGATGATCCTTGGAATTAAAATGTTTATCTTATGTAAATTTATATTTCTTAAATTTTGATATTGAATAAACAACCATGTGGGTTTCAACTTAATGACGATGTTAAAAAAGTTGGAAAACTAAAAAAAATCTCGAATGGGCTGAAACAAGCTCCACATGAATGGAATTCTAAACTTTCCAATTCTTTGAGAATTCTGCTATTTTCTATTGGAAAAGTTTATGGAAACTTATATGTGAATGATATTGACTCCATAAATCTAATTTTAATATTTTATGTGGATGATATAAATTTTCTCTTAGTATATAGAAGATGTTTGAAATTCATTTTTTTAGGAAATGAAGAATAATTATGAAATATCAATGTTGGGATAATTAACAAATTCATTGGATTACAAGTTTAACAAGAAGAAAAATACATTTTATTATCTCAAGAAAAGTATTCCAGAGAGTTTGTAAAGATGTTTGGGATGGAATAATCCAAATATGTTTCTAATCGTATATTTATGATCCCAATGTTCTGTAAAGATGATTTCAGAAAAATTGTGTATCAGAAAATCTTTTAGAAGATGATAAGAAGTCTTCTTTACGTTATAATCTCAATGCCTGATATTTTGTATACTATGAGTATTTGTGCCAGGTATAAAATTAATTCAAAGTAATCATATATGTTGGTAGTAAAAATAATTCTGATATATGTTAAAGGAACTACTTCACATGGGCTATTAAACAAAAGAAATAGTGAGATAATGTTTCATAGTTATACTAATTCCGATTAAGATGGAGATTGTAATGATAGAAAATCAACATTTTAAGGATCATTTTTCTTTGTCAAATGTTTTCTCTGTTGGAATATTAAGAAAAAATGTTTTGTAACTTTGATCACAGTTGAATATGAATTTGTTGTAGCTACATAGAATTTTAATCAAACGTTGTGGATGAATGTTCAAGTGGAAGATTTGAAAATAAAATATTCAAAACCATTTAAGAAATATTGTGATAATTAGAGTGCAACTGATCTTTATAAAAATACTATCCAACATTCAAAATCAAAAATACTGATATAAGGCTTTAATTTATAAAATATAAGGTTTGTACTGGTGATATTTTTATGGAATACATTTTAATAAAGTATCATATTATTGATATCATTACAAAAGCAATATAGAAATAAAGGTTTGTGGAATTGACACTACAAGTACTTATTAATTTTCCTCCCCTGATTTGTAAAACCTCACAAAGATGAAAGACAGGCATTCCATGGATTATGGTGAAAAATTGGAATAGAAATTAGCAACTTTTTACTTTGTAATAAGTTTTTACATATCTTTATTTTATGAATATGAATTTGGGTTATCATAAAATGGGGGAGAGAAAAATAAATTTTGAAAAGAAAAGTGAGGAGACATTTTCATTATATGGATGGAAACTTTTAATTTCACTGAATGATGCAATTTCTTCAAAACCATTACTTAATATACTATTGTGGAATTAGGACACTAGATTTTGAGAAAGTCTATGTTTTGATAAAAATCAAAAATTGAGTTGTGAAAAAATCCTATGATTTGAAAAATAATTTACAAGGGTTTTAAAAAATTTCAAAGGGGGAGATTGAAGAACCTTTTTGATAATGTTTTTAATAATGTTTTTGACTTAATTGATACTAAAAATTTTTATTAAAAATTGTTTTTGTAATTCAAAAAATAGACCCATTCCATCGTAATGAGGATTTCTCTTAGACATTGGATTTCAGACCCAGGTTTTCATATTGAGCTGAATTAGAAACATAAGAAGTCATTAATATAATGTTTTTTTATACAAGTTATCATATTCAGCTCCATCAGAATGACATTGAGACAACTCATATTCAAAAAAATTAGTGGTAGAATTTATAGTTTGATTGAAGTTTGTCTTTTCTGTATTCTGAGAAGAATAAAGTTGTTGAGTTAGAAAGAATGATGTTACTGGTTGAAGAACTTATATTTTTACAAATGATATTTGAATAAAGAATGTGAAGTTATGAGTTATAAATATTTCATACAATCTAAAAAAATTAAATGATAATTTTTTGATCATAATGTTTCCAAAAAAATGAAAAATTTAATGAATAATGATTTCTATTAAATGGTATAGGGGTTTGAGAATTTTCAAATTTGTAGTATGGATATTCCATTATAATGGGAATTGCATCATAATGGGATGTCTATAATAATGGGAATTCCATCGGAATGGTTATTCCATCGTAATGAAAATTTCATCAGAATGAGCTGAGAAAGAAACATTTTCTAATGAAATAAAGAAGGAAACAAATCATAATGTTCTGAGAAAGAAATAGATCATAATTAAATAAATAAATAAATAGATCATAATTGGATGATAAAGAAACACATATTTGTGAGATGCAAAAGAAAAAAGTTCATATTAAGCTAAGAAAGAAACAAATCATAGTTAGCTGATAAAGTAACTAATCATAATGTGATGAGAAAGAAAGTGGTCATAATGAGATGAGAATGATTTAAACTGTTGAATAGTTTTAACATGAAATTAATATTTTCATAAATTATAAATAAATAGAAGTATTTTTAAAGTATTTAATCTTTAATTTTAAATTCAGGATATTTTCTGTGTTTTAATATTTGAAAAATTGAGGAATAGTTCCAGGTATCACGCTTTTGTTTGCTGAGTTTTCTATAAATACTTGTTCATATCATAAGTTCATGTACAACTTTCACATATGCACAAAAGGTGCGGCCCTAGAGTATTCAAAGTAAATATTCATATCTTATTGAAGAGGAATTGTTTCGATAATTCTAGTAGAGTTTGACTTTTTCATATTGAGTTTGAGTTCATCATATTGAGTTAATCATCTTCATAGAATCAGATCTAGAATCTTCATATTGAGAAAATTTGATCCAAATTCCTCACATTGACAAACTTTCATCCAGAATCATCGTATTGAGAGAATTGGATACAACTTCATCATGTTGAGAAAATTGGATCCATCATCTTCAGATTAAGAAAATCGGATCCATCCAAATCAAACATGGGATTTAGAAAGAGAAACTGTGGAGAAGCTTCATCAAGGACATCATTATATTGTTTGGATGAATTTTTTTATAATAAAAAATTGTAATCTAATTAAAGTAAGTATAATATTTCTTATTGGGAGATAGAAGGTGTATAATGGGAGTTGGAACAATTTTTATTCACTTCTTCTTAACTGTGGATTTCCATAGACCCACTAGAGTGGCTATGGAAGGGATTTAGTTTCTCACACTAATTCCAAACCATGTAAAACTTGTGTTAATTTCAAGATTTTCTAATTTTTAATGCATGAGTATATACTGAAATTCGATAAGGAAAAAAATCATCACATTTTTTAGGGGTTAAATTTCCATTTTTTTGAAACTTATAAAAAGTGAACAACCGATTCGAACTCCCATTCTCAGTTTTTATTCGATCCTTTAGAACATCCAAATAATAAATTCCAGATGAACATAAAAATATGATGAACCAATAACATGAAACAAAACATATTTGAAATGGATATGTGACAAAAATGATGCACTGAGATGATAATGGTGATAAATTAGATATGGCAGATGTAAGGATGGATATAATTGAGAAGAGAGAGTGATAAAGTGATTTTAGGGCTTGAGATAGAGGGTGGTAGGGATACAATACTGATGTAAGGGTATGTAAGTGAGGGGTTGGGGGTGTTGGAGGCATATTGGGCTTTACTTTAGGTCACCCACAATAGAAAAGTAGATTATTTGGATTGGGATTTTAGTGGTTAATTTAGTATAGATGGTTAAATAAATTTATATTTTTATTTGACTTGATATATTTTTAGGTTGAAGTAGAAATGTTTTCTCCATTTTAGGTGATATAAGATCCATTTTTTTGAAGATTAATTAAATGGAAAATTAGCAAATTATTATTGAGAATTCATTTTCATAAATATATTTAATATTCTATTAAGGGAGGGGACTATGGTGTTATTTTATTAATAGTTCTATTTTAGGGTGAGGATTTTTTAATACTTACATTTTTTGGGTCTCATGGCTTGATGACATAATTTGGAGGGATCTCTCTGGAAACTACTTATGGATTGTTTTGATGATTTGTTAGCTATATTATCAAAACCTGTTCAGAATAACTTGAAAACACTACATCAAATTTCGTAATATTCAATGACACTATAATGACCTGGAACATAAAAAATCATAAATACATGATTTATAACAAAGGTTTAACCTTATTCCATTTTCATGGTCTTATTATATTATATTTTTATAGAAATATATAAATATTACATAATAGAGTGGACACTATCACACTGTATACATTTTTTCCACAAAAATAGAGCTCCAGGTTTACACCTCTACTTCATACAAGGAACTTGATTCATTTAAAATGATTCATAATAGTGGAAATATTCACCTCATTAACACTTATAACCATCCATAAAAATAATAAAAAATATATTGAATTTTTGGATGAGAAAATGAGCATAATGTGGGGTATGAAAATAAAATAAATCTTGGTAGTCCAGTGAAAAACATGAAACCCCATGAATATGTTTTTGTTCATAATAAAACTCTTAGCACATAACTAAAACATTTATATAAGTGAAAATAAATCTTTTCTCAAAGAAAACTTTTCAAACCCATTTTAACAATAAAATATAAACCATAAAAAATATTTCGTGGCATATGGGAACTCATCGAAACAATCATTTTAAAAATAAATTTATAGACCAAAATTTTTCTCTGTTGGACATTAGAATATTTCTAAATATATTTTATAAGTCATGCATTGAGACGACGTAAAATTATGAGGCTCAGTACACCCAAAATTAATTTTTTAGAAATAACTAATATATAATATATTATGCATGTATAGTTTCATAAATAAAATAAAAGAACACATAAATTTCATCTTCGATTAGAAATCAGAGACCATTGTTGAGTCCAAAATGTGATTTTTACACTAGGTGAAACCTAAAATAGGTCGATATGTGGTGTTCAAATAAAACAACATATTTAGTGGATTAATTAAATTATGGATTTAATTAATTCATTAAATGAAAAAAATTAAATTTCAAATATAAATTAATTTTTAAATATAATATTTCGGGGTTAGATACCTAAACCCTTAGTGGATAAGGATAGTTATTCCTTATCTCCATTAGAAAATTGAATTATGTTGACAAAAAAATATAGATCATAGGAGATCGCGGTGCAGCCAATGAAACGTCACCACTAAATAATTTCTGAGCATGTTATTCAATTAAAAAAATCCAATATTATTTTATGACTTCTAAGTTGTTGTTTCCACATCAGTTTATTAATTTTTTTATTATGATCAACCTCTTTATTTGATACGCGCCAATTGTGGACAATTTCATGCATCCACATATTAAATTTTAATTTATTTTTCAATTTCTTTATATCCCTGGATCCACCAATTGAGTTCTCTATCGAATAATGTTTGTCTAATAATTATTAAACCTTTATTTTTTGTGAATTTCTCTCACAAATTATTCACAATATTTTATGATCATCCTGTGGGGTATTAGCCTGACATTGTTGGACATGACTGAGACTAATCGGACCATCAGAATCACAAAATATTTAAATGAATGGTATGAATCAATAAGTCAAGGATAGATTTAGTTTGATTGTGGGTTATAGGTGCTCTTTTTTATGATTGGAATTAAAATTATAAATGTATGAAGAACCTGATATGCATGATGTTTGCAGTGCATTAAGGAAGCAAATAACCAACAAATTTTTGAATTCCATTCACTAGAAGAACAAAATGAGGAATAATTTCTAGACCCACTATGTTCAGGAATAATCAAGGCCACATTAGAAGTGGAAAATGAAGGTTTGGATGTGTGGTAACACATCTAGATTACTATGAAAAATGCGACTACACACTTTATAGTCCAAATAACACAAGACATATAGGTCCCTAGTTATGGATGCTAGGGTATCACAGAATTGTACGTATGACATGTCATGTGGGATCTACACCCATTGTGTGACCATATGTTAGTGGTAGGGAATGTACTCTACGAGTATAAGGACATTAGAATAACTATACTCATGCCATGTGAAGAAGTGCATGGACACTTCCACTACCATGGGTGGAACCCAATGTACATGAACTTTCCATGTTTGAACTACACAGACATGTTATTGTTATATAGACACTACCAAGGGGCACATTCCTAACCCTGAGTAGCTTAGAATGACAGTGTATACCCCCTACACAGTGAATAGACCTGTATGGATTGTGTTACATGTACCATTATGGACACAATATGGTGATGGTGTGGGACCACATGCCATGTGAGTCCCCTCACATGTCATGTACCCCATAATTCATTTTGAGGAAACATCCATCTCTCATATTTACATCGTTTGGACACGGGTTTTGGACCACGAGTAGCCTATCCTGAGTGTTTTTTCATGTATAACTTGTTAGATCCCTATGTTGTGGATTTTAAGATATTATGTGATATTTTATAGGCATGATTGATATTTATGTGGAACCCAATGATGACAGTGACTAGGTATAGGATCCTTAGGGATTAATAGAGTGGAACTTTGCACCATCTTGTGAACTGGTCCTCCATCTATCGAGTGAAACAACTTATCGGATAGGGTGGAGATCCTTGAAATTTTAGTGTGGAACCTCCATTAGACTAGGGAATGGGTCGTCAACCTATAGAGTTGAACCCACCCATCATCTTGGGCATGGATCCTCTATCTACTAAGTGTAATGCTTCTATCAGATAGAGTGTGGGTCCTTATGATGCCTTAGTAGAAACCCATCTTCAGGGATAAGAGTCCTCTACCGACTGAGTGGAACCCCCTATCATATTGGTTGCGAGCCCACATGACACAAGAGTGGAACCCCCCTATCGCATTAGGGTGTGGGACCTCTACCTATAGATTTGAACCCCCGGATGCATTTGGGTGCCATTCCTTTATAGATTCATATTGAGTGACACTCTCTTTAAACTCAAGGGTGTGGGTATTATCAGAATGTTTTCCCTCAACTATGCAACATAGTGGTGATGTGTGTCTTGGTTTGGATGTTTACTTCTGATCATACACATAATATTTTGGGTATCATTGAAGGAATTTTTGATATATTTGATCTCTTTTCCTAGGTTAGGCTTTGATAATGAGATCCCCTTTTCTATCATTTGAGTTTATTTGGTTTTATCATATAAACTTTTATTTGTATCCATGTCATTATATTTGTTTACTATCTTTATTTGTATTGATTTTTTACTATCTTACCCTACAGTGTCTCTTACTACTCCATCATCACCTTTCTGGGAATTCTACTGGGTATGAATATACTCACAACATTATTCGATTTACCAACATGTGTCATGTATTATACAGATGACATACATTTTGGTGTTGACTGCAGAAGTTATTAGTTAAACATGGTGCATTGGGATGTGTATGGTGGTTGTAGCTTGGATATTAGGAGTTGGGCTATGTGGACACTTTTTACTTCTCAATATTTTTAGGTCATACATCTATCTTGTTGGTCATGTATTTCCCCCCTTTACTTTTAGTTAACACGGTCATACTCTTATACAACCTAGAGGGTTTTTATGCTTGGTTTATATTATAGTTGTCTGATCTTTTTATAATTAATCATCTTAACATCTGAATTGAGGTAGATGGGTGTGTGTATATAGATACATTAGGAAAAGAACTCATATTTAGGATATTCCACATGATTCTTGTCACCATCAGTGACCTATGAAAGAGGACATGGGGTAGTTTTGGATCGAGTCCTGGTTATGTACAGGTCATGACATATTGGTGTTAGACTGGTTCATTCCTTATGAAATTTTCTGGAGTAGTCCCCATATGATGATTTGGTTGGGATTTAGGTATAATTGTTTCAATTTTTAATTAGTGTGGCTCTTAGTCTGGTGAACCTAGTAATATTATTGGTAGATGATGTATCTATTCACCAAGACCATGAATACCTTTTTATTGACTCATCATACAGAGAAATTGGATACAAGGATCAATGGTACATGCATTATAAAGGAATTTTTATTTGACTATCCTTCTGGAATCATCTCCCCATTATATATACATATTCTCCTCAGACATTGATACATCTTTATTAAAATTTTAGAATGCCTCCATGATGACAGCTAGTCAGGATTCTAGTTTCTGACTATGATGATGATTGAATAAGTGGGGAGGATTCAGTTCAATCCCCATTTCATGAGATTATTCCTCTATGTGGATAGGTAGAAACACCCCAACATGTTGACCAACAAATCATACCATCAGGGCCAGCTAAGGATCCATGCAGTCTTATCCTACACTGTGAGATCCAACACCAAAGGCCACTGAGGTTTCTTGGTGATCCAAATCCCCAGATAGTGGGGGATTGGCTAAATTTGATGGTTTATATCTTCAGGCTTTTGCATACACTGATATATCACGTGGTTACACTGACATGTATTCTATTCCATGAAGTAGTAGGTTGCTGGTGAAGTATTTTTACCGAGATGCATTATGAGTCTGCACTCTCATTGCCTGACTTCCTATAGCTGTTTCATCAAGAGCACTACCCCTCCTACTTGTGCTTACTTTAGATTCAAGATATTTGGTAACATCAGTAGGGAGTGGTGATAATGGATGTGTATTCTACATGGCTCACAAACCTTATAGAGTACACCTTATACATTTTCCACATGGAAATTTGAGTAGGGACTCTTCATAGAGATCTAAGACAGTGTGGTGACCTTGTGCGTTCCCACATATTCCAGAGTGCTAGAGTAGTAAGTGGTGATAGGGAGATTACAATCCAAACCATGTTAGGTAGATAGATCTGGAAGATGACATAAAAAAGATGATCCATCTAAAACAGATAGATGTTTCTAGTTGATAGGATCTTGATGAATGACACCTACATATAATTATACTCTGGCATGTGGCATAAGGAAGCACAAAGGACCATTTAATCTTGGATAGGGGTAGTTATATTCTTGTGATGGGTGAGGAAAAATTTCATGTGACTACCCAACCATATGTGGGGAGAAGTGTAGATAGATAGTATACAGACCACCATGGTTGATGCATCTCCATGATCATAGATCTCATAGGATAGGAAATAGAGTCCCCTAGAGATGTAGAGATTGAATAAGATTAGGTAGATCTCCACGATGAGAATATTTGGGTTTTGGAAGATGCTATCATATCCTTCCACCACAAACACTAGCAATCTCACTTCAGGCTGAGGGATCTGGCGTCCGGGGCAATACACTACTGTAGGATATGGACACTTATGACCTAGTGACACCTGATTTGATTAGAGGTATGTTTTTTGTTTATTCTATTCCTACATAAGTACTACTATACAAATGTTCGAGTCATTCATTTATCTCTATACGCCTTTTTTGATATCCAGAGATCCCAATAGAGGCTTTACCCCAACATCTTGTCCTTCTTGTTTATACAAGGGATTCTTCTTCTATATCTTTTATCTATCCGTACTGCGATATATTGTTTGGTGGATAGAGGATCACATGTGAAATTTAGGTCTTCATGATGGAACCCAATTACATCATCATGGTTATGGATTAGATATCCACTATCCAAATAAATATTAACTATCACCGCAGATGATTCAATTTTCTTCACACTAAAGAAACAAAATTCTACTTTAAGGGTGAGAGAAAACTCAGGGCCAGATGAGTGAGTTTTTTTACTATGAGGCCACAAACAATTACTGACTTTTTGGAGAGTATATCCTTTGGTTCAATAATAAATTCATGCATCTGGATATTTTCACTTTTCAAGGATTATATGGATGTCTACCTTTGAGACATTATGGGACTACCACTAAGGTGGGTGTAATGATTTATATTTTCCATGTATTATTTTATCATATCATATAGATTATTTTTGAGACTAGCTACTGAGACAACATTCATCTCCAAAGACCACTATTCCCAAAATTAATGTTCCAAATATATTTTATATTTTCAATAATACAGGGAGAGTTTTTTTCTAATATTTTGGAATAAAATCTAAATGAAAAATTGGGTCAGAAATATGCGGGAACCATTGAGTTTTGAAAATGGGTTTTTTCCTAAGGACGACATAATGTTTTTCAGCATATAGAATTTGTTGAAATGTCATCATGGACATGAAATGAATAAAATAATTACCTAAATTTATTTATTTCATATATTTACAAAATGAACTAAATTTTCCTATAAGTATATGGTTATGTTAAATCCTTAGTGTTAGTCGCATGACCCTGGGGAAATTAGAGATCTATTGGAAGATCTCTCTTAGATGACTTCCAAACATATCATAGATCTGTCATTTTTGTGCCAAGGGATTTGGAGATCTCAAAAATGACAATGATGAAGACTCATTCTTCATCAATGAGTGATCCATCTTGAGGTTGGGAGGTTGTTTATTTATATTTCTTCCATATTGTTGATTTCTATAATGACCAAGAATCAATCAACTGATAGATTGATTCAAGGAATGATCGTTTTGAGGGATGGGATTATTTTCAGTGTTTTATTGGTACATTGATATGATTTTTATTGATTTTTAACTTTTCATTATAATAGAGATGGATTTAGTCAAAAAATAACCTTGTCATAGGTTTATTCCTTAAACTTATGGTTGTGTATTTCTCTCCTATTTCATCGATCATCATGAAAATTATCTTCTGGACTATGGTTCGATGTATATTAGCAAATCGAATTATAAATGCCCATTTTTTGTGAAAAAATTTTAAATCATAGATCTAGTCTCAACATGATGTGGGGATCATGCGATAATGAAACTGAAAGCAGATTTGAGGGTGTGGATAACAAATTCTTGTGTTCTTTGGAACCCAATGAAGAATGAATCTTCAAGTAATATTATGAATAGATTTAATGGATGGATTTCAATGATTCAATTATGGAAAGGGTTGTCCAACAATGGTTCTTGATTCTCGGATAGGGAGTCGCTAGATTGATGGGCAAAGATGTGGAGGAAATGTGTGACTCAAGATCTGGATTTACGGAGCGTCCCGAACAACACATCATGTACCACAGAACTACATGCTATGTGGGGACCTCTGTTTAGTGACTAGGTTTTTAGGATAGCTATAAGGAACACATGGTTTGTGACACTTTCACACAATATTTGACCCATCCTAGTCGGCTTGGAATATACATTTTAGGTTATATGGACACAATCTGAGAGTTAACAGCCAGTAGCATGCCATGTATTTCCAAAAAGACATGTCCAAGGAAAAATGTGCATGGTCATGTCCATGTACTAGAGCATGGGAATAAGTACACATTTAAGGTAACTCTATTTACATCCACATAGAAATGGGAACAAGACATTTTACATGGGGAAGACATGGTGCCGAAGGGACTCATCATGTACCCTTAGTACGTGTCATGTACTTTTTAAAACATGGACTGGAGACCATGTCCTCTGTATATTAGAAAATTTTTGTTTGGGTATGTTCCCTATATCATTTCCATGAGGATCAATATTGAATCACCTCCTATAAATAAGAAATAAATCCATTTAGCTTGACTTCTTGGATAGAGTTTTTAGAATCCATCCCTGAGGCCTAGAGTGAGATCATTTATCATCTTCTTTCCTTAGGTGGAGTTCATGGTATCATTGTTAAAAACACTACGTGGTTGGTGATAATCTACATAGTGGGTTAATCTATATTGAGTTGTTTGTATACACAGTAATATTGGGTGTGATCCTCATCATTATTTCTTATCTCACCAGACGTCAAGTGTATACAAATCATGGTGAGACCTGAAAAAAACTACCTCTCATATGGACATCATCATTTCTATCTGACAAGTAGAGTGTGTTCTCTTATATGAGTGTTATGTGGAACACTTGAGCTTGAATACTAGGCTAGAATTATGGTTATGACTTTACCTTGAGATTGTGTGACTTTTTTGAGTATATCTATATATTCTTATTATATGTGTTGTTGACATATACCTATATAGATATGGATATTATTTTTTTATATATGATTTTCAATTTTAGGGTGTCCTGTTGAGTATTGTTATACTCACCTCTACAATGTCTTATCCCACACATGGAATGTATTTGAAATACGATCAACCTTTTGACATAGTACATGAAGGACCAGGACCA
The DNA here is from genome assembly GCA_963277665.1 of Viscum album. NCBI lineage: Eukaryota > Viridiplantae > Streptophyta > Magnoliopsida > Santalales > Viscaceae > Viscum > Viscum album. The sequence goes on along the minus strand of OY728141.1, from coordinate 822,726,353 downwards.
GTATGTGTTTAGAGAACCATATATACCATGTTTTGTTCCAGTGGTATCTTGAAATTTGTCCCTATATTTACATTAAGGTTGGACATATTCTCAGACTCATTGTGATAGGATTTTATTTGGACCTATTTATATTTCATTACATCTAGCCATTCATTAGATATGGTATTTTAATATTTGTATTCATGGTTGTTTAGTTGTTTTTACATTTTAGAATCATTTTCTCTATAATATATGTGTGTGTGTGTGTATAGGTACTTGAGCTAATTCTTCCAATTCTAGTGATATGCCTACTCGACACTAGTCACTAGTCCCTAGCCAATTAGAGGTAGGCTTGGGGGGTTGCAGAATGAGCCCCATTGGGATGGTTCATGACATATTGGTATTATTGGTAGTTAGTTTTACCTTAAGACTAGTGTCTATGAGATTGTGTCTCATCTATATCATAGAGAATGGAAACAAGAATTACATTTTTTTCTAGTGCAGCACAGTAGATGACCTAGGTCACCTCACTTCAGGAGCCTTCAGTTAGTTCTATAAATTCTTCTAAATCACCTAATATATCTATTTCTTTAATTTTTAATTTAAGGAATACATTTACAATATTTTTGGGATTTTAATTTATATTACATGAAATATGGAAATTTAAAAAATCCTCAAAATATAAACAGAATGAGTCAATGATGAAATGAATTGGTTTTGGAGATAGTTTTCAGATTCTGTAATTATATAACATTATATGATTGATTTAAGATTGATAATACAAACATGAAATCTCGTGTTTGAAATACTATTAATTATTTATTATTTTTGAAATATCATTGAATATGTAAACACTCTCAATTTTACCTTCTCCTTTAATCATGATTGATGACAATTTTTTTCCATAGAAATTTTATCTTCTATGACCCATCTTTATCGACGATTTTTCATCTATTTATTATCTCAACTCCAAAATTTGAAGAACTAACTAATTAATAGTGGGAAAAGTGATTAAATAAAATAATAGATATAGATTGAGTTTCTTGTCATTGGGGGTAGTCACCACATCAGGGAAATTCGCCTCACCCTTTCATACTACTCAATTCTATCTAAAAACATATAATTAGACATTATGGAAAATTAAAGAACACCTTGACCTCCCCCAAGATATGACTTGGGTTAAGGCTATCATTTTCAAGAGTAATTGATCACAATGGTGGAAATGGGAACAAGAGAAGAATAAGAGAGGAAAAAGAAGAAGTAATTATGGATGAATAAAATAAAAAAATAAGAATGGGGGAAGATAGAGAGAAATAAAATAAAATACTATAGATTAGAAAATATTTAAAATTAATATATAAATTATAAATACTGGTAAAATATAAAATAATAATAATAATAATAAATTATTTTTAATAATATTATTAAGAGAAAAATATGTTTTGAATAGAAGAACACAAATACAAAAATGAGAAAGAAAAAAAATTAATTTCAAAAATAGTAATTTTAGAATAAATAAAATAATAATAATAGGATTTTAATTATTATTAATACTGATGATATTTTTTGGATAATAAAAATAAAAATTAAAAAGATGAATAATTAGAGAAGATGATGAAATTGGTGCAAACAAAATTAAGAAAGGATAATTTTATTAAAAATAAAAATTTAAGTTGAAAATTAAAACAAAAACAAAATAAAACTAAAAAAAGAAGAATAATAAATGGGAGATAAATAATATGATGCAACATGGCTTTTTGTGGAGATATCCTCATTGATGGTTGACTGATGGTATGGGATGGATTGGAATTCTCTAGGAATGTGAAGATCTCCTCCTTTTATATGGCAAAATTTACCATTGAAATTTTCCACATGTTAACCCTATTAAATTGCTGAGACAAATGTGGACTATTTCATGAATTTTGTTCAAAACCATATTTCACGTCTATCCTCAAAAGTTCAGTATATCTGGCCATGTTTAGAGATATTTATATCTGTTTTAATCCAAGAATTTTTTTTCACAATCAGACTCTCAATATAACATATATCTCGTTTTTCATTCATTAATATACTTGAAATTTTTTTATTCATGCATAAAATCCTTCATTAATGTTTTTAATTAATATTTTCATATCTCCCCTACAAATATCAGCATTTTTGGTTTTTCAAATCTGGATATATGGACCCAAAATCAAAATGTTTCATATCTATGAACAGTTTTCAAGGCCCAACTTGTGAGATGGTTTTTTGCTTCCAAATGTTGTATTTAGCATTGGGTCATAAGGGGAATATTGTATCCAAAAATTAAAGAAATCCTAAAAAAAGAATCAAATCAATTAGATCAATAATTTAAATGTTATGATCAAAATACCACAGTGATTAAAATCTATCAAAATTAAATAATTTATAAGATTTTATATTTTAGCCTATTTTCATTATATAATTCAAATTACCCATTATTTTAACAAAACATTGAAATAAATTAATTTTATCACTAAAAATAATGAATAAATCATCATAATTTGAATAAGAATTGCAATGAAATTTCCTCTTTCACATATCCCCACTATTAAATCATGCTTGTCCTCAAGCATAAAATCTCAACAAAGAGTCAAAGAGGGTAACAATATTGTCAATATTAAAATTTCAATGTAATAAAATAAACAAATTATCATTGTAAAATTAAATTTTGTAATTCCATAGAAAATATGAAATTAATTTCTCATTTTCCAATGAAACAACCATTCCATGTAGTTTACTTTTCAACTTTAAAAATGATGGTTATTCTTCTCACATTTATAAAACACTTCAATTAATTATTATAAAATATTCCAAATCAAGATATGCCTCATAATGTATTATTTTCTCTCATCAATCATGATACAAATTAGGAAGAGTTATGCTCATATCATGAATACATTCCCTTTTTCCATAAGCTGAAAAAGGAACTACTTTCTCTACTTTGTAAAGAAAAAGGAAACATAAATCATTAGGGCATTCATTAATGGTTCAAATGAATCTCTTGCTCAAGGTTGGTAGGAATAAATGTTTTAAAATTAAGGCACAAATATGATGTTTATATCTTAAGTAAAATTCCAAATATCAAAAGTAAAGTGTAATGAAATTATCCCCTTCAAAGTAGAAGCTCCCACTCCCCCAAAACATTGAAAGAAAAGCCCATGAATAATGAAAGAAAAATGAATGATGTGAACTTTTGTTGAATTTTTAGCCACTTTTATACACTTTTTTTAATCTTCAATGTTTATTTTTTTCTTTTTTTCCAAAATATATAATCTGAATAGACCTCAAAACCACCACCTGACCACATTTGATAAAAATACGTAGTCCAATGAAGATGTTTATTGATTCTTATAATTCATGAACCTCTCAATTTTATTTCATTTTTTTCATGAAGGGAATAAAATTAAGTACATTGAGTGAATCAAAAACCATTCATAATTCCCATAATAATCACCCCCAAATTTCATCCTTACCATTAATTTCATCCAATCCACTATGATTCCATTTACCCCCACACATAATCTTTAAAATATTATGAAAATACAAAGAGTTGGTAGAAATGTATAAAAATGGATTGAAACATGGCTCATCCATATAAAGGGCTGTTCAGGGTATCTGTGAGCTAAAGAAATATAGATTTAAAGGTGGTATTATAAGGATAATTGGTTTATAAAAAGATACATCAATGATTTTAAATGTGTTTTTCATAGTCATAGTTTTTATGACTTCATATTCTAGTTCAAGTTGGTGATATTAACCAAGATCGCTCAAGAAATATGATCAAGAATAAATTGAATGTACTTGGGCTAGAAATCCTCTCAGGAATGAGACACATGATTTTGGACAATCACTCAAGGCATTATAAACAATAAAAAACAAATTAATATAAATTTCTGAATTTCACATCGTAAAGAATGATTAGGAAATTTAATTTACACGAATCAATAAATTCTCCCAAATCATGAGTACTCGTTTTAGTATCCTTGCTCCACTCAAATAATTTAACTATAAATTTTACTCATTAAATTTTATTAAAATTGAAATATAAAAAATAGAATCACAAATTCCTAAGAACCTCATGTATCCTATAAAATTCAAGTAAAACATGAATTCAAGTGTCAACATGCAATTTATCATTAAATCTTAAAACATGCTTTGTACAGTCAATGTAAGGAGTTTAAAATACAATCATTAAAAATTTATATCCCATTTCTATAAATCTTAGTCCATTTGGTATAACTATTTCAATTATTAACCTATAAAATTACATTACTCAATTAAGCATATGGATCATTTCATTAATGTTAAAAAAGATAAAAGGGAGTGGGCTGCATGTTTCACTACATCCTAAGAAATGAAATTCAAATCTATATTCAATGAAATAAAATTAAAGGGTTAAATCTTAGTATAATCTCACATGTGGGCCCTATATTTTATCGACCATAGAAGGGTTGTACTATATATTATCCAATATAATATGGTGGATGAATATTATATGATTTGATCAACCGGATGTTGATTTCCTAGATTGTGCTTCATCCTTACCGGTGAGGAATTATCCATGGATAGATTATATGAGATCCTCACCCTTTAAAATTAGGTATATCTTGCATTGAAGGGTTATTAAGATGTATGAATCATCCTCTTCCTGGGTTTTTACTTGTGCAACATCCTTTTTCTCTCTCAGTTTTATCTTCTCATGGGGTTTATTAATTGAATAATAAAATGGGATGTAAATAAGAATTTATTCAGGAATAAAATTTGAATTTTTATTAAGAAAATTTTCCCATTTAATATGAATAGAATATTTACTAATTTTATCAGGCTTAGATAGATGGATATCAGTATGGGGATCCTATAATGTATGTTTATTGAAATCAGGGAGCTCCATGTGTTCCTGAGCAGGTGAATTTCTAGTTTCATCATCCTTATATAAGGAATAGATAATATTTTCTCAATAGGTATAATCAATACAATATGGAGTGATGCATGATATAGTTTGAATAAAATAAAAATAAATAGTGTTTTTTAAAATATCACTTCCCTTTGTTGGTTTAGTTATGATCTCTTTTTTAGTGGTGAGTGCCTATTGAAGTATATTCTTAGTGGATGGAGGTAGGTAGTTGGTCTCCTCCATTTTTTATAAAATTTCAAATAAGAGTTTTAAAATTTCTTCCATTATTAACTTAGGTTCTTTGTAAAGGATGGGGATTTCGAGTTTTTCTTCATAATCATTCCAGATTTCATCCAAATATTTTTGATCTCCCACATATAGATCAGGCTTTGGTTTTTCTTTGGTACCATAAAAATATTCGTCTAGCCTTCCTATTTTTCCTTATAGTCCATCTGTGGCCTCATTAAGTTCCTTCACTTGAGCTCTGTTATGCCCTAAAATAGCTTCTTCTTATTTTTTTCACCTGTGAGTAGTCATTCTTTGTACAGTAATTACAATATGGATATTCCATTGAAAATAGTTTTTTATGATTGTTGATAATTTTGGAAAATTAACACTATCTAAAATATGGAAATAAAAAAATTAAATTAGACAATTGATTCAGTCCCTAGAAGAAGTGCCAGTTTTGGGACACACTTATCATGTGGCATGGAAAAGGAATTATTTTTTGTTCCAGTGCACCACAGTGGATGACAAGTGTCATCTAACATAATGATACTTTTAGTTTTATCTCTTCCTTCTTCTAAATCACCAAATCTATGTATTTTTTTGTTTTTTAATTTAAAGAAAAAAATAGAAATTTTTTGGATTATAAATTTAAATGACATTAAATATGGAAATTTAAACTAATATAAAAATCTAAATAGAATGAGTCAAGGAATAAAGGACTTGGTTTTGGGGTTAGGTTTAAGATTCTTTCATTATTTTCCTTTATAAGTTTGATTTTGGATTGATTATACAAACATTAAATCTCATGTTCGAACTACTATTATTTATTTAGAAATTATGTTATATCATCAAATGATTAAACACTCTCAATTAATCCTCCTTCATTAATCAAGGTTGATGACATACCTTGGTATTGGCGGTTCTATATTATAGGACCCAACTCTACTGATTCTATTGTATCCACTGATTATCTCAGCTCCAATGTGTGATCAACTTACAAATGGAGAGATAAAAAGTGATTGAATAAAATAATAGAGGTAGATTTAGTCACATGTAATTGGGGGGAAGTCACCACATCAGTGACATTCACCCCCCATGTATGCTATTCAATTCCATCTAAAAACATAAAATTTAACTTCCATGAAAATTCAAGAACACCTTCACCTCCCCCAGACCAAGCCTTAAGGACATCCTGTCATTTCCTAGAGTATGAGATCACAATGGTGTTAGTTGAATGAATAGTGGAATAAAATAGAGAAAATAAAAGAAATAATGGTGGATGAATAAAATAAAAATGAAAGAAAGAGAGATGAGAAGAGAGAGATATAGAGATAAATAAAACAAAATAATATAAATATACAAATAAAATATATAATTAATAAATAATTTTAAAATATAATTATAATAATAATAATTTATTTTAACTAATATAATTAAGATAAAAATAGGATTTGAATAATAATAACACGAAATAGAAAATTAGAGAAGAAAAGGAAATAAATTTTGAAATTAGAGTGCTAAAATAAATATAATAATATTATTATTTTTATTTTTATTAATACATATGATATTAATTATTATAATACATATAAAAATTAAAAAGAATAATAATTAGAGAAGATAATGAAATTGGTGGAAACAAAATTTAAAATCCATGAATTTAGTTGAAATCTAAATTATAATTGAAAAAAACTAAAAAATAAGAATAAGAAGAAGAAATGGGGGGAGGAATAAGATGGTGTAACATGTATCCTTGGTGGAGATCTCCTCATCAGTGGTCAACTGATGGTATGAGATGGATTGAAATGATCTAGAAAGGAGGAACTCTCCTCCTTTTATATGAAAGAATATCACTACGAATATTTCCACTTGTTATCCCTAGTAAATAGAATATTCACATGTTGAATCCTTCTTTAACGTTGTTCATTGATTTCTTTATTATCTCCCCTATAAATTTCAGCATAGTTTTCCAAGTGTATTGAAATTTATGTATGTTTTACTGATCAAAATATTCATACTAGGAAGACTGTCCATATTTCATATCTTCAGTTTATCATTCATTGATATCCATAAAAATTAATTCACATGTGGATTCCTTCATTAAATATTTTCATTAATTTCTGTGTATATCCCCTCTGAATGGTAGGATATTTGGTTTTTCCAATCAGGTTATATGGTCCCAATATCAAAACATTCCAAATATGTGAACAGTTTTCAAGTCCAAAATTGTGAGCTTGTTTCGGGAATCCAAATAGAAGATTTATCTTTGGGCCCAAAAGGGAAGGTTCTAGAAAAAAAATCAAGGAATCCTAAAAAATTAATAACATAATTTGGATCAATAATTTTAATGTTATTATCAATATTACCAAAGTGATTAAAATCGTTCAAGATTCCAAACATAAGAAATTTTCATATTTTATCCCATTTTCATTATATAATTCAAATTAACCATTATTTTAATAAAACATAGAAATATATGGTTTTTATTATTGAAAATAATTAATAAATCATCATAACTTGAATAAAAAATTTCACTTAATTTTGGTCTGTTATATTTGTTTGGGGAAATAGTGTTAAGTGCTTGAAGTTCAACTATTAGGTTATAGAATCAAGTGTTGGTGCAACGGTTGAAATATCCATACAATAGGACTTTGATCATCATAATTTTGACTTAGTATATGAAAAAAATGGTTTCAAGTAAAATAGTTGTACTTGTTTCATATAGGAATGAGTTGTGGTTTCAATGTCCTTCTTGAGTTAGCTCTCCAGATATACTCATTGACTGTGGTGCATATTGATTTTTTTAGGATGTCTCTATGTTATATTATATCTTGAATTTAGAATCAAGATCAGTAGTATGTTCTCCTTAGTGATATGTAATTGATACCAATACATGTTCCATAGATGCAACCTTGAGGTGGTGCAGCTATACCACCACCAATGGATAAACGGATGGACACAAAATACCATCAAATGAAGTTCGTAAGCTGAGTGCACATCATGATTTTCAGTATTAGTGACCCCACTAGGTATAAGGTGAGACAGAAACATAGGTGAATAAGTATTTTCTTGAGGTGGTAAAATGGGATTTTTGTCTATTCAGGAAACCAATAGATCGGATGGTGGTCCTAATAATGAGCCTTATCCAGGGCTGAGTAGAAAGATATTGGGGTTTGGCCACCCGGTCATATGATGAGGTGACTGTAGATTCGTTAGAGTTTGGATTCCTCTTCAGATATGAGTTTCTTCTAACTATGATAAAGGATATACATATCTAGTATCTTCTACAAATTTAGCAGGGTTTCAAAATAGTAGCTAAGTATTCATTAAGGTTTACCAACCTATCAAGGTACTCGATAAATATGGTTCATGATCAGTTCTTTTGGCCTCAAACCATCAAGAAAGGATTACATAGGGACATAAAAGCTTTCAATATACCTCTATGAATTATTATATTTTTTGGGGTTCTGGATTCTGATTTGGTGGTTGAGATTATCCTAGATGTGTATATGCATGAAGTGACTACCAATAGTGGGAATACAGGAGAAAACAATTCAGATGTAGGGAATTAGAATCAGTCATAGGGGAATATAAGTATAAGAATTATTATGAGGATCTCCCATGATATATGCTCTATGGTTCTGGGTGCACAACATGGGTCCATTCAACCTAGGTACAAGGGTGCTACTCATGTGATGGTAGGGGAAATCTTGCATAAGATTGTTTGATATTCTACATGGATGACAAGGAAACACTATATAGGATATAGAGGGAGAATAACTAGTAGTAAAAGACTGGTATGCAGTGAGGAGGACCTATTAGAGGAGGGTAGAGTGTATCTGGAGGTGGTAGAAGCATTGAATTATTACTACCACTACCCCCAGGTGGTCCACACTAGGCTAAAGGAGTTGGAGGAAAAAGGTGGGGGCTGCTGTAGGCAGTCGAGGTTTATGAACCAGATGATGTGGGAATTATATAAGGTATGATCAGTGTATTTCTACATTAGCTGAAATATTTATAGACACATGCTCTATTCATTCCATTATTTCTACTATTCTATTTTGAGACTTAAAGATTCTAGTTGAGCCCTTAGCTCCACCCTAGTGCTTGGAGACTTCTATTTGAGTTGACTTAGCGATCCATAACATGTGTTGATAGTGTGACATAACACTTGGAGGTGCGAGTCTATATTGGTATCAGTTTTTTTGTAGTGATGAGTCTCTATGATTTAATATTATGTCTAGACTCACTATCTATAGTATTAGTCTAGATTGACTTTTAAAGGAAGAGGATGTGGTGTGTCCATATTAATGGGACATAGTTTTCTTTTGTGGGATTAAAGGAAAGGCATTCAATTTAGTATGGAATCATGCATAGGTGTGTATATAATATTACACATCAGTTGTCTAGAATGACCCTCAGTGCACTGTGTACTATTAGTTTCGAATTCCCAATAGTGGTGGTAGAGTATGAGGATGCATTTCCTAAGTACATTCCAATATTACTTCCCCATTGACATATAATCTTCTTTATTGATATAAAACATTTTACAAACTCGATATACTCACTAGAATACCATATGTCTCTCATAGAGCTTCATATGATGAGAGTCTAGTTAGAGGACTTATAGGGGAAGAAATTTTTAAGATACAATGTTTCACCCTAGGAAGACCTGGTTTTTGAATTCCAAGAAGCAAAATGAAAGAATGAGGTTATATGTGGACTATCAGTGATTGACCTATGTGTCTATCTAGAACAATTATCCACCACTTTGGATCAATGGAATATTTGATCAGTTGATATGGGTGCAATGGTTCTTGAAGGTTAACCACATATCAGGCTATCTCCAGCTATGAGTAAGTGATGAAAATATATTGAAGAAATAATTTATATGTCATTATGGTCACTATGAGTACATTTGGATGGCCTTTGGAATGTTGAACTACCCATTGGTTTTCAAAGGACTCATGAACCTAATATTTCAATATTTCATGGATCGGTGTGTTGTAGTCTTCCTCGATGATATCCTTATATACTCAGTGTCCAAGGAAGAGAATGATAGACACTTGTCGATCATTCTGGACATAATCTAAGAGGACCATTTTAATGGGATACTCTACAGGTGACCATTATTGATATAGGATGTCTACATTCTAAGATGTGTTATCTCAGCAGATGGTGTGTAGGTATACCTAGAAAAGGATGAGTTAATGTTTTCTTGGGATTCACCCATGAGCCCGTTGGTGGGGTGGAGCTTCCTTAGGTTGGCTTCCTATTACTGGTGACTCATACCTAAATTATCCCGGATATCATCTACCAGGATAGATTTAACCTAAAAGCAAAATCCTTTCATTTGGATGCAGAGGTACTAGAAGGATTTTTAGTAGTTGAGGTATAGATTGACATTCAACCCCATTTTGAAATTACTAAAGGAGGATTTCAAGTACACAGTGTTCTATGATGCATCAGGAACCAATATTTTTTTTATATAGGTTGGGTTATGACTAGTGACGGTTTAAGTTATTTGTCACCACATGAGGAGGAACACACAACTCGTGATCTTGAGTTAGTAGTGTTAGTCTTCACATGAAAGATGTAGTGAAACTATATGATGGGTGATGGTTGCATCATTTTTTCTGACCAAAAGAGTCTTGGGTATATCTTCTCCTAGATGGATATAAACTTACTATATAGTTGATGACTATAGTTCCTCTAGTATTATGACTTCATGATTTTCTATAATTCTAGGATGGGGAACATGGTGTAAGATTCGCTCAGTTGGATATCTTTTTCACAGTTTATAGATGAGGAGTTAGAGCAGTTTTCCTAATTATAGTTAGCTTTTATGGATGGAGGATGAGAATATTACCTTCAATAAATAGTTGTTGCCCCTTTTATTTTATATTGAGTTAGGGAGGAACATCTTGGTGGTACAAACTATGAGAATCGGCATACTTCTATATACATTGAACATTCTCATGGTGGATTTTATGAAGGTGCTGAGCATATTATTCTTTTTAGAGGATGCATGATGCTACCGGTGATTTTGTGGGAGGATGTTCTAAGATAGTTTCATAAACATCCTTTAAAAGTACTTCATAGTTTTCAAAAGATGTTGCAAGACTTCCTACATCGGTTTTTGTGTCCAAAGATGTAGAAGGGAGTTGCATAGTTTTTCTCTCGATTCTGTACTCCTAAGTATGTGAAGGCCGATAAAAAAGTTCCAATTGGTTTAACTCAACCACTTGAGGTGCCTGGGTGGAAGTTGTAAGATATATTCTTGATATTATTTATTGTATTACCATGTATTTTTAAATAATATGATTTAATCTGGGTGACTATAGATCGACTCATCGTGTTGGCCCACTTCCTAGCTATTTTGGAGAAGAGTTCAGTAGAGAACTTTGAATGTCTCTACATCCAAGAGATATTCTGAACCCATGGAGTTCCATTGACGATCATTTATGATCATGATTATCACTTCTCATCCCAATTATGTATTAGATTTAATGGGGCATTTGGAACTTCGTTATGTTTGAGTATAGTGTTTTTTCCCAAACTAATGGCTAGAATGAGCGGATCATCTAGGTTCTAGAGTACATATTTCAAGCTTTCATATTGGACATTGGTTATAGTTTGTAGGTTCACCTACCAAAGGTTGAGTTTTCATACAGCAATAGAAAAAATTACACCATTCATATGGAATCATTTTAGGCTTTATACAAGTGACCATGTAGGTCACCACATTACTAGTATGACCTAGTAGAGTCTGCACTCATGGGCATAGAGTTCGTGTGATCTACAACTAAGAAGGTATTGATCATACAGTAGTGGATGAGTAATGCACAAATTCATTATAATTTCTATGTGGATAGATGACATAGGCCCCTAAATTTCAAATAGGGAGACCATGTGTTCATATTGGATTCACCTTGACATTGATTACAAATATTTGGCTAAGGAGGGAAATTTGAGGTGGTGTTTCACTTAGCTCTACAACCACAGTTAGAATGGTTACATTATGTCTTCTACAAGTTGAAGCTAATGAGGTACATGCATGAACCATCACATGTTATCATCTGGGGGGAGCAATATATAAATGATCGAGATACTTTTTCCGAGTACCCAGTAGAGATTGAGGATACAGAGGAGAGGATCCTTTTTGTTGAAAGGTTTCGTTACTTTGTGTCTGGTGGTAGTTGAGAATCATTAGGAGAGAATCTTGGATTAGGAGGCTCTGATACATGCTTAGTACCCACATCTATTTGTGTATCCACTTTTTTTAATTTTTTTGGACATAAAGACCCATGTTGTGGAGAATGTAATGACTTGGATTCCCTATGTAATATTTGTGGATATTTTATGGATTACTTTTGAGACTAAGAACTATGGAGGCATGTGATTTTGTGGCCCATTTTTCCATTATTAAATGTTTCAAATATAAAAAATATATTAAATTTAATTTCATAACATTTTTCATATAAAATTGGAAGAACATGTAAATAGAATCCCATATCAGAAATCTAAGTGCATAATAATGTTTAAATCCTGGGTTTTACCCTAATAATTACATAACCATGGCCGGCAAGGAGAATTTTTGGAAATTTCATTACAAATGTAAAGTAAAAAATTAATTAATTAAATTTTTTTATTTCATCTACTGATGAAGCGGCCTAAATTCATCTCTATGTATATTGTTATTCTAAATCCCTAGGGTTAGTTGTCTAACCCTGCAGCCAATGGAAAACTGTTAGATGGAGTGTTGGAATATCTTTATCAAATAAATACCAACCATATTGTAGATTAGCGATTGATGTGTAGTGGTATTCAATGATATCACAAATTAAAATCATTTTGTCTCTTTCTTCATCAAAGATCAAACCATATTGGGAATGGGTTGTTGTTTATTTTTATTTCTTTCTCATTATTGATTTCTATGATGAATGTGAATCAATAAACCAACATATTGATTTGTGTATTGGTCATTTGGTGAGATGAGTTTATTTTTATGTTGTTATTTATAAATTCATTTTTTTATTGATTATTTATTTTTCATTGTAATGAGGAAAAATAGAGGGAAATCGAAACATTGGTTGAGGATAATTTCTCATGTTTGTGGTTGGGAATTTTTCCAAAAATTCCTCATTTATCGTTGGAATTTTCCTTTGGCCCATGATTCAGTGTATACTAGAAAATAGAAAGGTGTGAACCCACTTCATGGAATAATGATTTGAAATCATTGATTCATGATCATAATAACATGATTTTCATGAAATTATTAAATCAGTTTTAGATCAAATTGTGTGGATACCAAGTTTTTCTTTTATATAGTGAAAAAAGAAGTATGATGTTTGATGGATTTGTTTAAATGGATTGATGGCTGAATTTTGATGATTTTATGACAATAATTCATGTACAATGACACTACTTGATGTCATAATGGGATGTTACCGGATTGATGGATGAATACCTAGAGAAGATGTGTGATTGCATATCTGTATTTTGGGAATGTCCCGAAAGACACAACTTGTACTATGGATCCACAGATCATGTGGGGCCCTCTATGTGGTGACTATAAATTAGGGATGGGGATAAGGATCACATGGAATGTGACCCGGTCAAAAACTGTATAACCCCTCCTATATGGATCAACAAGTACTTTTAAGGGTATATGAATAGGGCCAGAGAGTACACAACCTGTGGAACGTTATGTACTCTTCCATTGAAATGGCATGGGAAAAATGTATGTGGGAATAGTTCTGTTATGAGACATGGGAAGAAGTTCATGGTCATGGGAACACCATGGAATTTTACATAGACATCGGCATGGTTCATTTTACATGGTAAGGACCTGATGCCGAAGGGACACAACGTATTCTCCCTAAAACATTTCCTGGAACCCTTGTCCTGTGAATCTTGGAAAAGTTTCATTAGGGTGTGTTCCCTATATCCATTACCTAAGGGTTAATATAGAATAACCTCATACACATATGAAAGAAATCCCATTAGCTTGAATTCTTGGATACACTTGTTATAATCCTTTTGTGAGGCCCAAAAGGGGATCCTATATCATATTCCTTCCCTATGTAGAGTTCTAGGTATCGTCATGACCATCAACATGTAGACATAGATCCTCCACATAGTTGATTATAACAAATTAAGATATTGGTATAATCCATGTCCTTTTTTTTGAACCTGGTATATGTGTTTTACATCATCATGGTTACAATGTATACTTATCAATGAAATACCTGATGATTACTACCTCTCAGAAGAACATCATCAGTGAAATCTGACTCATGGAGTGTGTTCTCGTACATGAGTGTTATATAGAACCTTCGAGACAGAATCCTAGATAGATATTACATCATTGGATTTAACTTGAGACTATGTGTCTATGTTGAGTATATCAATATATTTTGGTTATATGTACTCTAGAAATCTTCCTGTGTATAAATGAGTGTTTTTCTTTTGTTGAATGTTTTTTGGTTTTGGGTTGTCCTACTAGGTATTGTTATACTCACCCCATCATTTGATTTTTCTGAATGTGTTGTGTATTGTGTAGATGATTGACCTTTTGACAGACTCCATGAGGGACTAGGACCAGATAGTTCTTAGTGAGCTACATATACCGGGGTGTATTCCTATGATATCTTGACAGCAGTCCCCATATTTAATTTCTAGTTGTACTTTTTCTAATAATCATTTTGGGGTTGTATTTGGCCATTTTTACATTACATTACTTCTTATCATACTTTGGATGTGGGATTTCGATGTATACATGCATGGTTGTTGAGTTTTTTTCATTTAAAAATTATTTATGCTTGGAGGTTTGTGTGTGTGTATAGGTACATTGGATATGGACTTCCATGATTGTGATAGGATTATTCAGTGCTAGTCACCATCCTCAAACCTATTGGATGTGGACTTGGGAAGTCTTGAAGCTATACAGATTGGGATTTGTTGTGATACCAGTAGATCAATTTTTTATGGTCTTGAATCCTGGGACTATTCTAATATATTTTTTAGCATATCATATTTCCCCTTCCGAGCATCAGGATAAGTTGTTACACTTGGAGGGCTTCAAGAGAAGGGTTTTATCACACCCAACATGTCCCCCTGGGTAGCTCCTATGTTTTTCATTAAAAAGTATGATAAGTGTTTTAGGATTTTAATGAATTATCATGTCCTGAATCATGACACATTAAAGAACAAGTAAATCTTTCTATTGATTGAAACCCTCTTTAACCAGTTGGGAGGAGTGAGATGGTTCTTGGAGATCAATCTCTAGATGATCTACCACCAGTTGAGGGTTTGAAAGGATGATATTACAAAGATGGAATTCCAATGTCACTATATACACTATGAGTTACTAGTGATTCTATTTGGTATGAATAATTCCCCTACTATGATTATGAATTTGATGAACCATATTTTCCTTATATAATTGGACCAGTTCATTGTTATCATCAATGATGACATACTCAAATACACCGAATTAGAGGGAAATCATGTAGAGCTTTTAAGTGTGGTTTTTGATTTTCATCCGGATGACCAAATTTATTGAAAACTCTTGATGTTCCTATTCTAGATTTATAAGTCTAACATCCAAATGAATATCATTTCTAAGAATGTTTTAGCATTGGAATTTATAATGATCAATGTTGTTCTTTCATGAAGACCACCCAAGACTGTGTGAGTGGTGCATAGGTTTCTAGTATTTGTCGGGTACAGCATGTGGTTTGTGGAATAATTCTCCAATATTGTGGACCCATTATCCACTCTAATGCGAAAATGGAATCCTTTTACCTAGATTGACTAGTGCTAGAGAAGCTTCAAGGATTTGACGTCAAGGATGAAAAAGGATGGTGTGGAGTATGTGGTGTATTTTGATGCCTCAATAGATATGCTTGACTTATTTTTGATATAGAGACAGGAAATTATTTCATATGGGTTGAGGAAGTTGATACTCCACAAGTAGAACTATGTGACTCATGATCTAGTGTAGGAAGTGGTAGTCTTATCCATGAGAATGTGGAGGCACCACCCTATTGGAGAGCACATTTTGTTTTAATCATCCCTAAGAGTCTGAGGTATGTCTTCATATAAAGAGTGTTGAACATCAGACAATGAAATTGATTGGAGTTATTAAAAGACTATAACATTGATATTGTCTATACTATGGGGAAGGGTAACATGGTAGTAGATATGCTTAAAACGAATTCATAGGCTCTCATAGTGCTAGAGGCTTTTGAGAAGTTTGATTCATTGTATTTGGCCCTACTATAACATGAGGGTGGGAATTTTATTCAGTAAATGGCATTGAAAATTTTTCTTATTGAGCATGTAAGGGAGTCACAGTTGGGAGACATCTACTGTGTTGAATTTTTAATGAGGCATATCTTAGTGAATCACCTATCACCAGGTGAAGGATGAGAACTAGTTTCCTACAGGTTTTTATAGCCCCTTGAGATCTTAGATTGAACATGGGATAGAATATACATGGAATTTTTTATATGGATTACATGGAAACTGATGGTCCATGACACCATATTGGTTATGGTTGACCGAATCATCAAATTTACCCACTTTTATATTATCATGGAGTTGAACTCAGTAGATGTTTTGGGGTAGATGTACATACGAGAGATTATTCACCTTCATGGGGTTCCCATGACTATAGCCTCCAATCATGATTTTTGGTTTAAATCAAGAATGTAGAGAGGCTTGTCGGAGGAATTCTAGAACTAGATGTGGATGATTATATCCTTTAACCACTTCAAATATTGGAAAATTAAGTGCACTGTCTATGTGTTAGAGGATATACTGAGGTATTGCATATTAGGCTTTGTCCAAAGCTAGAAGGATCGCTTGACCTTAGTAGAGTTTTCATAAAAATAGATACCAGTCAAATATAGGTATGAAAACTTTTGAGTCCATGTATGGAAGACACTATAGAACACTCTTTTGTGGGAAATAGATAAAAATATATTTTGTGGGACCAAATTGGTGCATAAGAAAAAAAGAAGGTTCAGGTCCTCTGCTAGTGGATGGGGATAGCTCGGAGTAGGAAAAAACCTTAAGTATATCACCTTAATAGGCCAATGGAGTTTGAGTAGGGAGGCCACATTTTCCTTATATTCTCCCTTAGATGAGGATTTTTTAGATTCTACCGAGTATTCAAACTATCCTTGAGGTTCTTTGGTCCCTCTGAGATCTTGAAAACCGTGGGTGAACTTGCTTATAACATTTCCCTACCACCACAGTTAGAGTGGGTGCATGACATCTTTGATGTGTCACAAATTTGGATATAGGAACATGATTCTACACACACTATTTACTTGGAATACTTTGATGTAGGGAATGGAAAAACTCTTAAGAAGCATCCTATGGTGATCAATTGTAAATAAGAAAGGAAGCTGTGTGGATGGATCATCCCCTTGGTTTTCATGTTGTGGTGGTATGGGAATGTGAAAGAGAGATCTTGGGAATGGGTGATCTAGATTCATCCTTATTATTTAGAGCTATTCTTTTTTATTAATTTTTGGGGAAGAGGATTGTGAATGATGGAATGATGTAGAGACCTAGTTTTACCCTATAAGTCATTGGAAAATTTCTATATATATTTTCAGAGCCAGGCACTGAGACAAAAATTCATGGAATTAATTTTATAAAAATATTAACAATATTTTATATTACACATTCTCAATTTCAAAACACAAATAGGATAAATATTAAATATAATCTCACATAAAAAATCTGAGACCATGGTTGATTCTAGAACATGATGTTTACCATAGGCGTGACATAAATAAGGTTTGTGTGGGGTGTTCAAATAAAATATCAATTGGTGTTATATTTAGTGGATTAATTAGATTATTAAGTAAATTAACACATTAAATAAACCCAGTGGATTTAATCTATAAATTATCTTTTATGGTTAATCCTTCACTTTTAGTCGTATAAAACCTTATAGGATCGAGTGTGTTATTCCTCCTCTCAATTAACGAATTGAATTTATAAGATGAAAAAACAATAGATCCATGTTGATAAATACACAAAAAATAAAATGAATCCTCTCAATCATGGGAAGGCACATCCTTTATGGAAAATGATCCAATAGTTAGGTAGTACTGTTCTCTTTTGGTTTCCACCTCATTTAATTAAATTGTTGAGAAAGACCAATCCCTTTCATTAATCTACGACAATGGTGATCAATTGCCTATGTTTGATTATTGAAATTTAAATTACTATTCAATTATATTCAAACCCTAGAAATCCTTGTTGTGTTAGCTATCCAAGAAAAATTTTCCAATTGTTGATAAACCATTTTTGTTGTACCTTTATCCCACAATTTTTTCACATTCTTTGTCATTAGGTCTACAAAGTATCAGTTTGACATTTCTTAGTAGGACTGAGTGTGATCAGACACCTAGATTCATGAAAAATTCACGTGATAAGTATGAATCGATATGTCAATGATAGAATCAATTAGATTGTGTTTTATGGTTGATTATTTTTATGACCATAATCCTAATTATCAAGGGAGAATAACCTGATATGTGTGAGGTGTGTGGTGTGTGAATGAAGCAATTGACCTTTGGGGACTTGATTTTTGGACTTCATATGGATAGAAACAATGTAAAATGGATTGACCCACAATTTCATGTATAAAATATATCAGGTTTGAAGTGGAGAAGCTAGATCAAGGTGCATTGATATAAATCTAGATTACATTAAAAAAATACCTACTACATGTTGTGTGGTCCAAAGAAAATTAGACATGTAGGTCATTAACATTTTTGGCCAGTGTTTCTCATAATTATAAGTATCACACGATATGTGGAATATCCACATTCCTTGTGACCTTGTGTCGGTAGCTCGATGTCTACTCTGGGAGTGTGTGGACACGGCCACAGCTAGGCACACACCATGTGTTAGAGTACACATACATGAGCAATGACATGGGTGGAACCCTTTGTGGATGGACATACCTTGTACTGATGTAAATAGACAAGATATAGGTAAAAAAATATAGAAAAAGAGAATGGTCAAGAATATGTGTTACCCAGACACTCCATGTATACCCCCTACATGTTGTGCAAGGAAACATGGGTAGTGAGTAGTGTACCATCAAGGACATGACTAGGTGATGGAGTGGGACCACATGTCATGTATGTCCCCTCACGAATTGTGTACCCATTGGTTAATTTTTTAAAAACATTAAAAACACATCTATCTATCATTTGGACTCAAATTTTGGGTCGTGATTAAACTCTCCAGAGTTTTTTTCATATAGAACGTGATGGTTTTCTCCATTATGGCTTTTGGGATGCAATGTGAGATGTCCCGAGCATGAATCTTATTTAGGTGGAGCTCACCGATAGTAGTGATCGTGAAGAGGATCACCAGTGACCTTTAGAGTTGGACCCCACACCATCATGGTAATAGGTTCTCTATCTACCAAGTAGAACCCCCTATTAGATAGGGTGATGGTCCTTGAAACACTAGAGTAAAACCCCCAAGTGAGACAAGGGCATGGGTCCTCTACCTATAGAGTGGAATCCACCATTATCTTGGCGGAGGGTTTTCTATCTACTGAGTGTAACCCATTATTAGATATGATGTAGGGCCTCGTGACACAAGAGTATACCCCCCCCCCCACCCCACCCCACCCCATCCGTTTGGGTGATGGTTAATAATTTACCTTATGTTACCCCTATCAAATAGGGCGATGGTCCTAATGACACAAGAGTGGAACCCCCTGTTGCATCGAGGAATAGGACCCTTACCTATGGTGTGGATCCACCTGACACATCAGGGCATGGTTTCTTTATGGATACATGTTTATTGGAACCCCCTGGTGTAGTGTGGTGTATGTCCTCTAATTCGATAATGTTTCCGCTCAACTACGCAACATAGTGGCAATGTGTGTCTTGTCTTAGATGTTAACATCATGGATGATGCATGAGATGCTAGGTATCATTGATGGAATTTAAGAACTATTATCTCTAATTTTCTAGGATATAATTGTGAGATGGATATCCCCTTTTCACTCATCTTATTTTCACTAGTTTAAGAATATATACATTTATCTGTATCTATATAATTGGATTTGTTTACTCTATTGATTAGGGTTATGTTGTTTACTATATTTCACTACCATGTCTCTTACATATCCCTCTTCAGGTTTAAGGGTGTCATAATGGGTATCTATATAATCACCCATGCATTGGTTGTGCCTCCATGTGTTGTGTTTTGTGTATATGATGAACCGATCGGTGGTGAAAATAGTGGATCTTAGGGATACATGGTTCATTAGACAGCATATAGTTGTTATTTCATGGAGATCAAGAGATAGGCTCTATCAGAACTTTTTTACATTCGAATTTTTTTAGGTTGGGACATCTATCTAGTTGGGTGTGCATTTATTCCCTTTACTTTTTAGTTTTTACTTTTTTAATCTTGTACACCATAGTGTTTTTGCATGAATGGAATATATTCTAATTGTTGTATTTTTATAATTTTTCCTATGTACTTTTACAAATACATGGTCAGGTGCATGCATATAGTTACATTAAGAAAGGCCTCCAATTTAGGATTTGAATTTTGGTTCTTGTTTCCACCTCTAGACTATAGAGGCAGACATGAGGTTATTGGGGGTCGAGCCTTGTTTAGGGTCAGGTTGTCAAAATAAACATTTCACCATTCAACATCCCTTGCCTAATGAAATAAAAATATTTCCATAAAAATCATTTTTGAAACCATAATAAAGGTAACCTGGAGCATTATATCCATAACGCCTGTTCACTCATTTTTAACACACAATTAGATGTATGAGTTATCCCCATAGACTTATACAAGATGTTTTTTAAAGTAAATTTTAAATAATGTATGAGAATAATCTATAGAAATTGTTTTAAAAGATCATTGTATTGGGGGACATATACGAATTTTTTTTAAAAATTTAGAAAATAGTGACAATTAAAATCTAAATACATTGAAAAATTTCTTTCTACTATTTTTCTCCTTTTGATGTCATCAACTCTTATCTTTCCAGTCATTATACTTAGATTTTGGGTAGATTAATCCTTCGTATAAATATATTTATGTTAAATCACCAAGGTAAGTTTATCTTTCCCCCTTTTCACAAATATTATCCCCGTGTTTCCTCATTTCATTCTTTGAATTTTAAATGACATAAAATTTAATTTTTTTACCACCTAATTGCATATGAATCAACCTAATTATTTCAAATATTATTTTTTTCTATGGGATTATTATAATTTTTCTTTGATTTTATTTGAAAGATATCATTTGAATGTGGTTTATTTTTTAAAATTATCATGTATTTAATTATAATGTAATATAGATTTTAATGGTTTTCAAAAACATTATTTTTGAAAGAATCAATTCCTTGAACTTTATATGTTGGTAAATAAAATCATTATTTTTGATTTTTGATTTCTTTTTTGGTTTTAAAAAAATAAACTTCTCAATATTTCATGTTATGTTTTATAGCTGTACAGGAATTTTTTAGCATATTATGTATAGTTATTAATCATGTTTAAAATTAATATAAATATTATTCTTATATATATATATGGTATTGTGTTATCTTGTGGGATAGAATTATAAAATTATGTATTTGGGTGATACATATAATGTTTACATTATTTCTGAATGAAATTTTCCCTTATCAAATTACAATTCACAAGATAAAATAATTTATTGTTTTTATAATTATGTATTCATGTAAGCTAAATTTTGTATTTGCATAAAAATGGAGAGTTGTTAAAAATGGATTTGACTATAATATTTTTTCATTGTTATTGAAATAATGTGAAAAAGTATAATTTAATTAAATATATATTAGATTTTACATTAATCTATTTTCAACACTTTTATTACATGACATATAACATTATTATATTTTTTAATAGAATAGATAGAATTTGGATGTTTGTTATTGATCTGATATGAATGGATTTTAACAAAAGTTTGGATTGATTTTAAAATGTTTCTTTTTAAAAAATATTCAGAGAGAGGTATTATACACAACTCGTTACATAATTGTTTTGAAAATAAGTTAGATACTATATAAAAGTTTAGTTTTTAAACAAACTATTTTTTCTATTATAACAATGGAGAGAAAAGGTAGTCTCAAAATGTTCAAAATATGAATGTGAGGATTGGGATAGAGAATTTAATATAGGGAAATTTCTTTATTCATCATATTGAGAAAGAAATTACATCATTGCAATAATATAATGATATGAGTAAACATGATGAAATTAATAAAAAAATGATGTTGAGTGTAACACCTAGAGTTTTTAAAAGTGAAAACGATGTTTGAAAGTGTTAAAATACATAACACTGAATCCAAACATACTATGATTATTAAAAAATCACCATTATAACCTAGAAACTCAATTTGTTTTCATGAATAGGATTAACTAAATTTTGAAATATATATCCTTCTAAACATAAATTTATTAGTAAATACTTTATAAATAATCACTCAATTTTTCTAAATGTTCTTCTATATTTAAAATATGATTTCATTAAAAATCATTTTTTTATTTGTAAAAAAAATCTTAATTATTTTCTAGAAGATTCAAAAATATTATTTCATAAAATGAACATAAAATTTTATATCATCTTATCAAATTTAACATATGGTAGATTTATTTCTTTTTCAGAAATTTTTGGTTTTTTTAGAGAAAAGTTAAAAATAATATTTTTTAAACTATCATTTCTAATGATAAATTGTGTAATTTATAAGTATCATTATTATTTTAGATTTATTTAAAATTAAAATAATTATTCATTATTTCCATCTAATCCAATTAATTATATGCAAATGATCTTTTTACTGGATTTTAGAATAAGATTTTTTTAGGCTTGAAAACGCATTTTTTAAAAACTGTTTTAAAATTCATAATGTTTCTCTTTTTAAATTAATTAAAATAACCCCTAATGGGGAATGATTTAAATTAAATTTCAAGATTATATATATATAAATTTATGAATTTTAATTCATATAATGATTATTATTAATTATAGAGTTAAAGTAAAATAATATTTTGATTGAAAGATGAATTTTTCAAAAAATATATTTTCATCAAGTTTGATTTTTTTTAAAAGTAATTCTTTTCACTTATATGGATTTAATTTTATTAAATTAATTCTATATTCATAATAATAATAATTAATATTTGGAAATAATTACAACTTAAATTTTGGAAAATATGAATAATAATCATAGTAAATATTAAATATCATTGTAAAAGTAAAATAGGTTAATTGAGGGTAATAATAATAATTTAACAAGGATAAAAAAATATTAATCTAAAAGTATGAATATGTATATTAAATAATAAATTAAAATATTATTATGTTTTTTTCTTTTTTTTTAATTTTTAATTGATTTTTTAATGATTTTAACAAAAAAATAGACATTAATACGAAAAAACTCGAATTGTATTTTTAGGTAATATGCAATTTAAATTAAAAAATAATTTTTATTAATTAATTAATTATTGAAATAAATGATATGTTAATAAAATATTGTTATAAAATATTTTATATTATGTATAAATGATTGTATAATTTTATTTAATTTTTATAAGGGCTAGAAAACTGTTATTGTAAAAAAACCATTATCATTTAATAAAAATGTATTTTTATTTAAGAGGTAAATTATTAATATTTAGAGAATCATTATGAAGAAATAAATATTATTTTTGGAATCATAATGATAAAATTATATAGAAGTTAATTTTCCATAACATTCAATGATAATCAAATTTTCAAGTGAAAATGAAATACGATATTAATAAATGGTTTGTATTATGACATAATAATGAACCAAAAGTTATCTAATATGTTCCCTAAATGGTATTCATGAACAAATATATTTCTATCCTTTAAAAAAATATGTTTTTATCTTATTTTATTAATTTTATAAATTCTTTAGGTTCCCTCTAAAATGTATATTTTATTTCAAGTTGTTAAAATCATTTCTTTGTAAACATGATCCCCTTCCACATCACCAAGGGTACTATTTTAATGTGATATGTTCTTAAAAATATAAAAAAAAATTTAAAAATATTATTTTTTGTAAAACATGACAAAATACATGGGTAGGATTTTGTTTTTTATTGCTATATTATATAGAGTCCAAAACATATGTTTGGAAAATAATAAAGAACTCCCTTATGTTTTACTATATAAACCCACTAATAAACCCATTCATCATCACAAAAAACCATTGGACCATGAATTTACTATTCCATTTCCCATCTAAATCCCTCCCAAGGTGTCCCCAAGCTCTCACGAAGCTCCTCCCATGCTTTTTGAATCACCCACTCAATGTATGTGACACCTCTTTTTTCATTCAATCCTATTCTTTTAGTTTGGCCTTTTAAATATCAATTGTTTATTTATTAATTACATTATAAATGTACCTTTAATATACATTTAATGTTCTTATTATGAGAAATAATTTATTCACTATCTTTATAACCTTTACATAATAATTTTCTATGTTGAAATTTAGTAAGGGATCCACAAATTATCCTCTTTATTCAAGCATATTCTTTATGTAATGCCATTTTTATTCCAATTACTATTAGTGGGATATGATTTTTCACATTAAGATTAATGTAATTACTATGTATAAGTGATGATAGACCCATTTAAATTTAATCAATACCTCTTATGATTCATTATGTACCAACATTATGGTTCCAAAATTATCCTATGATTTTTCCATGAAAAACGTTTATTCAAGAACCATTTTTTATTATTACTTTTAATTATTTACTTTTTATGTTGGATTAAGTTAGTATATATACTACTTACTTTCTTTATGTTGTCCAAGTGATAAGATACCCATTTTAATATCATTATTTCCTCTCTTTATTCATTATATACACATGTTATGCTGCCAAAATTATCCTACAATTTTTTCAACCCAAACCATTGTGTTGTGAATACCATAACTATTTCTAATCAAGAGTATTAATATAGACATAATTATTCTTCATGGATTGTGGAATCACATTTATATATTCAATAATCTTAAATAATTGAAATATATGTGAGGAAATATGATCCTATGTTGAATGATATGTGTGGCACAATTATGATTGTAAATGATATGAAAGTGACGGGTGCACCCAGAATTATATAGAACTTCATTGAAAATGGTAATATTTTAGTCTCTTTATATGTCATGTATAGGATTCAGGAGTAATCATAATATATGGTGGGACATTATTCACCATGTTATGATGTCTTGTTAGTTACCCTTTTCATATGATTATGATTTCATGTTTAATGTTTCCACATTTCCAAGTTTCCCTCATGTTATAATCATATATCATGCTTCAATGATCATGTTTATGATTATCAACCCTTTTATTACCCATTGAATTAACATTTGACTAACAAGTAATACCTTCGTGTTGTAATACTTTTTTACTCCCTTTCTAGGATTTATAGCTCACCTGTTTCTTATGTATGTCCCCTGATTATCCCATGCAGTTTTTTATGAGAAATGTAATTTTAAAAGCATATTAAGGAAGTTTCAATTTTTTTTGTATCCATGTATAATATTTATGTTCTATGTACCAAATCTTCTAAAGACACTATGATCATTGACCTTATGGGTTGTAAAATGTGTAATTTTATATAATAAATCATCAAATAATGTATATTAAAGATATGGGTTATCATATTGAGAGACTGAAAAAAATTAAAGACGTTTTCATGTCTCCAGAATATCGGCAATGCGGTAAAATTAAAAGGCTTGGATTTTTAATATGACTATATCATGGAAAACCCATGTATTTAATATTTAATATAGCCATCAATTATATTCTTACCTTTTTGAAAGAGTTATTTTATGATTATGAAAATATTCCCTCAAACCGTTATATGGATTGGAAGTTAATTGACCTACAAGAATTTTCTATAAATAAAATTCATGATTTCCCTTTTGTAAGAGATTGGAGGAACTATTAAATTTCATAAAGAATTAAATTAATAAAAATTAAATCTCTTATTCAAATGGCCCCCAAAACAGATAATTCCATGGAAATATTATTTTGATTTGAAATGTTATTATCCAAAAAAATTGGAAATTTTTAGGTGATGCCCTGACTCTTATCTTTTTTTAACTCCTTTTAACCCCTTTTGTCAATTACCATAGAGTTAAGGTTTTTACTCATTAGGGGATAAAAAAATCTATAAAAGGACAAAATTCCCATAAGTGGAACATGGTTGATATTTTCAAACATTTACCAATCATTTATAAATAAATTATATTTTTAGGAATTTAAAATAATATAATAAATACTATTTATTATAAATTATCATTAATGTCAATTTTGATGCTATTTATTTAATTTGATATTGAAAATAACATGAAAGAAAGGGAATATTTAATATATTCCATTAATAAATCACTAACATGTTATATATATCTAAAAAAATACTGGAATAAAATAATTCATTAAATTATATTATTTTAATATTTTTAAAATCAATTATTTTATTTTTCTGTAAATTGAATAATTACCATGTTAGCATTTCATAAGCTATTAAGATAATTATTTTATCACAAAAAAATTAAAAATTAATGAAAATTATTAAAAAATAATATATATTTCAATTGAAAATTGAAAATAGAATATAGGTAGTTATTATTCATTTCACAATGTATTATAAATATTAGAAGCAAGAAGGGTTCCATTTTCACCTTTATTTTTAACATAATAATTATAATAGAAAAAATAAATTAAATATCAATCCTATTTTCCATATAATTGATAATAGAATATAAATGGATGAAATACACACATCCAATAGGATATAGATACATTTTAGGGTCAATTTTTCATTAATTCCATATTATTTTTAACATTGTTTTCCTGATTTACCCATACCTTGGAAATAAATATTTACTATTGTTACTATTCATAATGAATAAAAATTAAGTTAAAATTACTATATAATATTGATTTTTATTATTTTAAATATTAAATCTATTTTTAAATATTCAATTAACATAATTGGGTGAATTTAATTTAAAATTAAACTCACGGAGTGCATTGAAAAGAAATTCTTTAGAAAAATGAATCTTAGAAGGAAAGGGATATTTTACATAAACTCTATAACTAGAAATATTAATTATATAAATTTCAATCCATATAGATATATATATGATCTATAATATTTTTTTAATTATTTATATATTAGTGGTTATTTAAATTATTTATAATGGATAAACCTTATGCACTTAAAAACTGTTTTCAAGAAATTGAGTTATTGAGCATAAAAATAAATTTATACTAAATTAATTGAAACTATTGATTAAAATAAAATTAATTATATTATTATAAATAAAATGCTTCATATCTAATTTTAAGTCCAAATAAAAAATATACAGAGACTTAATTGAATGAAAAGAAATGATCGTATTTGAAAAAACACTAATTTATACTATTCATTAAAAATTCAATCATTTAAGAAAAATCCAACAATTTCTCCAAAATTTATTTTTATTGGATAGTTTAAAAAATTAATTACGTTAAATCAGATATATTTTCTTAAATTTCCATAATTTAATGACAATACTCTCTCACAATAATTAATAAATTTTTTTGAAGAAAATGTGTTTTTTAAGAATAAAATATCATTATTTAAAATTAAGTGATTATTTATTAAGAATTTATCAAAACATTTTTATTTGGTGGGATATTTATATATTATTAATATTTTAGTTAATCTTATCCAAATCCTCTAATTTTACAACTATTTTATAATAGTTATGTTTAAATAATAACATTTCATGGCCCGTTTAAGCTTGGTGTTTCTTATTATATACATTATCGAACAAAGTTTTATTTTAAAATATCATGGTATTGAATAATTCCAAAAATTGGTAAAATTTGAGATAAAAGTGATTGTGCGTCAAAACTCATATCAAACACTCATCTTGGAAATAACCTTGACTGTTTTAGGGAATTTTCTTTTAAAATTTCAACTTTTACCCAAATTTCATTTTACCATGGTAATATATTTTGACCTTATTATAATATATTTTTGAAAAAAATAAGATTTAACCTTTTAGCTAATTTGATACATCTAATTACATATTTTAATATCATTTATCTAGTAAAATCTCTAGATTTTTTAAAATTTAAATTTTATTTATACACACTTAATCACATAAAATCATTTTTTAGAAAATTAATGTTTTTAGCATTAAATTTGTATATAATATTAAATTATCATTGTTATTGAATTTAATGACATAAATTTATTAATTATAAGTCAAATAAATCGTATTAGGCTTTAATAGTAAGCTAAAACAAAATATCACCTTCAAAATACTTGATTCAAATAAAACAAAAAAGGTAGTTTTTGTTAAACTAGCATATAAATTTAGTTCTAAATATATTGGAAATGATATTTTTAAGCACAAAAATTATATTAAAATCATAATATATTTCAATAAATACAAACTTGTTTACTTAAAATGTTTTATAAACTTCTCAATTTTTCTTACATAATCATAAAATCATAAAAATTATTATTTTCAGAAAACAAGTATTTTTTGCCTAAAAATCAATCCTTTCAAAAAAAATAAAAAATACTAAATAAATAAATTTTGATGTGATTAATTCATTAATGGATTTAATTTTATTAATTTAAAATTCTAAAATTCATAAAAAATTATTTCAATATAAAGGCATAGGTGCGAAATAATAATTTCTAGAAAAAACATATTTTTAAGTATAATGTGAATATATTGTTATTTATTGTCAAGAAATTTATATTTGGTGGATGAAAGATTATTTTTATTTATTTTTAAAAATAAAATAGATATAATTTAAATTTAATATAGGAATAAATAACTCATGAAATAAAAGTTATTAAGCTAAAAATTATTTTTATACTAAAATGACCATTTGATATTGTTTATAATAGTTGATATCATACTAATTCATATATGAAAATACCTTATATACTCCTT
The DNA here is from genome assembly GCA_963277665.1 of Viscum album. Lineage (NCBI taxonomy): Eukaryota > Viridiplantae > Streptophyta > Magnoliopsida > Santalales > Viscaceae > Viscum > Viscum album. The sequence goes on along the minus strand of OY728141.1, from coordinate 822,697,185 downwards.
TTGAGATATAAGAGTAAGATTGTTTTCAGTGTAGTCATCAGTGATTATTCAGTTATCATGGATTTCTTAGTGAGCTCTATAATCATATTCCTTTCCTAAAAATGAATTTACTGAAGCCATAATTTCTCAAAATCAGTTTGGTCATGGTCTAGTGATGCTACCTCATTTCCAAGAATAGAAAAATGGTATTTATATGAAAAAACACTAATTCTATATTCCATTTCCTCCTAATTTCATAATTTATTTCATTATACTGTTACTTCAATTTATACTAGCAAATTTAACAACTATGTTTTAAAAAATATATTAAATATTCAAAATGTGACCATGATTTTTTCATTTTATTTTTGAATACTGTGTGAAACACTCTATTTAATATAGTATTTATTTAGGAAGAAAATATGGTAAAATATTGAGTCTTTACATCCCCCCTTAAATAAATTTCAATTTAAAAAGTTTAATTATCATGTATTAACAATGTTAGCGAAGGGTATATATAATATGAAACAACATTTAATTATTCAAAATAAGTAACAATCACAAATAATCACTTATAATGGAAGGAAGGAGATGAAGGAGCCTCTTCCCCCAGAATACCAACGATGAAACCCTACGGCTAAGCCTGATTCTTTCGCAGATGTTACTGCTGGGTGTTCTAGACAGGCTATCATGCCATCTGGTGGGGGTGGAGTTGCGGATGAGGACATGTGCATTTCTATGAAATATTTTCAACATCCTGAACATTTGGGGATTTATTTCTCATCTAATGAGGTAGATCTTCTTTAAAGGATTTGAGATTCATACTGGTGGGCTAATTTTTCCCGCATCGGCCTTCGTTGATTTTTTTTTTGTGGAAATATCTTGAATCAATAGGGTTTGTTAGATTTCAAATTGGTCTGCTTAACTCTTCCAGCATTATTTTTCTGTTTTCTTCTGAAATGAATTATCATCGGTTTTGTGTGAAGCCATCATGGATTTTTTGTGGTTGTTCAATGAAAGTCTTGAAATGGAATTCTAATTTTGATCCTCATGTTGAATCTCCTATTTCTCCTATTTGGATTTGTTTCCCTAGTTTACTGATTCATCTTTTTAAACATGTGGCCCTGTTTCTGATTGCCAGTCTGCTTGGCTCCCTATTGATACTGGATATGGCAATAAGGAAACTCTCTCACCCTTCAATTGCTAGAATCTGCACAGAGATTGATGTATCTAAGCCTCTTCCAAATCATATTTGGATTTAAAATGGCAACCATGGATTCTCACAAGAGGTGTTGTATGAATGTTTTCCCTCTTATTGTTCGGAATGCTTTAAGATTTTTCACTCATCCAGTGGATGTCATTAGGCAATCTTCCCAACTACTTGCCAGACTTGGTTAGTAAAGGGAAAAATAATGATGGATTTAGCAGCGTGCACATGAGCTTTGGGAATTGCTGGAACCCCTAAAACTAAAGCCCCCTTTGGTGTGATAATTGATGATATTGAAAATCCTAGTAAAGTTCAGCCTTAGAATTGACCTACTATGGTGGAAAATAAGGATGCACCTGCTCCATCTGATCTAGAAACTTGCTTAGAACAAAGTGCTTCCTCACTGGAGGCTGAAAATAAAGCAGATCTAATTGAGTTATACTTCATCAAATCATGCTCTCGAAAAGGGAAAAAAATAGTGGATGTGGATGGATTCATTACTCCCAATACCAAAAAAATGGGGAAACGTAGAGACTACTCTCAACTGAAATGAACTATTGTCACGAGGTCTCTTGATTATTCTAAAAAGAATGGAACTACAACCACAAACTCGACGATCTTGGTTGACCGGAGCGTGAACACCTTTGGGGCCTTCAATGAAATGGATACAGATTTTCCTTCAAAATATGAGGCTGCTCCTCCTACTGCAATTCCTGAAATTAAACAGAACGAAGTCTCTGACTCAGTAGGGAAGTCTGCGGACCAGGGTGATGAGGAGATGCATGATAATTCAGAATCTTGTTTGGTGAAATGAGACGAATTGGCTTATGAACGGATCATAAATGGTGGAATTCTTGTGGAGGCCTATCTTCATATCAAATGACGAATGTTCAACAAGAGGCTAGGGAAGGAGCATAATACCATGGAACCTGCATGGAGTTGATTCACTAGTTGATTGATGTCTTTGAAATTCTTTGGTATATCATCATGTTTTGTTCTTGCTTTTGGGCTGGTGTAAATACATTACACCTAGAGCTTCTATTGTTCTCCTTTTGATTTAATAAATTCTAGGAACATGAATTGGGTGACCAATTCATGTCCCCGTTTGTGTTAAAAAACAAATAATCACTTATAATGGGAATAATATCAGTATTGTGATTATTCTCTTCCAATAGAACTAAATATCTCTTATGGTTTGGTTTTCATACCCAATTTATTTTTTATTAACTTTATAGTTCAGACCTATAGTAGAATATTTTCATAAATTATTTTAAAGTAAGAAACATGATTCCATATTTTTATAATAGCTACATTACACACACCTATATCTTGTCTACCATGTTTATACAACTAGGTGGTTATGGTGGGATATAGAGGTTGAATAATGAAGTGAATAATGAATCATCCATTTCCTTAAAAGGCTCATTAAGATCCACATATAGAACCTTCCTGGACCTTTCTATAGTTGTTTAATCCACCACACCAGCATTCCACCTCTCCTTACTATCCCATGTCAGCATCAACAGCTTCAACAGATAATCAACCATCCCTTCACCCACATGATTCAACATTCCTTGTGTTTCCAACTCTATGAAATCCTCTTGGATAATGGTTGGAAAAATATTGACTTATCCCAAGATATTGTCTCTAATGACATATGAACCTCAATAGCAATGAGAAGACTAGAAAACAGTTTTATTCCTTAACCAGTTCAGGGAAATGTATCACATAACTGGGTATTAAAACCCATGTGAAGGATTTAGTTTTCTTCTTAGATAATTAGTAGTTTTCCTTCCCCTGATAGATGGTCACTGTAGATTTTGAATGTATTTTTCCCAATTATAGAAATCAATGTAGAGTCAACATGATGACAACCAACCTATTTTAAAATTCAATTACTATTTTAATATAGCATATTATTATTTGCACAATATTTTTTTCACATAAAAAAAATAAACCACTACATGTTTTCCTTAAAATAAAAAATCACTAATGGTGGTGTCATGATGTTCTTATAAAACATCATAGATACAGTAGGGTTTATATAAATACAATACATATACTAATTTTAGGTAGAGGGTATGTGAAACCTAATTAACACTATCCTATTTATCAATAATAATTTCATAGGTTTTTCCATGTATTAGGGCATTTATTTGGATAATGATTGAGTACACTTCACATAAGACATTGAATTTCTAGTGCTTCCCTGGGGTATGTTCTATATTATTTTCTCATGTTAACCAGAATCTTCATTTTCCCTCGATAGTTTTATGCTTTACAGTATCATTTACCAAAAATAAAGCATATTTTGATATTATTGGAGAAAATACCTTGGTGCTTCATCCAATGTTTATATTATCTAGAAAATAAAAAAATCCATTATAATCCTTTCCATTTTTTCTTTCATGAGAATATATCATTATTTTTTTTTCTGTTTAGGACTTCAATGATATTTATATTTTTAATCATATTTCCTTATATATGTTCAATAACAATCATTATCATTCCCACTCAAGATCACACCCCAATGTGTTATTCATTGAGATAATATTTGCATTATCCCTCACACACATGGTTCATTCTAGTTACAATCATTACTAAAACTAAATGGGTTGACACAAGTGATAAAAAATTAAAAATAAATTGAAATTATCATAATCATAAAAGTAATTCAACCATAAAAATCCATTTTTTTACATTATCATGTTATCCTATAGTTCCTTTAGTTCAACAAATATCAATCTTAGTTTTGCCAAAAAATATTAAGTTGGGTTATATTATAAATCTTAACCTAACACCACAAAATGACAAGGAAATTTATCCATCATATAGGTTTATAAAGAGTATACGATCAATAAAATCATATCCCCAGGGAGTTTTTCTACAAGTGTTCAGTCATATGCCCACTCATCACGCATCGGAGTAATGATCGAGTCAATTCTTAACCAACCATTTTTGGGGTGATTACCCCTATGTGCATATGTTCCAAAACCACATTCACATGGCAGTATCAAAATAGGGATGTATTCTTATTAAGACCACTTACTCTAGACTCTACCAATATTCCAGGATATCATCCTATACATACATTCATTATTAGGTTTTTCACTGAGGTTCTCTAACCATAATTCTAATATTAACAAAACTAATATAACAAAGTAAATAAAACCTACAATGATACAAAAATGGAGGTAAAATCTAAATATACATACATATTACAATGAATCCATGTTTTAGATAATATATCTCTCAAACAGTCACACAAAATGAGGGATGATAGGTCTAGTCTATTAGAGACTAATTATATAAACATCTTATTTTACAACACTTGTTCTCATTTCAATATAATAATAATCATATAGAACTTATGCTAGAAATATCATATGATATAATCATCTTTATAACCTTGGTATTGGAAACAAAAATAACTAGTTGATATTGAATACTTGTTAAAGGAAAGTCATAACTGTTAGAACATAAAGATGAGAAAAAACAAGAGATATGGAGAAATATCAAATAAAAATAGAATGGGATCAAAATTGAATGTCATAAAACGTGATTTATAATTATGTATTGTGGAATAGAAACATAGTACAATATAAATTTCATCAAAACATGGCTTGGAATCATATAATTTACATCAAACAAAACTTGAAATCCTAGCATAAGTATGGAAAATATCATCAGAATGTGGAATGTCATAAACATTTGGAATATCATGGATATATATCATATATTTGGAAATGTAAGTGTCATTAACATAATCATGGGTAATCTTATCATAGTGGAGTAGGAATCACCACCTGATTCCCATAGTAGAGTAGGCATCACTACTTGAGTCCTATAGTAGAGCATAATTCACTACCGAATTTCCGTAGATGAGTAGGCATTCCATAATCAATTACCATTGTTATCTAACGAGATATAGAAACCTAAAAAAATAATTATTGGGTGATATGGTGTCCCACCCATAATCATCATTACATATGAGTTCCATATAAAATCAAAACATTCATACTATCCAAAATAACCCGTGGAAATTAAATGGGTTTCATGAAATTTTCAAGTGGTATCACATAAAAGAACACATAACCATTTGGTACCAAAATGTGATCGCACAAAACTATTATTTAAAATATCACATAATGGGTGTTTTATGAACCATTACTTTATTGTAGAATAATCCTTTGAAAATGTATGAGAAATGAAAAAAGTATTTTTCCCAAAAATTATTTGTTAATATCATCTTAAAAATCCATGATTCTTTAATTAAATTGACAAAAAAATTAAGATGAAGATAAATCTTCGCATAAAATTTCTACAAAATAAAATCCAATATACGTAACTTGAAAAAAAAAATCATATGTCATAATATGATGTTAAAGGGAATAATATTACTAAAAAAATCCTTGGATGTATTTCAAATTTCATTTAGTGATAAACCTATATCCTTAAAATAATGGAGAAACCTTTTTTGAAATGAATAATTGAGATAAAAATTAAAATTTATTAAAAACATTTTTAGGTTCCATTAGGGAACAGAAAAAATTGGTGGGAAATAAAAAAATTATTTCTAAAAAAAATCCTTTAAAATATATGGAAATTATTCATCACAAAATTACATTTTTTATGATGAAATGGATTCATGAAGTATGAATACATAGGTGTGAAAGAATAATTTACCACAAATTAATATGGAAATACAACATAAAATCATCATAAGGTATAATAATTCAATCTTGAATGATTATAATCAAAGTTGAGTGATCATGTTGAAAGAGTGAGGTTTGAATTGATATTAAATTACCATTAATAAAATTTAATTTATTATAAAATATCATAAAGAGTCAGTATATACACAGAAATAAAAGGAATTTGGTGCATATTAAAAAAATGGATCAAAGAGAGAAATTTGTGACGAATAATCTTAACTTGTATTCCCAGATCTTGACCATACCCTAGAATCTTATATAAGAAAGATAATTATCTTAATAAATTATATTATAGCGTTAATATAATAATATAAACCTTAAATATAATTTTATAACCACATATTAGAAATATATTAACTGATTATAGTTTTCTTTCACTATTGGGTCTCAAAACGTTCAGTTGATTGATTCATATGAACATCATGAATAAAAGATCAATTCTCACTAAATTGTATGAAATTAATCATTTCTAGATAATTCAAGATACAAGAATAATCGTTTTTCAAGGATTTATAAAGACCAATTTTCATTAGTATAAATACATGAATGTGGTTTGTGATGATGGAAATTGCGATGAACAAGTTTCTGAAGTGTTTAACGATCAAAAGGCGATATATTAATAAATATTTTAAATGTAAACATCACCTTTATAGAATCATTAAATGATATTAAATATATCATTATGACATTATATTACCATAATATGAAATCTCATAATCATCCATGTCATATTTGTTATAACATCCTTTACACATGTGGTAAAACTGGCCAAAATGATAACATATTATAATGTTTTCATGAGTAAGGTAATGTATTTATATAATGATAATATGAAATAATAAAAAGATATAAAATGTAATAATTGTCATATATCCCTATTAAATCCACTCTTAGAACTATACATGATGGTTGGTGATAGAAAATGAAATTCATTACTCGTGGAGGTGGTAGTCTTCTATACACACGATTAATGATCCCATTAATCAATTAATGGATGAAATGATGGTATATGAAAAATTATCATTTAATAATTTTATTTGTGACGTAGTAGAAATATTTTTCCCATCAAATTCCTCACTTATACTATTCTTAAGAGGCATTGAGGAAAAATGAATAACATCGCTTTGGGGAGATGGTAATTAGTACATGTGCACGATTGATGTCATCTTGTTTTCTTAGTGGATGGAAATGATTTAATATTTGTTTTAAAAGTAATATAATGAAATATAAGTATACTCAAGATACTAATTTTATTTTATTAATAATTTTAAAGATGTTTCAGATACTAAATATTAAAAAGAAAACAATAAAAATAAGTGGATACTCTCTCCATGGAAGTGATTTTTCACTAGGAAATATCCCTTGAAATGAATGCCTTAAGATTACTAATTGTGACTATAGGATTTGTATCTATTGATACTTATAGAGGAAGGATACTTTTAGTGGTTTCTCAACTATCTCTATAAAATTCTTATGAAAATATTCAACATTCAAGATTAACTAGAGTATGTTATATCATTCTTATTATTCGTTGTTTATATTCATTCCAAATATATCTATATTTTCTAGGATTATTGGTGATTTGAAGTATTTTATTTTGTTAATTATTAATTATTATACATCCCTCAGAAACCAATTAAATCCAACCATCCATTAAATGATCTCATTATTCCATTTTCCCTGCCAACATGGGGATCGTATATGAAGTTATTGATAAGATGATCCCCGCTATAACACATAGTTCAACACATTAAAGTCATGATGGATTTCATACTATTAAATAAAGGAACAAGTAGTAGGTTTTATTGTGATATAAAAATTTAATTTAGCAGGCTAAATGGATGATATGAAGTATGATTCTGGAGGTGTGTCCTATCTTGGTTATTTGTAAATTATTTATCTAATCAAAGAATATAATTAGATATTATTGATAATTTCTAAATATAATTATGTTTCCCCTGCCAAATTTTTTACAAAACTATTTTGGATGATATAACATCTTAATGTTATTGGGATTAATGTTTTGTAATGAACCAACACAAAACTCCCCTGAATCTGGAACCCAAATCCTCTCACCATAAGGTTTGAAGGATGTATCCCCATAAGATGAAAACTAGTGTGAAGAAATCTAAAGAGATTACTTTTGAGTGTTTTATCCCTCAAATTAGATTAAATAATAAACGAACCTTTACCAGAAATCCATCATGTTGTGTCTATATATTATATTAATTATAGTAGTAAATTAATAATGTAAGAATAATAAACAATCCCAATACAGTATAATGAATTAAATCACCATCCAAAATATACAACAGGATCATATAATTCAAATACAAAACATGGGTATATAATGAGTACCACATTAAAAAAATGAAACTATTCATGTTGGGTGATATAACATCCAAAAATAAAATCTAACCCAACTACAACCTGCCTCCTCCTCATGATCCACAATCACTCATCACATCTACAATCTTAACGTACTTTAAAAACCTAAAATAAATCCAAAAATAATGTGTAATAGGGAATATCCTTTTAAATTGAAATAAATTATGTAAGTTTCATACATTGATTGGTGTATGTAAGGTCTGAGAAAAATATTACCCTATAGGATCAAACCAAGGACTCTATTATAATCCTTTTAATAAACATTTCATTTAGCATAATTTTAAAAACATTAAAAAATAATATTTCCATATTTTAGTAAAGTGATAAAGAATCCAAAGAAAATATTATTATTTATAAGAAGGAAATGTTTTCCCATTTATTGGAAAACCATTGAATACTTCATTTTTTGATAAAAAATTGTGAAAAATGAAATAAGGGTACTTGATTTAATGAAAATCAGAATAAAAACAAATTCCCCATATCAAATTGTTTAAGAAATCATATAAACATTTCACTTTTATTCAAAAGAAAACATTCTCAAAACACATAGAAACCCATTTGAAAACTGAATCAATCCATAATGAAAAAAACAAAAACATAATAAAAGAAACTTAAACTACATTAACGGTGATCAAAAAAATAAATAATAAATTTTTTTTGTAAGTAAGTATGTTTAAGGGGATGAAAACAAATAATTTGAATCCCCTACATAGAACCCCTGATCATGGAATTAGTGTCTTTGGTTATTATTATTGGTATAGGGGATCACAAGTTACCAAAAACAAACACACATCGGCACCATTGTGATCCAAGCCTCATCTCTCCCCACAATGAATGGAAAACACCCACTATAACTATCATATTACAATACGGGGATTGAAGGCCCAAAGGAACATAGACATTAGGACATCATTGGTCTAATGTCCTAACAACTTGAGTTCTGAGAACATGGCCTTCCCCAAATGGGTAGTCAGATTTGTGTTTTATCACAAGTCTTATGCCATATTTCCCTTATTTATAGTCATCACATAGTGTTACCAATATGAAAGTTATATCACCCTTCCCAATAATCATTTCATTTTTATAGAATCTAATGAATCATGGTATGCGCCCCTCCATCCCACATTGAATATCCATGTGGAAAGAGGGAAAGATTATATGTGTCAACACATATATCTATATTTCTATATACCCAGTCAGTGATGCCTTTGTAGTGCCCAACTACATCACTAGCCTATTATGTCACATCGTCTGACTAGTCCCACTAAATTTATTATCACATTTAAGGGAACCCATTTATCTCACATAAAAAATAAATGGGAATGGATGGAAGTTTGACATGCACCAGCTCACCTATCACTCTTTTGAGGCCACCCACACGGAAGTTCCTATGAGTCTCTATACTACACCACTTTCTTGTATAGAAAACATGTTTTATCTTCCTAGAAAAAAATTATAATTACTGAATAATGATTCAACAACGATGATGCAATTATGTACTATTCAATGTTCTCTGTCTATATTTTATTTTAATTTTTTTATTTCTTTATGTTCAGATGTGATGCAATGCAATCCATATTGGGAGAAATCCCTTTTATTAACATTCTAGTGAGAAAAAATTAGGATAAAATAATGAAAACAAATTATTAAATTTATCATAGTAGGTGGTTTTGGAATTCAATTATCACTCAAAGTGTGTTTTTTCATTTAAAAGTTTCATTTTAGTCCAAATCACATGTCACAAAGTCAAAACTAAGAATACAAGAATGGATTATCATGATTATTTAGGACAAAAATTTGTGATTCATCTATGATGTAAAGGAATCAACCAAATGTCATTATGAAACATGGTGTCTCAATTTGGCTTCAAAGGTGTGTTTTTAGATTAAAAGCGTCATTTTAGTCTAAAACATGCATCACATACTCAAATCCAAAACAAACATAATGAGATTTCATTGATTCTTTTAGATAACGGCCCATTATTCATTAATTATGTGTAGTAATAAACCGTAGGTTAATCATACACTCAGTGTGATCGATATTACTCAAGGTGTGTGTTCTTATTTAAAAGTATCATTTTAGTCAAAAACATACATGACTCACTCAAAACAAAGAAAACATGCTCATAATGTATTAATACTTTTGAAAAATGATCTGTGATTAATTTTTAATGTGTTGGAATCAAATACGATTCAATATTCCAAATAATTATTCTAATATCAAGAGACACACCTCAAATCCTGGAATCACCCAAATGGAACACTCCTATAAAACACCCATCTGTGTGACCAGCTAATAATTTCCTATAAAAATTCATCTTATGATAAATATTCCACCCAAAAAGTTGAATCAATCACCAAAATTATTATTAACTCCAACTGATAGTGGAGGAAAACAACCCAAAAATCTCAATCAATTACCAACGTGGGATCCAAAAACATGTCTCAATACTCAAATAGGGTAAATTAGGACAGTAATACAAGAAACAATCAGTTGGTGGAAAAAGAAAATTTGAAACTAGTATTATCAAGTGTCCAACAACCTTTATTATACTTACCTGAGAATGGGCCCAAGGTTTCCCATGTTCACCCTACTAAGAATACAATCAAACCCTGTTGGAATCACTAATACACATTCTACGAAAACATGGACCAAGCAATGAGGCATTAATAAATCAATATTCCCTATCATCCATAAAATAACAGCCCAAGAAATCTTCAATACATATCATTAAAGTCCCAAAATCCCAACTGATTGAAAATATAGCCAAAAAAAATCCTGAAATAATCGATCATCATAAAACCAATATCACACCTGAGAATTCTTTTGATAGTTTAACTTCCAATAAAAAATCCATCTTGGCCATTTCTTTAAATGTGTTCTAGACGTACTCAAACACAACTAATCCAATGTCTATGGAAAGACCTCCTATAAAGGATCTGACATACTAAGAATCACCTATGATTAGATCTATGGAAAAAAACAAGCTCCATAAAACAATCAAAACACTCCTTCATTAGATTCTCATATAGATGAAGGATCACAAAAATAGGTGATTTATCAACCATCGTGTCCTTAGGATATATAATGGAATTAGGGACTCCGTAAATACATTATAATGACTCTGACACATTAATAGAACATATATATCCAAATAAATACAGAGGATGTTTATTTATTATATCAAGATAAGGTCTAGGAGAAAAGATAATTCTGAGTAAGCCAGTCTATTTAGAGTCTGAGTAGAGTCCGAGAAGAGAAGGGGTGTAATATATTTCATGAGAAGACTCACATAGGTATACATCAAATAACCAATCCTCTTATATATTTATCTATATTTTTGGGATGTAGAGAAAACAACAAAAGGAATTAATCAAATCAATTCCCTCTTCTCAGAACCTAACCAAATATTATTACTCCAAAAATGAAATTCTTGAATGAAAAATAACATACTCAAATTGCATAAAACTTATTTTCATTATTTCTAACAGCTCGTGAAATCCAAAAGAAAAAACAAACCATTTCCCTATTATTCAAAACATCTTTGAAAGAACACCTAAAAATCCATTTTATTATAGAAACCAACCATAATTAAATGCCTAAAAATCTAATAAAATAAAGTGACATAGTATCAGTGATGATAAAAAAAATAATCAATATGAATTATTCCATAAACAAGTGCAAGGGGATGAAAAAAATAAGATTAATCCCCTACCTAGAACCAAAAATCAAGAAATAAGTTTCATGGGTTACACTATAAGTTATAAATTGAAACGTCTCAAAATTTTATGATATATTTTTTAAAATAAATTTAGTTTATTTGATAGCTTATGTTACACCTAACAATGAGTTTTAATGAAAGGCTATATACAAATAATATATTATTATTTAATACAACAGTTACATCTGAATCATTGAAATGGTGAGTATGAATAAAATTAACTAAATTAATATAATATATGGTTTTCAAAAAATATAAAATAAATTCCTTTCTAATAAATTAATTTGAAATGAAAATAATTGCAAATTGAAAATAAAGGAAATATTCTTATGAAAATTTTTGTTTATGCATGCAATGTGTCTTTATCAAAGTAAATAATATTAATCATTATTGGTGAATGATTTTTCTAAAATTTATAAATTATATATTCAATAAAAATTATAACATTCATTTAATGTGTTTGATAGTCATATGATAAGAATAAATCCATTTTTATGCATATAACTGTATTTTTCTTAAAGAAGTAATTTTGTTTTATTTTGTGCATTAATTTTAAACCTAATTTTGACACTTTTAGAAAATATATCAAGAATATTTAACATAATTTTCGTATTAATAATTTAGAAATTTTCTCAAAGTCTATTTTTGAGAATTTTTTTAAAGGATAAACATTTTGACAAAATATCAAAATTGCCAGTTTTTATTAAAAAGATTCACTTATTTTAAAGAATCCTAAATTTTAAATTTATATTTAAAATGTTTATAAAGACAAATTAATTAAATTATATTATTAAAAATTCATACTAGATCATTTTAATTAATTTTATATAAAACTGTAATTTAATAACATTGAATACTTTTGAAAACTTCTACTTTGGAAAACCACATATTCATCACACTTGCATATTTTGTTAAATTCTGGCAGTTAAGTGAGTTGAGTTAGAAAAAATATACACTAAATTTGTAATCATCTTAATTAATATCTTTTAATATGTACAACTTAATTTTTTACCATAATGAATAGTAAAAATATTAAAAATCTATTATCTCTATTAAGGTGAAAATGAGTTTACCGGGGGTTAAACTAAAATGATAAGTGTTACAAATGACCAAAAAATTGTCCAATTATGATTTTCTGACATTATTTTGACCATAAATATTATAAAGTTTAATAATGATCCATTTTGGATCCATGTTTCTTTGGGAAAACACTAGGACACCTTTTTCTTTTAAAATATTTCATGTGTGTCATCTTCCCCAGTAATAAAAGGCCACCCCATCTAATCTCCTCTTCACACATCTAATTCCATTTATTTCATACATTTAATGCCCAAGTACATTAATTAATTCCCACCCAATGAACTAGATCCAATTTTTTGTTCATAAATACATCCTAAGAAGACTTTTGGTGTTAACCTATGGTGTTTATCAGAAGAGGATGTATTGTTCTTAAAAATGATTCTGTTTTATTTCTTATTATAACCCATTTAAATATTATTATACACTTATAATATAATAAATATAGTATATCAAATATAATTAGATATTATATATGTTAATTTAATTAACTATATCCATATACAAGTTTTTGGTATGGGAAACGAAACAATAAATATTTTTTACGGTAGAGTACTACCTTGCGAAGAAATGTGATTCATTTATCATGTACGATTTACATGAAAGGTTATAAGGAACAATTTATTGAATATACATAATATTTTTGACCAAAAAATTAATTTTTTAATTATAATATCACATCTAAATTCTTACCTTCGAACTGGTAGGAAAACAATAACATCCCTCATGTGTGCTATGAACTATTGTTATTCGAAACGATGGGTCATGTTTTTCATTTCCATTTTACTTAAATGGTAATAATGATAGATTTATTTAATATATATTTTATAATTTATATAATAATTATTATTCAAGGATGAATTATTATATATCATTATTTTATTCCATCCATTGTAAAATGGGAAAAAAGTTCATGTGTAAGTATGGTCTATCGTCTCCATGAATGTTGCATTTCTTATTTCTATCTATAACTTATAAAAATGATTTCAAATATGTAAATAATAAAAATATATTATATTAATAACATTATTATAATTTTTTATATGATCTAATTATGATCAATATATAAGGACCAAAACTACTGAATCAATACATAAAATAAAAAAATTAGTAGTTGTCACTCAAAACAAGGATTTTAATAAAGAATTGTTAATAAATTGGTGATAAAATGGTATAATCACAAAATATATAATATGATGTATTTTATTATTTTCCTGAAAAATATTTATAATAAATTTGTTTTTATTATAAATGAATTTAGAGAACATTAGAGGCAAGATGAACTCAAGGTAATGGATTTTTGTCTCAAATTGACTTCTTTGAGACATATGTTATGTTAAGAACCTATATTATTTTATAATTTAATTATTTATTAGTTTGGTTTTTGATTATGTTTATAATGATCATATATAATAATCTATCTCTTAATAAACTCATGAATTTTCTTCTCCTTTGGCTATTTCTTGAGAATATATTTTTTCCTTTCATTTTAGTTGCATTAGGAGGTCAAGAGTCCAAAATAATTTTTAAGTAAAACTGACTATATTTATCTCTTTAGTAGAAAACATTTTTTCTTCCACATCCATTCTTTCTAGAAATGTTTTAAAACATTTTTTTAAGATCACCCCAACATTTATAAAGTCATTTTTACCCTTTTTTACTTTTTACAAAATAGTTGAAGTAAAATATTCTTATCATTTTTAGAATGAGGGTGGTATACTTTTAACCGAAAATCGGAATAAATTTTTTATTTTATCAAATATGGGGTAAAACAACCTTTCCTTCATCATGATAAATCATTACATTGATGATTCCAATAAATTTTTTCAAGGATACATTCACTGAAAATGATTTTTATAGTGTTCTGTGTTTTCTTATTTTAAAATTTGAATTTGAAAGTGGAAAGGATATTTTCCTAGACAAATGTTCCAAGTGATCCATCAAAATCATTTTCTATATAATATTACATCCATTTATGTCACATATTATTAATTGGGGATATTATCAAAATATATCATTCTTATTCATTCTTGGAATGGTCTATGTTTTTATGACAAAATGTGAATGAATCTCATTTCACTTCCATGGGTTATACAATAATGATATACTTATGAAACTCATTAATTTTTACATGGGTTACTCTTTTATTAAATGATTAAATGTTTAAAAACCTATTTCTTTTTAATAGTTTATTCTATGATAAAATTTTAATGAAACCCATTTTTCAATTTTTTTGATGTAATTAATGTTTTATGATCTTGAGACACACACATGTTTGGTTTTCATTATGTGATGGATGGTACCAATATAAACTAGGGATGGTGGTTATGTTATAACCATGGATGGTTTATACATTATTACCAAAGGTAGTTGTTACATTATAACCAAGGATAGCGGTTAGTTGTAACCAATTATAGTGGTTACACTATAACCAAAGACAATGGTTAAGTTATAACCAAGACTAGTGGGGCCAATATATCCCTCAAATGAATTGGGTAAAGATTGGTATCTCATGAGATAAACAAGAATGGAATGGGGAGTTAACCACGCTTGGTAAGGGACATCGTACAGTATGATAGTCTTAAGAGTGAACCTTGACTACAATGATGGTTTAAGGATTGAACTCATTCCACTATTATATCCCTGGGAATGATTCTTGAATACTATAGAAATGATTTTCTATGCTTATGTGTATGCCACAATCCCATGTATTATGCCAATTTTATACTCTCATGGACTATTTTCTTTGTTTCCATTATTACTCATGTATTATGAAGTTAAAATATTTATATCCTAATATATAATTATGATCTTCCAAATACATGGAACAGATTTCAAATTATATGCCCATGTACATATACCCTTATGTTCATGTTGTGTTTATGTATCTCCCTTTTTTATCCCTACTATGAAACTGATATCACCCTTTCTTATGTTTCTATTCCTTAGGTAATGATGAAAATTATTTTGTATGATATGTCTAAGAAGGGAGATAGTGGTGAATAACACAATGAGGGATGATTTAGTTCACCTATGAACCATTTTTTTGTGTTTCCATATTTCCAAATAAACAAATCATTTTTAGTCATTGGGAATGTTTTTTTGTAATGTAATGAATATTCATCTAAAAATATGAGACATTTATTTTATAAATTTTCGTTTTCTCTATATAGAATCAGAGAATAGGTTTAGTTATGATTTGGAAACAAGGATGAGAACACTATTTTGACAATCCTTATGATAAGACTAAGTATATGATAAAATCCTAATATATTGGTAAAGAAGAAAATATATGGGTTTCTAAGTAAAAAAACCCAATCTAGATACTACAAGTGGATGTGGTTTTGACACATATGAAAATAATGGTTATATCATTGAAAATAGTTATTGGAGTATATGTCACCCATAATTACGAAGCACGATGAGTTTTCCCTTACTTCGCACTAGGGTTAACACTCTACAGGATATTTATTTTGTTAATCCACATTTTATTTATAAACCTTTATGAAGGATTTAGATAGAATATAATCACAAATTTCCTTGGATAAACAAAATGTATCATATATTAAAATAAAAGTTTAAAGATTTTGAGATCATGCAAATGATATTTTACGACTATATGGAATTCCACTAAGAATAGTTTTTATCACACTAGGATTATTAGTTTTAGTTAATGGAGGGAACTAGAAGGAATTGGGTTACTGTTAAATGTGATGGAAATTTTGTTGATTAACTACCAAATCATATATTGACTGGAATGAAGTATATTATGATTATTTTTAATCTATTATAATGAGATAATATTATCAACTTTCTTCTTAACCAACTTGTGAAGTCTCTAATGTAGAGAAGGATAGAGTTCTCTAAGTGTTTGGGTGGTGAAGATCGTGGAGTAAAGAAGATTTAATTTTCTATATGTTGAGAATGTATGAAGATGCACACAACGGAATGTCTCAATGAAATGAGAATATGTTTAATGTATAGAAAATGAATGCATAAAGAAATTAATTTAAAAGGAAAAATAAAAATTTTATTGCACATAATTGATGAGAATAATGGTTTCCCAAAGTCATCATCAACATTTAAATATTTTAAATATGGTATTTATAGGAATAATTAAAATCAATGTCATAGGTGGAAAGCTCAATAAGAATGTTAGAAATACTGTATGAGTAAATATTTTGTTTTTTATGATAAATATACTACAAATGACATATAAAAGGAATAAAATTTTTAGGAATTAATTGATTAAGCCTAGTAAGTGGTTTAAGAATTATGTGATATGATTGAAGTGTTTCAGTATTGAAATTCAAGAATTATGTTATATGAATAAAAAAAATATATATTCTTCTGTAAATTTTTTTCATTATGTATTTGAAAGATTATGTTTAATGGTACTAATAACCTCGAAATAGGATATAATGGAAAAGTGATATTTTATGGAAAACACATGATTAAGGGAAATACAACCCTTAATATGTTCTTAATGTTGAAATAATGATGTTTAGTTGGGATAAAGAGTTGATTGATATGGATAATGAAAATTAGGTAATATTGATGACATTGGATCTGAATAATGAATGGATAGAAAAAAAATTATGTTATTATGAAAAGAGTTTAAAGATACTTGGATACATGGAATATATTGAACTATATGTAGTTTTATTTAATTAATTGAAAAGCTTGTATGTTTTCATTGATGTTGTTTTTGGGTAATTATAGTTATTACCATGTTTCAATAGAATATATGACCAACGTATTCGCATATTTTTTATGTGAAAATAAAGAGAAACATTATGATATTTTAGGGATTAATGTTATGTTGTTTACTATAAATTTATTGACCTTAATCAATTTTTTAAAAAATTTGGAGGGGTCTTAAGGTTAACAACTTATGGAATGGTTAATGTCCGAATCTGAATGAGGTATTACATATTAATGTGTTATTTAATCATATAATGATTTAACCACATTTTATAACTTGTGAAAAAAATATTTTTGTTTTGATTATAACTATATATGGATGGAATCACTTATCATTATTTTATAGATCTTATGATTTGTTTGAAGATAATTTTAGTTATTCAATCATGAAAAATTCAACTTCATTTATTAGAGTAAGAGATGAATTTGAAATTGATTGAAACACAAACAAATTATGAAATTGTTCTTATGATATTGGAGAAGGTTTATACATATATATATTTTTCCCTAACAATATCAGTACAATATCTTATCATTTGGAGCTTCCACCAAACCTCTCTTAATTCCATGATGTGTTCTATATAAATGGTCACCCCCTATCCTATTATTTTCAAACATCCAAACCCCTTTACTTTAGTAAATACCTACCCAAATATCTTCCCTACTTCTATACCCACTACCTAGATCACTAGGGTTGATTATAAATCAATCATAAGAAGGATTTTGGTTCTTACCTTTTAAGGTTATCCAAAGAAGATGTATTATTATAGAATGATCATTTCTATTTTATTTCATCTTCCACATACAATAAAAAATATTAAACTTTTACAATATAAAATCTTCAGTATCTCAAATATACTTAGATGTTATTATGTTATGTGAATTCCCCATATCCATCTCATCCTACCACAAATGGGAAACAAAATCATCGATCATGTGTATGGTGAACTACCATCTCATGAAGAAATATGATTCAGTTTTCAATTTTGAATTATATGGAAGAAGATAATGATAAATTTAATTAATAAACTTTATATTCTAAACTAAAAATACTTATAGAATTATAATATCTCATCTATCTTCTAACCATAAAACCCGTTATGAAATAATAACATCGATCATATGTATGGTGGACTACCGCCTCACGAACCTATGTGATGTGTTTTTTATTTCCATTTTACCTAGATGATAATAAGAATATAATTATAGAATATATATGATATAATAATGATTCCAATAGAGTGATTTATTTTTAAACATTCTTTCATTCCCTCTATTGAAAAATGATAACTACGTTCCTGAGTACATATGCCCTATTGTCTCCATGAACGGTGCATTTAAACTTTTTATCTATAAAATTTATGAATGATTTTTAATATGTATATAATTAAAATTAATGATACTGAGATCATTATTAAAATTATTTGGATTATGTAATGATGATCAATTTACAAAGACAAAAACTACAGAGTCAAAACATATAGGAAAAAACAAAGCAATTATCTCCCGACATAGGGATTTTAATAATGAATTTTTAATAAATGAGAGATAAAAGGATATAAGTACATCATATATACTATGATATATATTATTATATTCCTGGAATATATTTATAACACATTTATATTTATTATAGAAAAATATTGAGTGCTATAGATGCAAGATGAACTCAAGGTAATGGATTTTGTGTCTCAAATCACCTTCTTTGAGACATAAGTTATGTTATGCACCTATCTTATTTTATGAGGTGTAGATACTACCTATTTGACATTTTATTTCAGTAATTTATTAATTTTAAAGATATATAATTTTTTGTTAAATGATATTCTTTCATGTGGATTATAATTCAAATGTTACCGAAGAGGTAATGATTTTATGTTATAATCTAATTATTTACTGGTATTTTTTATGATTATGTTTACGAGGATGATATCATTTGATCTATCTGACAATAAATTTTGAATTTTATCATCCTATAGTTATTAATTTAGAATAAATTTCTTCTGCACATTTTCATCTTTATACACTCTATAGTACAAAAGAATGTTTTATAGGAAAACCGACATTATATATCTTTTTGGTCGAAAATTATTTTTTATTTCATATCCATGTATTCTAAAAAATATTCAATTTCTAAGATTATCCTAGTATTTTATAAATAAATTTTTTCACATTTTGTGTATTTTGAAACGTGGTCTAAAAGAAATCATCCTACTAGTTTCTAAAAAATGATCTTTTGACTATATATCTAATATTTGAATGGAATCATTATTTTAATTTGAACATTAAAAACAGAATTTTCCACCATCATTAATAATAAATACATGGACGATTACTTTTAATTTACCTTTATTATATCAATGAAAATTATTTTGAAATTTTTTTGTGAATATTAGTTTTAAAATGTGATTTTTAAAGTGGAAAGGTTATTTTCCTCAAGAAATGTTCCTAGTGATATTTTAAAATAGTCTTCAACATAAGATGACATATTTATATGTTAATTATGATTTACTATAGATACGATACAGTAATTTCTTTCTTAATATTTATTTTAATGGTTTATATTTATGATGAAATGTTTTTTATGAAACCTATTTCTCTTCTGCATGGTATACCATGATGAAATGATTATGAAACCCAATCCTTTTTTCACAGGTTATGCTATGATGGAATGATGAAATGTTTTTGAAACCAATTTCATCTCTAAAGGAAATCCTATTAGAAAATGTTTATAAAACTCATTTATTTTTATGGGTTATATAGTGATTTATATTTTATGGTCTTCTTATACATATATTTATGGTTTTCATTATCTGATTTCTGGTACCATTATAAACTAAGGACAAGGGTTATGTAATATCAAAGGATGGTGGATACATTCTAACCAAGGTGGTGGTTAAGTTATAACCAACGATTGTTGTCATGTAATAAACAAGGATATTGGATATTCTATAAACAAGTATGATGGTTTCATTATAACCAAATATGGTGGTTATTTTATAACCAACATGGGTGGGACCTATATATCCCTCCAATTAATTGATAAATATTTATATTTCATGAGATAAATAGTATTGGAATGGGGATTTATCCTAATTTATTAAGGGAATTTTTACACTCTCATGGTATTGGAAGTGAACCCTGATTACTATGATGGTTTGGGGAGTGAACTCATTCCCCTGTGACAGCTTTGGTAAGGATCATTGATTAATATGAAAATGAATTTTTTGATTATGTGTATATCACAATTCAAAGTCTTATTCTAATGATATTCTCTCATGGCTCATGTTCACTAATTCCTTTATTATTCATGTCTTATGAACTACCAATTTATATTTCATTAATCAAGATTATGATCTTTTAAATGTAGGGTATGGTTTTCAAATATCATTTTCATGTTCTCATACCCTTATATCAATTTTATATTTATATATCTCCCTTATTTACCCCTCTTGGGCATCTAAATCCACCCTTTATTATGATTCATTTCCCTAATAAAGTAAGAAATGTATTATGTCTGAAATATCTACGAAGTATAAAAATTATGAAGAGATTGGATGCAGATGATGTAGTTCACTTATGAACCAGTTCTTTAGGGTTCCATGTTTACAATGACACTAAAATCTTATTCTCCTTCGTAATGTTTTTATGTATGTAAATGAATATTCATCTAAAAGATGAGATATTTATTTATGAAAATCCCAGGTCACTGTATACATGAAAAATACTCAACATGGTTCTAATATTCACTAGACCCTATGTGCATCCTTACAATATCCTCACCTTTCTTCCCATCAATGATTGGTGTGTATCATATAAACGACCCCAATGATGGAATAACAATCATAGTGAACTAGAAATCTTGCACACACTAGGTTAATGAAACATGAATAAATAACAAAGTAACTATAATCTTATATTCTGTAATAATTTTTTATGTAAGGTAATGAATAGCCATATAGAAAATATGAGATATTTATTTATGAAAATCCTAGGTCACTGTAAACAAGGACAATACTAAACATGGTTCTCAGATTAAATGGACTCTATGTGCATCCTTAAAATATCCTCACCTTACTTCCCCTTAAGGACTATTGGGTACCATTTAACTAACCCCTACTATGGAATAACTCGCATTGTGAACTAGACATATTTCACAAACTAGGTTAGTGAAACATGAATCCCTAACAACAATTTTCTACCCAAGGTTCAAATAAATTCGAGAAATGAATAGTGGTGAGAAATCAACCAATAAGAAAATCCTAAATAAGAACACAAACAAGGTTTCTCACCTCAACTATAACTACCTTATAGGAAACCCATTTGTTCCTTTTCCAAACTTCATATGATCAAAGAATGATCCATAAAGGGAAGTGAAAAAAATAGCATGGGTTCTATGAGGTAACCATGAACACAAAACATTAATTTTTAGATGGTATCAAAAATAACTTCAATGAGAAACTAAATTGGAATTACAAACCCCCTTAATTTATTAAAATTAACCTTCGATACTATTAATTAAAAATAATTTAGAAAACCTCACCTTTTTTCTTATTAGAAACTCATTCACTAAAACATAATTTTTAAAAATTACACACAAAAAGAGAGAAAAACCTGGAATTAAGTTTCATTAAAACCATTTAAAAGAGCCAAGAATAATTTTTGTAAGTGTTGGGAATGTAAATCTATTAAATTTCAAATAATTACATGAAATCGATTTTGGAAAACACTTTATGCAAAGTTGTGGATGCATGAAAACGAATTGAAAATGAACAATGGGTATCATATATGATCAATATTTAATCAAAAATAAATTGATAAGACTAAAACATCTCATAAATTGAAAAATAACGGATCATAATAAAAACCCATACCACAATCCTTGAAGAAAACTCTCATGATGAGTCTTAATAAGCCACCTTCAATGTCGAAGGCTCCTACAACCAAGAATACAATCCCTGCAATCCTTAAAAAACAAAATCCCCAATTAAAACCATCCCCAAACCAAAATACCAACCAATATACCTCTACGGTTTCATAGAGGAAATGAAACCATGTGGAAATGGAAGAAAGAGGAAAGAAGAAGTACAGAAGGGATTGAGGCTTTTACCTTAATAAATCCACTCGAAATCGAGGTGGTGGAGATAAAAAGTTAGCGATAAAGGAAGTAAATCCCTCTCATGTGCCTCAGTTAAACCAAACAAAGAGGAAAAAGAATAGGGAGTTATTATAAATTATAATTGATGGGGTTAATTTTGGAAAACTAAAAAATGGATACAGAATCTTTCATAACATGAAAACTCTCATTCATGGCATAGAGAACAATGGTGAGTATGTCATGGCATGATGGCTCTAATTAATAACATGAATGAACCCTATGGAAAATTTCCATTCATTCTAGGAATGAGTTTGGGCATTAACCGCGTGTTTTTTGCGTGAACCGCTCCATGAAGAACACCCAGGTGGCATGGGAAGTTCACAGTGTGACCACATTGGTAATGACATGAATTATTGAAGGTTCAACCCTGTATCATACCAAAACCACATGAGTAACCTAATAATAATAAATACCCACTGGAAAATATAAAATATCCCAAAACAGAAATTAATATGAAAACTATGACATGTGGAGTGGTGGGTACATTCTCTTAGAGTGAATAAATGTGATCACACAATTATTTTAAATATTATCAAAAATAATATACATCAATCATAAATGAAGAACATTGAGATAAAGTATCACTTTATCATGAATAAATTTGAAAAGTGTTTGTTGATATTAGAGTATATTTTACAATAATATCATGTTGTAGACATCATAATAATGGAACAATCCAATGATTATTTTGAGAATCATCGATTGGCTCATAGAGTTCAACATTCCCCATAAACATTATGGTTTTTGAGAAGGACCCCCACTCCCATAATGGTTTTTGTATGCTAGTTTGGAAGTTTTAGAAAGGATTTTTTTCATTTCCAAACAGTTTTCAAAATATGGTATTATTTACAAAAACTTTCAACGAGAAGTGTTAATAAAATGTGTTTTTCCCCTTTTTACATCTTTTTATTTCTTATTTATTCATAGTATCCAATTTTTATATTAGTTCTATTTATCTCTCATTCCTTTTATTTTTGAAATAAACAATAAAAAATATTTTTTATTTTCCTTCATGTGTAGTGTGCTTAGTGTGTTAATAACTTGGGACTACATAACATGTAATTTTTCCACCTTCTCTTTACTTCAATAACATGCATTTTCAAGGTATATCGCCTATTAAAATTTATCAATCATTTGATAAGAAATTATTTATTTTAATATATAAACATTGATAAAGAAATCTTCAATGTTATATTCAAAAACTTGGTAATTGATCAATGATATTTTTATTTGTTTTTATAAATCCTTTATGAACCTGTCAATACTTTTGATTTGGGAATTTATAGGTTTAGGTATTCCATAATTAAAACCTTTTGTATTATATATATATTTTTAAATTTTTAAGAGAAAATGCATTAAAAATGAAAAGTTTATTACCTTCATTAGTTTCATGGAATTACTTGATATTTTTATATGAGAGAATTTAATAGTTAATTATTAACACATGATTTTTGCTTCATCCAATTATTTGATGTTAAATATTCTTGGGGAATTGGGCACAATATTTTGAAGTATTACCTTGTCACCCAGATTATAAAACAGGTTGTTTGTTTTATCATAACATTCACCACACTAATTGAAATTTAAAAAAAATTAATAGTATTCTCGGAACATAGGGATAAAATTCATTAAACTAGAGATATATATTAATCGAGCAACATGAGGCTTGATGGAGGCTCATGGAGTGAGGAAATTGTTTGAAGGAAATTTGGAATTACCTTCAAAGAATCTTCCATAACATAAGATATAATTTCCCAATTAGCCAATTAAAATAAAATTTGAATTATATTATGACGTGAAAGAAAATTAAGAAATATTAGGTCAAAACACTATCCCGGAAAATTATAAAAGACAAGAATGAAGTTTAACATTGAAAATTCATGAAACATGAAGGGTTTATATGATCAAATATTTTGAAAAAGCTTGATATGTCCACTATAAAAAATATCTTTATTGATGACCCCATTTAGCTTTTCAAGGATGTATAACTATGAGATGAAAAATATACCACTAACAATATTTATTAAAATATATATATTAATTGAAAAATAGATTTCATCATGTGGTTTGAATATGAAAATTGAATGAATAGTACTCACATTGAGGGACTGTGTGTGTTTCACAATTGCATAAATCAACATCCACTATAAAATTACAACTCTATATATTATATTTTACTTCATTATAATTAGTTTTACATTGAAAAATATTAGATATTTTTTCCATAATTTGTAATTTGTGATTGAAGGTGTATATAATTTATAATTGTTTTAATTAGTAATATTTATTTTGTTTCACCAATTGGAGTGAGTTGCTTCCTTATACTAACATGCTTCATATAGAGTGTATGTCCACCTCATTGTTGAATATGGTTATTCATTATCCAAAATTTTCTATATTTTAAAGACTAAATGGGTATTTCATTCTTATAAAATCCATTATTTTTTTATATTGACATGGCTAGATGAGTCCTACATGGTTATCTCATCTATTTTTATTCATCTCTAAATAAGAATGTTCCTGGTTCATTCATGTCATGTGTTTTTATTTTTTTTAGATTTGATTATATTCATTGAAGTTTGAAGTAGGATGTAATGTGTGAATTTTTTTCCATCCATGAACTCCCAAATAACATGGTCTAATATGTCATTTCTTCACTAATCACGTCTTGTTTAATAAATATCATTAGGTTGTGTCATTCCTAATTATGAGTGGAGTTAAATCTAAAAGGCATACTAGCATGAGTGGTGGATGAAAATGAAGACACACCCAATGTCACTAGGGATAGTAGTGTCAATATTGAAAACATATAAAATGAAAAATAATATAATGAAATTATTAAAAGGAGCTCAAAAAAGTCATGCATGTATCAAGATAAAGACTTGCACAGTTATATCCAATAAAAAAATTTATACACTTTTTGAATGGATGCAAAAACCATATATCGTCATTAATTATTAGGATTGTTCTTCATGATAAAAATAAAAAAATTCCCACAGTTTCCCCACTTCCTTCCTAGAGTATGGAAAAATAGAACCATAGTGGTTCAAGAATAATAATTCTACTATTCAATGTCCTCTCCTCCCCATGTGTGGATCTCTGATTTAATAGTGTCTCATTAAACATACAGTGGGGGAAAGAAATCATTCCATTCCAATTCACCATGTCCATATTACCAAACAACTATGGAAACACTCTTCCAATATCATTTACTCTCCAATTCATTCAGCTCCCCTCACTACAATATCATATTCTCTCTCATCGTCCCTCCATCACGTCCATCTCCATTCACCCCATCTCTTCATCAAAACCCTTGTTTTTACTATTTTATATGGTCAAATATATTAAATCCTCCATATTCTCCCATCTTCTATCCCACTGCATCTCCCACTAAATCTTACGATCATTCTACTACATGTTTCCATTCTAGTCGACCCTCATCATCTTTTTACCTCTCACCATTAGTTACTATGGGAAACATCACATTTGAATCATGAATATTAATTACTCTGGATATTTTCATCTTTTGGTTGTCCAAAAACCCGAATCTATAGTTAATGGATATATCAACCATATATCATCTTTGGTTTTAACGAGTTCTAATTATTCCTTCTTGAAGTATGAGAAAAATAGAACTTTAGTTTTCCAAGATCAATAATTCCACTATTTGATGTCCTCTACTCCCGACATTTTCATCCCTCAATTAGTGGCATCTACCTAATCATATAGTCATAAAATAAATCCCCCACATGATTTCACTATGTCTAGCTCCCCTACCCAATACTCAACATCAAAACCATACCATTGTTGAAGTCATCTACTAATCTCTTGGACTCATTACTATTCTATGTTCCCTTAGCCCTCAATTGCATCCCATTCCCCTAATACATCCATCATGTCTAGATCCCCTCACCAATTTCCTGATTTAAACCCTACATCCTCTCTATTTTCAGTATTCAAATATATTCAACCCTCCATCTTGCTCAACTTCTCTCCCACCACATATCCCCCTAAACCCTAGATATCTTTACAATCCAATTCCATTATATTCAACTCTCATTATAATTTAACATATTATACTTCTAGGTAGACACTGCTTCAATATCATTATGATAAATTAATCATGTTATTGTCATTTTTGTGTGACCATAATACATGAATCGACAGTTACTTCCACTTTGAATATCATTTATTAGCCACCATAAATTTTTTGATTTGTTTTGTTATTATTTTTAATAGGTCTAAACCCATAACCATGTTTTTTTTTCCTTTACCAAAAAAATTCTTCATGGTCTGACACTTAATCTTTGGAAACCCAATGATTTATGTGATACTTATATAGTGCAGATTTTGCAATCTCTGCATTCATCCCTTAAACTTATTCATAATTTTTTTTCTAATATAATATGCATGAATATCTATAATTTGCATTTGTATTGTAGAGGTAATGATATTTAATATTTTTTTATTAAATTTAAATCTTATTGAAAATAAATGACTTAAAATTTAATTTTGATGTACTTTGATCTTTTATACAATTATACTTCACTTTTACATTACTATAGAAACATTTTATCAAAAAATAGATGGCTTGTGGAGATTCAAAACTATAATGCCTATATATTAATTGTACATTTCCTTTGTAATTTGAACACACTATTAATATATCATTGTACGCTTTACTAATATACTCCATTAATTATCCTATTTGGGTATACTATATAAATGTGGATCAACTATCTGGCCATCAAAATTTCTACTGCATGGAAGCCAGGCCGCAGTAGAAATTAACAACCTTTCTTATTATGGACAAGCTTCACAGATATTCATAAAACTTATTTATCAAACTGAATGGATATATTTTATTAAACATCAACAAATTAATTTATAAACCCAATCCATATAGTATAAAATTTCTAATTTTTAAAATCTTTATACAGTTTATTAAATTTCATACATTTTACAACCTTCATAAGACATATTATACTGTTTCTGTATAATCTTTATACAATGTATTATAGTATATAAATTTCACTATTATCATAAACACTATATGAAGGTAAAAAATCACCTTTTAGTTTATTTACAAAGAATAAAGCATACAAATTACAATATATTTCATTTTTTCTTATTTACAACATTCATTAACAAAATGCATCCACTGAATGAATAGAGTTTAAATATTATATGAATTTTATTGACTAAACTGGTTACAAAAAATTTATTAACATTATGAACTATTCATTTGGATTTTTAACATTTTGAATAATCCTCCAACAAATTTGTGATTTTTGTCTTTTTAAGAACAATTCAATTCATTATCTATTTAAAAATGTGTTTTAATATTCTCAACTCACTACATATAGAACATAATGAATATTTCAAACTCACCTATATATCTATAACATATTTACATCTCAGACACACTTCTATAATATTATAAAATATTGGATATTTATAATATATTGAACATAAATGAATGATTATTTAATAAACATCTACGCATTCCAAATTCCAAATTCATCAATTACATTCCCTGCAAACCGATTTTAGTTAAACATAATTATAATAAATATCCACTTTGAGATGAATCCTCTAGAATTTAGGGAACAACATAATGATATTGAAGAAAATCATAAATCTCTTGTGGAATGGATACAATAACCATATATTATAGTTAAATATTGTTGCGCAGAGATATATACATGTGATGAAAACAAGAAAATCATACTTGGTAACATAAATAATTAATTATACATCCAAATATTCACTGGTTGTGCACCTCCAATGTAGTCCTTGTCTTATTGTAATATTACCATGATTATGGAGTTTTAAACCACATTTTCCCATACCATTAGACCTATTAAATTAATTAGGAATTAAAATTACAAGGATGTAGTAAATTTATACAATATTGGTATACCCAATTCAACAAAAACAATCTATTTTGTTTTTCCTGGAAAATAAGTTTATATAAATGTATACAATTTGGATTTCACATTTCATACATGATCATGTTATACAACTTGTCAATTAAGTATCCAAATCCCAAATGGTTCATACTTAACAAGTCATCACATTACACATGGTCACATGTTCTAGCCTCTTATAAGGATAGATTATAAGATTAATAGAAATGGACCATTTAAATGTAGTATTCAAACTATGGATGGTGTTATGTGTTGCAATACAATGGGAGTACTATTAAATTGAAATATCTTCTCTTGAAAAAGAAATTTCATGTACAATTTTTTTTCAATTTATAATTATAACATAACTGAGGTACAAATTCTACAAAATAAATAACTATGCATATTGGGGTCCTTGATTTTGATTTACCGTGAAAACATCTATTTATGGAACCAATTATGGAGAATAATATATGGTCGAGCATAGACTACTTAATACCTTGAAACAGAGTAAGGAAAAGGACCAAGGCATACATGCGTTCTATTATTTATGTTGAAAATAATTAAAATCCCAAAATCAACCAGCCCTAGTACAATAGAAATTAAAATCCTAAATGATTACAGACCAGTGCTAATAGTGAAAAATAAAAGATAAATATTCAATAACATTGTGAATTTAATTCAAATAAATTCCACAAAAAACAAAAAAACAATATCATTGTGCGTGATATTTTAAAAATCAAAAAAGAAAAAAACATAAAGGTTGGAGAATTAAAACAAATCATAAACTCATCTTCAAATATTATATACTCTTCCTTAATTCCAACCTTTAAGGTATGGTAACTCATGTGATATACAGATCCAAAATCTACCTCATTAGTTGCGATAACATTATTCAGTTATTCATGAATTTTAAATCATAAATACACATACATGATAAAACATGTCATTTTTCATTATATCACACACTGCACATTTTCCCTTTTCATAAGTGATAGAAATATCCACAAGGTACCTCATTTTTTTATAAAATTATTCATTTTCTCTTGAATTTTAAATGATACGATATAAAAATTATGATTTGGTAAATAATAAACTAGCTCGTGCTTATTGTTGTATGAGATCATGATGTTTTGGTATGTTGTTACACCATATCCAGAAAATGGTCAATCATACAATGAATATTTTTCATCATGTGGTGATTTTTCCCAGTTGTTCCAATATTTGGTATCAATGTCATAAACCCAAAAAAAATTATATTTATATATAATAATGATATTCTGGAATGCATTGAAACTACTCACTAACATATTACTTTTGCAATCATAATAAGGGTTCGGGATGAGATTCCCAAGTGTCCTTTAATGGGCCATACACCTCAAAAGAATGGAAATACAAAACACCCATAAAAATGATCTATTACCATATACATGGATTGTCCCATCAATCTATGAGACTCTTGCATCCACGTTCCCTAACTATGAAAGAAGATAATTTACCAAGATTGAATGAAGATGATTTAGTACATTGCAGCTTATACAAATTGGAGTTAAAGGAAAGATTTTTAAATGATTATACATCTTCTTCCTACACTTGATATATCTCATAACCTACAATAAGTAAATAAATTCCTTTTAAATGCTTCTCCTCCTCCATGTTAATAATGTTTTTTAGAATAGGAATATTTATAATGTGCTCCAACACTATTAAGTTGAGTCTTCTGTGAAAAAGGTATTCCAATTAATATATATATAGATATCTTGGACTCATTCTAATTTCCTAAATAAGAAAAAAGAGTGGATGAGAGAGTTCAAAAATGGTTGTCATCAAGTGACTATAAAAATATATCGAGGAGAATTTAAAGAAAAACTTTTATTATGCAGTAACTGATTAAGGTGATTTTGAAGGAAATAATTCTAGTGATGTGCATTTTTTTTAAAATACTGCAATATTTGTAAACTTATTTTATTTTATTCTAATATTTCTTTATTAGTTTATTCTTTATATTAATTACAATATTTGGGATTATTATTAAAAATAACAAATAATTATGATCCTAATTTTCAGCATAACCTATAAATAATTTTGGTAATTTATATAAAAATAGTTTGCATATAAATATTTTTAGATTTTATATAAAATCTTTTGATATTTATTGAAATTTAAATTAATATAAAATAATATTTATTTTAATTACAAAGAAATGATAAAATTGTGTTTAATATTTATTTGTAAAAGGTGATATGATAACAGTATATTTTTTAATAAAATATATTTATTTTAATATTATATTTATTTGTAAATTATATTAATATATATATATATATATTTGTTAATTATATATTTTCATAAATGATAAAATTATATTTATTTTAATAATTATTCATAAATTATAACATTATATTTATCAATAAATTTTTATCCCTATAAAATTATATTTATTGGAAAATTATATTTATTTAAAAATTGTATTTATTAATAAATTATATTTACTTCTATCTGGTGAATTATATTTATTTTAATATTAATTAACAAATGATAAAATAATATTTATTTTAATATTTATTTGAAAATTGTATAAAATTATATTTATTTAATATTTGAAATTTTATTTATCTTAATTATATGTAAAAAATACTTTTCCAAGATCTATATATTTATATATGAATATTTATTAAAATTAATAAAATTAATTTATGTGCATATCACAAACTCTAACATATATTCTTGTTTTAAATGTCCATTAACTAATTTGTTTCAAAAAATAAATTCAGATTTACTTCAAGTATTTGAATTTATATTTCAGTGAAAAATAAATAGCTGAAATTATAGATATTTAAATTAATGTAAAACTTGATATATTTAGAGGTTTAATTGGAAGTGGTTTTTCCATTTCATGTGGTAGAAGATGCATGTCATTAGAATGGAATTTAAATGGAAGTTTTGTCAATTATTATTGAGAATTAATTTTCATAAATATATTTAAGACCTGTTTAATGGAGGGGATTATATAGTTTTTTAAAATAATAATTTAGTTTTTTGTATATGGTTTTTTCATAATTAAAATTAGTGGGCCTCAGGGATTGGTGGTGGAATTTGGAGGGATCTCTCTAGTAATGAAATATAACCTATTTGAATATGTATAAGATATTTTTTTATAAAAAGATAAGAATAATGGTTAGCCACATCATCATATTTCATAATATCCAGTGCTACTATAATTACCTATAACTTAAAGAACCCTAAATACATGATTTATAATAAGGGTTTCACCTCCTTACACTTTCATGATCTTTTTATTTTATAGAATTAGAAAAATAGGTTATAATTTTACAATAGAGTAGACACTTTCACATGTTATATATTTATTTCCAGAATAATAAAACACTATGTTTACACCTATATTTCATTTAGTATACTTGATTTGTTTAAAATGACTCCCAATACTAGGAATCTTGACCGTGATAATATTTTGAACCATTCTTAAATCCTATAAAAACATTTGAAATTGTGGGATGAAAAAAATCCACTTGAGGAGTATGAAATTAAAATAAATCCCATTAGTTTAATGAATAACACTAAAACCAATGAATATGTCTGTCATTTTCAAAATAAAACTATGATCACATAAATAAAGAATTACTATATGTAAAAAATAATTGTTTTTCAAATAGAACTTTTGAAACCCATTTAAAGCATAGTATAAAACATAAAGATATCTTGAAGAGTCTTGGAACCTAAGAAATCATTCCATTAGAAAAGAAATATTCCACATTTAAATTGTCCTTATATCATGAAATAAAAAGTATTCCAAAAAATATTTTTTAATAGAATAATACCGGTAACCTAGAAAAATATATCAATAACCTGTGTTCATTCATTTTTTAACCACTACTAATAGATATCCCCATAGACCTATACTAAAAGTTATTTAAATCCATTTGTTAAGAATGTCTTAGAATAAACTATACCAAATGTATAAATAACCATTGTATAAGGGGACCTATACTATCCACTTTTTTTAAAATAATTGACATAGAATGATGATTAAACCCTATATCAATTCATAAAATTCTATATTCAACACATTTTTTCCTTCAACATGTTTGACTCTCACCCTTCCTTGCATTCGAAATTGATTTTGGTTTTATTAATCCTTCACATAATGATTCTTAAGTTAAATAATCAAGTTATATATATTTTTTCACTTTAATCATATTTAATCCCTGTGTTTTTTCATTTCATTCCCTAAATTCTGAATGGCATAAAATTTATTTTTCTTACTATTTGATTGGATAGGAGTTTACATAATTATTTGAAATCTTATTTTTCTCTATGGGATTGTTATGAATGTGTTTTGATTTTCTTTTAATGGTATGAGCTATATGGGATTTATTTTTTTAAAATTTTCATGTATTTAGTTATAATAAAATTCAGGTTTTCATGGTTTTATGAATAGATTGTTTTTTAAAAACATCGATTCATGATATATATATGTTTGTAAATAACATTTTTTGATGTTTTTTATTAGATTTTAAAATTTCTTATTGATCAAGATTTCAAGTTGTGCTTCGTAATTTATAGTGTTTTATAGAGACAAAAAATTATTGTCAGTAATTATAAATCCATATTAATAAAATTTATTCTCCTAATGTATTGGTTAAATATAATGTTGGTTTAAATAAAATTATAGTAAATTGATTACATAACATGATTTAAAACAAATTTGTCAACTATATTAGACTTTTTTATGTGGTATTATCAATATTTATTACTAATTTATATAATTAATTTCAATATTATTGTTTTATATATATGGTATTGCGTTATCTAATGGGATAAAGTTATGATATTATAAATATGGGTGATAAATATAAGGTTTATATTATTTCCAAATGGCCTTTTCCCTTATCATACTATATTAATCATGATAAAATATTTTTTAATTATTTATTCATGTATATTAAATTTTGTATTTATGCATAAAAATGGAGAGTGATTTAAAATGGATTTTAATTCAATCTTTTTACATTTTTTTAAAAACATTTTATAATAAATTTATCAAGAATAATTTACTTAAATATATTTTAGATTTTACTTTAGTATAATTTCAATTCTTTTATGACATGAAATATAACATTGTCATATTTTTTTAACAAAATTGATATAATTTGGATATATGATATTGATTAGATCTTAATCAATTTTAAAAACAATTTTAATTATTTTTCAAATTTCTAATTTTAATAATGTATTAGATAATTTTATTATAAATTAACCCTATAATAATTGTGTTATAAATAAATCAAGTACTATATTAAAAAAATTATTCATTTAAATGAAATAGTTTTTCTAGTATCATAATGGATATAGTTTTTCATTATATTAATGTGAAAACTAGGTTATATAATTTAATATATGAATGATTTATATTTATTAATCATTATGAGAAATAAATAATTTTAAATCAAGAAGATAATGACATGATTACACAT
Source organism: Viscum album (assembly GCA_963277665.1). Classification (NCBI taxonomy): domain Eukaryota; kingdom Viridiplantae; phylum Streptophyta; class Magnoliopsida; order Santalales; family Viscaceae; genus Viscum; species Viscum album. Next base: position 822,662,832 of record OY728141.1, on the reverse strand, counting down.
GATTCAAGTAATTAAAATGATGATTTTATGTGTAACACTCCATATTTTTAAAAGAGAAAACTATGTTTGATAGTGTATGTGATATGTAACACCAAACACAAAAAAAAATTATTTAAATACGATCATTACAAACTAGACGTTAAATTTTAAATTATGATGAGGGTAAACTTATTTATTAAATATATATATATATATATATGTACATATTTCATAGTAAACATAAATATGTTGATAAATTTCTAGTAAATAATCACTCATTTTATGGAAATGAATTTTTATTCTTGAAAATACATTTTCATTAAAAATGTTCTTTCCATCTTTTTGTGGAAAAGTATTATAATTATTTTCTATAAAATTTATAAAATATATTTGATAAAATGAAATTAGTTCTTTAAATAATCATATCAAAATTTTCTTAGGAGTATATTTTGATATTTTTTCGAAAATATTAATTTTTTAGAGAGTAGTGAAAAGTACATTTTTTAAACTGTCATTTCATTTGATAAATTATGAAATTTAAAAGTCTCATTATTATTTAATTTGATTTAAAAGTAACATAAATATTATTTAGTTACATTTATTCCAATTAATTACATTTCAATCATCTTTATATCAGGTTGAAGAATATGTTTATTTTTAGGATAGAAAACACATTTGTCGAAAAACAGATTTTAAAATTCCTAATTTTTCTCTATTTTAATTACATAATACAACACAAAATGAAGAATGATTTAAATTTAATGTATAGATTATATATATATATATATATTAATTTAAATTCATATAATGATGATTAATAGTTATAGAGTTAATGTAAAATTATTATTTCCTTGAAAAACACATTTTTAGGGAAACATCTATTTTTCACCCATGTATATTTTATTTAAATTAAATTCTTCCAATTATGTGAATAGAAATTGATAAAATGAATTAAATATTCAGAATAAAAACAATTAATATTAGTTAATATGGTCAACATAATTTTTGTACATTTTTAATATAATGTTAGTACATATTTATTACATAAGTAGACATAAAATATGTTAATTAATGGTAAAAATTAATTTTATAAGAAAAAAATTAAACATAATAGTAAGAATATGTATATTTTATTGTCAATAAAAATAATTATTATATTTATTCATAATTTTTTTACATTATAAATGATTAAATAATGATTATGATAAAAATTATTCTTTAATATGACAAAACTAGAATTTTATTTTAATGTAATATGAAATTTCAATGTAGAAATTCCATTTGATGAATTCATGAATTTTTGAAATAAATTATATTTTCATAAAAAAAAATTAAATATTATATATTAAATATTAACGATAATATAATTTTATGAAATTTTTAGAAGGACGAGAAAAATGTTATTGTAAAAAATATAGTGTTTTTCAATAAATAGATATTTTATTATAAAAGTGTTACTAAAACTATTTAGATAATTATTTTGAAAAAATAAATATTATCTTTTTTTTAATTAGAGCATCTAAATTTTCCAATGATGAATATTTTAAAATTTTTAGAGACAATAAAATCTTATGGTAAAAATTTAATACTGTATTAATATATGGTATGTATTATAACAAAATAATGACCCATAATTGATGTAATATGTTCCATAAATGGTATCCACAACCAAATACATATTTTACCTTTAAAATAATGTTCTTTTAAGTTTAATTATTAATTTTACAAACCCTTTATGAATACTCCAAAAACTATATTTTATTTTAAGTCTTTAAAATTAATTCTTTGTAAACATGAATCACTTTCACATCACGAAGGGTATTATATAAATTTAATTGGTTCATATAATATTAAAAAAATGGGAACCTCTCCACTTTGGTAGAAAACATGGGTAAAAACCATGGTAGGGGATGTCTTTTTCATTACTTTATTATATACTACAAAAACAGTGTTTTGAAAATAATAATGAACTCACCTCTCTCTTATAATATAAACCCACTCGGAATCTAATTATATAAAATCATGTTATATTGATTGTGATGTAAAAGAATTAAACAATTTTTAACTTTTTTACATGATATATAATGGTTGTTGGGCGCATGCAATGAGATGGATTCACACTATGAAACATTACATGATGTGATGAGGATTTACACATCCTGATTTTGTTAAAGATCCTATTTTAATCTGAGGTGATGGGGTTTTCAGTAGATATGAGTGTTACTAATTACATGACATGAATCTGGTGTACATATTGTGTAATACCCGAATCCATGTTTTTAAATAGGGTTTGAGGTGAAAATATCTTATATTCCATCTCTATGTTTACATGCTCTTGACCGAAGGCCTTCCCCCAATGATTTTAGATCCCTCCAATCCCCTCAAGTCCTTCTGTTTTGATATTGATCATCATCGCAGTCATTGTGTGAATCTTTGGGTAAGTAATATATTCATCTATCCATTTCTTTCTCCTTCCTTCCTTAGAGTTATTAGATAATCTTGTGATTGTTGAATCTGAACTTCATTACATCGATTCTCATTTATAGGTTGAGTTTCGTGGTTATATACACCATTGTTCTTTATTGGTTTTAGTGAGGTGGGTGTATGTTCATAAGTTTTGTGGATTTTCTCCTATCCTCCTACCCTTTTTCCTAAATTTATTATGTCATGACATGTGGTTTTGGATTATAGTTTTTTCCATTGAAATTGTTGGGTTTTGTTTTTAGTGGATCCCATTGTGGGTGTGTGTGACCTAATATTTGAGGTAGGTGGTTCCGTCTCGAGCCTATGTTTGATGATCTATATTATTCCATTTTTTTAAATTGATATATATATAATTTTTTTTGAAATTTTCTTGATTATATATGTGTTTTGAAAAAGTATTTTGAAGAAAATTTTCCTTTTCTTTGTTTTTGATAAATGAAACTGGGGTGTTTCAAATTATTGAAATGATTTAAGAAATAAAGAATTAATGATCACCCTATTAAATGTTTAATTTTTATAAATGTTTTTGGAATTATTTTCAAAACATTTATTTTATTGTTAAAACTAGAACATAGGTTACCTGGGTTACAAGGTGGAAGGTTTAGCTTGAGGCCATCGTCCATTATGGGGGTTCACTTTCTAGGGTGTTCCTCTTGATCTAGAGTATAGATTAATTTGATCTAGGTAGGTAATGATTTTTAGGTATCTCTTTATAGTGTGTCTCTCTAGTCATGGAGTGTGATAATTGGATTCAGGTACTGATGTAAACTCTTCGTAAATTATGGGGTACAAGTAGTATTTGGCATGACCATGTGTATTCGTTAGGGTCAGGATACCTGTGCTAGCTCAATTATTAGTTCTACTATTTTTGTGTATTTCATGGATTTTTCAAATTTTTATCCTTGATATGTGTGTTTATGTTTGTGAAAGATTATTTGTAAAGAATGTATTGAAATTGATATACCTTATTTGTTTTCAAAATGTAAAAAAGGACAATATTTACTATGTTTTCTATAAAAATTGCTTTAATTATTATAATGTCGTGTTTTATTTGAAATGAGAACATTGGAATTGTTATACAAATTCTTGTTATGGAAAACCTAGGTGGGATCCTATTAATCTTGTTATCCCACACCATGCACACCTATTTCTTGGTGCATAGACCTTTGATGGTCTTCCAATACAGGGAAGGTGAGGCACTATAATGAGGAGGTGGGTTTTCGTGTCATATGAGTTGGGTAAATGGTGGTGAGATGATGGGAGGTTTCCCACACTATGACATGTGGTTGTTTATTTTTTCATTTTCATTTTCTGTTTGACTTGTCTCTTATAGATTATATCTACTTTATAAGTTGATTTATTTTTTCATAGATTTTTATAGATATGAAACTTATATATCTATATATATATTAGTCTTTCACTATTTATCTAATCTTTTAGAATGAATATGTTGTCAATTTATTCATTTAGGTTGGTATAAATATTTCCCTTGGTGTGTTATTCTCTTTTAGGATCCTTTTTTCAAACCTGTGGGGATCAGGAATTCCCTTCTTGTATGTAACAGATCGGGTCGGGTTCCAGTTATAAGGGCGACCTGAGTTAGTTTATTACAAATTCCAATTCAATAGAAACCATTGTATCATGAATATACTATACCATTTTTCTTATATATTCTTCCCAAGGTATCCCTAATCTCTCAAGAATCTCCTCTCATCCTTTTGAAAACACCCACGCGTGGTAAGGTCCCTCTCTCTCTATTTCTATTCAAGAACCTTATTTATATTTTTTCTTTTGAATCATAATTGTTTATTTTTTTTATTTCCTTTATAAATGTCTCTTTACTATCCAATTTATTTTCTTATAATGGAATATCACTAATCCTCTCTTGTTATAACCTTTACCTAAGTATTTACTATGCTAAAATTTAGTAAGGGACCCTCTCAGTTTCTTCTTTATTCAAGCACTGTCTGTATCTAAGGCCTTTTGTATTCAAATTACTATTTATGGGATGTGTTTTTAAAAAATCATCCTTCTGAACATATTATGCTAAAATTATGGGATACCCCTTTAAATCTCATTAATCTCTCCCATGATACATTATATACCCCCATTATGCTATTGAAATTATCAAATGATTTTTCCATGCCAAAATTATTCACACACCATTTTTTTCTTATTCAATTTAATTCCCATTTTTTATGTTTTATTATGTTCTTATTTATCCCACTTACCAACCATATGATATCCATGTGATTACATATCCCTTTCACTCTCATTAATCTCTATCATAATTCATTATGTACTTTGTTATGCCCCTAGAATTATCCCATGATTTTTCCAAGACAAATCTTTGTATTGTGAATACCATAACTAATAACACTCAAGAGAATTAACCCAAACCTAAATATACTTGAATTATTGGGTAATCTCATTTATGTGTTTCAAATTATTTTATTATGTAAATAAATTTGAAGAAATATGATTCAATGTTGAATGATCTATGTGAAACACTTATGTTTGTACATGATATGAAATCATGAGGGCACCCAAAATTATATAGAGATCCATTTCTTTGGGTAATATTTTAGTCTCATGAGAGGTTATTTATGATATTAGGTAATAAAACTAATTCATGTTGGTACTTTTTTCACAATTTTATGATCCCTTGGTAGTTAGACATGACCTATTTCTATGATTTCATGTTTAATATTGTTTCCACTTTCCCATATTGCTCCTATGTTTTCATTGTATATCTTTCATCGATGTTGATGATTGTAATTCTCATCCCTTTTATGAACCTTTGAATTTCTTATTTACTAACATGTAATATTTTCATCATGTTATTCTTTTTTTACTATCTTACTAGGATGTATACCACACAACTTTAGTTTTAATTGTTAAATGGACTTTCTGAATCATTTTAAGGAAGCATTCAATAATTTTTTTGTATCCATGTGTCAATTTGATTTTATATGTACCTAATATTCCAAATACAATAGGCTTATAAATTTTTTGGATGTTACTATGGGTTGTTTTATGTAATAAATCATGAAATAAAGTTTATTAAATACGTGGGTTTTAATATATAGAGTGTGAAAAAATTTAAGTAAAGTGTCATGTCTCAAGTATTTTAGAAATGTGGTAAAATGAAAAATATGGAGTTCTAAATATGAATATTTTATGGGAAAAATTTATAATATTTGTATGTTGCAATCATTTATGTTGTTAGCTTTTTAAAAGAATTACATTGTGATGATGCATATATTCCATCAAAAACTTATACGGAATAGAAGTTAATTGACCAACTTGTTTTTTCCCTAAATAAAATTCATAATTTCTCAGAAAATTATAGTTTAGTATGGGAAAAAACCATGTTCCTAAATGATTATATAAAATGAGGCACATCTCAACGGAAGCTAAATGTTGATGGAACACCATCTTCTGTTGCATAAAATAAATGTGGAAAAATAAATTGATTCTTAGGATCCAAAATCTTTTCATTTATGATGAGATATAAAAAAATAAGTGATGAAATTATACTAAAATAAATATGGATAATTATGAATTTATTCATCTTATAGATAGAGTAGCATAGTATAAATTTTTTACCTGATGTCATGATTTTTCAACTGATGTGTGTAATGTGAGGTTGGGTCTATCATGTTATGAATTTAAATTATTTTGATGAATGTTTACATTTCAAAACATATGACTAGATTTTTTTATATTTATAACCTTCCTCCATGTATTATTATGAAATAACCATTCACTTTCTTGTGTAAACTCTATCTGGACCTTTTGATCCAAAAATGATAGAGATGTATATTAGCATCCTTTGATAAAAGAGTTGAAGCATCTTTGGAATATGGGTGTGTGCATATAAGATGATTGTTTGAAAGACATATTTTAGATATATTTTATTATTATGTGAACAATTAAAGACTTTACTTCTTATGAAATGATGTCTAATAGAAGAATATATTGAAAAAAAATTATACTTTCCTTATAAAAATAAATGTTCTATATGTAATTTTCTAGGTTTTTGAGTATGTCAAAATTCCTCAACATATTTGATTTTTTTGAGTTCAATGATTATAAAAAAATTTACCTCGATCTTTAGAACCTAATTATATGAGTTTTATTAACCCAATGTATTATTTTCTATAGTTTTAAGGAACATCAATTGACTAGGTTTTTTGGAATAGTTTTGGATGCATTGGCCCCTAAAAACTCAGTTTCAGGAAAGAACGAATAGAGGAACACTATTAGATTTTACTGTGTGGCCTCCCATGAATAACCATGTGGTCCCATACTGAACTAGGCATAGTTTTTCAAACCATGTGGGTGGGGGAGAACAACTATGTATGACCTTTGTAGTTTATAACATAGGATAATCACATTGTTTTCACATGTTTTTCCAAACTGTATACCTAATCGTGCACAGTATGTTGCTTAGACAGTGATTACAACATAGTTGGTAACAATTTTCCCAAATTAGATGGGTCATTTAATGGGGTGATGTAACCAAAATTATCCTCCATCCTTTTTAGTGTTTTCGCATCCTTTCCACACCATTTCACCCTCACACACATGGTGATTCTCCATTTTCTCCATATTTGTAGTCTTTGGCATAACGTCACCATCAGGGATATGAATCAAGGTCTATTAGTCTTTTTAGAAGTGTATTGGTAATATTTAAAACCATATTATATCTTTTACTTATGTATCTCACCCCATAAAATGATAACTCCTTTCTATATCTTTTTCCCTATTTTTAGGGTGTTTTTCTAAAATATCAATTTATCTTATTTTGGATCGAGTTATTGGCTGATATCAGATGATTGATCACCTAAAAGTTTAAGGTAGGTGGTGGCTATATTTCTCATTAATTTATAGGTGTTTCCCAGTCCATATTTAAATATGCATGTTGGGTTGATCATGTGAGACCCAAAATAATATGATTCTTATCATTAAATTAATTATTGATGATATGGTATGTAATTTTTAATTCCCTGGATATTGATTACATATGATAAGATGAGTAAGGGGATTAAAAATACATGGTCTAGATAGGTCGGTTATTTAATATTAATTATTTTAATTGTAATTATTGAGTGAAACATATCTATGAGAACATGACGGGATTGGATTGTGGATTGAGGTAATTTTGATCCCTTGGATTGCGGTGATAAGGTTTTCATGATAACTGCATGGACCATGATATTTGAGGTGAATATGATCACCATGTTGAGGTGGCATAGTCATTAGGACTTGAGGTGACGAGATTGTTGGGATGATTGCATGGCCCTCAAGGAATGACATGGTGCTGACCATCGGGATTTAGTGACATGGTCACATGGTCATGAGGTGACATATTATGTGTACTATGTAATTTTTGTGATTTCCACTCAACATTCTTGTTCAACATTCTATTAGAGTCATGCGTCCAAATATAGGACATAGTTGAGGTGGTGTTGACTGCTCATTGTTGGTGGAGGCCTCTGCAGTTTTTTTAGCATATGTGATTGTGTTAACCATCTATGATATTTGAGGTGCTCACTCTAGAAATCCATGTGGACGGTGATAGAACCTCAGGTGATGGTTTTGAGACCATCGGTTGGGGGATGAGGCTCACTGTTACACCTAAGGCTGATGGTTCGAGATTAAGGGAGGACAGATATCACCATACCTCAAGTCATTGGATATTGAGATAATGATGATAATTTTTTAGAAGACGGGTATCAGCCTACCTTAGGGAATCAATATGGAATCCCACCTTTTTAATATATAACTTTTTATTACATTTTACAAATAGAGGATCTTTAAAGTCTAGTGTCTTGGAAATCAAGAACAAAAATACATAAAAACATAAAAAATTCATCTAATACACTTGTAAGGATTAATCATAAGTTCATAATATGTACAATTACTGCATCTCATAACCTGGAGACATACATCAATAGAAAGAGTGAGTAGAAGGCTCAGTAAAAATAACAAGTGAAACAGTTGACATGTGATCTTGAGCAATATTAATAAGAATGTGATAATAATCATAAAGGCATTAGCAATTGAAGAACTGTCATATCATGATAAAAACAACATTAATAGTAAATTCAATATGTGGCCACAACAATTCATTTAGTCATTCATGAATATATCACCAAGGTTAATCCATATGGTGTCATAAAAAATACCATGGTTATTCACCAAGGTATCGTGAAACTTGTCATCTATAGAGATTAACTCATTACCTGATGTATTAGAGCGATATTAGGGAACACCCTTAATATGTCTTAAAATTCATGTGATACACATAGATCATTACCAGACATTTCGTAAATAACCAATAGATAATAAAATAAATGGATTTCATTTCAAAATTGTTAAGTTTTTAGAGTGCTTAAAAATGTGATTATTATGTCATTTATAACCCATGGAAAGCGATTGAGGGTTATATGTATGTAAATTACAGAATCAAATAGATAAATTTTATTTCATTATGAATACCCCTTGAAATGAAAATATATTTGGTTATTCACATAAATAAAATAATAATATATTGAGAAAAAGAGAGAGAGGTTTTGAGACAAAAATTCTGCAGCATAACAGCTATACAACATGGTTTTAGAGAACATTGAAAAGAGAGGGCACTAGATTCACCCACTCATATGTAACTCATAATATAGTATGGGTACAAAAAAAAATAAGATCATGGTATGGATATTTATAGTAAATACCATATGAAAATGAAACTCAAAAGAAAAGTGAAGATGCAATTTCTTTTACGAAAATTTGGCAACCTAACAACGTCACATAAAAATTCATAAAATCAATTGATGAGAGAAGAAAGGGTATCTAAACATTGGGAAATAAAATTTACAGTAATAATAACACATAAGAACATACCCCCACATAAGAATATTGAAACTGGAAGACATAACATAAAGGAAATCATGACTAAATGAGGAGGGTGGAAGGTTCCCTTACCTTGAAAAGTAACTTTGAAAGCATGATGTTCAGGACCTTCGGAGGCTTGAGGGAACCCTAAGAGGACTCCTTGGGAGTTAAAGAGACCAGAGCTTCATTTAAGGGGATTTTGGAATGAAATGAATGAGGGAATGGCTAGGTATTTATAGGAAAAGTGAGGGAAAAAATTATTAATTTCCAACGGACACCTCATCGATGGTATTTGAAAAACCTTGGGCTTGCACATGGTATTTTCCCACGGTATTGGCCACTTGGGAAACCTCATAGAATATCTTATTATTCATATGTCTACCAGAATGATTACATCATTATTACATTATTAATGATGTCATTAAATAACAGAAACTCAAAATAGTATTTTTACTATTCACTAAAATTCAACTATCCTAAAAATTCACCCTAACCTAATATTATTGATCTGAATTCAAAATTGAACTCTATTTTATGAATATAATTTTCTAAACATTTTTAATTTAATTTTTAAATAAAATCAATATTTATTTAAAAAATAATTCTAAAACTGTAACTCATTTTGTAAAACAAAATCCTTTTAAAATTGAACTTCAGAATAATATGGAAAAAATAAAATGAAATAATGTCATTTACTTATTCACATGGATATTCTACTAGTAGAATAATCACATGAAATATCAATAACCACTTTCATAATGATGGAATGCATTATTCCCGACTATCATAACCACGTAGCCAAGGCCTCGTGCTATGACTACAAATAAGATTTTGTCAAGGCCTCATGCCAAGACACTAGTTTGTCTCATGAGACCTACCGATGTATCGAGGAGCTAGAATGTGATCCACCCATCACTCACTAATTCCAACGCATTCCTTATATGAAAAGGTTTAAACATATCATAAACCATAACATAATCGTATCACATAAAACATGTATAAAGGAAACATAAAATTTCCACATTTCAATCACAAGATTTCAATACAACACATTGATATACTAAAACCATTTTCAATACCAAAATTAATGAAAAGTAACACATTGTATTTATTTTTCATTTAAAAAATGTTATGGCATATAGAGGAAGACGAAACTTAAATAATGGTCATGGCGGCGGAGAAGTCGTTTTCGCCGCATCCGTAAGACAAAAAAACATTCATTTCTGTCGTTTTGTAAAACGCTTCATGTAAAAAATATTCCTCTTGAATAAATGTAAAAGTCAAAGGGGTTTATACAACGTTTAAAATAAAGTTGTGTATAAAAAAAAATTCCTCAATGAAAGGAGATTGAGATGAAGTCCCTTACCTAGTGTCCGACTTGACTCGATTGTTCTTTAATCTCATGAATAATAAACTAGATCTAATATCTACTTTCTTAAGGACCTTTTTAATGTTCATTATTCCTTTTATATCACTTATTACCATGTTATGATCATTATGTATTCATTTATGTTTATAAAGGTCTTTTTATCGATCTTTGGTACTTGAGTCGACAAAAAAATTCTTATAATTACAATTTGTTCATGTGGTAAAATATCCATTATATCAAGATTCATATTCATGATGTAGATGTCATATATATCATATATATTCAGTAGATACATTCATTTATAATATTACATAACATTTATAGGTAATAAATGAATTGCACCATTTATGGAGATGGTAAGCCTTACGTATGCATGAACGCTACTTTCATTTCTATTTTGTGTCAAATGGAATGAAATCATAATTATATAAAGGTATATTATAATTAAAATATAATATAATATATAATATCATTAAATACATCCTTTATAATTCCCACATATGGCATTAATGATTCAAATCACTTTGATGGGGCAGTAGTCTGCACTTCCTAAAATGAAATTATCACGTTTAACCATAATGGAGGTAATAAAGGTATTCCAAAAATGAAAAATACAGAAGAATAAGGAAAAAATAAACATAATATATATCATATATAAAAATAGTGTCATCAAAATATCCACCATGAGAGGTGTAAAAAGAAAATTGAACAATCATCGTTTCGTGAGGCAGTAATTCGCCACCCATAAGAAATGGTATATTCTTTAACCATTACACGAAGGTGTGTGTAATTTTACATCAAATAATTCTTATAAACACATAATAGAATATTTAAGATACTGTTTTTGTTACAAAAGAATGGAATAAAAAGAGTTTAAGGGGTTGGAGAAGAAAAATAAAACAAAAGAACATAAGAGAAGACAATACCTTAAAATCGTGTAACTCATTTTGATTTGAGCCAAAGGATTCATTGGGAAGACTTCTACCCAAATTGAGGCTTCTAAGAGTAAGAGAAGGAACTTGAAATATTATTTGGGCAGAGGTTGACCGAGACAAATGGCTTTGAAGGTGTGAATAAGGTGGTAGAGTTGGGGGCCTTTTATAAGAGGAGTGGAGGGGCTCTTTTGGAAATATTGAAATGTTACTTTATTATGAAATAATTTTCGGATTTTAAAGGACCCACAATGATATATTTATATAATAAGGTGATAAGGGTTCTAAATAAACCCATAAAATAGGCTTTATTCAAGTGTAAGTCTTATATTTTACCTAATTTTTTTATTTTATTTAAATTGTTCATTAATGAGGTTATCACTGCATCATCATGGTGTCATAAATAAATTTATTTATTTAATGTATAAAAATTATAAAATAAATACCATGATGTAGGAAAACTTTTTATATTTATAATTATTATTTATAGTCTAAGATATCATTTATTTCAATGAAATTAAAAAAATTTTACTTAGGAGATACAAACCTTTGTTATATTTTCCTTTCTATAAAAATAAAAAGATAAAATGTCACTATCACACAAAAGTGATTCCATGGGGTCCCAAATTTTGGAACAAGGCATTAAATGGTCTGCCATGACACAACCAGTAGCATTAGGACACATTTTGGGGTCATTTTATATTATTATGATATTATTTCATTAACCTTAACTACCCGATTACTAATTAATCGTGATAAATAAAGATAATTGTCATCGTTACTATTCATAATGTCCAAAAACAAGAGTATTAATTGCATAATTTGGACCTTATAATTCCAAAAATGGAATCTATTTTACCAAATTATAAACCCAGAAATTTCAGTAATTAATTTTAATATTATTCCCACTATCAAAACAAATAGCCTGTTTTTAAGAAACAATATCTTTCAAAAGATTGATAATTGTTTATGTCCAATTTCAAAGTGAAATTAATTCTAATGACCAACAATGGATAAAATTTTAAAATTATATTATAATTATACTTTAAAACCAATAAATAGTATAATTTATCACTATAAATTATTTTGATTAAAAAGGTTGTTTTTATGTATTTTTTTACTATTCATCAAAAATTGGAAGTTTTCCGAAAGATACCAAAAATTCAACATAGGATAATTTCGATATTATGAATCAAAAAATGAATTCCATTTTGAAATATAAAATTTATATAATTTCAAGAATTGGGTATTACTATTCATAATTGCTACTTTGATTGGTCGCGGTGTGTTGGAATCTCGAACATTCATATAATGCATGTTATTGCAATATTGAAAGAGAAGTGTACCATAGAAGATTGCAGTGTTACATTCTCCCCTTCTTCAATAAATTGGATCCTTTTAATTTGAAATTGTTCTTCTAAAATAAAAGGTTCAAAGTAGAAAGTAACTTTGTGGAAAACCAATATCATAAATAGAGTTAATAAAAATATAATATTAAAAGAAAGAAAGAGAAGTACAAAGGTCACCCGGGATAGCCCATACTAAGATTCTATGTAAACATGGATATGGAGGAGAAACAAACCAGGAAGGTCTGATGGAGAGTTGAAGGAAAAAATATTAGGAGATAGTTAACTACAAGAAATTCATAAACTTGTGATTGTTTAAACGATCATTGATTCCCCAGTAAGAAAAGTTAACCGAAAACGTTTTTGTTTTAAGTTACCTTTTATAAAGTTGAAGAATTTATTTAGGAGATTTAATAAGAACATAAGGAAATATACATACTTGTCATGTAGACTTTCATTCTTTAATAAATTTTTATCACAAACCCATCTTTCACTCAAAAATATAATAGAACTCAAAAATACTATATTTATCCTAATCGTACAAGGTTCCAAAAATTAACTCATACCATTTAGATTAGGAAAACTATTTTGTAATAACTAGGCACTTCATGTAGGCTAGTGGTAGTTAATAAAGGTCTGGTGCACTATGGTTGTGGGTTCGATTCATGCGGCTTTGTCCGACGCGATGGGTTATCCCCCGACCTGCAAGTTGTCCATTTCCTAAAACTATAGAATTATAATATTCCAAAAATAATCTTCAGTAATGTTTTAATCTTAAAAAATATTATCCAAAGTTCAACTTAATCCATTGAAACCTTTATATTTATCCAAAATACCTCTGTCTAGACTCTCTCTAAATGGTCTCTAAATTTTAAAATCAATTGTAACATCATATTCCCCAAACAAGGTAAAGTTTTTATTATTGTCACATATTAAAAAAATGATTACCTTCATCATATTAAATCCTTAATGAAAACAACAAGTATTTCAGTACAACCCTTATATATATCACATTATTCATATAACCATAATATAGTTCTTGAGTCCAAAAACACAAATACAATAATTATTCCACTTCAACTATAGTAACAGCATAAGATTGGCCTTCATCCCTTGGCCTTTTCTGAGGTATGTTTCCCTGATGCTTAGGATATTCTTTGCATAATGCCCCATTTACCAACAATTGTATCATTCAACATTGATAACCTCTTTCTTTCCCTTGAAATCATGAGCCTGGTGAACTTTTTCTCCACATTTATAACAAACACCCATTCCTTTTAGGCAAGTACCGTGGTGATTTTTCCCGCAATTATCGCATATTGGAACATCTTTATTTCCCTTTTTCTCTTTATCTATCTCTTGTTCCACCGTTTTCTTCTTCTCTTGCTTTACTTTGTAGTCATAAGATTTAGAGAATTCCTTTTCTATCTTGATATCACACGAGACTATATCTTCGTACATTGAGAACTATTGTGTTGCTAATGCTTGATGGAGAAATGGTTTTAACCCATCAAAGAAACTATCAATATTACATCTTGGGTTACGTATATAATTTGATGTATACTTCACTAACCTTGTAAATTTGGCCTCATACTTTGCAAAATTTTCATTCTCCTTTTGTCTCAGTCTTAGAAATTGCCTTCCCATATCTGCTCGATGGTCACAAGGAAAGTATTTTTCTAAGAAAAGCTCTTTGAACTCCCTCCATTCCATATTTGATATATCATCATCCTCCTTTGTGTTTTGAATCAACTACCACCATTGACCTGCATCTCCAGTGAGGCTGTAAACTGCCATGATAATCTTTTCCCTTTAACTACTCCCCAAGGCATGGAATATTTTCTATAAGGAATTTATCCATTGCTCAGATACTAAGGTATTTTTACTCCCATTGAATGTTGGTGGTTGTTGCCTCATGAAGCAGTCTAACATTGATCTTCCATGTTGTGGATCAGGGTGCACCATATGAGTAAGATTATTATTCATAACCTGAGTGAGTTGTACCAGTATGGTGATAAGCTGATCAACACCAATTTTATCACTAGCTCTGTTATAATTATCTTAAACAGGGGGGAAATCCCTACATGGAGTGCGTGTATTGATACGGTTTCCATTCCTTCCACTAGGGACTATTTCTAAACAATGGAATAAACTAGATCAGTTTTTGAATCAAAATTCATAATTCCATACTTGTAAAACACTTAACATAAATTGAACAGTTTATGGATATAATCCATAATCATAAAAATGTTTTCTTCGAGGAAGTATATACTCATAAACCCTTCATAATTATTTATAAAGAAAATGATAATTATCCTATGTGTATCCCCTGTGAGTGTCGTAACCAAGAGTGCAGCAAGGCCCATTTTCATGCACCCATTCCCGTTCATGTCTAGCTCAAAGCGGTGTTTTCGGGTTTTACCCCTAGGTACATCTGTGCCAGAGCCGCCTCTACCTGCTTGTATAGAGACATGGATGTATTTCTCAAAAAACTCACAAAATCTCTATAATACCAAAATTATAGGAAGTTCTTCTATTCTAATCCTCCAAGTCCATCTTAGGTCTATGTGCTCTAATCAGAGATTTTTTAAATCTAACTTCCAAGGTTAGTACTAAACTGCCTCTGATACCAACTGTAACACCCCGACCCCAGTGACCCAGAGTCAGTGCATTATTACATAACGTTGTCATGATCACAAAAGATCAAGTATTGAAAGACTGATTAGTTTAGTAGCCTTGGAAACACTAGATACATTAAAAAATGTTACATTATATCATAAAGTGAAAAATCACAATAACATAGTCTCCATAGTCCACACTCCTATCCCCTTCAGACTATCCCTGTAGGTCAGTCATAAAATATTTTTCACATCCTGGGAAAATAAAACACAGAAAGGGGTGAGCTCAGATGCTCAGTAAGGATAACAATATAGTGGGAACTTTCATAAATAAACATAAACATTTAAGGCAATTTATAACTAATACAAAACCCTTTTAAACATGAACTTCAGCATAATATGGAAAAAACAAAATGAAATAATTCCATTTACTTATTCATATGGATATTCTACTAGTCAAATAATCACATGAAATATCAATAACCACTTTCAAAATGATGGAATTCATAATGTCATGCTATCATAACCACATAGCCAAGGCCTTATCCCAAGACTAAAAATATTATTTTGTCAAGGCCTCATGCCAAGACACTAGTTTCTCTCATGAGACCTACCGATGCAACGAGTAGCTATAGAGGGCTCCACCCATCACATACTAAGTCAAATGCATTCCTTATATGAAAAGGTTTAAACATATCATAAACCATAACATAAAAGTATCACATAAAACATGTATAAAGGAAACATAACATTTCCACATTTCAATCGAAATATATCAAAACAAAACATTGATATAATAAAACCATTTTCAATACCAAAATAAAAGAAAAGTAAAACTTGGTATTTATTTTTCAATTAAAAAAATTATGGCATATATAGGAAGTCGAAACTCAAATAATGGTCACGGCGGTGGAGAAGTCATTATCGCCGCATACGTATGACAAAAAAACATTCCTTTTTTCCATTTAGTAAAACACTTCATATAAAAAATATTCATTTTGAAAAAACGTAAAAGTTAAAGGGTTTTATACACCGTATAAAATAAAGTTGTGTATAAAACAAAATATGCCTCATTGAAATGATATTGAGACGAAGTCTCTTACCTCGTGTCCGATTTCACTTGATTGTTCTTTAATATCGTAAATAATAAAATAGAGTTAATATCTACTTTCTTATGAACCTTTTTCCCCTTAATTATTCTTTTTATATCACTTATTAACATGTTATGAACCTTATGTAGTCATCTAAGTTAATAACGGTCATTTTTTCAATCTTTGGTACTTGAATCAACAATAAACATCTTATAATTAAAAATTGTTCATGTTGTAAAATATGAATTCTCTCTAGAATCATATTAATTATTTAAATATCATATATATAATGTATATCCATTAGATACATTCATTTATAATATTACATAACATTTTGAGGTAAGAAATGAAATGCACCGTTCATGGAGATGGTAAGTCGTATGTACGCATTAACGCTACTTTCATTTCTATTTCATATTAAATGGAATGAAATAATAATGATATAATGGTATATTATAATTCCAGTATAGTAACACATATAATTTCATTAACTTCATCCTTTATATGTCCCACATATGGCATTAACGATTCAAATCACTTTGAGGCGGCGGTAGTCCGCACTTCCTGAAATGAAATTATCGCGTTTACCCATAATGGAAGTCATAATGGTATGACATAAATGAAAAATACAGAAAAATAAAGAAAAATTAAACATAATATAAATCATATATAAAAATAGTGTCATCATAATGGCCACCATGAGAGGCGTTAAAAGAAGATTGAATAATCATCGTTTCGTGATGCAGTAATTCGCCACCCACAAATACAATATGTTCTTTAACCATTAGATGAAGGTTGTTTTAAGTTTACATCAAATACTTCTCATAAAAACATCCTATTATATTGAAGATACAATTTTTGTTTCAAAACAAAGTAATAAAAAGAGTTTAATGGGTTATAGAATCAAAATAAAACAGAAGAACATAAGAGAATAGATTACCTTAATATCAGGTAACTATTTTTGATTTGAGCCAAAGGATTACTTGGGAAGACATCTGCCCAAAGTGAGGCTTCTAGGAGTAAGATAGGGAAGTTGAGAGAGTATTTGGTCAGAGTTTTTCTAATACAAATAGCTTTGATGGTGTGAATAAGGTGGTAGAGTTGGGGGCCTTTTATAAGAGGAGAGGAGGGGCTCTTTTCAAAAGATTGAAATGTTACATTATTATGAAATTATTTTCTGATTTTAAAGGTCCCACAATGATATATTTCAAGGATAAGGTGATAATGGTTCGAAATACACCCATAAAATAGGATTTAAAGAAGTTTAAGTCTTAGATTTTACCTTAACTTTTCATTTTATTTAAATCGTTCATTAATGAGGTAATCACTACATCATCATGTTGTCAAAAATAAATTTATTTATATAATGTCTAAAAATTATAAAATAAATACCATGATTGATTAAATCTCTTTAACTTTCCAATTACTATTTATAGTCTAAAATATAATTTATGTAGACAAAATTAAAATTGTTTTACTTAGGTGATACATACTTTTGTTATATTTTCCTTTCTATAAAAATAAGAAGATAAAATGTCACTATCACACAAAAGTGATTTAATGGGGTCCCAAAGTTTGGCACAAGGCATCCCATGGTCAGGTATGACTCAACCAGTAACAATAGTAAACATTTTGGGGTCATTTTATAATATTACTATATTATTTCATTACCCTTAACTACCCGATTACTAATTAATCGTGATAATTAAAGATAATTGTTGTTGTTACTATTCATAATGCCCAAAAAAAAGTCTTAATTACATAATTTGAACCTTATGATTCCAAATATGGAATCCATTTTACAAAATTAGAAACATAGAAATTTCTTTAATTAATTTTAAAATTATTCCTGCTGTCAAAACAAATAGCGTGTTTTTAAGAAACAATATCTATCAAAAGATTGACAATTATTTATGTCTAATTTCAATGTGAAATTAATTCTAATGACCACCATTGGATAAAATGGTGATGTTATATTCTAATTATATTTTAAAAACACTCAATAGTATAATTTATCACTATAAATTATTTTTATTAAAAAGGTTGGTTTTAAGTATTTTTTTACTATTAATAAAAAAATGGTTGTTTTCAGAAAAATACAAAAAATTAAACATAAGATAATTTCGATATTTCGAATCCAAAAATGAAGTCGATTTTGAAATATAAAATTTATATAATTTAAAAAATTGGGTATTACTATTCGTAATGGCTACTTTGATTGGTTGTGGTGTGTTAGAATCTCGAACATGCCTACAGTGCAAGATATTGAATTATTAAAAGAGAAGTGTTCCATGGAAGCTTGGGGTGTTACATCCTATAGCCTGAGTCTATTGGATGAGTCCATCGACTCTTCTTTAGGTATTAACCTAGATCACATGTATTTATAAACAATAATTGTAACGTTAAGAGTTTAGTTTCCAACAGTCATATTTACCAACCGTCATATAACAGTAAAAACCCAACATTCTCATTTTAATTATACTCAATAAATTAAAAAGAAGATATAGTTTTGTTAAGTATAAAATAAAATAACACAAAAATTTAGTAAATAAAAATTATTAAAAATTTCAGGTCGTTACATTCTTCCCCCCTTAAGAAATTTCATCCCCGAAATTTTAAATCATACAATTATAAGAGAAAAGGTGTGGGTACTTCTGCCTCATAGACTACTCTGGTTCCCACGTGGCTTCTTCACATTTGTGGTTCTTCAAAAACACCTTAACAATGTGGGTATTCATGTTGCATAGAACCTTGTCTCTACTATCCATGATATCCATCGGTTGCTATTCATAAGAGAGTTCATGTTCCAGTTGTACCACCTCTGGATTTATTACAGGTGAAGGGTCAGGTATGTATGCCTTCAAGAGGGATATGTGGAAGACATCATGAACATGTTCTAGAGTTGGAGGAAGTGCAAGACGATAGGCCACTACTCTTACATGATCAAGGATTTCATAGGGGAAAATGTACCTATGGATCAACTTCCCTTTCTTCCCAAACCTCGTGACTCTCTTACAAGGTGAAATCTGAAGATATAATTTTTCACCAAAATCAAACTCTAAGTCCCTTATATGGTTGTCGGCATAGCTCTATTTTTGACCCTGAGTATCTATAATGTGTTGTTGGATGGCATGGAATTTTTCTATCATATCTTTCCCAAGGTCAGGCTCAAGAATCTTTCTCTTACCAGCTTCATCATAACAAGTAGGAGTTCTACATCGCTTACCATATAGGGCTTTATATGGTGTCATTTGAATTCTTGAGTGGAAGCTATTGTTGTAAGAGAACCCAACTAAAGGAAGATGTTGATCCCATCCAAATTTAAATTAAATTGAGAAAGTTATCAGTATATCCTTCAGTGTTTTAATAGTCCTTTTAGATTGGCCATCAGTTTGGGGTGATAGGCCATACTAACATTCAATTTAGTACTCATAGAATGTTGAAGACTTCTCCATAATTTTGATGTGAACCTTGAATCATGATCAGATATGAAAGAAAGTGGCACCACATGCAGCCTTAACCCTTCCTTCACGTAAATCCTAGCAACTTGATCATGAGAGAAATATTCCCAAACGGAGATAAAATGGACAGTCTTGGCAAGACGGTCCACAATAACCCATATCGCATTGTTTCCTTTGGATGTTCTTGGGAGACCTATAACGAAGTCCATAGTGATATTATCCCACATCCATGCTTATATGAGTAGTGGTTGAAATACCCCATTAGAAAGTTTTCTCTCTTCCTTATCATGCTGACATACCAAGCACGTTGAAGTGAAGTCAGCAATCTCCCTTTTAATATTGTCCCACTAATAATGATCACGAAGGTCCAAATACATTTTTGTGCTCCCAGGATGTATAGAGAATATAGTGATGAGATTTATCCATTAGCTCCTTCTTTATTTCTATAATAGATGGAAAACAAATTCTTCTATGAAATTTCAGTACACATTCTTGATCAATATTGAAATTAGAAAACTTACCATCCTTTATATCCTCAAAATTCTTCTACAACAAAGGATAATATTTCTGATCTTTGTTGATATTATCTAGTAATTATAGTTGAGAAATAATTTGGGTTAGGGTTGATGATGTCCCTTACCTTATGATTCCCATGTCAAGTTTTACTATATCATTGATCAAGGGATCTCTCTGAATCTTCATAATAGAAATAACAACTCGGTCTTTCATTGTTAATGCATCGGCATCATTGTTTTCACATCTAGGATGATAATGAATTGAACAACCATAGTCTCTAAGAAGTTAAACCATCTCCATTTTCTCATGTTCATTTCATTTTGTGTGAAAATATACTTTGTACATTGATGGTCTATGTATATATCAAATTTATCCCTATAAATATAGTGTCGCTATATCTTCAGAGAAAAGACGACCGCAGCCAGCTCCAGATCATGCTTAGGATAGTTCTTCTCATGAGTCTTCAACTATCAAGATGCATAAGCAAGGACTTTTTTATTTTTCATGAGGACGCACCCAATCCATTTTAGTGATGAATCACTAAAATTAACAAATCCTTCTCCACTTGAGGGCAGTGTTAACACAGGTGCAGTAACCAATCTCTTCTTCAGCTCTTGGAAACATTCCCGACACTCCTTCTTTTTAAACTTGACCCATTTTTGAGTTATCATGGATAATAGATTATAATGTCATGAAATGTTTTTCACAAACCTCTTATAATATCCTTCTAGTCCTTGGAAACTTTGAATCTCAGATATTTTGGTAGGATGAATCCACTCATGTACAACGTTTTTCTTTCCAAGGTCAACTGTGATTCCTTCATTGGTTACAATGTGCCCCAAGAAAGCAACTTGTTGCAAACAGAATACTCATTTACTAAACATTCCAAAAATAACCTCCTTCCACATATTTTTCATAATAACCCTTATATGATCTTCATGCTCCTTATGACTTTTGGAATATATCATAATATCATCAATAAATACTACGAAAATGTTATCAAGGTATATCGTAAATACTCTATTCATTAAATCCATAAACATAGCAGGTTTATTAGTCAGTCTGAAGGGCATATCAACAAACTCGTAATGCCCATAAATTGATCGAAAGGCAGTTTTAGAATATCATCTTCCTTCACCCGCAACTGATGATAACCAGATCGAAGATCAATATTAGAGAATAATTGAGCACGATGACGATGGTCAAATAAATCATCCATTATTGGAAGAGGGTATTTTTTCACTGTGATCACGTTCAGTTCTCTATAATCAATGTATAGCCACATCGATCCATCCTTTTTCTTTACAAAGAGAATTGGTGCTCCCCTAGGAGACACACTCGGTCGAATAAACCCCTTCTCCAAAAGATCTTGGATTTATTTCTTTAAATCCTTTGTCTCCACTTTTTTCCTCCTATAGCGGGTCGTTGATATCGTATGAGATCCAGGTATAAGATAAATGGATAACTCTACCTCTCTTTCTGGGGGAGGTTTGGGTAACTCCTCAAGAAATACGTCAATGTATTCTTGGATTATGGGGAAATTTTCTATCCTTAAACTCTCATTTCTTCTTCTTATTTATCGATAAACTATATAAATAAGGATATAAGAGGTTCCTCTAGATAAAGATCTGGTTGAGATTTCTCTTCATGGAAGATAACTATAGGTTTTCCATTCAAGACTACTTAGATTTTCTTGCTTCTGCTTTTGATCATAGCATTATACATTGAGAGCTAGTCCATCCCTAGTATAATTTTTAATTCCAACATAGGAATTATTACTAGATTTACGATAATATTGTGCTTAATAATGTAAATACTAGAGTTTCTAAACACTGAAGATTCTTAGATAATTCCACCCAGAGTCTTGACTGATAACTCTACTTTTACATAATTGGGGGTTGATTCTAATTCATTCTAAACATGGAAAAAATAATGGAATGTGTAGAACCAGAATCAAACAAAGTACTTGTTAGATTTGAGAGAACAACAAGAGTACCTTCCAATGCATCACTAGGCACTTCAACTTCATCCATAGTGATCACAAAAGTACCACCTAATTCCCTTGTCCATTGCCGGGGCCGATAGTGATTCCCCTCCACTACCCTCAGATTTGGACAATGATTCATAAAGTGCCCATGTTGTCCACACTTATATATTTCACATCAGGTAGGTCCCGCACCATCTTCCCCTTGTTGTTAGTTTTGGGAAGTTGTTTCTTCACCTCACTATGACAATTCCGTACAATGTGGCCATCTCTAACACACATTTATCACTTCCCTCTCCTGAGCAGGAAATTCATTGACTTCTTCTTCCCATATTTATTTAATGTGTGACAATGTACTTTATTACCTCCTCGTACATGATCAATGCTCCTCCCTAAGCTTGGCTCCATCGATCTTTTCTTTTCATTGGATTTATGAGACCATTGTGTCTCACCAAACTCCAGTTCAACTTTCTTCGCACTCCGCTCAATCTCTTCTTATCATTCATAATCTCGGTTTGCTAAATTCTTTCATAGATGAGGTCCCAATCCATTAAAGAATCTACCAAACCTTTCACTTGTATTCATGACAAATCCTGCAGTATAACGTGAAGTTATGGTGAAGTTCATCTCATTGTTTATCATAGATTCATTCTCCTTCTTCTTCAGCTCAAGAAACTCCTTCTCCATTCCTGTTCTCATCGATCGAGGGAAATACTTTCTGAAGAAGATCCCTCTGAACTCTTACCACTCCATAGCTTCAACCTCAAATATTGGACTCGTGTTTTTAATCATTTCCCACCACTGATCAGCTTCTCCCTCTAAGATATAGTCAACCAGGGTGACCTTCTCTTGCTCTTAACCATGGAGCACATAAAATAACTTCTCTATAGAGCTGATCCACTGTTCAGCAATCAAAGGGTTGGTCAATCCACTGAAGTTTGGTGGTCTTTGACGCATAAAGGACTCAATAGACTGTTGTTACCTTCACGATGAGATCGGTCACTCAACTTGATTCAAGTTATTTCCCATAACATGAGTCATTTCGTTCATCATTCACATGAAGGCTTCCATTCTGGCTTCCATCAGAGGTTCATCAGGACATGGTCCATTACGATCACCATTTTAACAGTTCCCCCAATTTTCCTCTATTTTAATAAATAATAAAACCATATTGAGAAAATTATTTCATTTAAAAATCTTTTAACTATAATGAATTTTTTGTCTTAAAATTTCATGCTTAAACAATTACACTTCTCTATAAATCCTTTATAATGATTCATAAAAATCTTCTGATTAACCAAACATATCCCTCGAGAGTGTCGTAACCAAGAGTGTATCAAGGACCATTATTGTGCACCTGTTCCAATTACTGTCTATATTAAAGTGGTGTTTTTGGGTGTTACCCCTATGTACATTTCTTCTAGAGCCGCCTCTAGCTATTCATATCTACAATGAGATGTATTTTCTAGAAAAATCACTTACTCAAAACTCACCAGAATGCCTGGATGTTTTCCTATATTTAAAATTTTCTATAGGGTTATTCCAAAAGATTTAATATCCCAATTTCAATAAATCAATAAACTATCCTTTGATACCAACTATGGCATCTTTCCTTTTTATTACATAGCTTTTTATTACATTTTACAAACAAAGGCTCCTTAAAGTCTAGTGTCTTGGAAACCAGGAACAACAATACAAGAAAAAATAAAACATTATTATAATACACTTGTAAGGCTTCACCATAAGTTTATACTTAGTAAAATTACAACATATCATAACTTGTAGACATACATTAAAGGAATGCTTGAGCAGAAGGATCAGTAAATAAAATAAGTGAAACAATTGACATGTAATCCTGAGAAATATTAATAAGAACATGATAAAAATCATAAAGGCATGACCAATGGAAGAATATGAATGTCATTATAAAAATAAAATGAATCATAACAAGAATATGTGTCTACATCATTTCATTTTGACATTCATGAACATATCACCAAGGTTCATCCCCATGGTGTCATAAAAAATACCAAGGTTATTCACTAAGTAATCGTGAAACATGTCATCTATAAAAATTAATTCATTAACCAATGCATTTGAGTTCTATCAGAGTTCCCCCTTAATATTTATTAACATTAATGTGATACACATATATCATAAACAAACATTTCATAAATATCCCATATAGAATAAAATAAATGTGTTTCATTTCAAATATGTGATGTTTTCAGAGTGCTTAAAAGTAAGATCATTATGTTATTTATATCCCACGGAATGTGAGTGAGGGTTATATGTATGTAAATTTCAAAATAAAATAGATATATTTTCTATCTTGATTAATAACATTTGATTTGAAAATATATTTGGGTATTCACATAAATAAAACAAGTGAATTGTTGAGAAAAAGAGAGAGAGGTTTTGAGACGAAAATTCTGCAGCATAACGACTATACAACATGGTTTTAAATAACATTGAAAAGAGAGGGTACAAGATTCATCCACTCATAAGTAACTCATAATATTGCATAGGTACATAATAAAAAGAAATAAGATCATGGTATGTGTATTTTAATGAAATACCATATGAAAATGGAACATGAAAGAAAAAAGAAGATGCGATTTCTTTTACGATAATTCGACAACCTAACAACATCGCATAAAAATTCAGATATTCAATTTATGAGAGAAGAATGTGTCTCTCATCATTTTTACATGAAATGGATATTAATAAGAACATATAAGGACATACTCCCAAATAATAAGATGGAAACTTCAAGACATAACATAAAAGAAATCATGACTAAAAGAGGGGGGTGGAAGGTTGCCTTACCTTGTAGAGTAACTTCGAAAGATAGAAGGTTGGGACCTTGGGAGGCTTGAGGGAACCTTGGGAGGACTCTATGTGAGGCAAAGAGACTAGATATTCATTTAGGAGGATTTTGGAATGATATGAATGAGGTAATGGAATGGTATTTATAAGAAACGTTAGGGAATATATTATTAATTTCTAAGGGAAACCTCGTCGGTGGTATTTGAAAAACCATGGGCTTGACCATGGTATTGACCACATGGGACACCTCATATCATATATTACTATTCATAATTCAACCAGAATGATTACATCATTATTTCATCACTAAGGATGTCATTAAACACGCAAAACTTAGAACTGTATTTTTACTATTCACCGAAATTTCAACAATCCCAAAAATTCACCATAACCTAATATCAATTCTCTAAATTAAAAAATTAAATGAATTTTATGAAAATATTTTTATAAATATTTTTTATTTAATTTCTAAAAAAAATTGTTATTTATTCAAAAAAAACTCTAAAACTATAACTCATTTTGTATCACCTTAAGAATGTAATCAAAGTCCCAAAAAATTATCGTATAACCATAATACAACAAATTAACAATTTATGATTACATTTTATGAAAATAAATTTCCATTTTAAATTATTAAATTAATATTTAAATTGTAAATAAAATATTTATGAGATACAAAAAAAAAACAAAACTTATACTATGACGGTTTTTCACTTTTTCGATGTCTAAATTCTATTTATACATTCATGGGTGAAGTTTATATTTTTTAGCCAATTATCTATTCATTACTATTCATAAGGGTATATTACTATTCAATCTTTACTATTCACTAAACATTAAGTAGATCTTATTAGACTCTAAATTTATTACTGGTCACAACTATAGAAGACCATTTCTTGAAAATAATTTTACATTATTAATTATTTAAAGTTTACATAAATGTTTTAAAATTACCTTTTTCCAAAATTAATTAGTAATATAGAACTACAAATTCATCCTACAATCTATCTGGATATTTTAAATTCACCAACATTTCCATAATAAGAAATAAAAATTTTATTTATAAAAAGTATTTACACAAGTAACTAAGGTTGTGTTACATAGCCCCTTATAACACCTGCATAGGACCTAAGTGTAAGGTGTGCTATGGTTATAGAATCATTGGGTGGCATGGAAAATATTTTCATATTGATGATTTCTATCAGCTTGAACTTTTCCCTCAGGTGATTCCATTCAAACTTCACATGTTGGAGTTCAGCTTGGGCTTGGTCTAAAGCAAAGCCCAAAGATGCTACCTCCTTCCCAAGCTCTGACAGATTGGCTTCATATGGCCTGATTCTACTAGATCAGGCCATCGACTCTTCTTTCTATATTAACCATGATCACTTGTATTTATAAATAATAATTGTAACATTAAGAGTTTACTTTCCAACATTCATATTGACCAACAGTAATATAATAGTCAAAACCCAACTTTCTCATTTTAATTATACTTAGTTCATTAATTTAAGGATATAATTTTATTGAGTATAAAATAAAATAACACAGAATTTTATGAAATAAATTTTATTAAAAAGTTCGGGTTGTTACAATCGAGCTAAGTGCCATCAAAGAATTTCTGAGAAAATTTCTAAGTGATGTTGATCTTATTTTATTGGGCACTAAATTTGGATTCAAAACAGTCAATTGATGGAACATAGTTCCGGTGAGATGATTATGTGGGAAACCTAAGGGTTTAACAGATTTGATATTCATCAGGGGACACTTTGGGAACTAATCCATGGTTCCTCACAATTTTAAATATATATATATATATAGACACATGTGGTATTCTATATATATATATAGGAATAGTCCTTGTGTGGTGTAGAGGTGTAGGTTGGCAGACATGAGGGATTGTCTCGGAAGGATTTGGAGGAAATATTCTTCAAGAACATCTTTTTGGAGATACTATGGGTGGATTGAGCTAGTGAGTTTATTAACCTCCTATAATGAGACACTTCCATTATGGATTATAGAATGAATATTATTGGCCTATCCTATTTTATTCCTTCTATGGTGGGTGATGACATCACAAGGGTGAGGAATTCTGAGGATGGTTTATGGAAGTCCATTATGGTGCACATTAACAACTTCAGGTTAACCACATTCTCTAAGATATTGAATCAGGTGCTAATAGATGAGGTAAATTTGATGGAATGGTATTATTCAAGATAGGTAATGATTTTTTATGATAATAGTGATTATGTTTTGGGTGGAAGGAATAAGGAATGTGAGTAGTCTCAGTGGGGAGGTCCGGCTAGGGACCTAGTTAGGCCACCTAGGGGTGGTTCTTTGATGGTTTTCTTCTTGTGTGCGCATCTAGGACATGTTTATACCCAAGAAAAGTGTAATAAAAAGGATTTTTCTACATTTTTTCATATGGGAAGTGGTTTTGTTTAAATAATTATCAAATTTATGGGTACTAGGGACCAGACTAGACTCAGGGGTCTAAGGTTGAACCTAGAGAAGTAATAAGAGCTGGTTGGAGGGATTCAAATGCACATATAGGTTATGGTAGGATAGATAAACCAATTAGTAGGTTCAATGGCCAGTATTTGGTGATGCTCCACAAGGATGCTAGGCCTCATGTATTTAGGCTTTTGGACAGGTGTAGGTTGTTGACCTGGTAGTTTCAATATAGGTCAATGAGCTAATGAGAGTTACAGATATGCCTTCAGAATGATTGGGTTTTATTTTTGTTTTTTCATGGCCATTTTTTGTGAACAAGTAGAATGGGTATTGTTTTGGAATAACAAGATAATGGTTAATTGGTTTTCATCAGTTATGATGTTATATATATTTGTGTGTTTTAGTTGTATAGTAACCATGATTTTATTTTGGGAATCAGCTCAGATGTGGGTTTTTATGTGCTACCTAGTCATATGGACTATGATGGTCATGCTGATGTATATATGATGTGGGTTAATTTTTTAGAATCTGTTGATATGTAGGATAATTTTTAATTTCATGAGATGTTTATTTTTAAGAGTTTCAATTATAAAATAGTTACTTTTGGGCATCTGACGAGATGCGAGACTTTATAGGTGTTATGTATAATTAGGGAATGATTGAGATCCCTATGAGGTGAAGGAATGGCGATGAATTTTGGTTGGAATTGTATGTACGATGATGTTTGATGAGACAATTAGAATGTTGTTTTAGGTCTAGAAGTGAGAAGGTATGTAATTTTTATAGTGGGGAGTGACACAAGGGGAATTATTCATTGACTGATTGTTGAGGTAGACTAGGGTGATGCAATGATATTGGTATGTTCGATACCATATCTGGGTAAACTTTTATATCACGGGCATGAGCTATATTAATGTTAGGAGATTGTAACATCCCACATTTTTGAGTTGGTTGAAATTACTCAACCTATTTGATTTTTTTGGGTTCGGTGGTCTGACTAACATATATTTTGATATTTGGAACCTAATTCCATGAGTTTTATTGAACTAAGGACTTATTTTTAGATGAATCTTAAGGACATGTATGTTCCTTGAGTTTTTACATGATTTTTGGGTGTGTCGACATCGATAAACATAGTTTTGGGATAGAGGAGATAGTAACACGTGGTTAGATATAGTTGTGTGGAATCCCAGGAGTAACTATGTGGTCCACCATTGCACTGGGAAAAGTTTTTCAAATTGTGAAGGTGGGGTGAATGGTTGTACGGGACCACTATAATTTTTAATAGAGGAGAATAGAAAGGTTTTTTGTGGTTTGAAAAACCGTGAACCTAACCATTTAGATTGTAGTGCTTTGATAGGTAGAACTGCATGGTTGGAAGACTATTGACAAAACTATACAACCAAACCATACAGGTCATTTAAAGGGTTGAGATGAACAAACCTCCCCATCGTTTTTAGGGTTTTATCCTATTTTCTCCTCCATTTCACCCCCAAAGATAACGGTATTATTCCATTTGTTTCCTCATTAGGATGTAGACTAATGTTGTCATTTGAGATCCAAATTGAGATCCATCTGTCTCATTAGAAGAGTATTAGTAATGCATAAAATCATCTTGTATCCTTTCCTTGTTGAACTTGTCCCAAGTAATTCTAAACATGTGTGATTACTTTTTCCTAATTTTTTGGGTGTTTCTTTGTAATCATGACTTATCTTGTTTTGGATTGAGTTAGTGTCCGATATTATATGAGTGAGTTCCTACGAGTATGTGGAAGGTGGTACCAAGATTTCTACTAAATTTATAGGTATTTTGGGGGTTCTTACCTCAATATCCATGTTGAGATCATCGAGTGAGACCCCAAATAAAATGGTGTTTGTATTGAAATTAATTATGAATGACATGGTATGTCTTTAGGAATGTCCTAGATATTTATTACACATTCTAAGCTGGGTAAGGGGATTGAAACCACATATGAAGGAAGGTTTGATAATTTAATTCTAATTATTTAAATTTTAATTATTTATTTCAATGGTTCCATGGATACATTTTCGGATAGTACTGAGGATTGAGGTGATGTTTATCACCTAGAATGAGGTGAAAAAGTTGTTTGGTTGGGTGTATGGCCCAAGATATTTGATATGATAATGACTACTAGGTTGAGGCAACATGGTATTCAAGACATGAGGAGATGAGGTCATTTGGATGAGGGCATGCCCCATATGAATTGATATGGTGTTGACCATTGGAATTCAGAGACATGGTCATAGAGGTACAAGGTTTCAAATGTTAGGACTCATGTATGTTTAGGGATTTCCACTCACCGCTATTGTCTGATGTACCGTTGGAGTCAGATGAAAATAGATAGGAGTGAATTAACGTGGTGTTGACCGCTTTTTGTGGTTGGAGGTCTCCATATATTTTGTGTCTTACTTTATGGTGTTAACCATCATTGATTTTGGACCTGCTTACTGTATAACCATACATGGATGTTAATGGAATATTCGGTGATGGTGTTGAGACCATCAGTTGGGGGATGTGGCTCACCATTATACATATGGCTCATGGGCCATGATTATGGGATGATAGATATCAACATACCTTGGGATGTTAGTTGTTTCCCCAATGATGATTATTTATTGGAGGATGGGTATTGTCATGCATCGAGAAAAAAGGATGAGGGATGAAAGTGAAATTTTGATCAGAGGACCAAGGGAATTGGATCTTATATGATTCGGAATGATGTTTGGATTCTGAATATAAGAATGATAGAATGAGGTTCTAATTACCTTTTTATGGGTGTAACTTGAGGGTTCTCTGGATAATACATTCATTCAGGGATTCCTTGGGAACTAAGACACGAGTCCTCACCATTGCAAATATATATATGAATATATTTTCTAGAATCCATATATATATATTTTTTGGGGCATGTATTACATGATATACCGACATTGTACGAAGCTGGTAAACACTTCCTTGTCGCCATTGAGCACAATGGGAGAAGGTAAATTAATAAAGAATGGATGTGAATTTAACTTTTATTATATTTTGTATACACTTACTTAATTATGTATATATGACATACACACATTGGTGGGGCCCTACGGATTTTATACTTACACCCAATATAGGAACCTCTAAAGGCATGTAGATTTTATGGTTTTGATGTTAAGTAAGGATTTATACAAAGGGGTTGAAGCTTAGTGATCATTGATATATTGTGGGCCTGAGATGAATTGTAGTGGACCAGGTGGTTCCTATGTATCTGGTTAGACCTTATTTTAAGATTTTATATATATGTATTGTAATGTTCATCCATGAGAGAACTTAATTATTTATTTTTTATAACATTTTGAGATTGGTTTATCACGTACACAGGTTATTGTGCCTTCAGGATTATAATTATTATTGTTTCATATTATTTATCTAATGAGTTACATGTGTTTCTTCTTGTAAGATAGGGTCTTCTTCCACTATGTTATATTTAAAGATGGTATGTTATTATTATTAGCACTTTTAAGTATAGTCTCCCTACGTTCACCAAATCATGCACTCACTGCTAGTCAAGAGCCACTTTTGTAAGGGGAGGTGTGCCTATGTACTATTTCCTAACTAGCCTGCAACACTATTTAGGTGGCGAACTGGGTTGGGACACTACACAAGAAGACATTAATATCAAAGTAGTTTCAGTTTCATGGGACAATGGTGATTATTTCCTATGGATCATCCATATAGGAATAATCATTAATGATTCAACAATACCATCGAAGCTAAAAATCCAACTTGGAATTTTTTTTTTAATGGATGAGCTTAATGAAATGAAAGATGAAACTATTTTATTTAGGAAAGGTTAGATGAAATCTAAACAAAAAATGAGTGTTTTCATTGAATCAAATTACAGTTGGAAAAAGAATAATATCTTTTTTGAGTTTCCCTGTTGACCATCCAATTTGTTGTGTCATTGTTTAGATGTGGTGCACACTGAAAAATATATATTTGAAACAAATTTTTCAACTCTTTTAGATGAATTGGAGAAGAAAAAAAAGATGATTTATGATATTTATGTGGCTTAGTGTATTGGGTTATTAGTCCATAGTTGCATCCTATATGTATTGGTGAAAACAAATGGAAGGTTCTGTTTCTATCTTATGCAATGAAACCCTTGTAAAAAATCCACATATAGAGGTACTTGAAATATTAAATGATCATAATGGATCTCTAAGAAACATATAAAAATGGGTCAAAGAAAAAGAGTTAGAGATGAAATCTCCAAAAACTCATGATTATCACATCCTTTTTCATAAGTTTACTCCAATAGTAATATATCATCTATTTTCAAATTATGTTAGGGTGGATGTGGTTTGATATATATATATATATATAGATATATGTGATAAAAATTTATCAAGTATTTATTTAACAAAATATAGTAAGATGTGAGAGTACTTTTATTTTTGTCATATAACATTTTTACACCATCATTTTTCACATCAATACTCCATCTAACTATCCATATTCTAACTGAAATAATTGTTGGAGGACCCACTACTTTTCATTAACTATATCCAACTAAAAGTAATATTTACACATTGAATTCATTTTTCAAGATGTGGAATCTTCGATATTTCTCTATTATTAAAGATGACTTTTCTCTAGAATATATTGATTTCAGTTCAACGTATTTTCCAAATGTGACAGTAAAGCCCTTGAAATTTCCATGTTTTTTTAATTTAAATGGATTTATTACGAGTCTGCAAAACATGACGGCACATGATTCTGAGGACTGGAGAGCCCAAAACGAAAATTTAAACTTTTTTTAAGCTATATTCAGAAAACGTGCAGGAGGTGATTTCTATCTTTTAAATTGGTGCTCAGATTAAAATTTTGACTGCACCGTTGAATCTGTAGCACTGAGATTTGCTTAAGGGAAGCTTAACTTTGACTGACAAGGGTCAGATGAAAAAAGATAATTTTTGGACATTACAAAATTAATAATAAACTAAGTCAATGAGTTATTTTATTTAATTTTTATAACTCTTAATAGGTGTTGGGGGGACCCCTGGGTTCTCAAACCTTTAAATGGCTGGTTACACTTGGTTGTATAACCTCACCATTGGGAGAATTAATTGGTTCATTATCTCAATTCATTAATGAACCTCATTAATTTTGCGGTGCACTGATCCTCTATTTTTTCTATTTAAACAAAGCTTGGTAATGGGTTTTTGGCACTCAAGAGAGGAAACTTTGATGATGTGTCATGGCATCTAACAAAAACCTAGAATGAGGCTTCGACAACCATTGGAGGATTCGACGACAAGAGCCAAAGGACATGAACCTTCTCCTTTGTCCGCAACACTCTCAGACGTGGACACTCCTTCCTCATCCGAAACGACTTCTAAAAAGCTATAGGTAGGGTGTTATATGTTTGATTTCTCCCCTTTACCCCGTTCTTGAATATTATGAAGAACGTGGATAAACCGTCCAACGGTTCATCCATGTTTATTTCTTTAATACGGTAGGATATTGCAAGGTTTTTTATGGGAGTTTTTATAATTAAAATATCCCTCCCATGTTTTTATTCTAACATGGATGGAGTGATCCAAATGAACATGGCCCGGACCCTCCTCCAAACTCAATTGTGGTGGTGTTCTTCGTAAACAACCATAAGATTTTGTGGCAAGGTTAAACCACAGGTCGCACATTGCAAGCATCATCCCAGGAGGGCAGTAGGCACAGAAGAGAATACAATCGGACCCCCAGAGCATCACCAGTGGCCCACAGAGGCTTCGCTGGCATGACAGCACCAGTGACCGGAGAAGGTGGGAGACATCATTTATCAGCCTCTAAGAAGTGGTGGCTCCCGAAGACACAATGGTGGAAAAGGGAGACCAGATGACGCTGGCAGCATTGACAATGGTGGAGCGCCACGACAGCACACCACGGAAAAAGTTCCATGGCTTCCTGCCATGGTGGAGAGCGAACTCGTAGTCTACGGGTCTCATGCATGATTAGTCCAGCGATACTGGCTGGGAGAGGAGGCACCAACCGGAGCCACTACATTAAAGGCACAAACAACTTCGGTTATTTGGGAGGGGAGCAGACCCCCCCTCCCCCCCCCCCCCCCCAGGCACGGCCAGCGGGTCATGCCCAGCCTGGTGGGATGACCCAAACCTGTGGCCTAGAAAGCCTAGCCTGCGACTATAGGGTTGAACCCAGCCCCATCATGTCGGGTTAGTCCGACCATGTCAGACCGGACCCGGACCCCGTTTTAGCCCAGTTACACTTAAAGGGGTGTATCTCATAAAACGGACGTCTTTTTGACAAACCATCGGTGGCGCCAGAACCCTTAGGATGAGGTGGCGCTTTTGATATACTCTATGTTAGTTTATGAGAATCTTGGTGTTTTTCCAGGTCAAATCTTACCTGAATCCAATTGGACCCTCGACACTAAAATGTGTATAACTAATAGAATAAGCATCCGGTTAGCATGTCGTCTATTGTGTTGGAACCCTTATTACATGGAATTTCACTGAGTTACTTTTTTGGGGGACTTCATTCTAGTTTAAATATGAAAGATGTCTTGAGGAGTGGATCTTATCGGAATCATGTGTGCTTTTTTGTGCGAATCTAGTGGATGGTTGAGACGTGAAGACGGAATAGAGATCCTATGTGGATAAGTACTGAGTGATCCTCTGGATATCGGCACAGAGAGATCCTCTGTGGATTATAACTAAGCGATCTAGTGTGGATTCTCACTGAGCAATCCTGTGTGGGTAAGAATTAGAACCTCAAGACATGATAAGATAATCTAGCTTTATGACTAAACATGTGTACTTCTATACTTATGTTAAACCTAGTGTGGGTTGTCTTTAGAATTTTTCTTTGTGATTGAGATCATGCTTTTTTTCCTAAGTGTAATTTTGAGAGAACATATAGGGTCTCAGGGTCCCTATAGAATATTGTTATACTCACCCCTGCACGGGCTTCTCCTGCAACTAGTTGTGTTTTGTGTAAATGACAGGAAGCATTGACTGAGTCTCGAGGAGTTAGGACTTTACTGGGTATGGTGGATGTCGTTTGGCGTGGAGAGCTGTACCTAAACATTAGTTAGGATCCTTGGTGGACATGCTTAGGTTCTTTTTTCCCTTTTTTTATCTATTTCAATTTCAGTTGGGCTTGTATTCTATCTCGTTTACTTCATTACTAACTTTACACTCTGTGGTGGTTTTTAGTTGTGGTTTCAACTTCCTTCTTCCGTTGTGTTTTACTTGTGCATAGTGTACCATGTATTTGCGTGTATATGATTTAAGGCAACTCATTCACATTTTAGGGAAATTTAGTTCTGGTGCTAGTCGACATCCCCTGTCCTATGGATGGAGGGATTGGGGTAGTCACGGCATGGGCCCCAGGGAATGGGTTGTGATAAAGTGGTATCAAAGGATTCAGTTCTACTAGAATAACATAGATTCTATGTTTTAAATGAAGAAATGGTTTTATGTTTCTTGAGTTCATGTTTTAGTTCTAGTAGTCCAGTGTTGGTGTGGTGGCAGACGTATACTTACATTAGGACCCTAAATTCCAATTTCTGACCTGGTACTTGAAAATGATGATTGCGTGTGTTTTGAAAATGTTGTGTTTCATTTTGATCGCTTTTAGATAGCTCACTGGGTATAACTTATTGACCATGGAACACTAGTTTCCTTTAGGGTGTTGTTGTGTAGACAACCATCCACGATTCTAGAGAGAGAACAGGATGATGGCCCACCAAGCGATGAGGAATCTGAGTAGGACCTCTTTGGTGATGGCACCTTCAGGTGGTATACCAGTAGCACAACCACCCATGGGGAAGTGGTTTCCCCCAACCCCACAATCAGACTATACACACCAACTAAGCATGTTCCATGAGTTCCAAAGATAGAGGCCTTCAAGGATTCGAGGCAAGACAGATCCTTATGAAGCTAAGGACTCGTTAGAGGCTGAGGCATGATTTTTTTCTTAGTTGAGACACCATAAGATCAGATGGTGATCCTTGCTTCTATCCTTTTCTAGGGAACAATTGGGAGATGGTGGAGTCTGACGCTCTAGACACATGAAGAGGTGACACTCTCTTGGTTGGACTTCAATACCCTCTTTAGGGTGGAGTTTGTACCAACGACTTTACACTCTCTGCATATCGGGAAGCTACTGCACTTAAAATAGGGCAGCCTAATAGTGGTCTTGTACTTGGAGAGATTCAATGAACTATCTTGATAATCCACTGACATGGTACGAGACCCATTCTTCAGGGCCCAGACCTTTGATTACGGTCTCCAAAGGGAGATCAGAGCATCGATGATATCACTCAATATTCCAACGTAGTCTAGCTTGCTCGAGAGAGCATTGTTGGTGGAGAGCTTCTTAGCTAAGCAGGAACCGATGGAGACAGCCCCTACTGGACGACGAGAAGCTGAGTCATATGCAGTAGGCAGTAGGCAGATGACGCAAAGGTTGAAGAGGGACAAACCTAACACAGGACGACCCCATGATGCAGAGTCAGAGGTTCGGAGATCCTGATGTAGATAAGGTCTTATGTGGACTAATGTTGTTTACTCTTGCGGTGGACAAGGAAACATAGATATCGACTATTGAATTTCTCATGTGGATGATAAAAACATGATCGAGGGACCATCGAGACAGTGGATGAGGTTTGAGCAAGGAGGCCTATAGGGTGGTAGACGTGGGAGAAGAGCAGGCCTTGCCGCAGGCGTTGGGTGATAGTTCGAGGTACTACCACCACCACCCTAGGTGATCCACCCCAACCACAGGGAGCAGGTGTATCAGGGTGATCTTAGTTTTAGGAAACAGATTCCTATGATAACGACATTCATATCTT
Organism: Viscum album; assembly: GCA_963277665.1. Taxonomy (NCBI): domain Eukaryota; kingdom Viridiplantae; phylum Streptophyta; class Magnoliopsida; order Santalales; family Viscaceae; genus Viscum; species Viscum album. Next base: position 822,626,002 of record OY728141.1, on the reverse strand, counting down.
AGATATTCTGATGGAGTTGTTGGCTCAATCCTTACGATTAGTGAATCCTAAAGAAATTAATTTCACGATTACACATTGATACTGGCAGTGTGATCTTACTCTAGTAGGCAAGATCTTCGGCTGGGGTCTCTAAGTAGAAATGTTGAGGCCTTACGATGCCATCTCGGGTATGGACTGGTTATCCATGGTCCATGCTCAGATCGATTTTTTTAGGCATAAAGTGCAGTGTAACCACCAAAATGGGACCAGGTACACTTTCACTGGTGAGAAGGGAACCTTTTCATCTCAGGCTGGGATTTCATAGAGGTGGGGGCGGCCGATCACTCATCAGTTGGATAGCCTTACCCTCATAGTAGTTGACATGAGGAGTCTGAGTTATCATGTAGTGGTGGAACAGTATCCTAATGTTTTTCTTGATGATGTTCCAAGACTACCTCCTCACAGAGGGGTATACTTCTTCACTGAACTATACCCCATGACATAACCAATATCTATGCCAGCATATCAGATGGTACCCCCAGAGCATTGTGATTTGAGGGCACAACTAGAGGAATGACTGGGTAAGGGGCTCATAAGGCCTAGTGTTTCTCCCTGGGTATCCTTAATTTTGTTAACCAAGAAAAAGGATGGTAGTCTGAGGCTTTTCATGGACTATCACTGCCTGAAATAGGTGATGGTGAAGAAAAATTATCCTCTATTGAGGATCAGTGATCTCTTCGACCAAATAAAGCGAACATGATGGTTTTCGAAGATAGACCTCATATCAGGATATCATCAACTTAGGGTATGAGATGGGGACGTACCAAAGAAAGCCTTAATATGTCGGTATGTCCATTACGAGTTCTTGGGGATTCCCTATTGGTGACCAATGCTCTGGTAGTGTTCATGGGGTCATGAACAGGATCTTCCATCCTTACCTCGATCGCATCATGGTGGTATTCGTTGACAGCATCTTGGTGTACTCGGTGATGGAGGAGGAGCACGCCACACACCTTCACATAGTTCTAGATACACTCTGAGAGCACCATATTTATGGAAATCTCTCAAATATCCATTTAAGGTTATGGGAAGACCACTTTTTGGGGCACATTATCTTGAAGGCTAGAGTTTCTGTGGATCTGGTGATGAAAGAGGTGGTTCTATCTTGGGATCCACCCAAGAGTGAGACTGAGGTGTGGAGATTCCTGGGATTGGATGGGTACTACTAGATATTTGTACCTAGATTCTCCAAGGTAGAGGCACCCATACCATCTTTAACAAAAATGGTACAACCTTTCTTGTGGATGGAGATGTCCCAGTAGTGTTTCCTGGAGTTGAGGTGGAGACTGACAAGTGCCCTCGTCATGAGGATACCAGAAGAGGGCAGTGGGTATGTAGTATATTGTGCCACATCAGGGACCAGACTAGGTTGTGTATTGATGTAGGAGCTGGCGATGATCACCTATGGCTCATGGTAGTTGAGACTGCATGAGTAGAACTACGCTACCCATGACCTGGAGTTAGTAGTAGTGGTATTTTCACTAAAGATGTGGCAGCACTACTTGATGGGTGAATAGTTTACTATTTTCTATGATCCCAAGAGTCTCAGGTATACCTTCTCACAAAAGGACATAATCTTTAGACAATGGTGATGGTTAGAATTCCTCCAGGACTATGACTTTGAGAGAGTCTACACTCTTGGGAAGGGGAACATAGCAAAAGATGCACTCAGATAAAGGTATGGTCTATAGTTTCTGATTGAGGTGACAGAGCAGCTAGCTATGTTGCAGATATACTTATTGGATAGAGATGGAGCATCTTACCTTTAGTCTATAACTATCACTCCCCCACTCCTTCAGTGATTTTGAGAGGCACAGCTTGGGGACATTGACTGCGAGGCCCGACGTGCTCAGATATACATATGACAGTCTCCTAAAGGATTTTATGAAGGTGGGAAGCATGTCGTTCTTTTTAAAGGATGCACCATGGTACCAATGACCCTAAAAGACTAGGCGTTGCAGTATTTCCACACACCCCATTTGGTGGTACATCTTGGAGTAGTGAAGATGTACTAGGTCCTCCAGTGTCAGTACTGGTGGCTAGTGATGAAGAAAGTGATGGTGTAATTCGTATCACAATGCCTCACTTGTTAGCAAGTGAAGTCTAAGCATCATGTACTAGCAGGCTTAACTTAGCCACTTGAGGAGCTGGAATATAAGTGTAATAGTGTCTCCATGGATATCATGACATGGCTACCACATACATCTTTGGTCCATGATTCCATCTGGGTGATCATTAACCAACTCACCATGTCAACCCACTCTCTACCCATCTAAGTTCATGGATAAGTAGAGGTATTGGGACACCTCTACGTACAGGAGATTGTACAGATTGACGGGGAGCCTTTGATGATTTTCTCAGACCGAGATGCACGTTTTACATCCCACATGTCGAAGGGATTACTAGAGTTGTTCAGGACTCAGTTGTGCTTGAGAACTACCTTTAATCCTTAGACATATGGTTAGATGGAGTGAACCATACAAACACTCGAGGACATGCTTCGTTCTTCCATCATAGATTTTGGCCACAGTTGGGAGGACCACCTTCCAATGGTTTAGTTCTCATACAATAATAGGTATCACTCCACCATCGGCATGGCTCTATTTGAGGTCATGTATGGGTGACCATGCAGATCACCTCTATGTTGGATAGACCTAGGGGAGTCATCACTTATTGGTCCAGAGATGGTATGGGTTACCACTGAGAAGGTGCAAATCATCCAGGAGCAGATGAAGTCTGGACAGAGAAAGAAAAAGTCTTTTTCTAATAGAAGACATAGACCCTTGGATTTTAAGGATGGTGATCATGTCTTTCTATGGTTCTCACCCCAACGAGGATTGATAAGATTTGGATGGGGTGGTAATTAATCTCTGAGGTTTATTAGCCCTTTCCAGATCCATAGAATAGTAGGTGAGGTGGAGTAGCATCTAGATCTTCCCCCACAGATGCACCAGGTGCATACAGTTTTCCATGTGTCGCAGCTAAGAAGGTATGTGCATGATCCATCACATGTTATCAACTGGGGAGAGCTGATATCGATGACGGGGCGATGTTTTCACTGTTCCCAATAGAGATAGAAGATCGACAAGAGTTGTTCCTTCATGGGTAGTCAATCCCACTAGTGCATGTTCAGTGGCAGCATGATAACCTCTATGAGATAACATGGGAGCAGGAGGCTCTGATGCATGCTCAGTACCCTCATTTGATTCCCTAGATTTTTTTTGTAGCTTTCAGGAATGAAAATACATAAGGTGGGGAGAATGTAAATACTCAGAAACTTACATGTATTTTTTTTTATTTAAATGGAATTGTTATGACTCTGTGAAAATTGACTACACAATATTCTAAGACCCGGAGAGCCCGAAACAGTTTTTTAATCTTTTTTATTGTACGCAAAGTAAACATGCAGGTGGTGATTTCTATCATTTCAACAGGTGCTCAGATTAAAAATCTGAGGGCACCGTTCAATCCTCAGTATCATGATTCTCTTAAGGGAAGATTAACATTAACCAGAAAGGGTCGGATGAAAAAAGTTAATTTTTGGACTTTAAAAAAAATATAATAAAATAACTCAAGAGTTATTTTATTTCTTTGTTGTAACTGTTGAGCGATGGTGCTGGGACTTTTGGTTTGTTAGACCATTAAACAGATGGTAACACTTGGTAGTGTAACCGCGCCATTGGGAGAATTAATCGGTTCATTAATTCAATTCATTAATGAAACTCATTAATTGTGTGGTGAGTTGATACTCAATTTAATCTATTTAAACAAATCTTGGGCATTGGTTTTTGGAACATAAGAGAGGAACCTCTAACGAAGTGTCGCGACGTCCTCCACCATACTAGAACAAGGTTTCAATGACCAATGGAGGATTCAACGATGAGCGCCAAACGACGTGAACCTTCATTTTTGTCCGTAACACCCTCAGTCGTGGATACTCCATCAAAATTTGTAGTAACATTTAACAAGCTCTAGGTTGGTGGTTATATACTTTATTTCTACCCTTTACCTCATTCTTGAATATTATGAAGAACACAGATCAATAGTCCAATGGTTGATCTGTTTTTCATTCTTTAGTGTGGGATGATATTGTGGGGTTTTCTTTATTAGAGTTATTATAATTAAAATATCCTTCCCTTGTTGTTATAATAACATGGAGGGTGCGGGGAAAATGAAAAAATCATGGAACCTCCTATAAACTCGGTTGTGGTGGTGTTCTTCCTGGGTAACCAGAAGATTTGTTGTCAAGGTGGAACCAAGGGTCGTGCAGTGTAGGCACTACCCAGTTTAAGAGATATGTTCGTTTAAGCGTAACTGGGCTAAAAAGGGGTTCGGGTCCGGCCTGTTGGGCCACAGTTTCAGACCTACCCACCAAGCTAGGTGTGACCCACCGGTCCTTAGAATCTCTTGACCTGATGGCCGAGCGGGGGGAGGGGGGTTCTCTCCCCTCTTGAACGGTCAAAGATGTTCGATCCTTCAAGGCAGCAGTGCCGGTTGGTGCCCCCTCTCCCATCCGGTCTCTCTGGACTAGTCACACGCAAGACCCAAAGACCGTGGGTCAACCCTCTACGGTGTCGTCTGTTGCATTGGAACCCTTTTGAAATAAAAGTTAATTGGATTACATCTTTTTGGGACTTCATTCTGGTTGATATATGACTGATGGATTGAGGAGAATATCCTCCTGGAATCATGTGTTCTTTGTGTGGGAATCCAGCAGCTAGCTGAGACAAGAATAAGGAATAGTGATCCTATGTGGATCAACACCGAGCGATCTTGTGTGGATCAGTACCGAGTGGTCCTGTGTGGATCATCACTGAGCGATCCTATGTGAATAAACACTGAGAAATCCTCTATGGATAGCATCAAGCAATCCGGTTTGGGTCATCAATAGAGCATCATGACAGAATAAGTTGATCTAGCTTTATGACTAAAAACATTTACTTTTGTACTTATGTTAAACCTGGTGTGAGCTGTCTTTTTCTTTGTTCTTTGTGATTGATATCATGCTTTGTGGTTTTTCCTTTGTGGAGTTATGAAAGATTATCAGGGGTCTCGGGGTCCCTAATAGGTATTCTTATACTCACCCTTTCATGAGCTTCTCCCGCACCATGTTGTGTCTTCTGTAGACGACGAGCAACATTAACTCAGTCTCGATGAGCCAGGACTTGACAGTGTATGGAGCTGACCGGTTGGTGTGGAGAGTTTTAGAGACGAGACATGCCTACTATTTATGTAGGATCCTTGGAAAACAACCTCAGGATCTATTTTCCCTCTTTTCTATATTCCCATTTCAGTTGGGCTTGTATTCTTGCCCCTTTACTTTAGTACTTACTTTTACACTCTCGTGGTTTTTAGTTGTGTTTTAACCTTCATTATTCAGATTTTTTTACTTATGTGTAGTGTACCCTATATATGTGAATATATGTTTTGAGGAAATGCCTTCCCATTTTAGGGAAATTAGTTTCTAGTGCTAGTCCCCAACCCCTGGCTTATGGAAGGCGGTCATGGTGTAGTCACAGAACGGGCCCCAGGGGACGGGTTATGATAGTGGCCATGAGAAATAACCAGACAATTAGAAATAAAGATGGTTAGTATGAGAAAATTGTACCCAGTTTTCCATCACTTCCCCCAATATGTTGAATTATTAGATCATATACATTGTTTACATTAATCCTTGAAGGGTGGGAGTTGAAACTTCACCCAGCCTTGTTTAACCATGATTTGTTCAATGACTAAATCAAGTAAGTAAATTGAACATGTATATGTTATTTCAACCCAAGTAATTTTCAATATGTGTTAAACCATTTCTAAATTTTTACAAAAGGAACTTAAAAAAATTATAAATACAAATAAATATTCAATGAATTTGATAAGGATGTATATGTCAAATGGAAAAGAGTATCGTACATGGTTGAAATCTAATCTATATGTATTACTACAATAAAAAAAATATTAATTTAATTTAAATATTGATTTATATTTTAGGTATTTAGTTTATCAGTTGACTCTAACTTTCAATAAATAATATATCTGGAAAAATTGTCTAATTTTATGGTTTATAGATGAAAATAAATTGTGATCAATGGGTATAAATTTTCAATACCTGGTCGATCGATGGACATGATAACTCAACATGATGGTGTTATGGTAACTGTAATAACATATAGTTTTTATAGTGTATCAGATTATTGGCCTAAGTATGAAAATGTATTTTAATATGGGGTTGTATATAAAATAATAATAATGGTTTATTACTCTCATGGATTAGTCACTATGATGAAATTAAAGTGGTTTGATTCAATGATGAGACATGACTAATTTTTTTGTGACTGTAGATTTATATTTAATAACATGACTCACATTCTTATAACTGATGATATATGTATTTTGAATTCATTTTTGAAATGGGTTCTCTATGCGAAATATCATCTGATACTAGAATTTGGTGTCATTATTTATGTAATAAAAATATTTTTTTCTAATTGTGGGTTGGAAATGGACATAATCAATTACACCTTGTCCTTAAAAATTTATTACTTATGATGAATCAAATAGCATAATTTTCAATTTTGATTGTGAACCAGAAATTCTGGTGGGTAATACATAAATTCAATCATATGTGTTCATTGTTCATTTGTATTATCTCAGCTTGAATCATTTATCTTTGTATTTTTCAAATTATTATAATTTTGGTTTCATATTTTATCCAACATGATATTCATGTTCATTTTCAATATAAATTTGTTGTAGCTTTATTTGAGTTGAGTCTACAAAAGTTGAATAAAAATATATTATAACCCAACAAACCAAAAAAAACATAAAAAATCCAATTATAACATAATTAATATGATCTAAAATAAAACATATTAATATAAGTATAATGAAAAAAATAATCAAATGAAATTAACCAGATCTATAATGAATCAAATGACCAAAATTAACCAAATTATCTATGATAAAAATGAACCAAATAAAAAAATAAAATGAACCAAATGACATAATCGAATGACCAACAGGGAAGAAGATGAAATGTCCATATAACCATACCTAATGATAAACCAAATGGCCATACCAAAATATGACCAAAATAAATTAACCCAAAAATAACCAAATGACCTAATCGAATGAAAACAATGAACTGAATGACATAACCTAAACTAAATTTGATTGAAATGAAAATATATAAAGAAACCCATATCAAACCCATGTTCAACAAGCTAATTAGAATGTGTCAATTTTTTTAAGAAAAGTCTTTTTCTGATTTGATATTATTTCCATAAAATATAAGAATAAATTCATATCATCCATCCTCTAGTTCTTATTGTGAGTATACTATTTCAAATATATATAACAATATCATAAATTTTCATGTCATTTATATTATTAAAATTTCAATTAGGAACCATCATCTAATGGTCCCCATCCTGATGATTCAAGGGGGTGGTACTAGAGTTACTCATAACAATCAGAAAACCCAATTTCACCCGGAATCTTCATCAGATATACCATTGTAGCATTATTGTGTATCCTAGATTTCCCTTAGAAGCAATAGGTAGATTTAGACTACCTATACTACCTCTACTATTTATATTTGATTCTTCCCATATATCATTTCCTTATATAATTATGTCTCCCACTTCCCATCCATATTATATTTTCCCATTTATGTTTATACCATCTCTATTTCCAACCACATCATTCTCTCTATGATTTTCTGTTCATGACCCTTTGAATTCTACTCAGAAGCATTCTGAACCTCCCAAGAATACTTATCATCATGAGCAGACATCATACCCCAGTAGTACTACACAAGTCATCAATCATTTATATCCTATGGATCCATTAGTACCCACTGGTCATCCTTGCCCATGTATTTGTATAAACCATAGAAAATTTTATGATCATCATTTATTTTCATTATAAGTGGTATTAATTTAATATTTTTCTTTTATTCTTCCGAACCTGGATATTCCAATATTAGGTTTCATTGTAATATATTCTTGTATGAAGCGTGAAACCCCTAAACACAATAGATGGTTGAATACAATGTGGGAATTCAAATTGTTGTAAATATTGGGTGACAATGCCTGAGTTTTATGGCGATGCTTCCCACGTACTGAGATATCATTCCCATTAATCGAGTCACCCGAAGACACCTTGAAAATGAAATAAAGTATAATGATTTTTATAACATATGGTTAATAAAATTCATTATATTTAGTCTTATATTATTATTGTATTATACGAATTAGCATTGTGATAGTGTAGTCATTATAATTTTCCCAGTGGTAAAGCTGTAAGGAGTGCACAACTAGTGGAATTAGGTGAACTATAGAATGTTTATAAACACAAGTTATAAAATAGTTTGGTTGAATGTGTTGGAATATATTTAGAGGATATATCTATCCTGAATGATTTTCCATCAACAATGTACTATGAAATGATTAATCATTAGATGGGTGATGACTTAATGGAATTATTCATATTTTTGTTTTTTATAAAAAATGATGACGATTTAAATTAATAATTTGTTTTGTATTATTGAATATTATTTTTTAGGAATTATAAAAATTAATTAAAAATAACAAGGATGATATGAATTATCCCAACACATTAGTGTGGATGAAGATGCTAAAACAAGAGAGGAAAATTTTATTTTTTCATACACACTTGTGTCTAATTATGTACCAATTGAAATAAAAATAGAGCATACGTTAATAAATAGGTAGGGTGTTTCACATTATCTGTTATAAATATAAAAAAATTACCAAAACCTAATTGTTAAATTTTTAGAATAATTATTTAATATTTTTAAAGTGATTAAAATATTGTATTTAATATTTTTTTAAATACTACCTACATGTCATACAAAACCTCCTTTTAAAAATCAATTAAAACGTTTTAGAAATTACATTAAATAACATATAATTAAATTTATAACATTTTTATGTGTTTTTAAACAATTTTTAAAAAACATATTTAAAAAAAATAAAAATTCATTTAATTAAATTTTAACACACATTTTATACACATTTTATTTCACATTAAAATAGTTTTTAAATTTTCTTTTAAATGGTTTTTAAAACTACTTTTAAATATTATTTCATATTGGACATGGTCAAACTACGAATATCATTAATAATATAATTTATAATGAAGAATTCTTCAATGTGATGCACATGATAACATGCTCCCATAATATGTGACATATATTATAATAGGCTCTTATAATAATTATTGAAGACATTAATTCATATTAAAAACCCTTCCTCCTCTAAGATTTTTGTATTTTCCTTTTACATCGCATGATTAATTCTTAATGTCACAACATCACCCCATGGGGCTCACATGGCTATTAGTACGTTAAGTGTAAAATACCAAACCCACCTGTAATAGGCCAGGGGATGATTACTAGCACCATTAGGCATATCACACACATGAGAGGCCTTAGCCTAAGGTACCTTTATGCACACACCCAACTTTATACACCATTATAAACTAAAATAAAATATACATATAGCCACAATTATTAACCATGGTTATAGAACTTAAAATTGTGGCTATAGTATATATCCCCAGTTTGGATGGGTGTCTCTCCTATATTCATGGAAACATGTTCTTGAATATTTCCTTGATTTGAAACCTTGTTAATTGGTCTATTTACATAGTTCAAATCATGTATATAGGCCTGTTTACACATTTTACACTCTGAAATACATCTATAGCCATTGTTGGAAATAGTGGCAATTATTAAAAAGCAGAAATATTATTTCCATGGTTTGAAATCGTGGTAATAGGGAAGTGTCCATGGTTAAAAACCATGGAAACACCATCATAGTCATGGTTCAAAACCATGGATATCCATTCAGAAAACCCCAATATAAATCCATGTTTAAAAATCATTGTTATACCCCATGAAACTAAAAAGTAATTGTTGGAATTAAAAAAATTTGGGTGCATGTGGGTGCATGTATTGATCAAGTGAAAACATATTTAATAAAATTGAATTCTCACTACTATAATTATGTTATCGCACTACCATAATCCACTGAAAAACACAAAATCTACCCTACTATAACTAAATAACTACCTTATGAGTATCCACTCAGAAAAAAATGTATCAAAATAATTCAAAAAATAATATATCACCAGCATCACTTTAACATGAATATAAATAGAATGAAAACAAAAATTTAACACATGATACACCTAAAAAAGAATATAAACTGAATTCAAACACATTAATAATTTAAAATAGAATATGTCAAATGCTTTACATAAACAAGAATATAAACTGAACTCAAACACTCTATAACTCAAACAAGAATATATCTTAAGAATAAAATATAAATTTAATTAAATCAAATAATTCCCCACCAAGAATAAAATGTCTAAACCACACTATTTCAGTTAAATCCCACCCTACTAGAAGCACACAATTGTTTTAATAGTAACTTAAGAAAACTATAGACTAAAAAACCAAAAAACCAGAATTGAAAATATATACACAAAATAGGAAAAACTATAATCTCTAAATTATTACTAGAAAACTCATAGAATGATGCCAATTTAAATAAATTATATTTTTTAAAAAAAATCATTTATTCATCCAATCATTCTAGGTAATCATTTCATAATTATTTAAATTACATAATTAAAGTACAATCATATAATAAATAATACTTTCATTAATTTACATACATACAAAATAAAATTAACTCACTATTTAAGGACTTTTATATCTTTTACATCCTTATTGCCTTTCATGATTTATAGAAATTTGTTTTTTTAAGGTGTCACATGTTCCTACTGACAACTCCATAGATCTGGAATCCCCATGGTGTCATTCTAAACACTTTAGTGATAGAGTGTGAACTATATACCAACGATTAACATGAAAGGAAAATTTCATAAATGATCTAATTATTTAATTGTTCTTTATTACTTGTTAATGAATTATTTCATTGTGTAAACTTAATGGATATCCTTTGTTAGATATTCTTTACATAATTATGATCCAATGTATAATTTTTTCTGATATTTTATGTTTTATATGACTATATTTTATATATTTTTTTGATAATTCAATATGGTTATGACAGAGGATAAAAAATTAGAGAATTGATAAATAATAATGAATTTACTAGGTATTAATTGGGTTGAGATTTAGAAAATTTATTTGGATATGAAATTTATGTGGGTAGGCTCTCATTGTCCCAATGATAGAACATAGTTGATTCAATTACGATCAATTTATTATTTCTGTTGAGAATGTTATAAATAATTCTAATAATGTTCAATCACAAAAGAATAATCACAGTTTAAACTATCAATGTTTTTATTATCTGGCATATCACTAGAGTCCAGGAGATCACCATTATCATAAGGATGATTCCAAAACATATTTATTTTTATGGTTTAAATTTTTTTAGAAATATTACCATTTAAGATAAAAAAAATCAATAAAAATAACATATAAACTAATATTTTATTGAAAAAATATAAAATGAAATAAATAAAAAATCAATGACTAAATAGAAATACAAATTGAAATGCATCTCTTTGAATGAGTTTTTAATATAGAAGTAAATCATAGAGGACGTAAATTACTACATACCATTTGGAACAATTTTCATGCTTTTAAGAACATCCCCATTCATATAATTGTGAATAAAAGAAATACATCCTCAATAATACATTGAAATCAAAAAAATATTCATATAAAATAAAATAGAACTATTTTATATGAGTTAACCCTACTATTTAAAAGGCCTGATGAAAATTATACCCCACGCTATTTTCACTTTAAAAAATGTAGTGGGAAGATCAGTCACTAACTATGGACAATCATGTTTTTATGTGAAACCTCTTTGATCTAAAATACCATAACCATATCATCCTTACAAAATTTCATATTCAATAAAAATATCAGTAACATAAGATTTTATAAGGAAACCTATCATGAATGGAAAAACAAAGCATACACTGAAAAAAATGAAAAAAAAGGAAAAATATATCTAAATTATAAATGATCTTATATTAAGAAAATATCTATTTTCCCTTGAGTCCTATTCCACTATTTATAAGAATATTTTGTAAAAAAATTTATTTTATCTTTTAAATTCTTACTTTCACCCAAAAGGATTCATATTTATCACAGAATCAATTTCTCATTGGTATATGGTTCAGGCGGCTATATTATTATCTATAATGGATATTATTATGAATGTTCATGTTATTGAATGAATAGATTCATGAAAAAAAAAATTAATAAAGGATTCTACAATAGAAAATCCTAGAAAAACTACAAGTTAAGAAATATAAAATTTTAAGTGTATTATGATTTAACAATTCAAGGATCCAGAAGAAGTTATTTAGGTTAATGAATCAAAAAGGTTTTTTAAGGCTTGGTATATGAATGAATAATATTTGAGTGTGTATTAGGATGAATTTTGGATTAGTAACCTATGGATAAAATTTAGTTAGTATGACAATGGTATATTTAAACATATGAAATGATTTAGACAATGGAACCCAATAAAGAGTTTGATAGTTGATGCATTTTATTTCAATGAACGTGGTTCTCAAATGATTATACTTTATTGATGGTTTAATAAGTTTAGGGTATTATTTTGAGGAGTACATGAATCATGTAGTACTAGTACATGATTATTATGCATGTTAAATTTATTTTCATTGATTTAGTGGATAGATTTAGTTGTAATGTTAAAATCTCCTTATCTTTTGGATTTGGTATTATTTTACCTAATTGTATATATCATTTCATTATATCCTATTACAATCTAGTTTTTAGATAGACAATATGGTTCTGATGTGATCCATCGAACGATTAGACCAGTAGTACAAGAGACCTGGTGTGATACATTAAATGAGTTCCAATGGTGGATATTACTGAGATATGAAGGATCTATTTATAATTGGGAAACCAAAAACTGGCTTAAAGTGGTATATATTTCTATCTAGATGAGTTGGGTAGAAGTAGAAAATTAGATATCATTGGTGTATATTTTATTATGTGAAGCTTTTATGAAATATTGAATTCCTTATCATGGAGATCGAGATATGTCTAAGGGGTCATGTCAAGAATTCTGAAGAATTTTTATAGAGTTATTATTTTATAAACTCTTAGGTTATTAAAAAAAATGAGATATTTTTTATTATATATGAAAGTTCTAGCTTTTAGGAATGTGGAGTTTTATTTATTATCATACTATGATATTTACTGTATTTTTTCACTGATGAAGAGATGAGGGGGTAACATTTATTCCCTAATATTTAACTCTAGGTTAGTCTTATTACCTTAGATACTTTTAAAAAAATTATTTGGAAAGTACACATGATTCATCTTACCCTATATCATAAAAATGTTAATATATAATTTATTTATTACTGTGATACAATGAGTTAGAGTAAAGATAAGAGTTATCATTTTATAATAATTTCAATTTTTGATATCCATTGATGCACAAAAAATCATACATGTCTCAATATATTTATGGACATATTGCCTTTTAGGACAGAAGAATTTGATAGACGTGAATTCAAAATAATTCATAAGACTCCTAAGAAAGATGTTATTTCCCACTGTTTTATGAATATTTACATTGTTTATGAGAAGGAATCTCCGATCAGGAGTGGATAAAATATTTTCCATACTCTATTTAAGAAGATTCTCTAACCAATGACATCTTGTCTACATAAGAAACCATCACTGTAATGAATAAGTATCACTACAAGTGGAAACAATTCATGATATTATATAATTATACCTCGTTAGTATTAAAATTTAGAAGCATTTATATGGACTCTTACTTTCTCTCCCACCCACAAATTTACCTAAACACTCAATGAAGTTGTATAGATTTTTCTGCCTTTGTCTTTGTATATATATATATATATATATATTTTATTCATTCATTAATCTACTATTAAACATTATAATAATTAAGATATGCATGTGCGTGTATGAATTTTGAGTTGGAAGAAACTATACATGTTTTGTGAGATTTAAGATGGTATTACACACACTGAAATAGTGTAAGAAGAATCAGTTACACATGAATCATACTAACAAATTTTTGTAAAACATTGTTGAGAAGATCCAGGGAATCTCCCAAAATTTAAAAGTAGTATATAATTACTTAAAAAAATTATGTAAGAGTACCTTAAATATGAACTACATTTAAAACCATAAAAATTGAAAGTATCATTGAAATTATTACATTGATTACAAAATAGAGGATTTATATTTCTTATCTACATCCTACTGCACTTAAATCACAACAAAGAATACACAGTATGAACCAACCTGCTTCACATAAATTCATTCCCTACCGATATCCCTCATACCTTGAAACTTTTAAAAGAATAAAAAAAACATATATAATTAACTGTGAAAACATAAGTAAAATCCAAAAATCCACTCCAAAAATTGAGATTTAGTTTTTATTTAATTTCAAATAGTATATGCATGTTAAATGTATAAATCGGTGTGAAAAGAAATATTCTTTTGGAAATAATTATTTAAGAATTAACATAATAGTATTTGTGTGTCTTTTTATGTTTTAGAATTAGTCAATGTGTTTTTATTATTCGATTTTAATATTATAATGATGAAAATATTTTTATGATTTTTAAATAACCTAATTTAATACTTTTTCTTATCATTTTTATGTTAATGAATTAATATTAATAAAGGTTGAAACATTTTATATTCATGTATGTGAATTTCGAAAAATTACATAGAAATGATTCAAAATATATGAGTAGGTTAGTGTTCCCACATATACGGATGTATAGAAGATGTAGTGGTATTGGAAAATACATTGAATAAAATACTGTATAATGTATCAAAGTAAAACAATTTACCCATTTCAGGATGTTAATTAATGAACAATAATGTTTAAGTCTGTAACGTAGTGCGTTGAATGAAATATGTCTGAAACTATTTTAATCCATTGAAATATAGAAGCCAATATAAATAAATCTGTAAATTAACTAAATAAATATTTTTATAAGAATATAAAAAAATATAAAAACAAGAAATGGGGTAAAAATTAAATATTGAAATGGAAAAATACATTAATATATCAAGTGATACTTACTTGTTAATTTCATGTTATTTTTTCTTTATGCATGTTTTGGAGTAAATTGTTCGTACATATCCTTTTATCTCAAGACCAGACAATGTAAATAAATGGTTTTTATTTTGTTGATTGGAAACAATGAAAATAATAAAATCTATGAAATGAATAAGAAAGGCATTGACTATTAAAAAATTAAGCTGAACTCTTTTTTCATATCTAAAATAAATATCAGTGATTAATTTTTTTTAATTTGGACTTATTCTTCTACAAGAAATACCTATTAAAAGAATTAGGATCTCAATAATATCAGGAACAAATCTCAATTATTACATAGGTGTAATAACTTCATTTTGTGGAAAAAAATTCAATAAAACACCTCAATTATTAGGGATTCTTTTCAGGTATAGCGTATAATGATCACCCATAACTATTTGATTTATGTTTGAAGGAAATATATATCCATGGATAGAATAACAATATTATTCCAATACAAATCAATTACACAATATAATGATTAAAATAAATTTAAATTAACATGAATCACATAACCTCATTAAGTATAGGAAATATTGGACGGAAAATAAGTAAATAATTAATAGTTGTGTAATATAAATATTAATTGAATTGTTTTTTAAAATAACATAAAAAATAAATGACCTATTAAAGGGTTTAATTGAAAATTAAATGAAATGTGAACATTATAACCTTTTAAATTTAATAATGATCATCACTTTCCTATTTTCATGTGAAAAACTCAAGGCATTTCATATATCTAGAATATGATAACGGAAGTTTTACAATCTATAGATTACATTTAAAAGTAAATAAAAAATAATGTTAAAGTTATAAAAAATATATTTACAAACCTTCATATCCAGAATATTTTCATTATGACAATGATAATCTCTATTTTAATATAAACGCCTTATTATGTTTCATTTATATAATTATTAAAATGTAAAAACTCAATATTTATTGATGAATTTACAATATTATTATCCAAATTTTTGATTATGAGTGGAAAAACATTAAATGAATGTGTTTTTTAAACTAAGAAACTATATATTCATTAATTAAAATATATGTATTAGTTTAAATAACAGATCTAAAATTATGACCCTACTAACCCAAAGAATAAATGTTATAACTATCTTAGTTTCAATAATTTATAATTAATGTTCATTAATTTACATAGATTAAAAAATATTGGAATGAACCATATAGTTTTCCAAAAATTTATAAGTAAATAATTTTTTTGATCTTGTGGAATGAAAATATTCTCAGTGAACAATGTATGAAATATTTTTAAAACACGTGGATAACATCAAAACTTACATGGGAATCAAAATTAATGTTTTAAATCATTGGAATAATTTAATAAGGTGTTCAATGTAATTATAATAATAAAAAATGTGAATGTATAATATTTTATGAAATTTGCAAGTTTAAAAATTTGTAATATTAATAAATAGTGATGTTAACTTTTCATGTAACTATGTTGGTTTTGGAAAATATACCATGTTGTATGACCACAATTAATATATTGGTAAATGTATCAATACAAATTCATTTAATGATAAATTTTAATATTAGTGGTATATGTAAAAAATATTATACTTATATATGTAAATGGGATAGTTAAGTTTTTTTATCTATGGAGAAAGCCATGGCAGTCTCACCAAATGATGAATAAACTACAAAATATTAGTGGACAGTATGATGGAAGCCTACTATCTAAAATATTTTCTCATCAATAAAAGAACATTGATGTGTATGAAATGAATTATAATGTTCATTGGCCATTATATTTAAGTCTATGAAAGAGATAACTGATTCGGAAGGGAAATTTTTTTTTATAAATAACATCAGAAGATCAATGGGGAAAAATCTACAATGTTTTATAGAAAGATCTGTAATATTAGAAATTTGAAAATGAGTAAAATCTATTTGTTTATAAAAAACACGTATTTATTTATATAAATCACCTAAATTCTATCAAGAAAATTTGTTGAGATATAAAAAAACCCACATCATATCTAAAATTGATCTCCAGCATATATCACATTGGAGAAAATTGAACATTAACACTCTCAATTAGTTATTGAGAACAAATCATTATAATATTTTTACTCAAAACTATGAGAAGAATTAATGGATGTAAAATTTAATATGGTTTAATGATAACCAAATAAAAATTTAGAAAACAATATCAATTATTCTCCCACATCTAATAAATTTCCAATTGAAAAAATTTGGTCTTGGTATTATATCTCAATAACAATAACTACTATGTTATCTCTAACCAATGTCTTATACTTATAACCAATTGTGGGGAGGTAAAAATGTGTTTTTTATTATTTGGAATAAAAAATTCCTTGTAATTTATGGAATGAAATATATCTGGATTAAATAATAGAAACTACATGGGTTACAGTGATACATATTAGTGTAGTTTGATCACAATTTCATCCATATTACACATTATTTCCACCGAATATTCTATAATAAACAACTTTTCAACACCCCTTTCACCATGAAAAAAATTTTATTCATTTACACAATTATATCATTTAGCTTCAAAAACCATTTTTCTTAAAAGATCTAAAAAACATCATGGTGAGTACAGTTATACAACATTCTTGAATATCACTTTTTAACATGTAACCAACATAAAATTTTGTTTCATCAGAATTTAATAAATAAAATTAGAGTATATTGCTTAAATATTCTAAAATGAAACTAAAAAAATATGTATAATAATAAATTAGTTCAATATTTCATACATGAGTACATCTCACTTAACAAATTAATTAATGAAAATTTCTAGTATGAAATCCTTAAGAGTAGAGAAAACTATTGAGATAATGCCTAGTAAAACTCTGAAAATTTCTTGAAACCATTCATAAGAAGTGGGAATGAAATGCATAAAAAGGAATATGATAATGAAAAAACCATATATGTTTGTTATGTGACACGTAAAATAATAAAATTTTTAAGTAAAAAATATGGTTACAAATTCTGATGGTTATTCTGTGATGTTAAGGTGGAGAGAACCACGATCCCTACTAATTACAGTGGTGTGAGTGTCACCTATAATGAATGGAAGCAGATTATAGATAAATGTTGAAAATAGTAGTGGGAAAATATAATGTGTATATAGTCTCTATAATGAAAATCGGCCATTTATTGCTTGAAATTGGTAATCCCGATAATAATTAGGGTAAAAGATTCAAATAAATTTCATGTGATGTGCAAAAGAATGGAACCACAATACCTATAGATTACTGTGACTAGAAGGAAAACTATCACAAATGACTATAGTGAAGGTGAAATTGGGAGTTCCTATATGTAGGATGCACCGATAATTATATGAAGGAATAGAATTGATACAAGATTTATATAGTTGATATCAGGATCATGATTAGATTTAGACACAATAATAGAATAGAGAGTAGTGAGGATGTCAAGGTAGAATGATATTGCCCAAACCCTATTGTATAAGGTCAGGATCTGAAGAAGAGGTAGGCGTGAGTGGGATGATGGTAATGGATGTGCTAAAAGAATAAAAACAATATGTGGAAGTGGATAGGGGAGATGGGGGATTTGGATGATCAGTCGTGGGAGAATAGTTTCCAGATAATGGATCACAGGTATGAGAGGAGTGCAATATGGGAGAAAAAAATTGAAGACCTATTTGCATGGAAATAGTTTTCCCATGGGTATATATAATCTAAATCCATATTTTTAAATATCCTTATAAATCTCTCAACCTATATATATTTCCCAATTATACCATGACTATAGGTCAATGTCTATAGGTTATTTATCTAGTAGAGATATTTTTTATGATAAAAATCTAATAATTTAAATTCATAAATAACTACTAATACCACATCCGAGCCTGATAAGATTATGAAAAGGAATAAGGGACAAATAAAATCCCCTAAAAACAAAACAAATATCTAACGTGCTAACAAAATGGTACTTTTATCAAGATGAAAATACTAGAATCATCCATGGTTCAACAAGCACTACTATGCTACACATGTTCCTGGTCCACCAAGAACTCTATTTAAAGGAAAGCCATATTTTTTAATTATGAAACATGTGGAAAGATCCTACATAACGGTGAGTATAAATATACCCATCAGGAAACCCCAAAATCATCAAATAAAAATAATTAAAAAGGGAGTTGACTCAAAATTAACAGCAACAGAAGATTAAACAAAGTAGACCATATATGTTTAGAGGTAGAAAAAAAGTCTCAAATTAAGGCCACTTCCTAAATACATGCCTATTGTTATTCATAATGATCAAATGTAACATTCACATAAGGGAAATCACTCATCAATTCTTTATATACAGAATTCAATCATCTAAGAGTTTTCTCTAATCATACCTTGCCTTGAATAAGTTCAAAGTGGACCTCATAAGATTTCATCAAACATGTAGGGGATCGCATCCAGATCCTATGAGATATACCTACCCCTATATGGACGATTCTACTAGTAATGATATCACACACCCTAGATTTTAGAGATGGAATATCTAAACCATCCTTAGGAATAATGGTAGAGGATCACACAACATTTTCTGTGGAGTCATACCTAACTCAATATAGAACTAGATCATATAGGGGGTCTCTAATCTTATGCTTATGATGAGATACCTTACTGTACCATCTTGGGGATAGTCCATTGGATTTGACCCAAACTGATACTGATACTAGGATGAGGGATGAAAGGGCTCCATGTTTCCATGTGAAAAGTAAACAATATATATAGGGGATACCCAAATAGTCCCACTAAATCTGGACCTATCGGTTATTATGTTTATATATGTTAGTCCATGACCATGTACATTGGTCATGAAAATGTACTTTGGATATATTTGTTTTCACCTGGTAATGACCATGCCTATGTATATTGGGTTACACATCGGGTTATCAGCAAAAGTGCCACACGGTGTGTGACTGATCCACATGAATACTTGATATTTATCATCATGCATAAACTATATCCTCCATGGAGGGGGTCCACATGAAATTTTTTCTTTGGAACAACACATATTTTACATTATAATGTTTTATAAATCCCATAACTCCCATTCATCATTACCCATCCATCCGCCTCTGAATCCATCTTAGAATCTTCTTATGAAGATTGAATTTGAGTGGACTGATCTAGCACAATTGTTGGTGGATAGATTATAGCCAACATCCTCTCAGAAATCATTTCCTTTCCTACCATATTTCAAAAACTCATAATCCCATGATGTTGATCTCCATCAATAACTCACTCAAATTACATCATTATTGTGAACACTCCATCGCAACTTCAATCCATAACATGAGATAGTGAAAATGATCTACTATCCAAAATATTAACCATAAAATGATTCATTCTAGAGTATAGTTGAACAATCAGCCAAAAAATAATGAAAAAGAACATTTGAATAGTAATGTTAGAAAATCATGAAACAGAAAGTTGAGGAATGAACACTGGAGATTTTTATGGTTAACCTTCATCAATTGATGAAAAAATTGATGAATGAATAATAACAGACATGAAAAAATTAGTCATTTCTCAATTCCTAATTCCATGAGGAAAAATCACTCAACCATAATTGAATAATGATCAGTGATGTAAATTGATAATTAATTTCTTCATGATCACCATACATAAATAAAAAAACTATGATTACTATAACAAAAAATGTCCTACCTCTATATTGGATAAATTTATAATGAATCACCATCATTGCCAAGATACTATAATTCTATGGACAACAACAATATCCTTTGATACACCAATCACCTATCCCAAACTCATTATCATCCACCAATGCTCTCCTCTATATTCCTCTACAATATCTAGGGTTATATAGATAATATTATTATTTTTCCATAATCATGATTATAAAGAGAAGAATTAGATAGCAGTCATTTAAAAGACAATAAATTATTTAATTAATCCATTTTCCCATTATTCCTCCAACAACTTCTCTTAAACAAAACACTCAAAATGGAAAAATATTACATTATACCTAGGAAAAAACATGAATTTAATATTTAATGGAAGTATTAGTTCTCTCATAAAAGACACCATTCCATTGATATTCAATAAATTCTTAAAAAAACATACCTACACAATATAATGAATTTAATATTTTTATATATCAACAATGAGACTACACGAGCCTCTGAAACCCGTGCCTACTCTGAGCCTAAATCCAATGATATTCCTTAAAATATTAAATAGTGTTACATGGATAAAATAGATTTGGTAAACTTAAAATTAAGACTTTAACCTCAATCATTCATATCAATATATCAATAATAATTCATGGAATCAATTTTTTACAATTTTATTTTTAGGGTAAACTAGATTCAGAAATTCTTTAAATATTCTCTGATTAAATTCAAAAAATCACATATGTGGATCAATAGGAAACACATTTTAACAATGATAATGGAATTAATACCAGAGGAAACATGTTATAACATGCATGGGAATAACACATTCAATAATCAAGAAGGGTTTATTTTAATTATATATCATAGGTAGTCACTGTTTTAATTAAATTTTAAGAAACTTAATTAATTTACTATGAGAAATAAAAATTATCAACATTTATAATAATAAAAATTATCAAAAAAACATGGATAATTCTGAAAAAATTTATATTCCAATGAAACTAATAAAAATGATGAATGTAACTACATATGATCTCTACCATGAAATTTATATACAATAATGGCCCAATTTAATAAAAAAACATTCCTATAATTCCCCTTTAAAAAAATATCATCAAATTAATTGAACTCCTCTTAATACGAGATTTCATAGAACCATTTTTTCATATTTAAAACATTTACCATTTAAGAATTATGATCTCAATAAATTCATATCTTTATTACCATATATATAGTTTCAATTAATATTAGCATATAAACATTTAAATGGATTAAGTTAATATGAACATATAAACTTGTTAACAACAAACTGAAACTCAGTGGTAAGAATATTATGAATCTAAATATAAAAAACATTAACTATATATGCCTTATCAATTGAAATCAAATACAATAAAACAAAATAAAACCAAAATGGAACAATATTACACTAAATGACTTGAACCAAAAAAACATTGATTAAATTAAATTGAACTGATCTAAATATTGAGAAGACATAAATGTACTAAACTATAATAAATTATATGAAATCAATATAAATCATATATTGTATTAAATTGAACTATAACAACTGAACCATGAATTTAATGAAAATAAAATGAAAAAATTTGAGCTAAACCTAACCATAATAAACCAATGAAAATTAAAATGAAATTAACATTCTCACAATAAATTAATTTATATTGATTCAAAATAACTAAAATTAATATGTTCCATTCATAACTAAACCCCAAAAAGGTGAATTGGATATAAAAGTGCCAAATTAACCTAAAACAATTGTACTCCAACTAAACTCACCAAAATAAATTTGAACCAAAACAAAATTAAATTTACCCAATATAATAATAAAAAAAACTAATATGAATATAGATTCACTAAAAATAAAAAAACATTTAATTTTTTTTGATTCATTCTAGTTTCTCTCAAACATTTCTGTGAAATATATTTTGATTGGATTTGATAATTTTTAGTTTAAAATTAGTTACGATGAGTTAATTTTTTTTATAATATATTATTATTCAAGATAGTTTTACTAAATTTAACATTACTATAGGGGGTGGTATTAATCATTTAATGTTGTATTCCTCGGGTAAAGTTGTTTTCCCTTGAATAAATAAGAAATATGGATACCCTATAAAAAAATATACACAAGAAAGATTGTATGTTTTTTTCTACTTTTAAATATTAATATATATTTGGAAACTAAATATTTCATTTATTTTTGAAATAGTGTGATTTTGAGGACCTTTTTGAGGAGAAATATGAAAAACAATTTCCAAGCAATCTTTTATCACAATATATTAGGAGATCAATACAAAGAGAGATTACATTTTCAACTAATGAAGAGTATTTTCCCCACAATGTATTGTCACTCTACTGAAACCTATGATATTTCTTATAGTAATGAGTTCAAAATGACTCATGCAGATGTAGTAAAGGCTCATTTAGAGTAAGTAGAGGAAAAAAATGGACATAAATAAAATTGAATGGTGATAAAAGTTCAATGAGATATTTATAAAAATACTGATAGAATTATTTCCATAAATTTCATTAGATACCACCACTATTTTGATACATGAATGTTGACAATGATTTTGTTATATGATGCACCAGGCAATGTAGATGACGACCTGGGTAGTTTTTGGGATGATGAATTCATTGGTGTTGTTCATGGTGATGGTGATACTAATAATTATGATGGTGGTGATGGTGATGGTGATGGTGATACTAATAATGATGATGATGGTGATCGTGATGGTGATGGTGATACTAATAATGATGCTGATGGTGGTGATGATGGTGATAATGATGGTGATAAGTACATTGGTGTTGATAGTGAAGATAATGATTGTATTGGTGGTCGTGAGGGAGAGTTTGACCCCAAAATTTATGACTGATGTTTATGAAACATGATATTTTATGACTAAACATGATTTTATATATGTATTTTGGATTTTTTTTATAACTACCATCTAATATATTCTAAAATAGATAATATATCTATAATTTTAAATGTTTATGGGTTTTACTACATGGTCTAGATTGTGTGGGGAAAGTGTAGTTACCTTTTGGGATCATAGTGGAAGGTTATACCAATGATTTTTGTATCCATTGTTATAAATTTATACCAATATTTCTTTTTAACCATTGGAATAATTAAATTTATGAGAGGTTATACTAGAGATTTACATAAAACCATTTTTATATAACAACCCACACACCGTACTACCCAATGGTTTGGGGAACCATTGGAAGAAGAAATACCAAAAACATCCCACCTGAAACCAATGTTTTGAAATCAATGGTGTAAATTCCTTTTCAAGTCATGACCAATGTTAGAATAACTAAATCTGAGTTAATTCCATAGGATTAAACTACCTAATTATCTCCCTCATTTTTCTCCTTCAGAGACTGAATCATTACTCAATGCATTGAAAATATATATCATTATCACCTATTATCGTGATCTATATCAGGATCACCTGTCATCATGTATAACTCTCAATCATTTTATGATGAAAAAATATATTTATGTTTAGAATATTTCAACATAAAACCCTTAAAAAATTCATTTGAACCCATAAGCAAAGAACTTTACATTTTCACAAAATCAAAATGAGAAATATATTTTTTCTATGAAAACTCTTAAAATTGGAATTTTGAAAGATGATCCTGAATATGATATTCATTATAAAATCATCTTATCTAAAATAATAATTTTTATAATGAATAAAAACTACAGTAGAATGGAAATATTTTCAGGATATATATGGATACAAAATAATCTTTTTCACTTTGTGAAAAAAGTCAAAATGACTTGTAGAGTAAATGTTAAAAAAGTCCATTAAATTTATTTTTATTTAAATTAAAAATTATTTTTAAATTATAATTAACAATATTTTATTTATAAATATACCATACTTGAAAAAATTTTAAGAACATGGTTATGGTGTAAAAGTGTAGGAGGGAGTACATTAAAGCATGATTTTAAAAGAAAACCCCTACTTCAAGTCCAAACATTTATAATTCGTATGTCAAACCTCTAGATTAATAAAATTATATTTGTTTTGTACATTATTAATATAATTTTTTATGTTAATTCCATTATCATAATTAACTTTATTCAAATTTTTACTATGTTTTGTTTAGTTATTAAAAAGGTTAAGTTCACATCAAATATTTTATGGAAATTCATATTATATCCTCAAAAAACATCACTGTGTTGACTATGGTCAATGGTTTTATGGGTAAATTTCCTCTAGAATCATAATAATGTTATAATTATAAAATTTATACATTATATAATGTTTTTATAAAAACCATTTATTGTGTTCATAAAAAATTAACCATATTGTTTCATTGAGACAGTAGTTCGTACGTACACAAGAACAACATTTTAGTTTTTTTCTAATTGGTAAAAAATATATAAATTATATAAAATTTTACTTTTAAAGAATCATAAATATGTTATATATCTAAAATTTATTCAATATTACCATCTTTATGACTATCCTTGTATGGTGGAGATGAACAATGAACCACATTCTTTCGTAGAGGTGGTATTCCACACATACGCATAAGCGGTGATATCAATTTCTATTGAATATAAAGGGTTATAAGGTAAGTAATATATTATATTTTAAAAATTCATAATGAATTAAAAAATAAAATATATATTCATTTATTAGATCATTTTATCAATAAATATATTCTCGTGATGAAAAATGGAACACATCGCATTATGGTGGTGGTGGTCCCAACGTATGCACAAGTGATGATTTCATTTCCAATTGGATGGAAAAAAGAGTTGAAAAGAGTTATAACATAATGATAATAATATATTATATGAATTTTTATGATTTTATTATTTATCCATGGTTAAAGAATATTTTATGGAGGTAGAAGAATCAATAAACTTGAAATTTCTCGGTTAAGACGTATTTCTTCTCCTTGGTTATCTCTTATTAGATTACACATTAAACCTTATAAGTTTAGAATTTTGAGATGAAATGGAACTCAAGGACATGGGGAGGAATATTTGGGTGAGATTTGGGTATGTATGTTTTGAACAAGAGTGATTAAAATGTGTGGGGAAGGTAAGAGAGGAGGTGCCCTTCTAAAAGTGAGGGAAGTGACACCCTTGTAATTATTCAATGTTTTAAAAAAAATTAAGAAACTTGCATAGTCAAGTGGCACTTAAAAAGATAAAATTATATGAAAAGGGTATATTTATTTAAATATCATCATATAATATGAATTTATATTATATTATTTTGGACTTATCACTTAGTTTTTAACCTTAATTAACCTTATTTACCATTTTACCATGGTGATTCATTTTTACCACGGTTACTATTCAGGAAGAACAAAAAATAAAAATAAACTCATTAATAAATTTTACCATATTGATTCATAATTTTAAATCCTTATTTAAAGCTTCAATTTTTGTAATCAGTGAAAATTATTTTTAATATAAGTGTCAAGCCATAACAAAAAATAGTTTTTACAAAAATTATATTTTAATTATAAAAACTAACTTCTACCAAAAAATTATAATATTGATTCCAATGAAATTATTCAGATTATTCCTGATAAAATATATATTAAATTAATTCAAAACCAAATAAAAAAATATAATGATATTTTTATATTACATGATTTAATGAAAGGAAATGATAGTTTTGCAAAAATAAATATTTTTCATTATTCACTTAATAATCAATATTTTCATAAAGATATCAAAAACTAAACCTAATCTACATTTTTCTGTTTTGTTACTGAAAATGGATTACTTTTTTATCAACCTAAATTTTTAAAATCCATAAATTTATCATTTAGATTAAACTATATAGCACATGGAAAACAATTTAGTTAAATAAAATTATTCAATTTTTTTACATAAAACTTTTACAAAACAATTCATAAAACTATGATGAATATAAATCCATAAAATGATAACTTATGAATCATAATATGGGTTTATTTATATGAATTCCTATATATCATATTCATTCACCTAATGAAATTCTTTACTCACAGTTGTATTCACTACTTAAAAATAAGTGACGGTTTTTTCACTCATACCATTTTTTAATTCCCATATAACCTCGCCAATCATGTAATTACTTCATAAAACTGTTAATTAGTGACATATTTAATTTCCTCATCTCATAGGTGATAAAGAAAGTTCGTATCTCCATATCTGAAATGAAAATATACTTTGGATTTCACCTCAAAATTAACATTAAATTTAGTATTGTGATGAACATAAGTGACAATTCCAAAAGATTTCAATATGGTTGACATATGATCTTTTACCAGAAAAAAGATCTAATTCTACAACTAAGGTTGGACTTGTATTCATCAACTAAGCTAATGTATTCATGGCATCTGAAAAATTTTACTTAGGAATTTCTGAGTGAGGCCCTATACAATGATATTTCTCTATTAGTGTTTGATTCACTCTCTCATATATTTTTTTATTTTTTGGATTCCCTATAATAATATTATTATTTCTAAGGCCCTTACTCTAAGAGAATTTATGAAATTTATGTCTAGTGTTTTCCCCACCATTGTGTGTATATAGACATTTTAATTTTTTTTCACACTCATTCTTGGATAAAACTTCCCACTAAATAAATTCTTGAAACACATCAAATTTATTCCTTATGAGGTAAACATAGATCTTGTAAGTGTAATCATTGATGACAGTTGAAAAATAAAGTGATCCTCTATATGAGTAAATAGGTTTTCTGCCCCAAACATCATAATGAACAAGTTATAAATTTTGATTTCTCGGATTTCTTCCATCCATGATGAAGGAACCCCTATTTTTTCTATCAGATAACTCTCACATCATCCATGGCCAATGTGATTGAGTTTAAATATTCATTTTTTACTATAATATTAATATTTTTTTCGTTAAAACTACCAAACATGCAGTTCCTCTACTCCATACCATCCTATGAAATTGATTTGATAGTTAAAACTTCATCACTCAATCTGATGGGATATAACGTGTAACGACCCATTGATTTTTAAATTGAAATTACTCTATAATAAATATTTCATAAAATCACATGAAAATAAATAATAATGAACTAATAAGTACTATGTGACCTTTAAACTTATGTTTTTCACTTCTGTGTTAGAAATTTTGAAAATCTGACATACACGATTGTGATCGGTCAGTTATTTGGAGTCTGATAAGAAAGACATAATTTTTGGTGAATAGTAACCTACCTTTATGACTAGTAACATACCCTTATGAATATTGATATACCCTAATGAATATTAACCTTACCTATTATAGTATAAAAATAATATTCAAGTGAAAGTATGATGTACCAATATTTTAGAAGAAGTAAATGAATGTTTTAAAACTAGTTTTTTAATTGTAAATTATGATTTTAATTTAATATTAAATTAATAATATTTAGAAAATTATTTTGGAAAAATGGAATTCGTTTTGGGATTATAAATTTCAAAAAATGGTTAGGGTGAATATTTGGGATTTTTCTAAACTACTTAAATTTTTTATGAATTGTAAAATAAGATAATTAACGATAAATGTTAAATAATGGAATTATTGAGTCATCGATGATTATCTGCTGATGTAAGACCAATTAGTTTGAAGTCAAATTCATTTATTACTATTTTTGATCATGTAATAATCACTATTTATGGACATGATGGAAATTAATAAGCTAATGATTAAAAAATTATGAAAACCCTCTTCTCCTCAATATAACCCCCCCCCCTCACTCATTCTTATCTTCACTCCTCTCAAGCCATTTTCCTTTCCAATATTCTTCCCAAATAATTCCCCAAAATCCTCTCCCACGTCTATAGGCCCCTAGTCTCTTTAATATACCAAAACCTCTCTCCTTAATAGGATCTCAAAGTAGGAAGACTCAAGAGGTAAATTCATCTTTCCAATTTCATCATTTCTTTTATGTTCTTTTCTTTTCGTTTATTTCCACACCTACCTTAACCCAAATGGTATAATAACTCTAGTAACATAAATTAAATGGAATTATTTCCTGATAATGGGATAATTAATTATATTATCTCATTTCCCCTTTTTTTATATAAACATAATGAAAACACCATTTGAGATGAGTAACTTTAACACAATCAAGGACAACGGTTTATTAGTTACTATTGTAATATTTAATTATGGTCATGAAAAAATTTGTGTTATGTTTTAACCACATTAATATATATTTAATATATCCTTCTTATGGTTTTGTAATCCTTTTTTACTAATAGTATTATGTTATTAAGCAAAACATGTTCATTGTAATCAAACCCACCGTTTAACTAAAACGGTTATCACTGTGGTTTTATATATAATATTTCAAACTCACTATAAGAAAAAAAAAATAACGATTTAATCTCTTGTATTTTCACTAATAACATACAAATTAAATTATGTACAATCACTTTCATCATACATGTTTATCCGAACATGAACCGATCATTAAATCCAAGTAATCAAACAGACCCAAACCATGAAATTGAACCTCATAACCAATCAAAATTATTATAAATTAACATAAAATAATTATACTAAAAAATTACATATATAATAGGTTCTGGACTTAATAATAAATGAATTTAATTTTTTTATTCAGGTATTTAATAACAGGTGGAAAACACCAACGGATTTATGAAAAGGGATTTTCTCCATTTAACTCTTAATCAATATTGTACCCTATCCTATGACTTTTCATGTGTAATACCAAATGATGGGGTATGACTTCACACCTCCCCCATAATTACTTCATGCTTTATAGGTGATTAGAAACCCCTTTTCTCTCTCATCAATCCCTCTTAGGTACACCCGACCCCATGCCGATAAACCGTAACGAATTCTACCCCAACTATCTTTGTTCTTTCGGGTTGCCTTATATTTTTTTATATCAAAATGCAGATATCTTATTTGTTTATGAACATATTCTAAATTATTTTCAGTTTTAAAAAATAAAATTATGAAGTTCCTTTCTTCACTCTCTATTGGGGATAAACATGTTTTTAAAAGATTCTCTCTTTAGAACATTCTGATACGCAAACCTATTTTAAGAAAAATTCCCAAATTGTTTTACCCAATATCAAGTTCACTCAATACTCTATTTTAAGACACCATTTTCTTTATAAAATCAGTGTTTTTATTATGAAAAACTTCTTGGTTCAATTCAGTTTTAATATAAAATAGTGTCCTCTTTTCTATTTTGAAAGCTCTGTAGTATTTTCCTTAAAACCGCACAAAAATGTTTTAATGCTGATGTTTCTCAAATACATTCCTTATATGTTTTCACATCTATTTGACATAAATTACCATGTTTTATGTCTATTTTACCATATAAACGTCCATGTATGTTCTAATCCCATTCTTTTGTAAGAACCAGTGTTTTTCCATACTGTCGTTTTGAGCATAAATTTGAATTTTTTCTGTTGGATGCTCATGAGGGATAAAATGGTGATTTTCCTATCACAAATAATCATGGATAATTTTTCTGATCACTTACTTATTCCTGAAATAGGTTATTTTCCCTAGGATAGGAGTTTGGTGGAAATCTGAGCTATTCGAAATTTGGTGAAATATTTAATATTTAATATTATTAAATTTAATATTAATTTATTCACGCAGGTTCGTTGGGAAATAACTTTTAAAAGGAATATTGGATTGAAATTTAGTTTATCTCATTGATTTTGGAATGGGGAGTTTAGCCTTGGTGAGGCATAAACTCGAGGCGGGTGTCGGGGCCGACTCAGGCCCCTTTTTCTACTTTTCCTTTTCTTTTCTTTTCTTTTATTCCTTCTCTTCATTACACCTCCTTGAGCACGTCCCCTATGCCTCATCCATGTTCATGTATTTTTAGGAGAATTTTATTTTGAGAAAGATAATGTTGGAAGGAAATAGGGGTACCGATTCGAAGCTCTTGACGCGCTGAGTCGGTGTGCAGCAACCATGAGTCGTGAAATCAACCGAAGCATCGGCGGTTTCCACCCAAAGTTAGGGCCAACTATGTTTTTGTCATAGGCCTCCTTTAAACATTTTTTAAGTCCTTAAATCCTTAAATTTATTACTAGTGGCCCCTTGAGTCTGGATATATTGTTTCTGGGGTGAAATGGGGGTTTTAAACATTTTGAGAAATTTCATATCAGAAAACCCAGAATACACGTTGTATGTTCTAGGGGAACACGCTGTGTGTTCTTCCCTTTAAATGGAGGAAACTTTTCCAAACTATATGCTATGTAATTTGAGTACATTCCATTTAGCGGATGTCTGTGTGACCGACCATGTGAAATAAGACATGGAATAATAGTTTTTATGTAGTGCACGTTGTGTACTGTAAGTACATGTCGTGTAGTGGCACATGGGCATGTGTTTGGGAGAAAATGCGCATGAAGTGACTTTTTGTGAACATTACACACTATTTATAATAAATTACATGTCGTTTACTATTACACCAACAAGCACACATCAGTCTAGCCATGTGTTATGGCCAGGTACTACTTCAGTTTTGTAGTATTGGGATAAATTATGCCATGGATGTCAGAATTGGGTGTGTGAGTAGTCCATTGAAAGATTTTTTTGCGTAGATCAAAATGGTTGAATAATTTTGACATTTAAAGGTTATATAAGTGGTTTTTTGGGGGTTTTTATCAAAATGGTCAGGTTCTTCCGCAAGTTATTGTGTTCAGATGACACCTAAGAGTGAGACATGGCGTGGATGATAGGTTGGTTGTTTAGAAAAACATAGTAAAGACCTTTAATATGAGATGATTTGTGAGTTATCTCATATAACCTATTCTTTAGATGATGTTCCCCTTGTGAGATATTCTATTCTTTCCTATGAGGTCGTGAGACCGGGCACTTCCAAGGATCCCCTGATGGATGCCTTTACTTGTGTGCTGACCTAGGGAGTACCTTGTTGGATCTCTATCATATTTTTCCTTTGAGAGGTCCTATGTTATGGAATTTCAATTTTTCCTTCATTTGAGGGTCTTATGTAGGATTCCTCCCTTACTCTTCTCTAAGGATCCCATGTAGGATTCTATTTCTCATGTTTACCTGGAGGATCCCAAGTATGATGCATCCTCATTGTTTAAATTTAGGTTCCCAGTGGGTGCCCGTTGTTTGTCTGACCCTATGTTGTTACATCGGGTTTGGGTAAATATGGTTTTTGGGTGTCACCTAGAACCCATGCCAAACTGGTAATATCGTGGGGTATTGGATGTATTAATGGGATCGGTGTTCGGGCCACCCTCACTCATTTGTTTATATTGGACTTGGTTTGCTGATGCAAAAGTGGTTTCCAGAGGTGCTTCTTGGTTGGTGGTTATTGAGCCTGATGCAAGGCATCTTCTTGTTTGATGGGATTCCTTCTATGCCTTGTGTTCTTGAGTAGAGGTGGTTTGATTGTAAATAGGGTAATTTACCTTGTTGTGGATGTTTTTTCCCATGTTTCTTAATATTGACTATTTGGTCTAGATTTTCCTATTGGGATGCTTTTCTTTCCATCCCTATTATTATTAGGATGGAGTGGTTTTATCTGACATGTTGTGATTTTTGTAGACTATTAGTCACATTGTTCTTGAGTTTTACATTGTCTTCCAAATATCGTTGTGCACAATTGACTTTCACAAGGTCATGAGAACATGGTGTAGTAGACCACAGAGAGAATGGACTTTATGGGATTCTCCAGAGTGTCTATTTACATTTATGATGTGAGGACATGGGGGGATGGATGTTGAGGTCTCCCTCAGAGTGTCTGTAGATCCTCGATGTGGGCCACATGGGGAATTGGACGTTTAGTGCTTCCCCAGAGCACCGTTTAGTTACCGATACGAGACTATAGGGAGAATTAACAGTGAGTGCTTCCTCAGAGAGCCCTTTCTAATGCTGAACCAGAGGGGTTAGACTGTGAGTACTACCTAGAGGGTTGCTTGTGTTTTATTGGTTGAACCAAATAGGTTATGATGTGATTAATTCCTAGAGGGTTACTTTTTTTTGTTTATCTTGTTCAGATATATAATTCTGGTGTTTGTAGAAGCAGTTACATGTCGATGAGATTACAGAGCTATAGATCGAATTAATGATACACGACTAGAGTGGCACGACGTCCATCTCAATTCCCTTGCACGTGATGTTCAGTAGATTGGTCTTATGGTTCCAAGGATAGACTGTTTATGTGGTTTATCGTTTTTTATTTCACATAATCATAAACA
Organism: Viscum album; assembly: GCA_963277665.1. Lineage (NCBI taxonomy): Eukaryota > Viridiplantae > Streptophyta > Magnoliopsida > Santalales > Viscaceae > Viscum > Viscum album. Next base: position 822,592,924 of record OY728141.1, on the reverse strand, counting down.
GTCATATTTATGTGTTTGTCTATAGGTATGGGACTATACATGGGTATGTATATAGATATGGAATCCGTTGTGGCACTTTCCCTATTGACAGGGATTACATGCCTTGAGTTCAACATTGGTTTTTCACATTTATTTTACTTCCTTTTGTTGTGTTCCATCTAGGATGAGCACACTATTTTTGCATACACTTTTAGCAGAACAGTTATAGGATAATTGTCGGGGTTTCCTACTGAGATTATTTCTCACCCCTATACGTGCACCTCAGTGTATGTGTAGAACTTATGTATGATTTTCAAGTTGAGAATGAGTTTCATGGTTGATAAGGATGAGGCCCAGTGTTTCATGATTGAGCGGAGCTTCTTGAGTGCTTCTACTGATCAGGAAGCTGCAATTCGACAATGTTTTGAGATCAGGTACGTGGATTGGCTCAGAGTTAGTAGCAGAGCTCTATAATTTTATTTTTAGTTTCTTTTGTACTTGTATCTATATGGTAGGCCTAGTGGGTGACCAGTGTTGTATTGTATTGAATAGCTATTTGATATTTTACAGCAATATACTATTACATCTTATTCTATTTTAGTTGTTTATATCTTCTGCACTCGGTTCAGTTTCCACTATGTATGATACTTAGTTGTTTCTATTGTTTTTTTACCCTGGTATGAGGGAATAGTCTCCCCACTGTCACACCTTAGGCCCTCACTGCTAGTTAGAAGCCTCTGGTATACGGGGATGCGTGCTGGAGGACTTTTGGAAAACCGAATCAGATCACCAGTTTAGTGGATTCCTGGTCAGGACATTACAAAGTGGAATCAAAGGAGTTTCTTTTCCTAATAAATACTATTTGGGATATGGTAGATGATAGTATTAGGAATGTGTCCGAACCAGGGGTGGATATCGGACTGGTTCATCAAGAACACTTGTTCCGGTAAGAATTCATGGTTTCTAGGGTTTGGGATTGCCGTTTTGATTTTGCAACGTTATAGTTGTATATGATTTTTTCCTTGAGCAACTCACTTTTTGTGTGGTGTTTTGATTTATCATGGATCTCTGGATCTTTTCCATTAGTAAGATGCCAGAGATGGATTTTGACTCCTATCTGACAAAGTCAAGAGGCGTCTCATGCATCATACTAGGCACGTAGGATTCACATCATATAGGTCTCCTAGTGTGTGTTTTTGATGACTGTTGAGAACTTTTTTTCTTCTTAAACATACTTTTTACTCTGATTGTAGGTTATGTGGATCTATGTTGAGGTGTTTTTGTTGTGGCTGATGAATTATTCCTCTTACACTGGTGGTGTAGTGACCCCAGTTGGTCTAGGTATCACGTGAAGCCTTTCTGTTTAACCACTTGTTGGTTATTGTTTCTAATGTCTATGGTTATCTAGTCGGATCTAGGAGTATGATGTCGATAAATACCAAGGCTTTTCTTATGAACTGTTCCACCTTGTGGTATTTCTATATATTGAAACCTGATGAGTGTCAATTCAGTTTCTCTTTATCATGGGTTGTGAACTCTAGGGAGTAGTCCATTCTGAGGATTCTCGGAGAGGATCAGAGACCTTGTAGGTTGTGTTTTGGTTTTGACTTTCTTTGGTCATTCTGATCTTTAACATCTTCTGAGTGGTTTTGGACCTTTTGGGATAGGTGGTTAGCCTTTGTGAACCAGTTGCAAGGATTTTTTTAGAGTGCTTGGTGGAAGACCTAAAGAACCTTGTTTTTGAATTGAACCATGGTAAGTCGATGTATATTCCATTATCTGGAAACCTGAGTGAGAATGGTTGGCCCTTGTTTTCCAATACGTTTTGGTGGTGCTTTTTTCATGACTGTCTTCGATAGGAAGGATTGTTCAGGTGCCTGGCCTGGTTGTCCAGTGTTTCTGATGTTGCTGTTGTTGGTGGAATCATTTGAATCTAAATCAGTGAGTGGACGAGTGTGAGTCGAGGACCGATGTTTCAAGACTCTTTATCGGCTTGGATCCCATAAGTTAGGTTGGAATTTCCATATGTTTTATATGTGACATTGTGAAATGTTTAATTACCATGAAATGGATGACCAGTTCCTAAATCCTGGTCAGATTTTGGCAGGATTTTATCATTTCTCGGAGGGAGCTAGACACGCCTTCAGTAAAATATTATTGTACTCTTGTAAGATACAACCATGCACTATCTTAATTTATCTTGATCTGCTGAGAGAGATTCAACCCTACATCAATCTCGTTTTTCATTCTTAATGGTCATCCCTGTTGAGGATAGAACCTGCTCTGGATGTGCTCTCAAAGCGGTGTAAGCAAATCCATATGGTGGGGAGTGAACCATTGGCCCTTTGAGGGTGTTTTCCTTATTTAGGTTAAACTTCCGTGTTTACTAAGAGCTTTTGAGCTAAGAGTTTTCTTTTAAGATTACGACAAGGTTATTCTTATGGTGGGGAGTACCATTTTGTTCGTAGTTGAATATATTCTATTTAGAAGGTGGTGGTTAATGCTATAAGGTTGGTCATTAGATGGCCTAGATAGTCTGATTGTGTAGATGCTCAGTTTATGAGCATAGATTCTAGTCTTTTCACTGGGCTTCTTGGGGATGAGAAGGTTTATGGTGGGTAGTTTGTAAGAACCCATGTTTTTCTAGACTATCGTTTTGAGCAGAAATTTGAATTTTTTTGAGACTCATGAGGAGTAAAATTATAATTTTCTCCTAAAAACTAATCTCGGATAATTTTTCTGACCACTCTGTTGTTCCCAGAATATGGTGTTTACCCTAGGACAGGAGTTTGGAGGAAATTACAGCTATTCTACTTTTGGTGAAATATTTAATATTTAATATTATTAAATTAAATATTAATTTATTCATGCATGTTCATTTGGAAATAAATTTTAAATGGAATTTCATATTTAAATTCCATTTACTCCATTGAGTTTGGAATGGGGAGTTTATCCTAGGTGAGGCATAATCTCGTGGCGGGCGTTGGGGCTGGCCCGAGCCCATTTTTGTTCTTTTCCTTTTCTTTTCTTTTCTTTATTCTCTTCTTTCCTCCTCCTCCATGCACACATCCCCAATGACTCCTCTTTGGTCGTGTTGTTTGGGAATAATTTTAGTTTGAGAAAGAGAGAGAGTTGGGAGGCAAGAGGGGTACCGATTTGAAGCTCTTGATGCACTGAGTCGGTGTGTTGCAACCGTGAGCCGTGAAATCAACCGAAGCTTCAACAGTTTTCACCCAAAGGTAGGTTCATTTTTTCATCATATATCCCATTAAAACAAGTTTTTTATGTCTTTAAAGCCTTATATTTTTTACTTTTGGCCCTTCATGCCGGATCTATTGTTTGAATAGAAAAAACAGGTGTTTCAGGCATTTCGAGGGACTTCTCATTGAAAACCCAGAATACACAGTGTGTGTTCTTGCGGAACATGCCGGGTGTTCTTGCTATTCATGGATGATGATTTTTTCCAATTTACACACTTTTTATTTGGAGTACACTCCGTTTAGTGGATGTCTGTGTGACCGACCATGTTAAATAAGACACATAATATCGGTTTTTAAGGAGTACATGTCGTGTACTATAAGTACACGTCGTGTAGTGTCACATGGGCATGTGTTCAGGTGAAAAAGGACACGGAGTGACTTTTTTTGCATAGTACACTCCATGTACAGTAAAGTACATGCCTTTTACTATTACACAGGTAGACCCCATGGGTCTGGCCATGTATTTTGGCCATGTACTACTTCAGTTTAGTAGTTTTGGGATAACTTATGCCCTGAATGTCAAAATTGGGCATCTGAGTAAGCCATTCTGATCATTTTTTCATTTTGATCAGAATGGTGGAATCCTTTTGACATTTAGAGGTAATATAAATTTTTTTGGTGGGTTTCTATCTAAATTTAAATGTTCTTCTTCCAGTTATCAAGTTCAGTTGACACTTGAGAGTGAGAATTGGTGTGGATGATAGTTTGGGTGTTTGGACCCACATAGCTGAGACATTTAATATTATATGAGTTTTGAGATATCTTCTATAACCTATTATTTAGAGGATGTTCCCCTTGTGATACCTTCCCTTATGGCCTATGAGGCCATGAGACTGGGCACTTCCAAGGATCCCCTGAGGGATGCCTTTACATGTGTTCTAACCTTGAGAGTCCCTTGTAGGATCTCTCTCCTATTTTTCCTTTGAGAAACCCCAAGTTATAGAATTTTTATTTTTTCCTTCATTTAAGGATCCTCTATTGGATTCCTCTCTTACTCTTCCCTAAGGATAACATTTTGGATTCATGTACTCGTGTTTACCTGGGGGATATTGAGTATGATGCCTCCTATGTGTTTGAATGGAGGGACGCAGTGGGTTCCTGTTGTTTGTCTGACCATGAGTTGTTACGTTGGTTTTGGGTAGAGATGGTGTTCAGGTGTAATCTAAAACCCATGCCAAATGGGTAATCCCTTTGGTATTTGGATGTATTATTAGGTTGGGTGTTCGGGCCACCCTCACTCATTTTTTATATCTTATTTAGTTTGTTGATGCAGTAGTGGTTAACAAAGGTGCTTCATGGTTGGTGGATGTTGAGCCTGATGCAAGTCATATTTTTGTTTCATGGAATTCCTAATATGCCTTGTATGCCTGAGTAGAGGTGGTTTGATTAAATAGGGTGATTTACCTTGTTGTGGATGTGTTTTCTGATGTTGCTTGATTTTGACCATTAGGTCTAGCTTTTTCTATTAGGATGCTCTATTTTCCATGCCTAGAATTGTTAGGATAGAGGAGTTTTATTTGACATGCTTTGATGTGTTTTAGACTGTTATCCAAGCAGTTCTTCAGGTTTACTTTGGCTTCCATATATCATTGTGCACGATTGACTTACACAGGGCCGTGGGAACCTGGTGTAGTAGACCATAGTGAGAATGGACGTTGAGGGCCTCTCCAGAGTGTCTATTTACTTTTACATTACAAGAACATTGAGGTATGGACGTTGAGTGCTCCCTCAAAGAGTTTGTAGTTCCTCGATGTGGACCATAGGGTGAATTGGACGTTGACTGGTTCCCCAGAGCGCCTTTTTGTTACTGATATGTGACTATAGTGGGAATTGAGGGTGGGTGCTTCCTCAGAGAGTCTTTTCAAAAGCTCAACTAGAGGGATTAGACTGTGAGTTCTTCCCAGAGGGATTCTTTTATTTGATTGTTTGAACCATAGGGGTTAAGATGTAAGTACTTTACATAGGGTTATTGGTTTTTGTTTAGCTTGTTCAAAGATATAATTCCAGCATTGGCCGAAGTAGGTATATGTCGAAGGGATTACAGACCCATAGATCAACTTAATGATACACAGATTGAGTGGCATGACATCCAGCTCAATGCCCTTGCATAGGATGTCTTGGATATTGGGATTATAGTCCCATGAATCTACTACTGATGTGGTTTCTCGTTTTTTGTTTCACCTAATCATGAATATTCATATTTATGAATTTTTTTTAGGTATGGGACTATACATGTGTATGTATATATATATATATATATATGGATATCCATGGTGGAACATTCCCTATTGACAGGTATTACATAACATGAGTTCAACATTGGTAGCATGTTTGGTTTACTTCTTTTTGTTGTGTTCCAGCTTGGCTGAGCACATTGTTGTTGCATACACTTTTAGCAACATAGTTATAAGTTACTTGTCAGGGTTCCCAACTGAGATTATTTCTCACCCTGCATGTGAACCTCATTGTACGTGTAGACTTCATGTCTGATTTTCTGATGGAGCATGAGTTCCATGGTGGATAGCGATGAGGCCCATTGTATCATGAACGAGTAGAGCTGCTCGAGTGGTTCTACTAATCGGGATGATGCATTTCGACAGTGTCTAGAGATTGGGTACGTGGATTGGCTTGGAGTTAGTAGGAGAGACCTATACTTTTACTTTTATATTCTTTTGTAATTTTATCTGTATGTTGAGCCAGTGGGTGACCAGTGTTGTATTGTATTTCATGTCTGTTTGCGGTTATACAACATTTTAGTATTACAACATGTTCTATTTCAGTTGTTTACTTCTTCCACACTCTTTTTACTTTCTTCTATGTATGATACATAGTTATTTGTTCTGTTTTCTTACTCTAGTATGAGGGCATAGTCTCTACAATATCAGTTTATAGGACCTCGCTGCAAGTGAGAAGCCTCTGGCGTATGGGTAGGCACGCTTGAGGTCTTGTGGCGAACCGACTCGGACCACTGGTTTAGTTTCTTTTGGTTCGGGACATTACATCATTCAAGGATACTTTCATGATACACCCATTGGTTAAGCTTTATGTCATGATAGTGGTACCCAATTGTTTCCATGGGTTCCCTTATATTTATGTATGGTTGATTATGTAGGATTATTTATGTGGAAAAGAATTTATGTGGAATGAATATTCATAAAAATGTTGATATGGGTGTGCCCAGATAGAGTTCCAAGGCATTGGGTAAAGTTTTGTCTCACGAGATGCAATGTGAAATAGGATTGGTGGTTAGCCTTGACCCATACTAAAATGGGAATCGAGATTGGCGGTTATCCTTGACCCGCACTATAATGGGAAACATTATTGACAGATAGATATGACCTGTACTAAAGAAATTTTATATGATTCTACCACATTCATATGATTCCATGTTTATTTGATCCCATACTTATACTATATTATTTCACTTTTTTCATGATTTGGATATCATTATGTCATTCCTCCTAACTCATGTGCTTAAGATGTATCCTTACGTTCTTCCCTTACTGGGCTTTTTAGCTCATCCCTTTATTCATGTGTTTCCCCATGGTACCTTATGAAGATGTAATGGCTCAATGGAGGTTAGGATCTATTTATGGATATTAAATAAATAAGTGTTTTTTTAGCCCCATGTTTTATGTTATATGTACCTAATCTTATAAGACGCTAGACATAATGATCCTTGGCTTGTACTCTAATTTATAATTATGGTTAAAATCATGTAATGTTATATTTAATAGGATAGGGTCAGTATAGTTGGTATCAGAGGATGGTCTAGTTAATTTTGGTGATTAGGAATAGAGCACATTAGTGAGAACCTTAAGGATTAGAATAAGTATAATAAGGCTTTCCAAAATTTTGGTGAGTATTGAGTAAGTGTTTTATCAAGAAAATAAATCCCTACCCTGATATGATAAGGTAGAGGCGGCTATGGCACATATGTATCTAGGGGTAAAACCTAAAAACACCTCTTTTATATTGACATGAACTAGAACTGGTGCACGACAACGATCCTTAATGCACTCTTGGTTATGACACTACCGGGGGATATTCATTGGTAGATCATGAACTTAGTACAAACCATTATTAAGGAGACAGACCAATAAGAATATAAGTTAATAAATAGATCGATGATACCAAAGATTTAAACATAAGGAATCACAAGTTTGGATATACTTCTTCTTTATATGTTTATCCATTCATGTTCAATGTTTCCTTTTTATGCTCAATAGCTCATTATTCAAGGCCTCTAATTATATGATATTTTTCTTAGTTAATGGAGGGAAATATAAGAAAATATTCCAATAACCAATGTGATAGGTAATGTGAATATTTCCCTAATGATATGCCTGAAATGATGGGAGTGGGTTATCAAAACATCATGAGAGTACTTACTCTATTGTATCAAGTTAAGAATAATAACATGAATCATGAAGAATGCCCTCCTCCTCCAAGGAAAGATCAAGTTGTCATAGATTCATTCATGTGGCAAAGGCCTCTCATGTTTAGAGGATCTTCTGATCTCCTCCTCCTAGAACAATGGATTAACCCCATTAAAAATATACTCTCCATTCTCCAGTGCTCGGATGAAGAGGAAGTTGTACTGGTATTTTATCATTTTGATGGGAAGCTGATCAGTGGTGGACACTAATTAATAATACAAAGTCCCAAGAGGAAATTGATTCCATGGATTGGGAGAAATTCAAGAGGATTTTTTTCAACAAATATTTTCCTCAAACCCTACATCTCAATATGGAAAGATAGTTCCTCAGACACAAGCAGAAGGAAGATGTGTCCATCGGGGCATATGAATCAAACATTACAAGGCATGTAAGTTACGCCTATGGATTTTTCATGAACACCAAAAACAAGGTAGTTCGCTTCTTTAGCAGACTAAGTCCATGTCTATAAAAAGCATTGGTGATTTGAGACTTCGACAGTTATTATGAGATTGTCTGTTGTGCATTCAAGGTTGAAATAGAGATTGGAGACTCTCAATGGTCTCGTGGGCCCAGGTAAAAGAAGTATAAAATAAAGAACAACATTGGTGGTTAGTCAAAAAAATCCCATTATGGAAAGAAGCCTGACTTTTCTCCTTATAAATGTTGTGGGAAGAAGCATCCATGTAACTGTCTGAAGGGAACCAATACTTACTTCAAATGTTGTATGTTTGGTCATCTGGATATAAAAATAGCACAAAAGATATGAAAAATCCTACTAATTTCGAAGAATAAAGGAAGGTTTAGATCAACAATCATCCTACAGTACAGTGTTACAACATCAAATAGCATGGGCATTATGCAAGCAATATTCCTAATCCGAGGGTTATCGGAGGAAATCAACAACAACCTCCAAGGCAACAAGGAAGTGCTTATTCTATCACTACTATTAAGGAGGAGCCGGAAAATGATGTGGTGACAGGTTTGCTAGTTATTCATTCAAGAATAGTAAGCATACTATTTGATTCTGGTTCTACACATTCTTTCATATCTTGAATGTTTTGTAGAACTATTCAAACACAACCAAAAATTTTACAAGAAAACTTATCTATGGGAACAGTGAATGAGGAAATTATTTCATCCATGGTTTATAACTCCTCCCGGTTAATATTTCGTGACTTAACCTCCCATAAAATCTCTTCATACTTCCTTTAGTGGAGTTTGACACAATCTTAAGAATGGATTTTCTATCTTTATACAAAGCCAACATCAACTGCCAGAAAAGGGTGATCACTCTTTACATCCCAAAGAATCCTCTAATTATATACAAGTGAAAGGAGAAAGATGAGTCTCCTTTAGAATCATTATCTCAAGTGTGGATATTTCTACCTTATAAGCAACCATATGTATCACAAATGATTGAGGCAAATGAGAGAATCATACATGAAGACATTCCCATCATGATGGATTAAACTGATGTATTCCCTGAGAAGTTTCCTCCTGAAAGATTTATTGAGTTCTCAATTGAACTTATCCCTGGATCGCTGCCTATCTCAAAGACACCTTACATAATGGCCACTGTAGAGATGGAAGAGCTGAAGAAGCTATTATAAGAGAATATGGGGAAGGGTTTTATATTCCCGAGTGCTTCACAGTGGGGTGTGCCAGTCCTCTTCATCAAGCATAATGACGGATAAATGCGCCTATGCATTGATTATTTTTACCTCAATAAAGTCACGATAAAGAACAAGTATCCCCTACCATGGATTTATGACTTGTCCAATAATGAAATTACAGTGGGGTGTGCCAGTCCTTCTCTCCCACTCTTGAAGCATTTTCCTATCAATATAATGAAATTACCATGATTTTTCTTCCCGCTTTTTTGGCATTTAGGGTGTTGGATCCTCTTTCCTCCTTTTTCATTTGATCCACCAACATGAAAATTATTTATTCTATTTTTTTCTATAACCATGGGACCATTCTATAAACAACATAGCTACGTTGAGAGCATATCTAACCACTTCTTTATAACTCTAAATATCTCAGATATATTGAACCTTTTAAAGGTGTTCTTTTAAATCACTAAATAATCTATCTATTTTTCTATCATTGTTAATAACAAAACCTGATGTTTACTTTGAAAGCCTTGAGATATTTTACTTGTAAGTTGTGAAAGATTATCCTTCTTTTTTATTCACATCTATGAATTCTCTCTTCATATTTTTCTAGAGAGTTTGAGAGAAATAATTATAAATAAATATTTTCTTAATGTATTCCCAATCCATTAATTCTATTTTATTATTCTTCTTGGTGTTCATAATCAAATAACACCATTTATTGGAATCTCCACTTAAATGATAGATAGATAGAGGCACCTTATCATTCTTAGTATAGTTGAGCATATAAAATATAATCTCTATTCAATTAACACATTTTCCCACTACAAGTGGACTAGATAATCTATAAAATTTTACTGTTTTTTGCTACATAAAATATTCGATTTCATGTTTCTTCCTCTAGGTGAAGACAAAAGATCCTCATTTTTTAGGTTATGTCTCATAGGCTACGACATATAGGTAAGAATCATCATGAAATTATGAACTTCTCCTCTCAATTAGTCGGGGATATAATTTGAGAAATCATTACATTTTCCCTCACATGATTTATTATTTGGATTTCTCCTGGTTCCCATCATTTTTTAAAAATAGAAATGGTTTAAACAAAACATATGTTAATAAGTCATGAATAATTTATAACCTTATGCAATTAACTCTAAAGGAATGTCTTGTGGGAACCTTCTATTAGGAATTTTTATAAACAATGCTTCCAATATTATTATATATACATATTATCATACTAAGGTTTGTCACTAATGTTATCAAATCCAAATTTCCAAATTTACTAAAGTGTGTCCTTATACCAAATATAGTGACAATAATATTTCATACCTAACTGTCACATCATTTTAATGATAAAAAAACCTAATAGAATTAAAAAAATCACATAAAATTGTTTATTATAATTTTAAAATTAAGATTATACATTACTTATGAATAATAAATAATATTTTTTTTAATTATTCTTATTTATCCTTTTTGAAGCTCACATTTTCTATAGTACATGTAGTAGCCTAAATATATACATCAAATAAATGGGTGATCTAAAAGTCTAATAAGAAGATAAATAAGGGAATGAATCAATATAACATGGGTGATCATAATCATAATAATAATAAAATAATTAAAGGATCATAATAAAAATCATGATAGAAACAATTAGATAAAATCATGGAATGTGGCAATGAATAAAAATAAAACATCACGTCATAGTGGACTAATACCACACATAGTTGTGAAAAAATCTTTCATCATTTTTCACATAATATATGTTCATAATCATAACATAATCAGTTTTGAATAATTAAACAAACATTTTCAGGAATATTTCATATTATATCATGAGATAAATTATATTACCCAATGCATTGGTGTGTTACATAAATCTAGGCACACTCATCACATAATAACATTTACTTAATTATGCATTCCATATAGAACGCGTATCAATAAAAGTCTTAATGTAAACCATATAAAATAATGGTTATCCTAAAGATTTCATCAATCATGATTAATATTTGGGTTCCCAAATGAAATGATAAAAACATACATTGTATATGATTCACATTCTTTATCGAAGAAGAAACAACTCAAGTAGAGTAAAAAGTGGTTTGGGAAAGAAGAGTTATTTTAAAAATCATTTATTTGTCAATTATCAGATTAGAAAAATGTATATCCCATAAAATAAAATGTAAGGAAAAATAATTTTTATTTAAGGAACATTATATGAATACTTATACTAAAAATGATTTGAAATAAAAAAAATCCAAATAAAAAGAGTTGAGTTTGAGAATCCACTTACCTTATGTCTGAATGTTGTCTTCACATTAATATCTCATATAATCAAATTAGATTAAATAAATTTTAAATCTAGAACCCCTTATAACTTTATCTTATTTATTTTAGTTTTATTATGTTTTTTATGTCCATTTTTAAACATTATAGAGTTCACTATCATCATTCGGTGAACGTTTGTTTTCATGGTTTGGTGGTTGGTTTACTTGTATATAATTATGGATGTTCAGTTAAAATGATAATATTCATAAATAATTGAAATTATATGATATTAATACACTTAAATAAGTTTAAATGGTCACACATATAATTTTATTATATGTTATAATGATCATTCATTAGATAAAATGCTGATGAAATTGTTTTAATTGAATTTGATGGGTTCTACAACCTTCACAAACCTGTATCATTTTATTTAATTTGTTGTTTACATATTTGTTATATAATATTATAAATCATAAAATCTATATACTAAAATCTTATTAAACAATAATAATTGTTTTATGATAAATCTTGAAGGTAGTAATGGAAAATAAAAACTTGCCATCCACAAAGGCGGTGAATCGACATGTCACGGATGATGTTTCCTTTTTAGAATAACAAGATAAGAGAAAATATTTGATGATGTATATTTAATTTACACAATAATATTATAAGATATATATTATACTTGAATTATAATTCTATTTTGGATAGGGGTGCTAAGGAAAGGGAAAAAAAGGAATGAAATTAAAAGAGAAGGATTGAGGATTTTATCTCATGGATGTTGTCTCCTTGAGAACCTCCTTAAAGAACTTGGTTTTGTTCTTTTGTTGTTACCAGTTGTCCTTGGAAGTGGTTAATAGTATTGGGGAAGTAATAGGGTAGAATTTATACAATCTAAAAGGGTTTGAATGTCTGAATAGAAGGGGTGGAGAGAGGTGGTATTTTTAAGGAAGAAGATGGGTGTTTTTTATTCTTTTATCCATTAGTTATTTTTCTTGAATCAAGACTATCAATAGTGATGATTATTTTGAATAAATAAATTAAAGGGTTCATGATATTTCAATAAAATGGTTTCTTAACACATCCATATATCATCCCTGACTCAATAATTCATGTATTTAGCTTATATCGTAAATTATCGTATTTCACTATTCAGCAGAAATTTAACTATTTTAGAAAAATCCAAAAAATTCAAAATAACCATTTTAAAATGTATATAATTCAAAAATAGACTCATTTTATGATAATATATTTCTTAATATTTGAAAATTTATTTTTACATAAAATCTACATTAATTAAAAAAATACTGATATTAATATTATAATAGGTTACATGAAACTTTGAAAAATTAATTATGGTCTCATAAAAGTATCTTATAATTATAATACAACCAAATATTTCTTTATGTGCCTATTTTTGAAAAATAAATTTTCTTTTAAATCATTATATTTATTATAAAATTCTAAATCAACATTTATGTTTCACAAAAAAACATCACTTAATTTATCAATTTTAAAACATTTAATTACATATATTATTATATAATTATATAATATTTTCATTTATAAAGTACATTAATTTTATTTATAATTTCATAGGTGATGAAACTATTTTATTGGCCAGATTTCAATTCCTAATGGTTATGTTTCTATTCCAATGTTCATGTTACTATTCCATTGGTACAGGTTCCTTAACATCTCTAAATATTTATTATTTCATTCTTTATTTATGGAAATGATGATTTTATTGGGATATTCATGTCTTGAAAGAGTTTTATAAATATAATAAGGGAAATCACATTTCTTAAGTTTGGTTTTTTACAAATACATTCCAGAAAGTGAATATAAAATGAACAGTTTGTAGGCATGACATAATGAATACAGTGAAATAAATGAAACCAAGCGGTCTTGGGATCCTAGGGGATACCCATACAATTGTACATAATTTATCCTATGATGGAATTTCTATGAAAATATGTAATTATATATATATATATATATGTGTCTGATTCTCTTAGGATATAGGCAATACATCCATGTATAATATTTATGTAGGGTTACTATAGAGTCCTTTGACATTTCATGATTTTAGATTTCACGTAACAACACAATAATCATCTATGTGTCTAGACAAAGGTGTGATAAGATAAAAAATGGGACTAAACCCATGTAATTACCACTGTAATATAGTAGTTATTCTATGAATACCAAGGAACAGGTCTCACGTATTCTTGGTATAGTCTTGAATGAAGCCTAAGGATAAAATCCAAGGTTTTTTTCTCCTAAGACATCAAGCCAAATCCAAGAAAGTAGTCCAAGGAATTCTAAATTCAATATAATGTAATATATGAATTCATAGAATGATGACGAGGTATTCATCAATGAAAGAAAAATACTAAATTAAAAAGGGCTTTCAACTCATTGAAAAATCATCAATGAATCTGGTGGAGTCCTAGAACAACCTAGTCATAACGTAAATAGACATTACATCATTCCTGCGGAATACATAAATCATTAAAAAACTAAATCCCTAAAGACCATATTAGTTTAGTGCCTTTGTAAACATGGAACAAAAATATTCTAACTCAGTGAAATATTTCCAATTCTTCCCATAAAGATCCCCCATTAGTAATTCTTCTTAAAACCCTTTATTCATAGCATATGGAAAGGAAACATAAGGAAAATATGAGATAGAATACTTATTATGGGTAAAAAAGGATATATGTAAGGATAATATGAATTTAAGGGTAAAATACCATTATAAAATCATGAGAAGATCATACACTACACATCAAAGATCATCGACAAGAATCATGGAATAAATATTAGAAATTAATAAGACCTGAATCATAATATAATCGGTAACATAACCCATGAAAGTATAAAATATGAATAAGACATGGAATTTCAACATACACATCAACGTATAACATTGTGAACATGTATAAATAGAATAATTTTCACTTTATATGTTAAGGAAATGAAATCGGGCCCTCCCATTGACATATGGACATGCAATTAGGTCTATGCATAATGTTGTGAATATGAAATAATGTTCACATATAATATTGTGAATATTTAATAAGTTTCACACAAAAACATATGAACATGAAACTGGGCCCTTACATAACATTTTGAACATTTAATGGGGATCACACGTAACATTATGAACACATAATTAAGTTCACTCAAAACATTCTAATAATTTAATCAGGTTTATGCATAAAATTATGGACATGAAACCAGACCCTTTCATAACATTGGGAACATGTAATCAGGTTCACACATAACATTTATACTCATGAGTCACAATAGATACCCATTGCATTGAAGGAATATATAGGTCCCACCCATCACATAGTAAACGTGACATATGATTATAAATAGTCATCATTTAATGAACCATGAAATGAAATTGGTATCATAAACATCCCATCATATCATTACCTATGGAAAAGTGATAGGTCTCATAATCATTTCATCAATGAATAACCTGTGAAATAAGTAGGTTTGAAACCCATATAACATATGGATGATAAATGGTGGTTATAAAGAATCATTATATCAAAATATAAACCATTAAATAAATATTATGAATGAAACATTTGGATAATTTTCCAAAAGATCATGAGTAACATCGATATATTTCACCATATGTGGAAAATAATTCGGAAATATCTATTAAAAACATTTATTAAGGAAAAAATTCTTTATTCCTTGGAAGATATTCTTTTAAACATAAATAATTTTGAATGAAATTTTATTTTAAAATACGTCGGAAGAATTTAAATATAGATTTAAATCATTTAGATACACTTTTTCTTGAAAATTTATAAAAGAAACATGAAAACGTTTTGAAAACAAATTTTCGTGAAAACTTATAAAAGATTCTTGAAAACATTTTGAAAACAATTTTCCACTAAAACATATAAATAAAGATTCAAAAAAAATTAAAACTATTTTCATTAAAAACAATTTTATAACATGTAAAGAAATATTTGAGATCATTGAAATAGTTTTATTTGTAAACAATTTTTTAAAAACATAGAAAGGATGTTTTGAAAAGCATTTAAAACATTTTTTAACATAATACAATTTTTTTTGTAAAATATTTTTCTTGGAAGAGCATTTTAAAAAAAAAATTATAAAATTAGAGGAAAATTTATTTTTAAAATATAAATTTTTATACTTACAATGTAATAATCAAGGAAATTATGGTTATGATAGTGGGTAGGTCTGTATATTCTGTGTATTCAATTTTCACCTTAAAAGTTATGAAAGGTGCCTTGATTAGATAATGACAAGAAGATTCATTATATTTTTTTTAAATGGTAATACATTGGTAAAACATTCATTTAAACATAATATAATAATAGTAAAACAATTTTTATAATAGTTTTAGAAAAAAATAGTATTAAAAGAACACACATTTCCAACGGAATAAGAAATTATGTCTGACTTTGATAAAAACATTTAATAATTATACTAAGTTAAAAAGAGTGTATAAATTATAAAATTACATGGATATAACATTAATATCAACATATTAAGAAATTTTAAGAGATTTCTTGAGATATAGATCAAAATATTTCATCAATGGATGCATAGTCCTAAACAATCTTGATAAATGATGAGATTGAATCCATAAACGGGTACAGCTATGGTGACATTAAATCATAATAAAACAAAAATAATAACATTAAATGAAGTTAAAAATATTATTATATGAATTGTATTCATGATATAACATATAAGGAGGAATTATATTGACTCTATCTAAAAATATAGGTGAATAACCTTGAATATTCCTAAAGAAGGAAAATTGAGGCAAAATAACTTTACAGATTTGGTGACATTTGATAGATAACCCCCACGAATGAAATATTATAAAATATATATGTAAATAAATATAAATATAAGTATAATTATCATATAATACATACATGGGCAGAATACATACCATAGAAAATAAATTAGTGTTGAATAAGACTTGTATCTCACAGAAAGAAAAAGTGACATGAAATTCCCATACTTTAAGTCTTGACATTATTTGTACACCTTAAAACCCCCTATATAATAAATATAAGTTTATTATAAATTTACTATAAAAATTTATTATTATATATAATACCATATATTATTTTTTTATGACTCTATATTACCCATTTAATAATAAATGAATGTTAATGTTATGTTTCAGGCAATATCTACTTTATTTATCTTATATGTTTTGACATGTTATTCTTGATCATATCAAGTAGATCGTGATTTAATTATTTAAATAATTTAAATGATTTTATAAATATAATATATATTCATTACATATGTATTTATAGTAATCTATATAAGAAACAATTATGAAATAAAATACACAGTTAATGGAGATGGTAGGCCATACGTACAGATGAATGTTGTTTCAGCTTTATTATCGTAATAAATGAAAGAAAGTAAATTAATTATAAGTATATATGTATATATATATATATATTATAACTATAGTTTAATTAGTATTTCACATGTATCATATAATTTCACTATAATAATCCTTAATATATTCCATGTAAGGTTTGAATGAATCACATCGCTTTAAGGAGGAGATATACCACACTTCCACATATGGTGTTATAATATTTACATGAAATGGAATGTATAAAGGTATTTGTTATAAAATAATTATATAGTAATAAATAAATAATAAAAATAATATATATAAATATATATTATTTATAGCATGTACGTCACAATTCCTGACCATGAGAGGTGGTAAAGGATGAATGAACAACATCGTTTTGTGAGGCTGCAGTTCACCGCCCACATAAACGGTAAGTTCGTTTCACATTAGATTGAAGTATGTGTAAGTGAAAATATAACCCTAAGAATAAAAATATCATAGTATATTTATGATACTGATGGTATGTTATAATCATGGAATAATAATAATTTAGGGGGTGGAGAATAAAAATAAAACTAAAGGGCTTGAGTATGGATGTCACCTCTTTTTTTAGTAACTCATTTTGGACTGTACTAAAGGTATTCCATGGCTGAATTTATGACCAATGTGAGTATTATAGGTTGAGTATAGTTATTTTTAAGATCTATTTTGTTATATATTGGTGGATCCAAATATTATTGACATGTGTGAGGAAGTAGGAGAGGTGAGTGCCTTTTATAGTGGGGGGAAAGAACACACACGATATTTTTAAAATAATTGTCTGTTCCACATGTATTACTTATTAAGAAAGTGTAAAAATGGAAAATAATCGAAATTTATAGGTGGAGTGTTATAAATATGGCCATACATTAGATTTTAGAAAAGTTTATATATAATTTTTACCTTAATATTTAGGTTTAATCCCTTGTTAAGCATAATTTAACCTTTATTGATGTAATTGATTTTAATTACATCAACAAATAATTTTTGTAAAAGATTAAATTTAAATAATTAGAAATTATAAATTAGGATGAATCCAAATATGGTATCCATTTTTTGAAATTCAAATCACATATGTGGAAGAAATTAATTTAAATTTAATCCTGCAGATGAGTCGATATTGTGGGTTTTTAAGGTAAAAACCATCAAAAGATCGATAAGTTTTTATATTAAATTTCAAGGTTAAATTAATTTAAATGGATTAAATTGGATTAAATGAAAATAAATTAACTTAATTAATCATTAAAGCCATTAAAAATATAATTTATAAAAAGTTCCGAAATTTATATTTAAAATAGTTTCACCATTAAAAGGCAGTAAAACTACTTTTTTAAAAAAAATCTTTTTGTGTGTAATATTGGGTCTATTATCATCTTATGATTCTCAAATATATTGGATTAATTTAAAAAATATTTTATTGAATATATAAAATATTTATTACATTAATATAAATCACTATTTTTAATTAATATAATTTATCAGGATAAAATTAATTTGTGAGCATAAAAATAGTTTTTATAAAAACATTCCCTTTATATTCTATTGCATCTTATATTTTTTTCTAATTAATTTCTATCCAATAAATTCAACCATTTATTTTCCTAAGTTTTTTTAATTCTATTTATATATACCCACCTAATGCTTTTGTTATATCTTATTATATTAAATAATAATAATTTTAAAAATATATTATTTTTTGGTAAAACTCGATCTTGCATGATATACAAGCAATTGAGGAATGTCATTCTTTCATATAGAACAAGATAACCTCAATGTTCCGTGTAGATAAATTTAAACTTTATTTTCATGTAGTTCACAATTAAAATGGTGTTTCATGAATTGAAAGCCAAACATAGTTCTTTATTATAAAATAAACTATTTACAGTGTTCTGTGTAATGAAAAATATCAAATTGATTAAATTAATTACAAAAATAATTCACTAAATCTCAGGGTGCTACATTCTATGCCCTTAAAATTAATTTCTAACTAAAAATTCATCTTTTTTTCAAAGTATTAATACCTAAAATTTTCATTCACTTAAACCCACATTGTATAATTGAAAACTAAAACATCCTTAAAAAATTTCGGAACCATAACGGTTACCTAAAGTAGCTCATAACTATGTTTCCACATATGAGAACATAGTTGGAAAGTGACTACATAGACATGGAAGAGACATATCACCCTCATGTTTTGATGGATAGTGATGGAGAAAAAGGTCATTAGAATGTTAACAACAACAAATCCATAAACCTGTGATGATCTAGGTGGTCATTTGACTCATTGAAAAAGTAGGTATTGTGATAAACATTTTTAGTTTCAAGATCCTTTCCATAGAGTTGATTAATTTTTAGGAGAATATGTGCATACTTGATTTAGTACAATCTCACCCTTTGTTGTTCCTTGACCAATTTCTAGATCATATCTTACTCTAGATAATGAAGTTGAATCAGTCATTCCTAAAGAACTAATATATCATGAGATCCATAAATAGAATGATAATAAATTCCATTTTTCTTTTTCACAAAAAAAAATGTTATCACGTGTTATCTAATATTCATAAATCCTCATCTGTTCAGATATTAATTTAATCTCACAAAATTTATCTGAAGTTTAACTTAATCCCTTCCATAAATGTTTAACATTATACCTATTCCATAAGATGAAAATCTGAAACAATAGAAATAATTTCTCTAAACTAGCTTAACATTAATCCCCTATATATCCTAAATTAGATCTAGTTTCCACATTCAAAACATGTGAATACCCACATAATATATTCTCTTAAAACATGGTAATAACTATAATTACCATAAATCCTTTTTGAAAACATGCATCATTCCTTATTCCAAAGATTACATAATAAATTCATTAAATCCAAGAAGTTATAAACTTCATACATGATGAAATAAAAAACTTTTTCACCAAACCCTTGATTAGTTCTATAGTTATTGATACTATCCAATTTACTTTATCAAAATAAATCATATCTTTATCCAAGATAAAAAAATATTTCTAAACACCTTCATCACATTGGGGTTTTCCTTAACAGAATCAAAATATCACTTTTCTAAGTCTTTATCACTATTGAACACATCCTTTTAATCCTTGATGAACAACTTATACTAAAAATACTAATATATTTAATGATTCCCATAACATAATCATTGAATTCCAAAACAAATACACCTCAATCATCCAACATTATTTTTAAACCATTAATTAGGCTTCATCATCATATTCCTTAATAACTCATTCCTAGAATATGAAATATGTTTATTGTATTATAATTCATCAACATAAATCTAATCACGATTCTTACCATTAATATAAGTAATGTTGGATGAACATATTATATCATTTTCATGTTGTTTGTGATCTATTTATCTTCATAAGTATAATCAATACTCATACAAACTTTTTGATTCCCTTCATGGGATCTATACTTTGGAAAATGATTTGTATAATGTCTATACTTTCCACATCAGAAAAAATTAATGTTAACCATGATACAAATAGTGTTCTCCATTTACTAAAACTATAAATCATTGGGTGATAAACAAATATCAAAGAAGGAGACCACATAATCATGGAAATTACTTATATGATATCTAAATCATGACACCTAAATTTTAATCGATGACATATTATATTTATTCTAGGTTATTCATATTCATATTCTATTCAAATAATTCATGATGGTTCCTATAGAGTTTTTAAATTTCCAAAGAATATCCCCTACATGTGTCAAAACAAGTGCACAGTAGGAACCATTTTCATGTATTGTTGTATGCTTGAGTCAGGGCCGATGCACCTTATTGAAGTTGTTACCCATAGATAGGTCTTTTTGAAAAAAAAACCACTTGTAGTATCCAAGCTCGAATGTATTTCTAGGAAAAAACTCACTCTATCCATTTCCAAAATTCCAGGACATTTTCTTAAAAAATAACTCATCATTATACATATACTTAGATACATCCCTAGACATATCCTTAGTAATATAACTCAGTATCTCACTAAAAAGTTATCATCCTTGTTTCCAAAGGCTGAATAAACATTTTCTATAATACCAACTATAATATACAAATACTAACATATGTAGACATTATATTATTTTTCAAGAATACTAAAAACATTACAAAAACATACACTCAAATAACATTTTAGTTTAGAGAATTTGGAAACATTGAACAATAATATTATAACTCAGTGATAGATATTCAATGTTTTCCACTAAGATCCAACCCCTATAAATTCTACTTAAACCCCATTATTCTTAACCTATGGAAAGGAAACGTAAGAAATAAGTGAGCTTAAATGCTCATTAACTGTAAATAAATGAGATACATAAACATAACATAAACACTAAACATAAGGGTTTGATAACATGATTGTATAATTATAAGATCATAACCTACCTGAAAAGGATCATAGACACGAAATATTTCATAAATATTAGTAGCTAATAAGATATGAATCGTAATATACTTGAACACATAATCCAAGAAAGAATATCATATGAATAAGACATTGAATTAGGTCATACACATCAACGTATAACACAATGAACATGTATAAGTAGAAACAGGTTCAGTCATTAAGTTAAGGAAGTGAAATCAAGCACTTTCATAAACTTATGAACATGCAACTAGGACCATGCATACTGTTGTGAACATGCAATCTAGTTCATGCATAACATTTTGAACATGTATTAAGGTACATTAATAAACTTATGTATATGAACCTAGTTTCACAAATTACATTGGGAACATGTAATCAGGTTCAGGGATAACACTATGAACACATAATAATGTTCACAGATAATATCGTGAACATGTTATCAGGTTCATGTATAAACTTATTGACATGAGACCAGGTCCATGCATAATATTGTTATCTTGTAATCGGGTTCCGGTATAACATATATAGTCATTCTTTGTCCATAATCACCCAATGAATTGGAGAAAGATATAGGTACCACCCATCGCATAATATGTGTTCCATAAGAATATAAAAAATAATCATGTCACAACCCATGAAATGAAATAGGTATCATAAACATTCCATCATATCATTCCCTATGCAAAATATTTTGGTCTTCTATTCATTTAATCAAATAATAACCCACTAAAAGAAGATGGTTTCAAAATCATATAACACATAGAAAAGAAATGAGTGTCAGAAGAATCATTCCATCAAAACATAAACCATTCAATAAATAATATTAATGGAACCTTCAGATCCTTTCCCATAAGGTAAAGAGAAATATCAATAGATTCCATCTTAGATGGAGAATAATATTGAAAAATATTTTAAAAACACTTATTATGAGAAATATTCATTATTCTTTGAAAAAAGATCTTTAAAACATAAAATATTATGAAAGCCCATTTTATTTGAAAATGATTTGAAAATATAGGATTAAAGCCTAAAAATATTTTTAAACTCTTTTCTTTGAAAACATATAAAATAATCTTGAAAACATTTTGAAAATCATTTACCTTGAAAACTTGTAAATGAAACTTGAAAACATTTTGAAAAATATTTTCCTTGAAAATAAATTGAAAAAGTAGAAAATAATATTTCATATCATTAAAATATTCTATTTGAAAACGGCCATATTAAAATATATAAAGGAAGTTTTTAAAATCATTTAAAACATTATTTAACATAATTTTTTTTAAAACCATTTTTCTTGGAAATAAATTTTAAAATCAAAATTTTTACAAAATATTATGAAAAAATTTTTATTAAAAAAATAAATTTGTTAACTTACAAAGGAATTGACAAGGAAGTTATGGTTTATTTTGTGGGTAGGTCCGTACATGTCGAACATTCCTTTTTTACATTAAAAGTACAAAAAAGTGACTTGATCAAAAAATAAAAAGAAGATTCATTTAAAAATATATGTTGTAAAAAGTTAATACATTGGTAAAAATTTCATTTAGTTATTATATTATAAGAGTAAAAAATTTTTTAAAACATTTTAAGAAGACATTGTTTGGAAAGAACACATATTTCTGAACAAAGGAGAAATAAAGTTAGACTTTAATAAAAACATTTTTTTAAAATTTTCTTATGTAAAAATTATTGGATAAACTGTACCATCACTTTTATATAACATTAATATAAATATGGTGATAAATTATTTGAGATTTTTTGATATATGGATCATAATATTTCATCAATGGTAGTATAGTAATAAATAATCTCGACAAACAATGAGATTTAATCCCTACACCATTACCACATTGGTGACTTAAAATAAAAATAAAGTGGAAATAATAACATTAAATTAACATTAAAATATCGCTAAAATATGGATATTAAAGATATAAAATGAAAAAAAAGTATATACACCTTATAGAATAATTTAGGTGCAGAACATAACATGTGTCTCAAAGAAATAAAATTAAGACAAAATTACTTTTTCGATTTGGTAAATTTTGAACCATAACCCCAGTGAAAGAAGGTAATAAAATGGATGTTTAAATACCCATAAATTTAATTATAATAATCATATAATACATATATGGTCATTATACACACCACACAAAAGAACTAAGTGGTGAAAAAGAAATTTATGTCACAAAAAAAAAGTGAGATGAAATTCCCTTACATTAATTCTTGAATTTATTTTTAAAAATTCAAAACTCATGTATAAAAAATATAATATTAATGTAATTATATTATATAAATATATTATAATTTATAACACCATTTTTTATATTGTTATGACTTTATGTTACACATTTATTAACAACACTATGTTAATGTTATGTTTCAGGTAATATCAGCTTTATTTTTCATATATGTTATGAATTGTTATTCTCAATAATATTAATTAGATCCTGATTTACATATTTATAAAATTAAAAACATTGTATAAATATCATACATATTCTTTATATATTTTTCTATAACAATCTATATAATATTTAAGTATGAAATAGAATACACCGTTCACGGAGACGGTAGCCCATACGTACGCATGAATCTTGTTTCCATTTAGTTGTCACATTGAAAGAAAGAATGTAAATGACATATATGTATATATATATACATAGTATAATTAAATTAGTATTATTATTTCACATATATCATATAAATTCCCTAAAATTATCGTTAACACATTCGATGTAAGGTTTGAATGCATTGCATCATTTTGAGGATATGGTGGTCCACACTACCTTGAATGATGTTATTTTACATAAATAAATAAAAAATTATAAAGATATGTTTTTTTAAAAAATTAAAAAATATTAAATATATAATATAAATCATTTAAATCATTTATTAATAGTGTTCCCATCATAAATCGAAACAATGGAGTTGGTAAAGATAAAACGAACGACATCATTTTGTGAGGTGGTAGTTCACCGTATACATAAACTGTATGTTTGTTACCCATTAGATTTAATTGTGTATAAGTGTAAGTTTAATACATAGAATAAACAAATATCATTATATTTATGGTACTTTTCTATTATATAACCATTAAATAAAATTACATTAGGGGGTAGATAACTATAATAAATCAAAAGACATTAAGGATGGGTGTTACCTCTTATTTGAGTAACTCCTTTTGGTTTTCACCAAAAGGGATTCAATGGATGTATATATTCCCATTTTTAGGCTTCTAGGATTTTTTAAGGGATGTTTATGAGCTATTTGTTCAGATATTGGTTGATAAAAATTTGTCTTGAGATGTATGGGGAAGTGGGAGAGGTGATTGCATTTTTTAGAGGAGGGAAAGGACACACTTGGTATTTGCGAAAAGAATTGTGTGTTCCCAAAGTGTCCCAATGGACCATTATATATACATAGAGGTGTATTGGATAAAAAATGGATATATTATAGGTTTATGAAAAAAATTTAAGTTATTTATCCCCTTAATTTTACGGTTTAGTCCCTTGTTAACCTTAATTTTACCTTAACCGATGTAATTAATTTTAATTATTTTCACTAATATTTATAGTGAAAAACTAAATTGACCTTATTAGAAATTAAAAATTATTATTATTCAAAATATTTATCAATTTTTCAAAATTACAATAACAAAAATGGTGGAAAATAATTTAAATGTAATCCCACATATTGGATTACAATGTGGGTTTTTTAAAGTAAAAACATTGAAATAATTTCTATATTTTTATATTTGATTTCATAGTGAAATTTATTAAAATGAACTAAATTTGATTAATTGATAAAAAAATTAATTTAATTAAACATTAAAACCATTTAAAAATAAAATTTTAATTTATTAAAAATTTAGAAGAAAGAAAAGTTTTGAATTAAAATTCATTATTTTTTACTATTCCTTAAAATGAATCTTCATAGAATAATCCCAAAATAAAACCCCAATATATTTTTTATATTTTTTTATCCAAAATTAAGTTTATTTTCAAATATAAAATTTATAAAAGTTTGGAAAATTTATATTTAAAATAGATTCACCATTAAAGGTAGTAATACTACTTTTATAAAAAAAAATAGGTTTTTATGTGTAATATTTCATCTCTTCTAATTTTATGATTATCAAATATATTGGATAAATTTCAAAAAAAAAATCATTGTATATATAATATATATTAAATTAATATCACTAAATATCTTTAACTAATTTAATTTATCAGGATAAAAGGACTTTGTGAGCATAAATATAGTTTTTATAAAAACATTCCATTTATATTAAATTGCTTCTTATATTCATTTCTAATTAATGTGTGACAAATTAATTCAACCATATATTTTCATAATTTATTTTAATTTTAGTCGTAACTAAAAACGTAATAGCTTGGTAATATCTTATTACATAAAATAATAATATTTTTAATAATATAATCTTTTTTAGTGTAATTCAGTGTCGCTTGTTTCACAAGCCATTGAGGGAAGTCAGTCTTGCATGTAACATAATCTAACCTCAGTGTTTTATGTAGAGAAATATATACTTTTTTTTTATAGTGCACAATTAACTTGTTTTTTCATTCAATTCAATCCAAACATAGGGCCATAATATCAAATAAACTATTTTTATTGTTGTTTAAAATTAAAAATATAAAATAGATTTACTTAATTAAAAAACTATTAAATCAAAAAAAATCATAGGGTGTTGCATGTCCTTCATGTAGCCACGGAAAACTTCTATTGGGAATCCAAAACCTGCCTAAGGTAGGACATCCTATAATAGTATATAATGTTCATAATAAATCCATAATTATTATATGTTTATTAATAAGTCCAAGTGAAGTATTTATACACATTAATATTTTATTCAATCCCATTTAGTCTTGCTCATGATTCAAAATTTAACAAGGGACAAGTGACATGGCATTCCCATTTACATTTAATTTATTTTAATTTAATCATACCAATTATAAATGACAATAAAAACCCTCCTTAAGGGGTATTTTGGTCATAAAGTCATGGTACAAGTATCAAGGACTTTAGTAAACACAAACAAGGTGTGGCTTGGGTTAAATTCATAATCCTCCAAAAAAATAAAAAAGCCTTGTAAAATATTTATCATTTCAAAATTCATCCAATTTTGCAAGGAAATTTGATTTAATTCGATTTAATTAGGAATATATAAGAAAATAACCCTTACTTTTTCTTTTATTTGGGATAGAACAAGATAAATTTTAATACTAGAAAACCTCCATAAAAATAGAGGGATATTAGCTCACAAGAAGATAATATCCCAGGTGTAAATTAAAACTAATAAAATAAGTATGTGGATCATTATATTTATAGATTGAGATCAAATGTGATTAATGACAGTCGATTCTTATCTCAGATGGAGGAGTGATCTCAAAGTCTAGGAGGTGAGGTAATGGAAAAAACCTCCTCTGATGGTATGGTAAATTAATTGAGAAAGAGGGGGAATTAGATTAAATAATGGATAGTAAAAAAATGCTGAAATCATAGTTTTTAAAGGGTTATATGTTTGGTCACACTATTATACTAACCATGCACCAACTATGTTCTAGAACTAACACTTCTTCATACCCCTCGCACGGTCCATTCAAACTTTTAACCAACCATGTGAATGCTATGTATGTGGAACTGTCAAAAAGTATAAACCACCCCCCATGACTACGTTAATAGCTATTTAATCTTGAATAACCCATGTGGTGACACTGCCCAACATGTTCAAACCCACATACGGTTAGGTACATCATTACGAGAAACTATGTTCCAATTGTGTTAATTACATATGCCGTTTATTATAGGGTTTTCATGGTTGTGAAACCTTCATTGCGTTGTCTTCCAATATGCATGCCTTAATCAGTAGGTCTTATGGTTTTTGGGGTGTTCTTCCACATTTTAGAAATTTTTTACCCTTACTCACTTAGCCGCACTATTACTATGCATGGTAAGGAATACCTTGTCCTAACACTTCACCATAGTCATCCCTTCCAAAAACTGGGGCTTTGAGATCCAAAGAAGACCGAACTCTCCCGAAGCTTTCCTTATTACCTTAGTAAATGTTAAAATTACAAGATAATAGGTTTTAATATATTTAAAATAGTATGTATCTTCATGAAAATCTTGGATATTACTACCTACACTCCATAAGACAACTCTTCCTTGAGTTGCACTTCTGAGTGTGGTTGAATGCCATAGTATAACTACTCAGACCACTGAGAAAATATATCAAACTCTTGGTCCCTAATATCCTTTTGTATATTTCCTTGCTATAATATCACTTAAACCATATGAACTATCCTACCTCCGAGAGACTTCAATCTATGATCAATGATACACATTGGATACTCCTTAAAATAATCATCAACTTCCAAACAAACCTATTTAGGCTCAAGAATATATGGTAGATCATAATGATAAAAACCTAATTGAGAAATGTGAATGATGAATTTTATAGCCTTAAATATATGAGGGAGATCTATCTTCTAAACCACTAGTCCAGGCCTCTCCAAAATCTCAAAATATTTGATGAATCTTGGTGCTAGCTTACCCTACCTCCTAATTCATTAGTTCCCCAGTCTAAGATAATGTTATTATTGGAAGACTCCGAAATATCCCAATGATTCTCCACTAAACTATGTATTCATGTACACATTCTCAATGAATGTCCTCAAATACTTATATAGTATGCTTTGACTAACCATTAGTCAAAGGGTGGTAGATTGTGCTCAAAATAACCTATGAACCCAAATCCTTATGCAACCCTTTCTAGAACCAAGATGTAAACCATGAAACCTTACATGATAAAATAGTACATGGAATATTGAATAGATGTATAATCTCATGGAAATAAACTTCACCATTCTCATCCACTGATAAGACCTCCCTAATAGGTAATAATTGGGTGACATTTTTCATCCAGTCCATAATCACCCATATGACATCACAACCTTGAGGAGATTTAGGTAACACCATCACGAAATACATAGTGAATTCATCCCATTTATAATCTTGGATAAATAATGTCTGTAAAAGACAAACAAGTCAATGGTGTTTTGCCTTCACTTACATATATGTAGAACACTGATTAATGAAGCATACAATCTCTTTTTTTATCACCAACATCAATACCGATTGTGTAATTTACAATCCATATTAGTAATATTGTGGAGTACTACTCATATAAAATCATGATACATGCACATCAATTCCTCTCAAAAATCATTAGGAAACCAAATGTTTATATTAATCTAAATGATTTCATCTCGGTCGACGACCCCATCAGACATTGGTTCTTCACCTAAAAAGCTTTTCCTTATGATAAATCCTTTGCGATCCAAAAGTTTTCTCATATTTACTTGATCTAGTAGTGATTATTTCAATGAAAAGAATCCATGAAATTGTTTATTGTGACACTCTTGAATCTATGGATGCTTCTTGGAAAATAGATTCATCAATTATCACTCACTACTATCTTCCTAAATATCTTAACTCAGATTATTTTGAATCAAATAATCTGCAACAATATTGCATATCCCAGAAATATAAGTATTACTAAAATCACAATATTGGATATAATAAACCTATATAAACTATCTAAGATTTAATTCTTATTGAGAGACTATATATTTTATGATCTTGTGGTCTGTGTATATCATAAAGTGCTCTAAAAGTAAATAATGTCTTCAACACTGCAAGTAATGAACCATGTTTTATAACTAGAGCTAATGTTTTGGGTAATTATACTTGTTAAGTATCAACTAATTAGACACATACACTATGAATTTATACCATTTCATCAAAATATCCCCCATCTTAGCACCTGATGTTTTACAATAAACTGCATAGATTCTACATATCTCTAGAAGAATCAAGATCAGTTCTGAAGTCATTCTTCTTTATAGATGAACTTCATTGTCAAGACACTGAAAGGTATTATAAGGCATGAAAAATCTTGAATAAAATTCCAATATTAGCCATATATCCCTAAGAAACTCATTTTATCAAATATGTTCTTAGGATTCTCTAGAAACAAAAACTCTCACCTTCTATAGACACACATATACCCATGAAACTGATATGATGTTACCCAAGAAGTAAATTTGTTAAAAAAACTATAATTTTGAGAGCTTAGCATAAAGTGAGTTCTCAATTTTTGTACTCATTATGATATTATGGTGCTTGGAATGATCATAACTACTCCAAGAATATAAAAAGATATGAACCACAAAAAACTATAAATCCGGACACTAGTTACCAGCTCATGGGAATTGGGAACACCCATCAGGCCTTGTGGAGTGATGGATCGGGTACATTGTTTAGGCACGACATGGGTTAGTTCCTTAAAATATAGTATCCAAGCTCCCTCTTTTTATTTGGGTGTATATGGGTAGCATGGAGGTTAGAATTGTAATCATAACTCAAGAGTTAAGTGCATGGAAGAGTCTAGCCAGCTCTTTCTTGTTTATAACCTTGAGGTACTATGGGAAGCTATGATTCTAGTACTTTAATGGGATTTGTTATATGATTTCATGGTGTTTTAAATTTTTTTGAATTTTTTCAACTGTTTTGGAGATTTCATGGCTTCTAGGGTGAAACAATTTATGAAGAATTGGAGTTTCATGGTTCACTCCCATGGTCTGGCGAACCAAATAGAGCCGGTGTGGATGGTTTTGAGGACTTAGATATGTTTCCCCCATTGTTTATGCATGAATTAACAATGAATTCATCCATTCATTATACAACACTACCTCACCCAAGATTATTTTTTTTGGGTTCCCATCAATTTCAGATTACTCCTAATGTTGTTCTTACTTGCAGGAAGTGTGTTGAATAGGGGTTTTATGATTTTTCAATGTTGTTGGAGTGAAATTGTTGTGATGTTTTGTTTCGTTTTTTTATGTTTAATAATTTAAAGTTTACTATGGGTGGTAAAAGTGATGAATTCCATGAAATTTTTTATTTCAAAGTCATATTTTATGGGTGGTTTTAAAATGAATTTTTATTGTTTTCATGGGTTGTTTTTTAAAATGTTGAATCTCATTATGGTATTCAGAATAATATTTCAATATAAAAGTGGTATTTGGAGAACATGAATTAAAATGAACCATTTTTACATAGAAATTAATTTAAATGATAATTTTGTTTGAAATGGATCCATTTAGTATTTATAATTATGTGTAATATTAAAAAAAGGATGGTTTTTCAGTTGTATATTTGTAAGGAAATGGATTTTTACTTACTTTACGTGAGTATTTATTATTTAGGGAATGGAAAATCTTCAAATTATTTAATTAGTGTGTTTACTTTGTGGGCATGTAATGAGGAATTTTAAATTATTTTGTTTTATTTAAGAATGTATTTAGTGTGTGTGAAAATGGTAAACTGATTTTTTTGTCTTCAAAATGTATAATGTTGTTTTTGATGGAGAGTTGTTATAAAAATGGTAGTTTTGTTTTTTATATATATGACTTGGCATATTGGGTTTTAAAACATTATATTGGGAGTTGGTGCTTTTATGGAAAATAAGATTTATAATATTTGAGTATGGTACTTTTCATTGAATAATTGCATTTTGGAATTGTGCATCGGTTTTTGTTAGACTATTTGGTTGCGTTGTCAGTGTCATGAATTGATTTGATTCATGTGCTATATTATTTGGTCTTCCTCCCAAAAATATTGATAAATATATTGAAGTACTATTTCATAGATGGATCCTTGTATGAGTGTTCTCATGACATAGAGGAAATCCCTTGTCTTCTCAAACTCTAACCAGATTCTAAATAGTTTATCATACTCGGAATCTTCCTCACTCTTAGAAAATATCATAGATTCCATGAATAAACGTCTACCTTAAATCTATAGATATCTATGTTCTAATGAAGTGGAAATGACATTAGAAAGGACTGGGGGAGTCCAAAAGTATCATAGAACTCTGAAGGACATGATGGTTTATGAATCTCCTAATTAAGTGAGCCCTCATCTTGGTGAGATGATAATAAAAGAGTGTGTCAGTTGTTTCTTGGACATTCTATTTTCTTCACTAGAACTATTCTTCACTGATAAAAAGTATGTTTTATTTTTTAGAGATGGTCTTTCCTTGGACATCAGGTTAGTAGTGTTTGATTCTAGTTGCAAACCATTTAAATATATGGTTGACAGGGCTTTGTAGGTGGAATCTATACCATCAACAGATGTCTCAGGTGTGATTTTGGTTTTAATATGATTGGTTATTTCTGGATTTATGTTGAGTGTATTTTGAATTAGTTAGGATTTTGGAACATTATTTATAGGTAAAGTTGATTTCTTAGGTTGTTAATTTTTGGATGTTAGGGAATATTAATTTATTCATGCCTCATTATTTAGGTTATATCTTCATGGAATGGGTATTGGTGATGTTGTTGGGTTGTGATTGGATTTATGGTTGGGTGAAGGTGGGAAAACATGGGTGCATTCTCGTGTAATTAGGATATGGTTTGTTGGACACTTGATAGTACTGGATTTTAATTTTTTTTGTTCACCAGGAGATTGTGTCTATTATTGATGTCCAAATTTAACCTCTTTGTGTATTAAGACCTGTTTTTGGATCCCATGTTAGTTCTTGATGAAGAATTTTTGTGGGTTGTTTTCCTCACCTTTAGGTTAGAGGTTATTGATTATTTTGTTGATGGTTTGAATTTTGTGGGTGACATATTTGTGTGGGAATAAATTTTCTTAAGAAATTATGAGCTATTTTCTGGTATGGGTGTTTTAGAAAAGTCTTCATTTTGGTTGATGTAGGGATTCTGGGTGTCTCTCTTGGTACTAGCCACACTACTTCTCAGTTTTAATTGTTGATTTCTACACATCATAAATTAAACAAACAACATTTTTAAAAACTATCAAGGAAATCTAAGTATGTTTTCTCAATATTGAGTGTTTGACAGATGTTTTAAACTAAAATTATACTTTTAAATATGAATGTATAACTTGATTCATATCGATCACAAAGAATGTACGGTTAAGTTGAGATTGATTCTGACACATTATAAATGACAAATGGATTGTTATCGTAAATAATTAAGGAAATCTAAGAACATATTATTGGTTTTGAGTATTTGATGTGTGTTTTAGACTAAAATGAAACTTTTATACTAAAAACCTTTTTGATCCAAAAGGACACACCGTCATCCATATTTACATTTCGTTGATTCTTTAAAATCATAGATAAATCAAAAATTTTCTTCCAAAAGAATTAAGACAATTCTATCATTTTTTCTTAGTTTTGTGTGTGTGATGTGTGTTTTGGACTA
This sequence comes from Viscum album, assembly GCA_963277665.1. Classification (NCBI taxonomy): domain Eukaryota; kingdom Viridiplantae; phylum Streptophyta; class Magnoliopsida; order Santalales; family Viscaceae; genus Viscum; species Viscum album. The sequence continues at coordinate 822,560,202 of OY728141.1, read as the reverse complement.
AAATCTCAATTTTAAAGGATAACACACACATTGAGTTATAATTTCATGGCCAAATAACCTACTATGATATATATAATAACAATATTTTATATCATTTAATTATAATGTTTTCCAACCATCCTGTTAATAAAAGGGATTTCTCCCAAAAGGGAATGCATGTCATCATTACTCCACCTAATGAAACAAAATAATGAAAAAAAAAATCATAGAGAGAACATTAAATAGTATCATATTGCATTATAATTATTGAATCCTTCTTTGAGAATCATCAGGTTGTGTCTATGAAGGTAAAAAATGATTTCTATATAGGAAAGGGGTGTAATATAGAGACATACATGCACTGCGTCATGGGTGGCCTTGAAAGAGGGATAGGTGTGCTAGTTCCTATCAACCTTCCATCTGTTCCCATTGATTTTTTAAGTGGGATTAATGGGCTCCCTTGTGTGTTTCTATAAAATTAGTGGTACTAGTCAGATGTTGTGACATTATAGGTAGGCTATGCAGTGGGGTTCAAAAAAGGAATCTCTAGGTGGGTAGCTCGAATGATAGATTAGTGTGTTGAAATGTATAGTATGAACCTGTTCAAACATGTATATTCAATGTGGTATGGACAAGTTACAAATCATAGTGAATTAGAGGCCAATAGAATGCAAAAAATATTTATAGGGTGACACAACTTTCAGATTGGTAACATTTTGTGATGATTACTACCAAGGGGAGATATGGAATAAGAGTGGTGAAATGAAACGAAGCTGACTACTCATTATATGAAAAACCATTTTCTCATACATATTCCATTAGGAATTCAAACTACCCATGTTCTATGGCCTATATTCATCTTGGACTTCAGGTTATGTACTATAAAAAATATGTATAGTGTGTGCTCTCCATTCATTTTGGGGAGAGAATAGGGTTGACTCACTAGGGTGCCTGAGTGTGTATGTTGTTTTCTTTTATTTCAATACCCTCTAAATATAAAAATAACCCAAGACACTTATTCCTTGATTAGTGGTTCTTGGTAGGGGATTACTCATGTTTTTTCATCCCCTTACATATACTTGTTTAAGGAAGAATTTGTATTATTTATTTCTGTGATCACCATTGATGTAGAAGAACCTGCATTTATTTTTTTCATTTCTTTATAGACATGTTCTTATTTAAAATACCTTTCTATATTATTTTAAAAAAAATGAATAAAATATATTCTTTTTGTATTTTGGATATCTTGAACAATTTTATATGAGGAAGATGTTTTTATTCTAGTTTTCATTAATGCAAGTTTCATTATTTTTGGTTTTCAAAAAATTTTATTACTAAATGGAGTTTTTAATGGTTTTCCGTTAAATGGGAAAAGGTTTTATCTATTTAAATAATAATACGTTCTTTGGGTTAATTATCATTATGAAAAAATGAAAACAAAAACTATTTTTTAATTTATTTAAAATCCTCATAAATGAAATGTTTAATGAATAGAACATCATATAGTCCATGGTTAGATCCTATGGGGTACATTTTTTCTCACACACTACATACACCAATGGGTTCATGCTACTTACACAATTCATTTTAGCTTCCTAGTATCTTCTCTATTACTATACATTTATGGATATATTTTAGGTTGGCTGAGTACCATAAGGCGATGGTTGTGATGAGTGGTTATGGATCTTGAGGAGGTGGCTGGTAGTGGTTGGGATAGTCTTTATTATTGTATTTTGGAACAACAAGATCATCCTAATGCATTTCTTGGTATTTATATACACATTATATCTACTTATATTGTATTTGATTTATATAATCTTTTTATACATATTGGATGGTGATTTATTTAATTACACCATATTTGGATTGTTTATTTATTCGTATCTATTTATTTTACAACACATAAGAATACAATATATTGATGCGCTGTTAAAGATTTGTGTTAAAGGATTTCTAGTTATTTAATCTAATTTCATGTCTAAATACATCCAAAGTCAGCTCTATTTATTTTTTGAAACTAGTTTCCATCTTGTAGGGATACACCCTATAGACCTTATGGTGAGCTAGTTTGCAAGCTTGATTCAGGGGCATCTAGAGTTAGATCATTACAATACCTCAATCCAAATATATATAAGACGTTGTATCATCCAAAAGAGTTGTGTACACATTTTTTTAGTGAAAAAATAATTATCATTGGAATAACTCAATATTATTTAATTATATTCCTTGATTAGCTAAAAAATATGAAAATCACCAATATAGAATGCACCACCTGAAGCTTACCTCCTATAATCCATTTAACCATCCTAATTATATGTGTTTATCCTAATAAAACCACCTTCTTTTTCCTTTGTATAATAGTTTTTAATCCATCATGACTTTAATTTTTCTAAGTATTTTTTATTTTGGGGAGCATCTTATCAATCACTTCATGTATGATCCTCACATTGGTCGGGCCAAGGGAAATGTGAAAGAAGTAAATGGGTGGTTGAATTTAATGGGTTTTATAAAGATATCTAATAACTAAAAAATAAAAAAATAAAACTGAAAAACACCATTAGTACTATAATATATCTATATATTTGTAATCAGTATAAATGAAGAATAATAATAATGATATACCTTAACCTAGTTGATTGCGCATGTTGAAGATTTTCACAATAGTTTGATAGAGGTCACTGATAAAGAGAAAAATACACATTCCTCTTGAGGTGTCCATGTCACACCCCGACCTGATTGATTTATTATTTTTAATTCTTTTAATTTTTATTTTGATTTTCGGTAGCCAATGGGTTGAGTCTTAAAATTATGGAATCTCTTTTCACTGTTGCTTGGTTAGCCCGCATGGATGCCCAAGGGCATGGGGTTGTAGCGTGCAAGTTGTGAATGTTTTTTTAATCGGTGTGATGAGTGCATGGCTCAGCACTATAAGCGAGAAGTGATGGGTGACGCGGGATGAGAACAACTTACTCAACTATGTGTCTGGCTGGTGGAAATCATCCGTGGCCCGCAAGATTACCTAGTTTTTAGAATAATTAATGCTATTTGTTTTTTTAATTAAAATAAAATACGAATGGTTTAAATAAAATGAAAAAATTAAACAAATTTTCGATAATAATAATTATTATATGATTATTATTATTATTAATATCCTTGATTTTAATAATATTTTTTAATTATAAGATAAAATGAAAAAAAACCCTAGACCTAATCAACTCAGTGGTTCTTTTTTCCCCTTCCCTATTTGTGCTACGCTAGCCTCCCCTCTTTCTCCCCTCTCTCATGCCGCTCTCCCTCCCCCTAGTTTTGTACGCGTAGCTATCACAACCCGACCCCACCCGGGCTCGAGCCGCAACTACCCCAATCCCGCCTCCATAGGCCAGGGGCTGGCGACCAGCGCCGAAGGCACAATAACTCGGGGAGGCCATTGCCTAAGTACCTGTACACACACACGCAACACACTCAATGAAAAAGTGCAGAGTAAAAAAGAAAAGAAAAGGAAAACTGCTATATATATAAACCACATATGTGCATTGACCTCTAAACAGTATAAAGTACAAGCTGAAGGTAAACTGAAAAGAAATGTGGAAAAACACGCACCAAACCAAAAAGTGCCACAACCTGGCAACAGGTAAACAAAAGGAAAACAACTAGAAGGGTCCCCCACCTGTAAGCCGACTCCGACCACCGCACGTGGTCCACGCTCCTGAACTTCTAAGCTCCACTGAAGTCACGAACAACCTGTCCGTCGTCTGCAAGGGCACACCAAGTGCGGGAAAAGCCCAAGCGGGGGTGAGTATAAAAAAATACTCAGTAGGATACCCTGAAGGATCGAGGGAGAAACAAAGGAGGTACCAAAGGGTGAGTAGTAGAGCGAACATAGAATAGTATAGGAGTACAACTAAAAGTGCAGTAAAGAGTCCAGCTCAACCAAACAAGAGGAAAGAGGGTAGACTCGTCCAGGCACAAGGAGCTGGAAATGGTGAGAATATGAACTTCCTGTTGAGTCTTCGCTACCTATAGTAGGAGAGTAGACTCATCCAACCACGAGAAGCTAGACACGGAAAGCACGTGGTATACCCCGTGTGTCTTCGCCTCTCCTGGTAAGAGAGTAACCAAACCCAAGAAGTGGGTACCAGAAACAAGGTATATACATATCTGTATGCTCATCAAGAATATCAAACATGATCGTAAGGGGATCTCAATCCCGTAGCTCAGCCCAAGAAAGTGAGTCGCCAACAGTCCTAGAAGTAACACCATTGATGCCCATCATCCCACACGTCTGCCCCGAACTACAAGTCAAGGGGCTCAAACCACCACACTTCGACACTATCCTCTTTTGGTGGCACGGACTCTCCCGCACGGTTTTAGGTCGTGTCACAAGGATGTGTCTCGGTGGGGGAAAGCGCCCTTCGTACTTGAGAGTTTTGGGATAATTCAAACCACACCTCGTCATTGCCCCGTAGTCGAGAGGCCTCCTCAAAGTCAAGATCACTCCATCACTTACCCATACAACCAAGGGTCTCGCTCCGGTAATCACGGAGGAAAGCCACATGCTAGCCTAGTAGAAAGGAATGATCCTGGAATGACAACGGATGACCCACTGCCCAGCCCTGCTGGAGGGTAAACCATAATACATCATCAGGTGACCCACTGCCCAGCCCCGCTGGAGGGTAGACCTTAATACATCATCAGGCGACCCATTGCCCAGCCCCGTTGAAGGGTAGACCTTAATACATCATCAGGTGACCCACTACCCTGCCCCGCTGGAGGGTAGATCTCGAATATGTCGACAGGAGACCCACTACCTAGCCTTGCTAGAGGGTAGACCTGGAACTAGACGACGGGCGACCCACTGCCCAATCCTACTGGAGGGTAGACCTTAAGAGGTCGTCGGGTGACCCACTGCCCAGTCTCTGCTGGAGGGTAGACCCTAAGTGCGTCGGGTGACCGACTGGCCGGTCTCTACTGGGGGTAGACCCTAAGAGTGTCGAGTGACACACTGCTCAGTCTCTACTGGAGGGTAGAACCTAAGAGTGTCGGGTGACCCACTGCTCAGTCCCTGCTGGAGGGTAGACCCTAGAAGCTAATGAGTAACCCACTTCCCAGCCCCGCTAGAGGGTAAAACTCAGAACTGCTCTGGCCATCTCCACTAGAGGGTACAACACTGTCCAACCAAACATGAAGCAGGTATCGCGCAACCACCCAACTCCAGAACAACTCACCCAAAAGAGGTTCAGTGCCTGCTCCATAACTGGGTGTCACTATCACTGCTACCGGACGATCCATCAAGAATTAAACCAGGGGGAAACTACTCAACTCTTCTAGTCAAACAAACGAGCATATATCCAGGGAAAAAACTCCACCCTGCTAGTCAAACAAACGAGCACAGACGGACCCTCTACGTTGTGAGAGGTCATGTACATAAAGCAGAGCTCGGCACACACCTAGGGGCCCAAATGACATGTGGCCCCAAATTAACCCCAACAAAGCGCACAAACATCTCAGGTACAAACCACTCGTACTTCCAAGTGCTTCTGTATACTCCCAAAGTATACCTCACTTTCAGCACAAGGGCTATCGTGCACCCGGCACCCAACGTCAACGTGAAGGCGTGACGCAACATCTCCAACTTTCCACCACAATGACTGGGGCACGGCCATCCACATCAATCCAAGAATTTACATCACTCACATGGGAGTGAACGCGATCACTCGCCAACGGCCCGCTATAAGTACGGTAGAAAAAACCACCACCAGGCACCTTCACATTTCCACATTTAATAAGATCATGCAAGAGGTTCCGCACAACCAATTGGATCACACCGTTGTAATCCTCGTGGAAAACACGTGAGATCGACTACTTACTTGCCTCCAATGTGTATCCGACGAAAAAGTCACCAACACCGCCTCACGCCCGAACGGCGTCCTGTGATCCCGATCCTCAGCCCCGAAAACAGTCGGGCGCATCACACCATTGAGATCCCCTCAGGAAAACACATCAAAAATACTGCTCACTTGAGTGGAATGGATATCTGGAGAAAAGGATGCATTTCGGCGCACTGTGCACGAGCGGTGCTACGTGGGACCCGCATCTTGTTCCTGAAACACAACGAACGGATCGCACCGTTGTGATCCTCTCGTAAAAGCATGCATGTTGGACTATTCACTTGTCCAAAATAGTCGCCCAGTGATAAAGTTGGAAAAATCACCACCGACTCCCAAATGACCCTCGTGGGCCCTGTACCATCATGCCGAATTAGAACGGTCGGATTGCACAATTGCAATCCCTTCGAAAACACATCCAAAAACGACTGCTCACTTGCCCAGAACGAACGCCCGATGAAAAAGTATCTAAATGCTGCGTGCAGCTCAAAAGACGGGTCATGGGGCCCATGCCTCAACTTTGGCCTCATTGCCTAAAGCCACCCTGGAAAGCTCCGCCTTGGTGTCAGGGTTCTAACGCCACTGACGTCGCTCAAAATGGACATCAGATGTGTCCGCGCCGCTCAAAACAAGAACCCCCGAAAAAATGACAATTCACTTAAGGACGCGTCGCGCCTCCGAGGTCCATCATTTCTGAAATTAAAAATTCCCAAAACCACCTGAAAACATTCCCCTCGATCATAGGAATGCATCACTATAAACGGAACGCAAAACGGAAGCCCGTAGCTGAAAATACGGGCGTTCGAAACCGGAGGGGCAAGGCCACTTGGGCTGGACCGGCCTAGGTCAGCTGGTCCGCCAGGTCTGAGCCGGCCCGCAGCTTGGCAGCGCGGGCTGGTGGTGGACCTGGTCCACCACCTGGTCGACCGGCCGAGGCTGGTTGCTGCGCAATGACCCACACGATGCAGGTCGTGCTCCCCCCGCGGGGTCGCATGCCGCAACCCCGGTCCACTGCGGAGTGTCGCGGCCACCCTCCGCCTGCTTCCTGAAGCGCGACCGCCACGCTGAGAGCCGCCACCGTCGAGGGGCTCCCACCGCCTGTACCCAGGTCCACCGCGCCACCTGAAGCCCGAGTCGCTGCCGCCTGAATGTGCCGGGAACTGCCGGAAAACCTCCAAGACTGCTGAAATTCCTGTAATCTTCGTCGGACAGCTGCGGCCTCCTCGTAACTCGAATTTCGATTCTGAAAGAAGCAATGGAAAGAGTAAAATGTGTACTACACGAAAAGGAGATTTGTTCAAAGATTAAACAACAAATATATTCTAAAATTGGGGTTAAAATGGTGGTTCGACATTTAAAATTCAAACGAACACCGCCTACGTCGTGAGACTAAGCCCATCGCTTCGCCGTCAACCCGCCGGGGTGGTCGCGCCTCGCCGGACCACCTCATCAGAGTCGCCTCACTAGAGATGGAGGAGGAGAGGGGATAGGATTTCCAGGGGAGTGGGAAATGGGGGAGAAGAGAGGGGGTTTAGGTTAATTAAATAAATTAATTAACTTAAACACCCTCCCGCGGCCCCGTACTCGATCTCCCGACGGGGTCGGGATTTAACATCCCCTGTGCTAAAAACCACGCTCTGAGTACAACAGAAGTCTCAGAATTTTAATCCAAGGCCCCGTTAAAAAGTTATTAAACTCAGCGCCCGAGGGCGCCAAATTACGAAAATGCCCCTGGGGCCATTTTTCACTGACAGCCCGTGCCCGCAACACTTATACCCTTCCTAGGCTAAATGGCACGCTCCAAACTCAATGGTGCCCTTGGTTTTCCAATCTGAGCCACCTTTTAAGTGATACGTTCATTTCAACATTAAACAAATAAAGTAATTAATTAATTTATCTATTTAAGGTTCCAAAAGCGAGCGAGGGGTCCAAACATCCTGCGCCGACATGTTTTATGTCGTTCATAGGGTAAAAACCCCATTCCGGACCCATATGTACACTCGGATATTTGATCCGAATCTCCGTTTAGGAGTTATACCATTTATTTGGCATTTCCAGGGTGAACGCACTAAGAATTTAATTCTGGCCCCTCCGGGGCTCGGAATCGCACGCCGTCTGAAGGCACTCCTCTGGATTATCATCAAGAATATTCAAAAGTCTTTCACAGCAAAAACCGGGTTCTTATATCATTCCCTCCTTCAATCTTTTCTTCCTCGAAAAGAAAAACTGGGGAGAAACACAGGGTACTAATCCCACACATGGCTTTCCCATACCCAGAAGAACCCACGCACAGCTCGGCATCACCGCACACAGACCAAAGGATTGATCCATTCACCCAAGGTCGGCCCTTGCCGATGTCGTGAAACCACTCCAGACATTGGGGTTAGATCAAGGTAGTAGGGAACCTCGTCGTCCCTATACACGGTCTCAAACAGTCCGAAGGACCTTGGGGGTAGCTCACCTCCCTGACCGAACCCTTACATCGCATGTCGCGACTGGAATCACTGCCCATACTTGGAACAAGGTCCGGTGATTCCCTCCTTCAGAATATCCATATGGTGGAACACCCAAGGATATCTGATCACATATGGTTTCACCATCGATGTCTCGCAACCAAGACTCTCTTACACGCTCGGGAAGTGATGTAGTCGACACCATCCACTAAAGAAAAAGGTCCCACACCTTTTACCTTACCAACACAGGGTTACACCCAACGCCATGCATCACCCTGGTAACACCCCAAACAAGAAGTAGGGAGGAAATCATTTCACAGGTAGAGTCTATCAATTCTACTAGAAGAAGTAGAAGAGTTGTAGAGCATACCTCTTATCACCTCAGGCTCTGTAGGATCGTAGACATCTAAAGCTCGCGGTTATCTGTAGTCCCAACTTTCAGCTCCTGGAGCCTGACGTGGACCACCTAGTGGTGATGGGAAGATCATGTAAAGAAGTCCCCCACTACCATCTCCTCCCGATCCTCTACTAGAACCACCTCTCTGGGTACTACTCTGATCACGGTGATGCCACTGTCGTGGTGGCACACCCACTGCCTGCCCGAAGCTCTCTACATGCCTGGTCGGGCAGTCCCGTGCCAGGTGACCTCGCCCATCGCAAGCACAGCACTGACTCTCTCTGGGATGCACTGGTGACCTCCGGCGCCACTGTGGTGTACAACCATGCCCCTAACTCCAGTTTTCAGAAAGCCACCTTCGTCGAGGTTCTGCTTGCCGACACCCACTAGCTACAGCAGACATCTCGGATCAAACGTGCCTACTGCCACCACCGACTCCAGAACATGACAGGAAGCTCTCTGTCACCAGTACCTGCTGTAGCACCCCGACATATGTGGAAATTCCCAAGGGTACTATGACAGCATGAATATCTTGGCGGAGACCCTACTCAAACTTGTGTGCTCGGAGGTTATCGTCACGGACCAAGTCTGGGTAAAAGCGTACATGATCTGTGAAACTAGTTGTGTACTCAGCCACTGTCATCCCTCCCTGCTGAAACTGAAGGAGCTCCTGAATCGGAATGGAGTGCAAGAAGGAGGGGAAAACTCCTCATAGAAAAACAAATGTAAGTCTCCCCACGAAAGTGACGACTCGTCAAGAAGCTAAGTCACCAGACTCCACCAACGTCGAGCTTCTCCACAAAAAAGGTTGGCTGCCAAAGCCACTCTCTGATCTGTCGGCATCTTCACAAGCCTGAAAAGGCGAAACACTGCCTCTAGCCAAACCTCTGCTGCCTGAGGGTCTAGCTCACCACTGAACCTCAGCGTTCTCTACCGCTGGAACTCACGTAGCATGCTCAACCTGCGTTCAATCTCAGCCTGCTCTACTGAAACTGCCTACTGCTCAATAGGTGGGGGTGCTACTACCAGCCCACCCGGAGAAAGGGGCTCGCATGATGGGTCCTAGATTGTGGCCTTGTAGCTCACAAGGTCGCTCTCACAAACCAAAGATGGTATCTTGGCTAGCTATCTTCGCGGAGACATCCAGAATATTATCAAGGAGTGTCGTAGTCAGATGAGCATATATGTATATACCAACAACAACAACGATGGAGAGCTAACTCAAGAAGGACAGTCGAAGACTCAATCCTTTGTGATGCACAAACCATATTTTCCCTACAACAAGTGTCTCATCATGTCGAGTCGAAAAGCGGGATATCATGGCTCTGGTGAATGGATACGTCGGCCGCCACACCATCACTGGACTCCCTAGCCAGAGAGCCGCTCTCGAGACATGTTAACACTGTTTCCCTAAATCCCAACCAATTCCGCTTTTAGGGACGCCCGAACAGTGTCACAAGGAATGAACCACCTTTGATACCACTTTGTCATGACTCGACCCTACCCGGGCTTGAGCCGCAGCTACCCCAAGTCCACCTCCATAGGCCAGGGGCTGGCGACCAGCGCCAAAGCCAAAATAACTCGTGAAGGCCTTTGCCTATGTACCTGTACACACACACGCAGCACACTCAATGAAAAAGTGCAGAGTAAGAAGAAAAGCAAAGGGAAACTACTATATATATAAACCAAAAATTTGCATCGACCTCTAAACAGTACAAAGTAAAAGATGATGGAAAACTGAAGAGAAAAGGGGAAAACACACGCCCAACCAAAAAGTGCCACAACCCGACAATAGGTAAACAAAAAAAACAGCTAGAAGGGTCCCCCACCTGGAACCCGACTCCGACCACCACACGCAGTCCACACTTCTGAACTCCTAAGCACCACTGAAGTCATGACCAACCTATCCGTCATCTGCAAGGGCACACCAAGTGCAGGCAAAGCCTAAGCAGGGGTGAGTATAAAAAATACTCAGTAGGATACCCCAAAGGCTCGAGGGAGCAACAAAGGAGGTACCGAAGGGTGAGCAATAGAACAAATAGGGAATAGTATAGGAGTACAACTAAAAGTGAAGTAAAGAGTCCAACTCAACCCAACAAGAGGAAAGAGGGTAGACTCGTCCAGGCACAAGGAGCTGGAAATAGTGAGATGATGAAATTCCCGTCGAGTCTTCACTACCTATAGCAGGAGAGTAGACTCGTCCAACCATGAGAAGCTAGACACGGAAAGCATGTGGCATTCCCCATTCATCTTCACCTCTTCTGGTAGAAGATTAACCAAGCCCAAGAAGTGGGTACTAGAAACAAGTTATATACATATCTGTATGCTCAAAAATAATCCCAAACAAGATCTTAAGGGGATCTCTATCCCGTATCTCAGCCCAAGAAAGTGAGTTTGCAACAGTTCCAGAAGTAACACCATCGATGCCCAGCATCCCACACATCTGCCCTAAACTACAATTCAAGGGGCTCAAACCACCACACCTCGACACTATCCACTTTGGGCAGCACTGACTCGCCCGCACGGTTTTAGGTCACATCACAAGGATGTGTCTCAGTGGGGGAAATCACCCCTCGTACTTGAGAGTTCCAGGTTATGTCAAACAACACCTCGTCATTGCCCTGCAGTCGAGAGGCCTCCTCAAAGTCAAGATTTCTCCATCACTGACCCGTACAACCAAGGGTCTCGCTCCGGTAATCATAGAGGAAAGCCACAGGATAGCCTAGTAGAAAGGAATGAGCCTGTAATTCTAACGGATGACCAACTGCCCAGCCCGGATGGAGGGTAAACCATAATACATCATTAGGGGACCCACTTCCCAGCCCCGCTGGAGGGTAGACCTTAATAAATCATTAGGCGACCCACTGACCGGCCCCGCTGAAGGGTAGACCTTAATACATCATCAGGCGACCCACTACCCAGCCTCGCCAGAGGGTAGACCTAGAATAAGTTGAAAGGTGACCCACTGCCCAGCCATGCTGGATGGTAGACCTGGAACTAGACGATGGGTGACCCACTGCCCAGCCCGACTGGAGGGTAGAACCTAAGAGGTCGTCGGGTGACCCACAGCCCAGTCTCTATTGGAGGGTAGACCCTAATTGCGTCGGGTGACCCACTGCCCAGTCTCTGCTGGAGGGTAGACCCTAAGAGTGTCGGGTGACCCACTGCCCAGTCTCTATTGGAGGGTAGACCCTAAGAGTGTCGGGTGACCCACTGCCCAGTCTCTACTGGAGGGTAGACCTAAGAGTGTCGGGTGACCCACTGCCCAGTCTTTGCTAGAGGGTAGACCCTAGAAGCCGATGATTAACCCACTGCCCAGCCCCGCTAAAGGGTAAAACTTAGAACTTCTCTAGCCATCTCCACTGGATGCTACAACACTGGCCAACCGAACACGAAGTGGGTATCGCGCAACCACCCAACTCTAGAACAACTCACCCAAAAGAGGTTCATCGCCTTCTCCATCACTGGGTGTCACTAGCACCGCTACCGGCCGATCCATCGAGAACGAAACCCGGGGGAGACCACTCAACCCTACTGGTCAAACAAACGAGGACAGAGCCAGGGGAAAAAAACACCACCCTTCTAGTCAAACAAATGAGCACATAGGGACCCTCTACGTCGCGAGAGGTCAAAGTACATAAATCAGAGCTCGGCACACACCTGGGGGCCCACACAACGTGTGTCCCCAAATTAACCCCAACCAAGCGCACAAACATCTCAGGTACAAACCACTCATACCTCCAAGTGATCCCATATACTCCCAGAGTATACCTCACTTTCAGCCCAATGGCTATCATGCACCCGGCACCCAACGTCAACCTGAAGGGGTGACACAACATCTCCAACTTCCCACCACAATGACTAGGGAATATCCAACCACATCACTTCAAGCATTTACATCACTTACACGGGAGTACACGCGATCACTCGCGAAGGGTCCTCTACAAGTACGGTAGAAGAACTGCCACCGGGCACCTTCACATTTCCACATTTAATAAATTGTGCAAGAGGCTCCGCACAACCAATTGGATCACACTGTTTTAATCCTCATGGAAAAACATGCGAGATCGACTACTTACTCACCTCCAACGGATATCCAACGGAAAAGTCACCAACACCGCCTCACGCCCGAAGGGCGTCCCGTGATCCCGAATCTCAGCCCCGAAAACAGTCAAGCGCATCACACCATTGCGATCCCCTCGGGAAAACATGTCAAAAAGACTGCTCACTTGAGTGGAACAGATATCTAGAGAAAAAGATGCATTCTGGCGCACCGTGCACGAGCGGTGCTACGTGGGACCCGCAACCCGGTCCTAAAACACAAAGAACGGATCACACAGTTGTGATCCTCTCATAAAAGCATGCAAGATGGACTATTCACTTGTCCAAAATAGTCGCCCAGTGATAAAGATGGAAAAATCACCGCCGACGCCCAAACGGACCTCGTGGGCCCCGCACCATCATGCCGAATTAGAGCGGGCGGATTGCACCATTGCAATCCCCTCGGAAAAACATCCAAAAATGACTTCTCACCCGCCCCGAACGGATGCCTGATGAAAATGTTGTTAAACGTTGTGCGCAGCTCAAAAGACGGGTCGTGGGGCCCATGCCTCAACATTGGCCTCAATGCCTGAAACCACCCTGGAAAGCTCCGCCTCGGTTCCAGGATTCCAACGCCACTGACAGCGCTCAAAACGGGCGTCGGATATTTCTGCGCCGCTCAAAACAAGAACCCCTGGAAAAACGACAATTCACTTAAAGACGTGTTGCGCCGCCGAGGCCCATCGTTTCGAAAATTAAAAATTCCCGAAAACATCTCAAAACATTCCCCTCGATCCTAGGAATGTGTCGCCATAGACGGCATGCAAAACGGATGCCCGTAGCGGAAAATATGGGCGTCTGTAACCGGAGGGGCAAGGCCCCTTGGGCTGGACCAGCCGGGGCCGGCCTGCGCTGGCCGGCCCGGCTCGCCAGGCCCGGCCCGCGGCTTGGCCGCGCGGGTCATGCTCCCCCCGCGGGGTCGCATTCTACGACCCCGATCCACCGTGGAGTGCCGCGGCCGCCCACCACCTGCCTCCTGAAGTCCGGCCGCCGTGCTGAGAGCCATCGCCGCCGAGGGGCTCCCACCGCCTGCACCTAGGTCTGCCGCACCGCCTTAAGCCCGAGCCGCCGCTGCCTGAAGCTGCTGGAAACCGCCGGAAAACCTCCAGGACTCCTGAAATTCCCGTAATCTTCTCAAGACCGCTGCGGCCTCCTCGTAACTCAGATTTCGATTCCGAAAGAAGCGATGGAAAGAGTAAAATGTGTACTAAACAAACATGGCATTTTTTTCAAAGATTAAACAACAAATCGATGCTAAAATTTGGGTTCAAATGGGGTTTGGGATTTAAAACTCAAACGAACACCGCCTACCACATGGGACTAAGCTCATCGCTTCGCCGTCAACCCGCTGGGGTGGCCGCGCGTCACCGGACCGCCTCACCGGAGTCGCCTCGCCAGAGATGGAGGAGGAGAGGGGAGAGGCTTGCCAGTGGAGGGGGAAATGAGGGAGAAGAGAGGGGGGTTTGGGTTAATTAAATAAATTAATTAACTTAAACACCCTCCCACGACCCCGTACCCGAACTCCCGACAGGGTTGGGATTTAACCTCCCCTAGGCTAAAAAACATGCTCTGGGTGCAACAGTGGTGTCAGAATTTTAATCCAAGAACCCGTTCAAAAGTTATTAAACTCAACGCATGATGGAGCCAAATTACGAAAATGCCCCAGGGGCCATTTTTCACTAACGACCCACGCCCGCAACATTTATACCCCTCCTATGGTAAATGGCATGCTTCGAACTCAACAGTTCCCTCATTTTTCCAATCCGGGCCACCGTTTAAGAGATACTTGTGTTTCAACATTAAACAAATAAAGTAATTAATTAATTTATCCATTTAACGTTCTGAAAGCGAGCGAGGGGTCCAAACATCCCGCGCTAACAAGTTTTATGTCGTTCCTAGGGTAAACAACCCATTCCGGACCCATCCGTACACTTGAAACTTTGATTCGGATCACCATTTAGGAGTTATACCATTTATTTGGCATTTTCATTGTGAACGCACTGGGAATTTAATTCTGGCCACTCTGGGGCTCGGAATCGCATGCTGTCTGAAGGAGCTGCTCTAGAATATCATCAAGAATATTCCAAAGTCTTCCACAACAAAAACCAGGTTCTTACAGCAGCGACCAGCCACCATCCCACCGACAGACCCTGTTTCCCTGTTCGGCTCACCCTCCCTGCACGCCTCTCCACATTGTCCTAGGATTGACCTCCCTCCTCCTGCAGGTTGCACGCCAGCTAGCACCCTCCTCTTCCTCGATCCTGTGATGCCATGCACCCCCTCCCCTTCGTTTGTCGTCGTGCACCAAAGCCCAGCCGGATCTGCCTCGCTTTGCGAGTTCCCGCCACCCATCCTCTCAGTCCGACACAACACCCTCCCAATCCAGTGCAGCCTTCTTCGGCCAACACAGCCTCCACCTTCCCCTTCCCGACGCAATTTTGGCAAACCTTGCCTCCTTCCCGGTGTGATTTCAGAGAACCTGATGCCCCTGTCCGGCGGCAAGAAGTGATGAGCCCAAATCCCTTTCGTAGCACCTCAACATGCTTCAATGTGGACGCGAATTCCCTCGCTGGGTTCTTGAAGGGTGTCTCGGGTCATGTCGAACCCCGTTCCGTCTGCCGCCACCGAAGGCGAAGTGATTCAGATCACTTCGGATCGTCCATTATTGTTCGAGGGGCGCGTTTGGCCTCTCCGCATGTGTTGGTTCACTGCCACCACCCAAAGTGAGTTTTAGTATTGAACGCAGGTTTATTTTATTGTCGTTATCGTGTTTTAAATTTTTTATATTTCATTCGTAGTAAGAATAATTATTTTGGTTTGTAATCCTACCTTTCCATGAACTCATGATCACCGCCACTATCCGAGGTGGTGTTTTTAATCCCCCAATTTGTTTCACCCTTTATTTTTGGGTCATGTTTATATCATTGAGTCCTTTTTTTCATTGAGAGGTGCATCGGTCTGTGCCGCTTTATGCTGGGTGTCGAAAATTGTTACAGGGAGTCAAGATCGTTTCCGAGTGTGCACACACATTTTCCAAGGTATGAAAATATATATATATATACGCCTTCTAAGTGTGTGTTCCCTCATGGTGCTGGGAACATGTGCATCAGTTTAAAGGTGTATATATATACATATAAAAGTGCGTGTGCACGTGTAAGTGAGGTGTTTATTGAGTTAGAAATATTTGACTGGACTTCCTTGAGGTAGGAAAATCAATGCATTTACTTTTCATTTCTTGTCTTTAATGCTTGAGTTTTTCGTTATATTTTTATCTTTCTATGCATCTTCATGGTACCTCATTTTAGATTCTTGTGGTGTTCTAAAATTATTTGGTGTTGTTAATAATATGGTTTACATGAAACTCGGTTTAGGACTTATATATGATGCCTTTGGTGTTTGTAAATTTTCACTTGTTCTTTTGAGTGAGTTTTGACGTAAAAACATTGCAGTGTTATTTAAAACAATATTATAAACTTTTAACTGGTTTATTAAATGTTATATGTGGTGTAAAATATGTTTCAGAAATATTTTTGAGGTGTGCTGGGTTTAAAAATTTATTTTTGAAATGTGGGTATTTTGTTAAGTTGGGTAATTTTTTATTTTAACTCAGCAAGTGGTGTGCATTGTGATTTTGTGTGGTGGGAGTTGATTTATGAAAGCATGTCGATGTGGTTTTTGTTCCGTTTGTTCATTTGAATTGTTTTGAGTCTGTGTCTATGTGTTTTAGTTATGCCATTGTTGCAGCGTGTCGGTGAGGAAGACCTGCGATACTGAGGTCGTCAGCTTGCACGTGTTTGTGTGTCTGTGCGAGGTGTGACGTGCCATTGTGTTTGGACTGTGAGCTGAGATAGGTTCCCATTACACAAATTTTTAAAATTTAAGTTAGACTATTTCTTGCGGTTCGTGCACACTATTTTATCAAATTAAATATTTTATTACTTTTAATAAATGTGAGATAATATAAGAAAATTAATTTTTTTAATGATTATTTCGTGTAAAAAGAGCCATTTATTTTATATAGGACACTTGAAATATTTTCTTGATGAACGGACACCTAGTAGTGAAATAATGCCAGTTTGGCATTTAAACATAATTCACGGAATTTTAATTATAGTTCTGCTTTTAATGTTAAATTATTTCTTCTAAAGCATGAACAAGCATTTTGGTTCTTTTTAAAGTGGTGATTGTGAAATGTATTTAATGCCCATTTGAAAATTTAAGGGAAACGATGAAAATGTTTTGATGAAACCCCTCCTAGGATAACTCTCCTGCCTTGGTTGCCAATGATTGTTTAGGAGGACGCGCTTAGAGGCTCCCTCGTAATTGAGTAATTTAAAGGCAAGAAGTTTTCCCATGGAGTGGCTTGGGGTGATGCATGTTCTGCATTATTATATATATATATGTATGTATGTGATTGGATGCTTGACTAGCATTGGCTGGCTCACCCCCTTTACAAACACTTGAGACATGGGAATTTGGCATATTGAGAGAATATTATAAGAATGATTGTTGCACTGGTAGGTTGTGGGACTGGCCAGTGGCCCATAGTAGGTGGATATATTGGGTTTATTACTATGGTATTTTCCCTCACCCAGCCTGAGAAAGGATGGTCGAGCGTATTGGTCGTTTTGATTTTATCGTGTGTGACATGTCAACAAGGATTATTTATCATGTATTGGTGTCTTCTGGTTTATTCTTGATCTCCTAGGTTCACCCATGTCTGTTGGATTTCAGTTACTTGTTGTGATGAATATTGTACTTGTATATATTTTCTTTTCATTGCTCATACTGCATAATTATAGAAGCGTTTTCATGAGTAGTGTTTTTACAAGAAAGTGATGTGTGGTTTTAATGTGGTTTATGAAAACTATTTTCAAAGAATGGTGTTTTATACTTTTTGTGCAAATTGAAAATGTAAACATCACTCCCCCTTTGAAAAATTACATTGTCTCACTAAAAGAATGACTTGGGTTTTTGAGAATTTAATAGGGGCAGTGACTCGTACTTTATTTTTGAGTAACATGTCGAAAACCTTACTTTTATAAATTGTAGTTGAAACTTGAAATGATGTTTCTTTTATTTTAAAGGTTGTGCATTAGGAATAGATATTAGGCTAGCCTACTGAGTTTTAATACCCACTCCTATAGTTATTTTCTATTTTTAGTGTTTGTGAAGGCTACAGCTTGATTGCGCTCGCCTTGGGCGACGCTTGACCGTAGAGTTGGGGAGTGACAGGCGAGGTCACACGGTGATAGTGGTTGTCTCTTTTGGATAGTTTTATTTTATTTTGTTCTTGTTTATTTAGTTTACTTTGTTTATTTATTTCTCGATTCACTCTTCTATTTCTATTGCTTTATTTATTTATTTTTACTGGGCAAAATCATTCCAATAGCCTCTATTGATACCCTGGTTCTTGTCGCCAGCCCGGGAGGATCGGGAACGCCTCTTAGGCCACGTCGCGGAACGTCTTGGGTGACCAGTTCAATGTTGACCAGAGTTGGTTCATGACAAAATGGTATCAGAGTAGGTCGACTCTTAGCAGACCCCGCTTTTCATAGAGCCCTTCATTATTTGGGATGTCCGGTAGAAGGAGATTTGGACTGTCCAGGCTCAGGAGGTAGGTTACGGGTCGGCGCCTGATCACCATCGTTCGTGATGAGACCTGAGTTACCAGGGGTATTCTGGGATTTGAGTCTTTCGTCTTTGGTAATTTATGATTGAGGGATGACAATGACAGCTAATCGGTTCACGTTGCGGCCTCACATGGGGTGGTGACCCTTGTGGAGTCCAAGTGCCTGGTTTAAGGTCCTCATAGTGTTATGACTTACTTGGGGCATGGCTCTCCACCATGTCGATAGGTTAGGAACATACATTAGTTCCTTATTCCAATGTTGGTTGTGTTTTTTTTTTAACTCAGTTTATGTCAGTGTGCGTTAAAAGAGAAAATGATTTTGAAATTTAAAATTGTTTCTTTTAGTTTGTTTTGAAATTGGTGAAGGGATTTTTTAAATGGAAAGTGTATCTGTTTGGAATAATTTGGTATGTGTTGGTATTGGGTAAGGAAAATAAGTTCTTGAACCTTGGAACTCATTATGGAGGGTCACACGTGTGTTGTATGCACGAAGAGTGCGCGGGGGCACTTTTTTACAGATGATGTGAGCGATATTGAATGAACACACATGTGACGGTTTAGAAGGTTCCATAGGTGGGTTTAAAAATTTTAAATAAATAATGGTTTATGAAAAGTGATTTATGTTTGTATTTTTATGTGTGTGACTTATGGGCATGTTTCCATTATCTTGTGTTGTTTATTTGATTGAGTTTTGGCATGATGCCGGTTTCAATGGTGTTTTTCGTGTTGATATGAGTATGTTGCCCAGAAAGCCTCGAAAAGTTGTTAATGGGTTATGCCCAGTTCCCAGTTCTTTTGTGTGTTGCCTGCTTATCGAGGTAATAGATGTCTATTAGAGGCCATTTTATAGTCTTGAAAGATAGTGTGTCTTTGGGTTGTTGGGAACTCTCAAGGTAGTTAAGGGTCGTACCGTCCTAGATTAATTTGAGGGTTCAGTTCTGGACGAGAAAAGGTGAGATGTCTCATCATCATTAGAGTCTCGGGTGTAGTTGGTTAGAGTATTTGATTGTGATGATTCCCCATCTGGAAAGGATCTTCACCTGTACAGACTCCCAATTTGTTGGAGCGTTCTCTTGCCTACCACTAGTCTGGCTGGTTCCGGAATCCTAAGCCACCTTTTCGCATCCCTGTGATGTCTTCCTACCATGTGAATGTTCTGGTCACTGGGTAGAGTTATGGAATAAGCGTCGCTTGTGAGAAAGGAGTCAGGTACTGGAGGACAGAAATGCATTACTGTGAGGTAGAAGATGCTTCAGTCATCAGGGCCCGAGCCACAGGTCTCAGGGTGAAGCTTGCGCACAGTCAGGATTTGATGAGGGTGTGTGGAACCTAATTCTGAATAATGTTTCCAGCATTGGGATAGATGTATCCGAAATTTCTGTGTTCTTTTCTCGTCGCTGTCGTAATCTTATCCTTGTTGTGGTGGCATGATGAGCACGTTCTCCCATAATCCAAGCGTTCTTAGCTTCTCTCAACGTGGTTTTTAAATTGTTTGTTATTTTTGAAAGTATTAGGACCATGAATAAATAGACCCATTCTACTTTTGATTTTGGTCTCATTTCTGTTCATTAGGGAGATGTTTGGTTAAATTAATGGATTTTGTTTTTGGGATCTTTCTTAGTTTAGACGCCTCTGTGGGTTTTCCTCTAGTGTGTTTCGATTTTGTGGAGGATTCCTCCATCCCAGTATCAGTATACCAGTTGTCCCAGTATGGTTCTAGTCCTTATGGCATGGAGGACCCCTCATGTTCTCCCCTTGTTTTGAGTGTGGTTTTTTCTGGTTTGGTCGGGTGTGACTTGGGTAGTAGATTGTCACCCTGAAACTCCTTCTTTCTTTTGGCTGTGGTTGGGCATGGATTCAGTTCTTGGATATCTTTGGGATTGGTTAATTTCTGGGGGAAGAAAGTGTTTGTGGTGGTGTGAATTGTCACACCCTGACCTGATTGATTTATTATTTTTATTTCTTTTAACTATTATTATGATTTTTAGTAGCCGGCGGGTCGAGTTTTAAAATTTTGGAAAATCTTTTCACTATTGCACGGTTAGCCCGCATGGATTCCCAAGGGCATTAAGTTGTGACGTGCAAGTTGTGTGTGTTTTTTAAGCCGTGTGATGAGTGCATGGCTCAGTACTGTAATCGGATAGTGTCGAGTGATGCGGGTTGAGCACGACTTACTCAACCGTGCGTTCAGTTGGAGGTAATCATACACGGCCCACGGGGTTACCTATTTTTTAGAATAATTAATGATATTTATTTTTTTAAATAAAATAAAATAAAAATGGGTTAAATGAAATGAAATAAATAAATAAATTTTTGTTAATAATAATAATGATATGATTATTATTATTATTATTATTATTATTATACTTTGTTTTAATACTCTTTTTTAATTAGAAGATAAAATAACAAAAAACCCTAGACCTAATCAACTCGGTGTCGGCTTTTTTTCCCTTCCCTATTTGTGCTACGTGAGCCTCCCATCCTACTGCCCTCTCTCACACCACTCTCCCTCCCCCTGGTTTGTTGCGCGCAGCGCCCAGCCACCAGCCTACCGGTCATCCCTGCTTCCCTGTCTGGCTCAACCTCCTTGAATGCCTCTGCACGTCAGCCCGGGATCGACCTCCCACCTTGTGTAGGTTGCACACCAGCTGGACCCCTCCTCTTCCCCATTCTAGTGAAGCCGTGCAACCCCCTCCCCTTCGTTTTCTAGCGCGCACTGAAGCCCATCTGGCTCCGCCTCACTTTTCGGGTTCCCTCCACCATGGATCTCAGTCCGGCACAACCCCCTCCCAGTCCAGTGCGGCCTTCTTTGTCTAGCGTGGCCTCCCCCACCCCCTTCCCGGCACAATTCCGGCAAACCCAGCCTCCTTCCCTATGTGATTTCAGAGAACCCAACACCCATGTCCGGCGACCAGTAGTGACGAACCTGAATCTCTTTCCCACCACCTCAGCATGCTCCGACGTGGCTATGAATTCCCTCACTACATTCGCGAAGGGTGTCTCAGGTCATGTCGGACCCCATTTCGTCCGCCACCGACGAAGAAGAATCGATTCAGATCGCTTCGGATCGTCTGTCATTGTTCATGGGGCGTGTTTGGCCTCACTGCATGTGTTGGTTCACCTCCACCATCCAAAGTGAGTTTTCGTATCGCACACATGTTTATTTTATTTTAGTTATCGTGTTTTGAATTCATTATATTTCATTTGTAGTAAGAATAATTATTTTAGTGTGCAATCTTTCCTTGCCATGATCTCATGATCACCGCCGCTATCCGAGGTGATGTTTTTAATCCCTCCCTTTATTGCAATCATTATTTTTTGGTCGTGTTTACATCTTTGAGTCTTTGGTTTTCATTGAGAGGTTCATCGGTCTGTGATGCTTTATGTTGGGTGTCTGAAATTTTTACAGGGAGTCAAGATCATTTTTGAGTGCGCACACACATTTTCCCATGATTAAATATATAAATATATATGCCTTCTGAGTGCGTGTTCCCTCATGGCATGGGGAACATGTGCATTAGTTTAAAGGTGTATATATATACATATGGAAGTGTGTGCACACATGCAAGCGAGGTGTTGCTTGAGTTAGAATGTTTTGAATTGACTTCCTTGAGGAAGGCAAATCCATGCATTTACTTTTGATTGAGTGTTTTTAATGCTTGAGGTTTTTGTTATATTATTATCTTGCTATGAATCTTCATGGTACCTCTTTAAAGCTTCTTGTCGTGTTCTAAACTTATTTGGTGTTGTTAAAGATAGTGTTTACAAGAATCTTGGATTAGTCCTTGTATATGATTCCTTTGGTGTTTGTAAATTTCCACTTGTTCTTTTGAGTGAGTTTTGATGTAAAAACATTACAGTGTTATTTAAAATTGTATTATAAACTTTTAACTGGTTTATTAAATATTATATGTGGTTTGAATTATGTTTTGAAAATATTTTTGAGGTGTGATGGGTTTACAAATGGATTTTTTACATGTGGGTATTTTGTTAAGTTGTGTAATTTTTTATTTTAACTGTGCAAGTGGTGTGCATTCTGATTTGGTGTGGTGCGAGTTGTGTTTTGAAAGCATGTTGAGGTAGTGTTTGCATCGTTTGTTCATTTGAATTTTTTGAGGTTGTGTTTATGTGTTTTAGTTGTGCGGTTGTTGTAGCGTGTCGGTGAGAAAGACCCGTGATACTATATTCGCCGGCTTGTGTGTGTTTGTGCGTTTGTGTGAGGTGTGACGTGCCACTGTGTTTGGACTGTGAGCCGAGGTAGGATCACATTTCACTACTTTTTAAATTTTAAGTTACATTATTTCCTGCTGTTTGGGCACACTATTTGTTCAAATTAAATATTTTATTAATTTTAATAAATGTGAGATAATATAAGACAATTAATTTTTAAAATGATTATTTGGTGTAAAAAGAGTTGTTTATTTTTTAAAGGACACTTGAAATATTTTCATGATGAACGGACACCCAGTAGTGAAAGAATGCCTGTTTGGATTTTAAACATAATTCACAAAATTTCAATTATAGTTCTAGTTTTAATGATAAATGATTTCTTCTAAAGCATGAACAAGAATTTTGGTTCATTTTAAAGTGGTGATTGTGAAATGTATTTAATGCCCATATGGAACATTATGGAAAATGATGAAAACATTTTGATAAAAACCCTCTAAGGATAACTCTCCAACCTTGGTTATAATAGATTGTTTGGGAGGCCACGCTTAGAGGCTCCTGGGTACTTGAGTAGATTAAAGGCAAGAGGTTGTCCCATGGAGTGGCTCAGGGTGATACCTGTTGTTCATTATATATATATATATCTGTGTGTGTGTGTGTGTGTGTGTGTGATTGGATGCTCGGCTAGAATCGGTTGGATCACCCCTTTCCAAACACATGAGACATGGGAATCTGGCATATTGAGATAATTTTATAAGAATTATTGCTGCATTTGTAGGTTATGGTACTGACCAGTGGCCCTTAGTAGGTGGATATATTGGGTTTATTACTATGGTATTTTCCCTCAGCCTACCTGAGAAAGGATGGTCGAGCGTATTGTGAATTTTGATTTCATCATGTGTGACATGTCAACGGGGATGATTTCTCATGTATTGGTGTCTTGTGTTTTATTCTTGATCTCCTAGGTTCACCCATGTCTATTGGATTTCAATTACTTGTTGTGATGAATATGGTACTTGTATATATTTTCTTTTAATTTCCCTTACTATATAATTATTGTATCATTTTCATGAGTAGTTTTTTTACTTGAATGTGATGTGTGGTTTTAAAGTGGTTTATGAAAACTATTTTCAAAGAAAGGTGTTTTATAATTTTTCTGAAAATTTAAAATGTAAACATCACTTCCCCTTTGAAAAATGCTAATGTCTCACAAAAATAATGACTTGGGTTTTTGAGAAATGAATAGAGACAATGACTCGTACTTTGTTTTTGACTAACATGTAGAAAACCTTAATTTTATAAATTGTAGTTTAAACTTGAAATGATGTTTCTTTTATTTTAAAGGTAGGGAATTCAGAATAGATATTGGGCTATCCTACTTAGTTTTAATACTCACGCCTATAGTTCTTTTCTATTTTCAGTGTTTGTGCAGGCTATAGCTTGAGTGCGCTCGCCTTGGGCGACGCTTGATAGTTGAGTTGGAGAGTGACCCGAGAGGTCACATGGAGATATTGGTTGTCTCTTTCGGTTAGTTTTATTTTCTTTAATTCAAATTTATTTATTTTACCATATTTATTTTGCATTGCTCTGTTCTATTTCTGCTACTTTATTTATTTATTTTTACTAGGAGAAATCATTCCCACAGCCTCGGTTGATGTCGTGGTGCATGTCGCCAGCACAGGAGGATCGTGAATGCCTCTCGGTCCATGTCATGGATTGGATCAGGTGACCATTTTAGGTTTGACCCAGGTTGGTTCATGAAAAAATTGTATGAGAGCAGGTCGGCTCTTAGTGGACCTCACTTTTCAGATCTCCCTTTGTTATTAGGGATGTCTGGTAGATAGAGATTAGGACAGTCAGGGCTCATGAGGTAGGTTACGGGTCAGTGCGCAATCACCACCACTCATGACAAGACCTGAGTTGCCAGGGGTAGTCTGGGATTTGAGTATTTCATCTTTGGTTATTTTGGAATGAGTGATGACAATGAGAGCTAATCGATTCATGTTGCGGCCTCACATGGGGTGGTGACCCATGTGGAGTCCAAGTTCCAGGTTTAAGGCCCTCATTGTGTTATGACTTACATGGGGAATGGCTCACCACCATGTCACCGAGTGTGTGGGGGTACATGTTTTTAGATGATGTGATCGAGATTGAATGAACATACATATGAAGGTTCATAATGTTCCATAGGTTGGTTTTAAAATTTTAAAGAAATAATGGTTTTTGAAAAGTGATTTATGTTTGTATTTGTATGTGTGTGGCTTATGGGCTTGTTTCCCATGTCCTATGTTGTTGATTTCATTGATTTTTGGCATGATGATGGTTTCGAAGGTGTTTTTCATGTTGATATGAGTATGCCACCAAGAAAGCCTCCAAAAGCTGTTAATGGGTTATGCCCAGTTATCTGTTCTTTTGTGTGTTTCCTGCTTATCGAGGACATCAATTTCTATTAGAGTTCATTGTATAGTTCATGAAGATAGTGTGTCTTCAGGTTGTTGGGAAGTCTACGGGTAGTTAAGGTTCATACCATCTTAGAGTTATTTAAGGGTTTAGTTATGGACGAGAAAAGGTAAGATGTCTCATCATCATTAGTGTCTCGGGTGTAGTTGGATGGAGTCCTCTCGTGTGAAGATTCCCCATCTGGAAAGAGTCATTGTTTGTACCGACTCCCTGTTTGTTGGAGCGTTCTCTCACCTCCCACTAGTCTGGCCGGTTCAGGC
Organism: Viscum album; assembly: GCA_963277665.1. Taxonomy (NCBI): domain Eukaryota; kingdom Viridiplantae; phylum Streptophyta; class Magnoliopsida; order Santalales; family Viscaceae; genus Viscum; species Viscum album. Next base: position 822,534,868 of record OY728141.1, on the reverse strand, counting down.
ATTCTAATCCTCCTTGTCGTATCCCTCCGAAGTCTTCCTACCGTGCAACTTTTTGGATCACCGAGGAGAGTTATGGAAGAAGAATCACTCGTGAGGAAATAGTTAGGGACTACAGGATGAAAATGAATGACTATGAGGTAGAAGATGATTCAGTCATCAGGGCCCCAGCCACATGTCTACGGGTGAAGCTCACACATAGTTAGGAGTTGTCGAGGGTGTGTGGAACCTCTGCCTGAATAATTTTTTCATCTTCGGGATGGATGTATCCAAAATTTCCTTATTCTTTTCTCACCGCTGTTGTAATCTTATCCTTGTTGTGGTGGAGGGATGAGCACGTTCTCCCACTATCCTTGCGGTCATAGCTGCTCTCACCATGGTTTTTAAATTGTTTGGTCTCTTTGAAGGTATTGAGCCCATGAATAAATAGACCCATTCTAATTTTGATTTTAGTCTCAGTTGTGTTCATTAGGGGGATGATTGGTGAAATTAATGGGAGCTATTTTTGGGATCTTTCTTAGTTTAGACACCTCTGTGGGTTTTCCTCTAGTGTGTCTTGATTTTTTGGAGGATTTTTCAGTCCCAGTGTCTCGGTATACCAGTTGGACCTGTATGGTTCTAGTCCTTGTGGTGGGGAGAACCCCTCGAGTTCTCCCCTTGTTTTGAGTGTGGTTTTTTTGGGTTGGTCGGGTGTGACTTCGTTAGTAAATAGTTACCCTGAAACTCCATGTTCATTTTGGCTGTGTTCGGGCACGGATTCAGTTCTTGGCTATCTTTGGGCTTGGTGACTTTCTAGGGGCAGAAAGTGTCTCTGGTGGGGAGAATTGTCACACCTTGACCTGATTGATTTATTATTTTTAATTGTTTTAATTATTATTTTTGATTTTCGGTTGCCGATGGGTCGAGTTTTAAAATTTTGGAAGCTCTTTTCATTGTTTCATGGTCTGCCTGCATGGATTCCCAAGGGCATTGGGTTGTGGAATGCAGGTTGTGAATGTGTTTTTAAGTTGGGTGATGAGTGCATGACTTAGCACTATAAGCGGGCAACGTCGGGTGATACGGGTTGAGCATGACTTACTCAACTATGTGTCTGACTGGAGGTAATCGTGTGTGGCCTGTAGGGTTACATAGTTGTTAGAATAATTAATGCTATTTATTTTTTTAAAAAAATAAAATAAAATAAAATTGGGTTAAATAAAATGAAATAAATAAATAAATTTTTGATAATGATAATAATGATCTGATTATTATTATTATTATTATTATTATCCTTGGCTTCAATACTATTTTTAAATTATAAGATAAAATGAAAAAACCCCTTAGAACTAATCAACCCAGCAGTGCCTTTTTCCACCTTCCCTGTTTGCGCTACGCAAGCCTCCCCTCCTTCTCCCCTCTCTGATGCCGCTCTACCTCTCCCTTGTTTGCTATGCGCAGTGCCCGACCACCAGCCCGCCAGCCGACCCCGCTTGCATGTCCGACTCACCCTCCCTACTCACCTCTCCACAACGGACCAGGATCGACCTCCCACCTCAAGCAGGTTGCATACCAGTCGGCCCCCTCCTCTTCCCCGGTCTAGCGAATCCATGAACCCCCCTCCCGTTCGTTTTTCAGCATACACTGAAGCCCAGCCGGCTCCGCCTCACTTTGTGGGTTCCCTCCACCTAGCCTCTTAGTCCGGTACAGCTCCATACCAGTCCAATGTGGCCTTCTTCGTCCGGCGCGACCTCCTCCACCCCCTTCTCGGTACAATTCTGGAAAACCCAGCCTCCTTCTCAGTGTGATTTCAGAGAACCCAACACCCCCTGTCTGGTGGCCAGCAGCAACGAACATGAATCCCTTGTGCAGCACCTCAGCGTGCTCTAGGTGGCTACAAATTCCCTCGCTCGATTCGTGAAGGATTTCTCAGGTCATGTCAGACCCTGTTCCATCTGCTGCCACCAAAGGTGAAGTGATTCAGATCTCTTTGGATCATTCGTCGTTGTTCTCGGGGTGAATTTATCCTCACTGCAAGTGTTGGTTCGCCGCTACCATCCAAAGTGAGTTTTTGTATCGCATGTGCATTTGTTTTAATTTCATTATCGTGTTTTTAATTCCTTATATTTCATTTGTATTACAAATAATTATTTTGGTGTGCAATCTTTCCTTGCCATGATCTTCTGATCACCGTTGTTATCCGAGGTGGTGTTTTTGATCCCTCGCTTTCTATCACCATTTATTTTAAGGTCATGTTTATATCTTTGAGTCCATCGTTTTCATTGAGAGTTTCATCGGTCTATGCTGCTTTATGTTGGGTGTTGGAAATTGTTACAGGGAGTCAAGATTGTTTCCGAGTAATCACACACATTTTCCAAGGTATTAATTTATATATATATATATATTCCATCTGAGTGTGTGTTCCATCATGGTGCGGGAACACATGCATCAGTTTAAAGGTGTATATATATACATATGGAAGTGCGTGCGCGTGTGCAAGCGAGGTGTTGTTTGAGTTAGATTGTTTTGACTAGACTTCATTAATGTATGTAAATCCATGCATTTACTTTTCATTTCATGTCCTTAATTCTTGAGGTTTTTGTTATATTTTTATCTTTCTATGCATCTTCATGGTACCTCTTTTATGCTTTTTGTGGTGTTCTAAAATTATTTGGTGTTGTTAAATATAGGGTTTACATGAATCTTCATTTAGGCCTTGTATATGATGCCTTTGGTGTTTGTAAATGTCCACTTGTTATTTTGAGTGAGTTTTGATGTAAAAACCTTGCAGTGATATTTAAAATTGTATTATAAACTTTTAACTGGTTTATTAAATATTATATGTGGTGTGAATTATGTTTCGGAAATATTTTTGAGGTGCACTAGATTTAAAAATAGATTTTGACATGTGGTTATTTTGTTAAGTTGTGTAATTTTTTCATTTTAACTATGAAAGTGGTGTGCATTATGATTTGGTGTGGTGCGAGTTGTTTTTTTTAAAGCATGTCGAGGTGGTGTTTGTGATGTTTGTTCTTTTGAATGGTTTTGAGTCTATGTTTATGTGTTTCTATTGTGCGATTGTTGCAGCGTGTTGGTGGGGAAGACCTGCGATACTGCAGTTGTCATCTTGCTCGTGTTTATGCGTCTGTGCAAGGCGTGATGTGCCATTGTGTTTGGACTGCGAGATGAGGTAGGTTCCCATTGCACTGCTTTTTAAAATTGAAGTTACATTATTTCCTGCTGTTTTTGCACACTATTTGTTTAAATTAAATATTTTACAAATTTTAATAAATGTGAGATAATATAAGACAATTAATTTTTTAAATGGTTATTTGGTGTAAAAAGAGCTGTTTATTTTATACAGGACACTTGAAATATTTTCTTGATGAACAAACACCCAGTAGTGAAATAATGCTAGTTTGGATTTTAAATATAATTCATGGAAATTCAATTATAGTTCTAGTTTTAATGATAAATGATTTCTTCTGAAGCATGAACAAGTGTTTTGGCTCTTTTAAAAGTGGTGATTGTGAAATTTATTTAATGCCCATTTGTCACTTTATGGAAAACGATTAAAATGTTTTGATAAAAACCATCCTAGGATAAGTCTCCTTCTTTGGTTGAAATTTATTGTTTGGGAGTTCACGCTTAGAGGCTCCCGGGTACTTGAGTAGTTTAAAGGCAAGTGGTTGTCCCATGGAGTGGCTCGGGGTGATGCCTTTTGTGCATTATTATTATATATATTTATGTGATTCAATGCTCAGCTAGCATCAACTGGCTCACCCCCTTTCCAAATACTTGAGACATGGGAATCCGGCATATTGAGAGAATATTCTAAAAACTATTGTTTCACTGGTAGGTTATGGTATTGACCAGTGGCCCATAGTAGGTGGATATATTGGGTTTATTACTATGTAATTTTCCCTCAGCCTGAATGAGAAAGGATGTTCGAGCGTATTGGTAATTTTGATTTCATCATGTGTGACATGTCAATGAGGATGATTTCTCATGTCTTGGTGTCTTTTGGTTTATTCTTGATCTCCTAGGTTCACCCATGTATGTTGGCTTTAAGTTACTTGTTGAGATGGATATGTTACTTGTATATATTTTCTTTTCATTTCCCTTACTGTGTAATTATTGTATTTTTTTCATATGTAGTGTTTTTACTAGTATGTGATGTATGGTTTTAAAGTGGTTTATGAAAATTGTTTTCAAAGAAAGGTGTTTTATACTTTTTGTGAAAATTGAAAATATAAACATCACTTCCCATTTGAAAAATGATAATGTCTCAATAAAATAATGACTTGGGTTTTTGAGAAATAAATAGGGGCAATGAATCATACATTGTTTTTGAGTAACATGTAGAAAACTTTACTTTTATAAATTATAGTTCAAACTTGAAATGACGTTTATTTTTTTAAAGGTAGTACATTGGGAATAGATATTATGCTATCCTACAAAGTTTTAATACGCAGACCTATAGTTATTTTCTATTTTTAGTGTTTGTGCAGGCTACAGATTGAGTGCGCTCGCCTTGGGCGATGCTTGACTGTTGAGTTGGAGAGTGACCCTCGAGGTCACACAGAGATAGTGGTTGTCTCTTTCGGTTTGTTTTATTTTCTTTTGTTCTTGTTTAGTTACTTTAATCTGTTTATTTATTTTTCACTGCACTGTTCTATTTCTTCTACTTTATTGGTTTATTTTTACTGGGATAAATCATTCCCACAGCCTCTGTTGATGCCATAGCACTTATCGCCAACCCAGGAGGATCGGGAACGCCTCTTGGTCCATGTCACATACCGGCTCGGGCGACCGGTTCAGGTTAGACAAGGGTTGGTTCGTGACAGTCCATGGATCCAAATCCTTTGTTCATAATTAATAATCTTAATTCCTACTTTTCAAGGGATATTTATTAGTGAAATTTCACTTCCCAGATGAGATTATCCACTTCTTCTTAGCGTTTCCTTCTTAATTTTTACTATCCTAACCTTCTATAAACATATTGATATAATTAAATCAGTATAATTATTATACTAAAATTTCATTATATTAATTTTATAAGAAAATATTAAATCCATTCCATCCACTAAGAAAACTAGATGACATCAATCATTTGTATGTGAAAATTACCTCCTCCACGAAGCGATGTTATTCATTTTTCATCCTTAAATCTGAAAGAATGTATTAAATATGAATTTGATGAAAAAATATGTTTACTATGTCCCAAATTCAATTCAAAAATTATATTTTTTCATATACCATAATTTAATCTATTCATTGACAACTGTGATCGTTAATTATGTGTATAGCAGACTATCGTCACTACAATCAGTGAATTTTATTTATCATCCAAAATAATCATTGATTGTCATAATATAGGATATAATAAGGATATATTATAATTATTACATTTCTAAGCTTCTAATTATATATTATAATCATTATCTAAATTCATTTCCATAATCATGAGAACACTGAGATATTTTACGATTTTGGTTAGTTTTACCACATATGTAAACAATGTTATAAAGAATATGTTATATAACATTATGAGATTTCATATAAGGTTAATATCATGTAAAAATAATATATTTAATATTTTTTAATGATTTTGAAAATGTTTTGTTGAAATGTAATATATCTATTAATATATAACTATTCGATCACTAAACACATCAAAAACTAGTTCGTCATGATTTCTATATCCCCAATCCATCTTCATGTGTTTCACCTAATGAAAATGGCTCTTTATAAATCATTCAAAAAAATGATTCATCCATCATGAATGATTTTGTAATTATAAAGCTGAAACCACATAGTGGGAATCGATCTCTTCTTCATGAAGTTCGTACGAAACATACAACTTAATCTTCTAACACATAATAATGAAATAAAACTATAATTAGTTAATATATTAGTAATACATGATTATAAAATAATTATGAAAATTTTATATTATTATATTAATGTTCTAAGATAATTGATTAAGATAATTATTTTTATCATATAGGAGGTTATATCATATTTGAGTAAACGGGAAAACAAGTTAAGTGTTTTCATCTCAAATTTCTCTCTATAATCTATTTGTGTATTTTGAACCTAATTCTATTTATGTGGTGTATATAATAACTATTTATCAAATTACATAATTAATTATGTTTTATTAATAATAATTTATTTTTAAATTGAATATTTCTCTTTTATGAGGATCTAATTTAAATGCTATTTATGTTGTTAGGAGTTTTCTTAACACATATCTTTTTTTTGAGTAACAATCACTACTCTATGATTATAATCTTTAAATATTTAATTACTCAAAGCTGTTGTGATGTTATTTTGTATTTCCTTCTTAGTTATTGTAAAATTCATGTCTCACATCTAAGTCTTTATTCTTGATGAATCTATTACTTCATAAAAAATGTGATTTTAAAAATAATGATTCCAATAAATTTTAATGTATTTTTTCCTATATATCTATGTTTTTTATTCCAAAAAAATTTATCCCTTTCCCAATAAAAGATCAAGATTTTTTATATCCAATGAAAATTTTTCTCCATTTTATTCGCTTAAAAAAATATTTCTTCATCCTTTTAATGATTCATCTTTTTCACTTAGGGCAGTTTCAAATACTTCAAAGGATTTATTCAGTGATATTCTTCCCATCTACTTCATATTTTGACATATGATATATTTATTTTAAATGTGAATTTATTTGAATTTATTATAATGAAAGTTCTTAATATGTCTTATCTTTATCTTAAAAAAATAAATTTTGGATAGTGACTTAAAATTCTTACTTTTTAAGATGATATTAAGAAACATTTTTTAAATACTTTTTTTGATTTCTCCTCCATTTTCAATGTATTGTTTTTTAATGAAGTAATAATTTATAAATCACCCTATATGTTCTCTTTCTAAATACTCTTTTTTTGTGATCACATTTTTGGTATCAAATTATCTTGTTTAGTTTATCTAATGCCACTTTGAAATGTTATGAATCCCATTTTATGTCCATGGATTATTTATGATAATATATAGTCACTATCATTTTACACATATCATTACATAATTTTAAACATACTTAAAGATCAAATTATACGACATGGAATGAAATGTATAGTTTCTTGGGAGACTAGGTACATAAAACTGAAAACATGTGACCAAATAAAATATTTATTTATTTAATATCCATATTAACCTCCTAACTTCCATTGTGCTCATACATCAGCATAGAATATCCTAGAGATAACTTGAAGAATGGGATGGACTGAATGTGTCACGACCCCCTCCCCACAAAGTGTACCCCTCCTGGGCCAGCAATGTGAGAAGGGAGATAATGACCCACGAGTCCCGCCTCCAGTAGGCCCCAGGTTGGCGACGAGCACCGAGGGTATAGTAAACACACAAATGGGAGGAATTACCCTCTAAGAGAACATATGCGGAAGAGAGAGATAATATAGACACAAATCAAATCCTACTCATAAATGGAATATAAAAGAAACCCATGTGCATATATAAAATGTCATAAAAAAGTACTACAACTGGAAGGAAAAAACTGCAAGTACCCAAAAGAATGTAAAATAGCAGTAACCACAAGCCCGAACAGCTCCTGCAACTCCATGCTTGTAGAAACCAGCTTGATCTCCAACCTACTCCATGTGACCAGAAAAATAGTTTATATATGTACATAGGGTTAGTATAACAGTATAATAATTAGGATCATCCCTGAAGCCTCTCGTGCAAAATTAACGAGAGCATGCTAAATCATATTGAACAACATGTAAACCTAACTCGTCACCTAAATAGGTATACTATGTTCTCAACCTCACCATGACTATGACAACCCGGCTTTTTATTACAACTTAAACATGCTTTATTACATAAAACTTCACTTGATACAACAAAGAAGATCGAGAGGTTTAGTGTATTTGGGGCTTAGGATCATTACATAAAAACTTTAAACTTGAAATACAACATCCTTATTGAAAACTTCCTTTACGTGACCACTACATTCCTTCGTACTTAGCATTGCATGGGATAACCTGAGGACATGCATAAAAAAAGGGTGAGCTATAAAGCCCAGTAAGGGAGTACACAATGAATAACATGAGGAGTACAATACATGTTAGGCAATAGGCATATCAATAGAGAATAAGAGAGACATGAACATAAAGGCATGATAAAGCATGATAATCATAACATGGAAATGTGGCAACAACACTTAACATTGAATTAGCATGAGCCAAGGCTCATTGCACATGGAGCATGAGTAAACCCTCATTGCACTTGAAGCACGAGTAAACCCTCGTTGCACTTGAATTAGCATGAGTCAACACTCATTGCACATGACGTATCATGATACTATACTTTACCCAATGCATTAGAGCGCTATAAAGGGCGCACCCTTCTTAAACATTTCATTTCATGCATAAGTGTGCCACATGGATCATAAAACATGGATTCATAAAACATAATCATTTATTCCACGATAAAGGAATGTGGAATTCATACATGAAACTTTACAATCAATAAGTAAATGTTCATAAAGGTGAATACCCTTGATGGAGAAATGGGCATGGTATTCACTACACAAAGACATTGGCATAGAAAATCGGTGCGATTTCGGCAGCGTAACGGCGTGACATAAGAATTCATAAAAAAGGTTGATGAGAGAGAAAAGGGTTCCTAATCATATTTACATGTAATGGACAGTAATGAGGTCATATATATACATGTCCCAACAATTGAAATGGAATTTAAATTCATGATACAAAAGTATTTCTTGAATGTAAAAGAAGAGAGAGAAGTTCCTTTCGGAATTTCGGCATAGTAACAGGTGTACATGGGAGGCATTTAATGAGAGATAAAGGGTTCTCCCATCATTAAAACAGTAAGAGGGAAGTATGGGGGAGGTGCAAAACCATACCCCAACATTCATAATTGAAATTAAAAGGGCAATACAACTTAAAGAAAATTGACAAAAATGAGAAAGGAAGAAAAAACCCTTACTTGGAAGTGTGCTTCCAAAGGCTAGAGAGAGGCTTGTGAGAGGCTTCTTGGGAGCTTGGGGAACCTTGAGAGGATTCTAGAGAGAGTAGGGCAGAGGTTGGACGAACTTCAAGGGCTTTGGGTGAGGAGGAAGTGGGAGCTTGGGTGGGTTTATATAGGAAAGGTGAGAGAATTCTTTATTATTTAGGTTTGGGACTCCTTATATTAAAATAATCCAAACCACAAACCATCCCATGGTATTTGCCCATGGTTTCTGGAAAAGGAAAGAGGAAAACAATATTTTACAAGGCCAAGGTCCGAACTTATTAAAAAATTAGGGTTGCTTATGTGGAGGTGAGTCACACTCCCATGGAAATTAATTTAAAAAGGCAAAGTGTTGAATAAGTCTTGAGGGCTCCATTAATGCTTTGAAAAGTGAGTCAAACAAACCCAAAAACTCATTATTTTAATGATAAAACACATATTGGCCGAACATGAGGATTATGGTATTTTATTACATCACCATTGGGTCATTATGATGTCATAAAACACATTATATATTTAAATGGTATTTAATTTTTACCCAAAAATTTGACTGTCTCAGAAAATTATGAAAAATTCACCGTTGGATAATTTCGACGTCCTGATTCCAAAAATAATATTTATTTTATCTAAATAATTTTCTAAATATGTGAATTTTCACTTTTAAAATAAAAACCGACATTTATAAAAAATTCACGGGTTTTGACAGAAATGGCTTTCAAACCTTAATGAAAATTTTAATTGCATTCATAAAATTATAAGATCATTTATATTTAATAAAAATTAATTTAATATTAATAATAATATTTTATTAAAATATTATTTAATTCAAAAATCCTTTAATTTAATAAAATATAATTCTTAATTAAATAATAACTAAAAACACCGTTTGTACTTTAAAAACTAATTACAATGTATCAAAAATGACTAGAAATTATATTCATTATTATATACAAGAATAATGTACATGAACATGGTGCTACTTATTTGTTACATAACCCCTTAAAATTGCCGCATAAGACCTAAGGGTAAGGTGTGCGTTGGTGACAGACTCTTGGGGTTGCTCGGATAACATCGCTCGAGTGGTAATCTCTATCAACTTCCATTTTTCCCATAGACGATCACGTTCGAGCTTCACTTGATGAAGCTCAGCTTGGGCTTGGTCAAGGGCAAAGACCAAAGACGCCACCTCCTTTCCAAGCTCCGACAAATGGGCTTCGTAAGGGGCAATTCTACTGGATGAGGCCATCGCTTCCTTTGTCTGAGTAGAAAATTGGTTCGTTAAAGCCTTATATTTAAACTACCCATATGATCACTGTTCAACGGCTATAAAAGTAACGGTCACAAATCTTAACGTTAAACTAAAGAAGTTGAAATCTTATAAAAACATTTTTTTTCATAAAGAAACATTTAACTGGATCAAGAAGGATTTTCCATTAATGAAATTTTGGGTCGTTACAACATTCCCCCCTTAAGAAATTTCGCCCTCAAAATTTTCCTTTTCCCACACTAAAACAAATGTGGGTAACTTAGCTTCATCATATCCTCCGACTCCCAAGTTGCTTCTTCAAACTTGTGGTTTCTCCACAACACCTTGACGAGGGGCATTGTCTTATTTCGTAGAACATTTTCTCTACGATCTATGATCATCACTGGTTTCTCCTCATAAGAAAGATCGTCTTCTAATTGTACCACCTCGGAAGAGAGTACATGTGAAGGGTATGGTATGTACTTCCTTAAGAGGGATACATGGAAGACATCATGCACCTTGGCCATAGTAGGTGGAAGTGCTAGTCGATAGGCCACAACCCCAACACGATCAAGAATCTCAAAGGGACCGATGTACCTTGGACATAACTTCCCTTTCTTTCCAAACCTCATGACCTTCTTCCACGGAGATATGCGTAAAAACACCATGTCTCCGACTTTAAACTCAAGGTCTCGTCGACGATTATCTGCATAACTCTTCTGTCGACTTTGGGCTGCCTTGATATGCTGCTGAATGGTTTTCACCTTCTCCACCATTTCTGGTCCAAGCAGCTTACGTTCACCGACCTCATCCCAACATGCCGGTGTTCTACACCTTTTCCCATACAGGGCTTCATATGGTGCCATTTGGATGCTCGATTGGAAACTATTATTATAAGAGAACTCAACCAGAGGAAGATGTTGATCCCATCCTCCTTTAAAGTCCATTGAGAACGCTCTCAACATATCCTCAAGTGTTTGGATAGTCCGCTCGGATTGGCCATCAGTTTGAGGATGATAGGCCGTACTGAAGTTCAGTTCAGTATTCAGAGCATGTTGAAGACTCTTCCAAAACATAGAGGTAAATCTTGGATCTCGGTCAGACACAATAGATAGTGGTACTCCATGCAACCATACAACTTCCCTGATATATATCTGTGCCAGTTGATCCAAAGAGAAATCCTCTCGAATAGCAATGAAGTGTGCAGTCTTTGTAAGACGATCCACAACAACCCATATTGCATTGTTGCCTTTGGATGTCCTTGGAAGTCCAGTGACGAAGTCCATGGTGATGTTCTCCCATTTCCATTCTGGTATGGGCAATAGTTGCATCATCCCCTTAGACTTCTGCCTCTCTGCCTTCACATGCTGACACACCAGGCACTTTGATGTATATTCGGCGATCTCCTTCTTCATATTATCCCACCAAAAGTTTTCTCAGAGATCTCGATACATCTTTCTGCTCCCTGGGTGAATAGAGAAATTTGAACTATGTGCATCATCCAAAAGTTCTTTCTTCAGCTCCGAACTTGATGGGACACATAGTCTTTTCCCAAACCGCACAATTCCTTCTTCATTAACATTAAACTCTGAGGATTTTCCCTTTTTGATAGCTTCCACTTTTTCTTGGATTCTCGCATCATCCTTTTGAGCATCCTTTAACCTTTCCAAAAGATATGGTTGAGCAATCATTTGTGAAAGGATTGATGATGTTCCCTTCTTTATGATTCCCACGTCCATCTTCATCAAGTCTAAGAAGATTGGATCCTTCTCAATTCTCATCATTGATAGAATTGCTGGATCCTTTCTACTTAGGGCATCTGCCACCTTGTTCGCCTTCCCAGGGTGGTAATGTATTGAACAGTCATAATCCTTTATGAGCTCTATCCATCTTCTCTGGCGCATATTAAGCTCTTTCTGTGTGAATATATATTTAAGACTCTTGTGGTCAGTATATATCTCACATTTCTCTCCATAGAGATAATGCCGCCAGATTTTCAAGGCAAAGATCACCGCCGCCAACTCCAGATCATGCATTGGATAGTTTCGCTCATGGATTTTCAACTGTCTTGAGGCATAGGATATCACTTTATCATTCTGCATCAGCACACATCCTAATCCCTTCTTCGAATCATCACTGAATACCACAAAAAGCTCCCCACTTGTGGGTAAAGTGAGCACAGGTGCAGTGATAAGCCTCCTTTTCAACTCCTTGAAGCTTTCTTCGCATTCATCACTCCAAGAAAACTTTACTCCCTTTCGATTTAGCTTGGTAAGAGGGTTGGACAATCGTGAGAAGTTTCTCACAAATCGTCAATAATATCCAGCTAACCCCAAGAAGCTACGGATATCAGTTACCGATGTTGGCCTCGACCATCCCTCAATTGCATCTGTTTTGGAGGGGTCCACAGATATCCCATTGCTTGTGATGATATGGCCAAAGAATGAGACCTCCTTCAACCAGAACTCACACTTGTTGTACTTCGCATAGATCTTCTCCTTGCGCAAAGTCTCCAGTACAGTTCTTAAATGCTCCTCATGGTCCTCCTTGGTTTTGGAGTATATTAGAATATCATCTATAAAGAATACCACAAATTTATCTAGGTAATCTCTAAAGACTCTATTCATCAATTCCATGAATATTGCTGGAGCATTGGTGAGTCCAAAAGGCATTACTATGAATTCATAGTGCCTGTACCTTGTACGAAAAGCAGTCTTGGGGATATCTTCCTTCTTCACACTTACTTGATAATATCCCGACCGCAAGTCGACCTTGGAGAAGTATTGTGCTCCACGCAGCTGATCAAACAAGTCATCGATTCTTGGGAGAGGATACTTGTTCTTTATCATGATTTTGTTAAGTTCACGATAATCTATGCAAAGCCGCATTGACCCATCCTTCTTCTTGACAAAGAGGACTGGTGCACCCCATGGTGATGCACTTGGGCGTATAAACCCTTTATCCAGATTCTCCTGTAGTTGTTTCTTCAGTTCTTCAAGCTCAACCACAGCCATTCTATATGGAGTCTTGGATATTGGTAGTGCCCCAGGTATAAGTTCAATTGAGAACTCAACATCTCTTCTTGGAGGAAGACCAGGAAGTTCCTCGGGAAATACTTCAGCGAATTCTCTCACAATAGGAATTTCTTCAAGGGTGGTTTCTTCCTTGGACTCAATCATCTGAGCCAGATATGTGTGCTCATAAGGCAGTAATATCCATGCTTGAGATGATGGAGCTAAAGGAGATTCATCTTCCTCCTGACACTTGTAAAGAATCGGGGGTCGATTCTCCATATGGAGTGTGATTTCCCTCTCCCGACAATTTATGTTGGCTCTATATAAGGAAAACCAATACATTCCAAGAATTGCATCAAATTCCACCAAAGGGAGTATGACGAGGTTCGCCCGGAAATTCAATCCACAGATTATAACAGGGGAGGACTTATACTCATGGGATGCAATGATTGCCCCATTTGCCGTACTCACCGACATCTTTACTTCCATGATTTGTGGTGGTGCAGGGATTGTTCTACTAAACTTTTGAGATATAAAAGAATGCGTAGAACCTGAATCAAAAAGTACGTTCGCTATTCTTGAATGAATAACTAGCGTACCTGTCACCACTTCGTTGTCGAGGTTCACTTCGGCAGAAGTGATGGCAAAAGCTCTTCCTTGCTGTCTTGGAGGTTGTTGATTGCCTCCGATAACCCTTGGATTAGGGCACTGATTCGCAAAATGACCCGGTTCTTTGCATTTGAAGCATTGAACAACACGTTGAGGTTCGAACGGAGCGTTCCTCCCCTCCGTCGCAGCCGCGGGTCCTTCTTGCTGACAGTTAACAGATAGGTGCCCTTCTCTTCCACACTTGAAGCATTTTCTTGTCCCCCTAAGGCAATTTCCAGGGTGCTTTTTTCCACACTTTTGGAAAGTGGGGTGCTGGAATTTATTAGCGTCGTTGGATTTATCCATCGGACCACCAGCATTGAAGTCCACCTTCCGCTTCTTGTCCCGATGATACCCCTGTGATTCTCCGATCTCCATTTCAACCTTGAGGGCACATCGGACAATTTCCTCATAGCTGTCGAAGTCACGGATCGCTAATGCTTTCCGCAAGCTAGGCTTCAGCCCACCAAAGAAGCGGTCAACCTTGCATTCGGGGGTAATGACAAAGCCGGAAGCGTATCGTGCAAGCCTTGTGAAGTTTGCCTCGTACGCTCCCACAGATTCCTCATCTTTCTGCTTGAGGGAAAGGAAGTCCCTTTCCATCTTAAGACGGAGGGTGCGTGGAAAATATTTATCGAAAAACATCTTCCGGAATACCTTCCATTCCAAATCCTCGATCTCCTCCTCAGGCTTCGTATTTTTGATCAACGTCCACCATTGATCAGCTTCACCCTCCATACGATAAGCCGCCTGGAGAACCTTCTCTTTTTCAGAGCATTGGAGGATGGAGAATATCTTTTCAATGGAGTTGATCCATTGTTCAGCAATCGTGGGATCAGATGATCCACTAAAAGTAGGAGGCCTTTGTCTCATGAAGCATTCAATAGCGACTTGTTCTTTCTTAGGGGGGTTGAACGTTCCTCTTGACCAGTGTTTCTATTCAAAACTTGAGTTAGCTGAGAGAGAAGCGTGACAAAGTTCGCGATTCCCGCTCCCATTGGATTGGGCATCTCATAAGTACAATCATCACACTGATCTTCACAACGGTTGTTAGCCCGAGTTCTCCTATTACCGGCCATTGGCTGGAATAAAAGGAAAGTTAGGGGTAACACATAAAGGGTAATCCAAAGACAAAAGTTGATGACTTATAAATAAACTTTAATCTCTTTAACTCATGAGTCTATAGGATTCAATCCAGGCTTTTCATGATCTTCCTTCTAACATATATCCTTAGGGGCATTTTTCCCTTAATAAGGGTTCATACTAAGATTGTGAATTTATCAAAACATATCCCCCGGGAGTGTCGTAACCAAGAGTGCAGCAAGGCCCGTTTTCGTGCACCAGTTCCCGTTCGAGTCTAGCTCAAAGCGGTGTTTTCGGGTTTTACCCCTAGGATACATCTGTGCCAGAGCCGCCTCTACCTGCTCGTATCCAGACAGGGATGCATTTGTTTGATAAACCACTTACTTAGTATTTACCAAAACTTAGGGATGTTTTTATTATTATTAGTCTTGTATCTAAGGCTTTACTGGGGTTTCCTAATACCAAAAATAACTAAACCAATCATCTGATACCAACTATGACAACCCTGCTTTTTATTACAACTTAAACATGCTTTATTACATAAAACTTCACTTGATACAACAAAGAAGATCGAGAGGTTTAGTGTATTTGGGGCTTAGGATCATTACATAAAAACTTTAAACTTGAAATACAACATCCTTATTGAAAACTTCCTTTACATGACCACTACATTCCTTCGTACTTAGCATTGCATGGGATAACCTGAGGACATGCATAAAAAAAGGGTGAGCTATAAAGCCCAGTAGGGGAGTACACAATG
This sequence comes from Viscum album, assembly GCA_963277665.1. Lineage (NCBI taxonomy): Eukaryota > Viridiplantae > Streptophyta > Magnoliopsida > Santalales > Viscaceae > Viscum > Viscum album. The sequence continues at coordinate 822,519,111 of OY728141.1, read as the reverse complement.
AATAACATGAGGAGTACAATACAAGTTAGGCAATAGGCATATCAATAGAGCATAAGAGAGACATGAACATAAAGGCCTGATAAAGCATGATAACCATAACATGGAAATGTGGAAACAACACTTAACATTGAATTAGCATGAGCCAAGGCTCATTGCACATGGAGCATGAGTAAACCCTCATTGCACTTGAAGCACGAGTAAACCCTCGTTTCACTTGAATTAGCATGAGTCAACACTCATTGCACATGACGTATCATGATACTATACTTTACCCAAAGCATTGGAGCGCTATAAAGGGCGCACCCTTCTTAAACATTTCATTTCATGCATAAGTGTGCCACATGGATCATAAAACATGGATTCATAAAACATAATCATTTATTCCACGATAAAGGAATGTGGAATTCATACATGAAACTTTACAATCAATAAGTAAATGTGCATAAAGGTGAATACCCTTGATGGAGAAATGGGCATGGTATTCACTACACAAAGACATTGGCTTAGAAAATCGGTGCGATTTCGGCAGCGTAACGGCGTGACATAAGAATTCATAAAAAAGGTTGATGAGAGAGAAAGGGGTTCCTCATCATATTTACATGTAATGGACAGTAAGGAGGTCATATATATACATGTCCCAACAATTGAAATGGAATTTAAATTCATGATACAAAAGTATTGCTTGAATGTAAAAGAAGAGAGAGAAGTTCCTTTCGAAATTTCGCCATAGTAACGGGTGTACATGGGAGGCATTTAATGAGAGAGAAATGGTTCTCCCATCATTCAAACAGTAAGAGGGCAGTATGGGGGAGGTGCGAAAGCATACCCCAACATTCATAATTGAAATTAAAAGGGCAATACAACTTAAAGAAAATTGACAAAAATGAGAAAGGAAGAAAAACACCTTACTTGGAAGTGTGCTTCCAAAGGCTAGAGAGAGGCTTGTGAGAGGCCTCTTGGGAGCTTGGGGCACCTTGAGAGGATTATAGAGAGAGTAGGGCAGAGGTTGGACGAACTTAAAGGGCTTTGGGTGAGGAGGAAGTGGGAGCTTGGGTGGGTTTATATAGGAAAGGTGAGAGAATTCTTTATTATTTAGGTTTGGGACTCCTTATATTAAAATAATCCAAACCACAAACCATCCCATGGTATTTTCCCATGGTTTCTGGAAAAGGAAAGAGAAAAACAATATTTTACAAGGCCAAGGTCCGAACTTATTAAAAAATTAGGGTTGCTTATGTGGAGGTGAGTCACACTCCCATGGAAATTAATTTAAAAAGGCAAAGTGTTGAATAAGTCTTGAGGGCTCCATCAATGCTTTGAAAAGTGAGTCAACCAACCCAAAAACTCATTATTTTAATGATAAAACACATATTGGCCGAACATTAGGATTATGGTATTTTATTACATCACCATTGGGTCATTATGATGTCATAAAACACATTATATATTTAAATGGTATTTAATTTTTACCCAAAAATTTGACTGTCTCAGAAAATTATGAAAAATTCACCGTTGGATAATTTTGACGTCCTGATTCCAAAAATAATATTTATTTTATCTAAATAATTTTCTAAATATTTGAATTTTCACTTTTAAAATAAAAACCGACATTTATAAAAAATTCACGGGTTTTGACAGAAATGGCTTTCAAACCTTAATAAAAATTTTAATTGCATTCATAAAATTATAAGATCATTTATATTTAATAAAAATTAATTTAATATTAATAATAATATTTTATTAAAATATTATTTAATTCAAAAATCCTTTAATTTAATAAAATATAATTCTTAATTAAATAATAACTAAAAACACCGTTTGTACTTTAAAAACTAATTACAATGTATCAAAAATGACTAGAAATTATATTCATTATTATATACAAAAATAATGTACATGAACATGGTGCTACGTATTTGTTACATAACCCCTTAAAATAGCCGCATAAGACCTAAGGGTAAGGTGTGCGATGGTGACAAACTCTTGGGGTTGCTCGGATAACATCGCTCGAGTGGTAATCTCTATCAACTTCCATTTTTCCCGTAGACGATCACGTTCGAGCTTGACTTGATGAAGCTCAGCTTGGGCTTGGTCAAGGGCAAAGCCCAAAGACGCCACCTCCTTTCCAAGCTCCGACAAATGGGCTTCGTAAGGGGCAATTCTACTGGAAGAGGCCATCGCTTCCTTTGTCTGAGTAGAAAATTGGTTCGTTAAAGCCTTATATTTAAACTACCCAGATGATCACTGTTCAACGGTTATAAAAGTAACGGTCACAAATCTTAACGTTAAACTAAAGAAGTTGACATCTTATAAAAACATTTTTTTTCATAAAGAAACATTTAACTTGATCAAGAGGGATTTTCCATTAATGAAATTTTGGGTCGTTACAATGAATACTCTCACCAAGTAATGCAAACAGGGATATAGCATATAATAAAGAATATCAAGGGTACCCCTCTACTACTTCCCCACTGGTTTGTCGCTTTGCCTCAACATCGCACATCTTAATCATCTCTCTCCAAAAAGTCTTGCGCGCAGACCCCTAGGCGAAGCACGCCAATCTGCATCTCGTGCACCACAAAGGCTTGCCCGCAGACACTTGGTTGAAGCACCACACCATCCTCACAACCAAAGTAACCAGGTAGTTTTAGGGAGCCACCACAGCTCATGTAACGTGTATCATATGTCGGTTATTATACCTCAAGACATTACATCCCATTCACTAAGTAAAGATCCTCAATCTATCACATCATATACACGTTACACCTATTGTATTCCATAGGATACTATATCCAGAATATATGTGTCTGAATAACCACAATCCATTACAGCCCTCTACACATATATATTGGAAAAACTAATTGTTGTTCCCAATGGCACAAGTATCTTCTAAGAGAAAAGAGTGATGCAAAAGGGGGTAGTCAGCCATTCATCCTCCCACCAGAATGTTGGTGAAAACACCCCCCCCCCCAGGGCTCACAATCCTAGGGGTGTCATTTTCCCTTACTGATATGGTGGAGTAGCGCATAGAAACACAAAAAGTACAGAATATATTATAACTCACAACCACACTATGGGCATAACCTAGTCTTAGACACAATTGCAACTAACGTCTCTCGGACTCTGAGATTCCACTTCTAATACTAGGTATCCTATACATACACGACTATTTAAAGTTCTTTATTAGATTTCTTAATTCCCTTTTTATCAATTCCACTATATGTTAATTAATTCTTTAGACATTAATTAACCATGAACAGATCCACATTAAATTTCATTAGCAACACACCCAACGTCAACTGCTCCTTCAACAAGTTTTCAACCTCTTCATTAGGTTCCAGCATCTCCATCCCCATGGTTTACCACCATTTATTCAATTATTCATTATAAAAATACTTTCCCACATTCCCAGACCTTCTAGAAAGACATTTTATGCTACGAAACACAAGGGGGATCAACACGGTGAGTAGATGTACTACCCGTTGAGTCTTTTCCACCTATAGAAAGAGCGTAGCCCCATCATCCCTTTATAATCTAGACACGGAAAGCACGAGGCATACCTCACACGTCTTCTCCTCCTTCGGAGGATGGGTAAGCAAGACTAGCTGGCTTGAGTAGTGGGGAAAAGTAAACCCGATAAACAACCAATCAAAATTACCAAGCATCCAAAAATCACATCCACTCCATTCCATCATCCCTTGGGTCCTCCCTAACACCCACATACATAAACCGATGCATCTCGCCACCCTAGGAATCAGCTGCTTCCACAACCAAAAGCCTACATGCCCCCACATATCACAACAGCCATCCAGGATCACATCATAGCACAACAGCCGAAAAACAAACACCACATTTAATTGGGATCTTGTCACTTTAAAAATAAAGATTCTAACCCAGAACCCTTTAAGGAATTATCAAACAATCAGTTCTTTAATCCATATTGAATTAACAGATTTATTATTCGTAGGTTCCAAATTCGGGAATCCTAATCAGTAAGCTACGACAAATAATTATACATTCTTACTATGCCAATTTGATTAACATTAAATCCCAACAAGAACCATATTCATTTTAATGCCTATTTATATTTAGCCAAAAATTTATCAATTAATCCCATTTTACGTTCTTTACTAATTTCCATCAAGAACAATATCTAAGTAAAGGAGGCATAAATATCACACTATCTAGAAAAACAAGAGGCAATAACATACAATCGATAAAATTCCTTTATCTGGTTCAAAGTATTAATTATATCAATTCCATTGTGATCCATCGGGATTAAACATGCTAACAATACAGTTGCACCTAAAAGAAAGAGAAGCAACAAATCCCCTACCTCAAATAGTTCCTCGCATTCTTTATCCACCCACGAGTCATGATCCTCCTCTCGCAACAACTTCATCCACCCGAGGATGCCACGGTATGAAAGTACCAACCAATACCCAAGAAAAAACCCCATTAGAATCATGGAGGTTACATGCTATAACATGGAGAGGAGAAACAGAAGGAGATGATCCCAAAGGATTGACGATAAAACATACCTTATATTGAAGGTTGACTGATACAGCTTGGTTGCATCAAAACATTATGGAACCAATCCTAGGAGTAATTTTTGATTGTGAAACTCCTAAGAGAAGGATTTAATGGTTATAGCATCTCATAGCTAAGAATAAAGAGGAAGAAAAAGGGAGGAAGATATCTCGTCCCTTTTGAAGATTTAATGGGGCGACAGTTTAAGATACGCTTAATTCCCCATTAAAATCGGATCGCAGTAAACCACATGGTTTGACCAAGTAAAAACATCCCGAGACATGGGAATAATTAATATAGGATTTATGGCCTTTGAATCATCCTTACGAGTCCTTAAAATAAGGATTTAATTGTATTTTACATCAAAGGAAACGTCAAAAGGGCCGAAAATTTGGGAAGCTGGAAACACTGTTCGCCTACCGTTACTGTACACCTACCGTTACTGTACAACTACAGATCTATGAAACCGATTTGTGAAACTGATCTGTAAAACATTGTACACCTACCGTTACTATACACATACGGTTACTATTCACCTACCGATTGAACAAATCGTAAAATTGGATACACTGTTCTCTAAACTGGAAATTTGGCAAAGTGTTGAGGATAAGTCACATTAACATCTCGGAACACCTCCAACACCACATATTAACAAAGTAATGGACCAGAGAGGTCTGGTAAATTATGTCAGATACCGCTCCAAACATTATCGTCCTCGAGAATTCAAAACCAACCCTAAAGAAAATAAGGGTCCGAACAACCACCCTGTAAGATACCTCTCTAGAGAAAACAACCCTTAGTTGTTAAAAAGCTAAAACAAAACCATGACACCTGAGAGAAATGGAACAAACATTCCATATCCAAATAATTTAATCATAACATCACATTAATGGTATACAAAAGAAAGGATCAAAGAAAACTTAGCACAACAACTTAAAACAGCTCCGGGTACTGGACACGCATCTATGACTCACGTTCCCAGGTACTCTCCTCCATGCCACCGGGTCGCAACAAAACACAAACTAAGGGGATAGAACGTCTACACAAAACCTTCTTCTTATGATCTTGGATCTCCACAGGTCACTCCTTGAAGGTTGCATCATCATCAACATTGATCTCTCCCAAATTGATGATGTGAGAGTCATCGTGAAGATAACGACGGAGCTGTGATACATGGAAAACATCATGTATCTGACTCATCTGTGGGGGAAGAGCTACTTGATACACCATAACTCCAACATGATCTAACACCATAAAAGACCCAAAAAACCGGGGAGAAAGCTTACTTCCATGACCAAACCTTCGCTACCCATGACGAGGAGTCACCTTCAGAAACACATGATCCAAAAAATAAACTCTAAGGGTCTTATTCTTTGATCAACATATGATTTCTGATGATCTTGCGCTATTTTCATCCTCTCACGAATCACCTGGATGATATCTTTTGTATTCTTCCCAAGTTCCGGTCCGAGAATTATTGACTCTCTGACCCCAGTCCAACACAACAGAGAACGGAAAGGCCGACCATACAAGGCTTCAAACGACACCATACCAATGGTGGAGTGAAAAATGTTATTGTAAGAGAACTCCACCAAGGGTAAGTGCCTCATCCATGAACCTACAAAATCAAGAACAGATGATGGTAACATGTCTTTAAGAGTTTGGATGGTTTTCTCAGTTTGAACATCCGTTTGAGGATGAAAATAAGTGATAAGGCATAGCTGAGAACCAAAAGCTTGTTAGAGACCTTTCCACACACTGGAGGTAAAACAAGTATCTCAATCAGAAATGATCGTCCAAGGGAGTCCATGAAGTTTCACCACCTCATATAGATACGGCCTTGACAAAACGTCCACTGAGCTCGACTCCTTGATTGCTATGAAGTGGTCCGATTTTGTTAAATGATCCACTACCACCAAAATAGCATCATTTCCTCCCAGATCATGAGGTAAACCAGTAAAAAAGTCCATTGAGATGTCCTCCCACTTCCACTGAGGAATCTCAAATGGCTAGAGAAGACCACCAGGAACATAGTGTTCGGCCTTCACCTTCTGGGAGACTAAACATCGAGACACAAACTCTACAACCGCACGCTTTAGCCCAGGATACTAAAACTAACTCCTCAAGGATTGTTACATCTTTTTCATGCCTAGATGTACTTCTAAAGTCGAACTATGAAACTCTCTGAGAACCATCTTGTGCATTTCCAAGGGAACAAATATCCTTCCATGATACAACACTCAATTTTGTTCGTCCTCCGTCCAACTATCAGGGGCCTCACCACAAACAACTCGGTCTCTCCAGACCTACACCTCTGGATCCCCCAATTGGGAATCTTCCACCTTTTGCATCAAGGATGATTGTACCATCATATGAGAAAGACAACCTCTACCCCCAACATCTCCCATATCAAGATACAATGCTGGCAGTTCTTCCATTACTCTCCAGGAATCACTGGATTCATGCACAGCATCACCACGTTACTTTCGGCTTAGTGCATCAGCTACAACATTCCCTTTTCCAGGTGTATATGATATATTGAAGTCATATTCGTGTAAGAACTCCATCCAACAATATTTTCGCAAGTTCAAGTCACACTGGGAGAAAACATACCTTAAACTCTTATGATCGGTGAATACCCCAAAGCGCTCACCAATGAGGTAATGTCTCCACAACTATAGAGAAACACCATGGATGACAAATCAATATCATGAGTGGCATAGTTACGTTCATGGGGACATAAATGCGGAGACCCATAAGAAACAACTGACCTTTGCTGCATGAGAACACATCCTAACCCTAGATGCGAAGTGTCGTTAAAAACATCAAACTGAACTCCCTCATCCGGAATACAAAGAACTAGAGCACTTAATAATATCTCCTTTAGATACTTGAATGCGGTATAACACTTATCAGTCCATATGAACAACTGATCCTTCCTGGTAAAAGCTATCAGAGGAGTCACAACTCGGGAGAAATTGGCTACGAACCTCCTGTAGTAGCCTGTGAGACCAAGAAAACTTCACACCTCTAACACTATCTTGGGGGATTCCCAAGACACGACTGCTTCTATCTTCTATGGATCCACAACTACTCCCTATTGGGACACAACATGGCCCATGAAACGGACTTCTCGAGCCCAAAATTCACTCTTTGAAAACTTCCCAAATGGCTAATGTTTACGAAGAACTCCCAAAACAGCATGTAGATGCTCAGCATGCTCCTCTTCAGATGTGGAGTACACAAGGATGTCATCGATGAAAATAACCACAAACATGTCCAAGAACTCACGGAACACAGAATTCGTCAATCCCATGAATGCAGCTGCAGCATTATTCACGTCAAATGGAATTAGAACGAACTCCTAATGGCCATGATGACAATAGAAAACAGTCTTCGGGAGATCCTCATCCGTCACACACATTTGATGATATCCTGACCGCATGTCGATCTTCGAGAACCAACTTTCACCCTTCAGTTGATCGAATAATTCATCAATCCGCGGAAGAGGATAGCGATTCTTTATTGTCAGTTTGTTCAAGAAATGATAATCAAAACACAACCACAAACTACTGTCAGCCTTCTTCATGAACAAAATTCATGCACCCCATGGTGACACACTTGGTTGGACAAAACCGCACTGTAACAGACCATCAAGATGTGTAAGTATCTCTCGTAACTCATAAGGGGTTTTCCTATATGGATACATTGAGATAGGAGATACTCCTGGATGTAGCTCGATCCCAAAATCGATCTCTCGTCGAGGGGGTAATGCTACTACCTTTTCTGGAAAGACATCAGGGTACTCCTCTACGACCCTAGGAAACACCAACTGCTGAACCTCTAAAGAACTCAGCATAATCTTAGCTATCATGGATGATAAAGATGGAACACGCCTGTGAACCATCTGAGGATCTCGCTCACTAACAAACACCAATTTCTCTCCATCCGTAACAATGAATATGACCTTCTTCTTGAAGAAATCCATGATATCCTACACTTAATACAACCAATACATGATGAGGATGACATCATATGGTTGTACTCATAAACATTGGAAATCTCCCCAAGAGCGGTGTTGCCCCAACACTAGCTCACAGTCTCTAAATACTTCAAACAAGTCATCTCGGCCTCCAACTGGCATAGTCAACACCAAGGGAACTAGAAGCCTCTCTACCTCACGTTCCAAAGAATGAATAAGCGTATGTGATATGAAGGAGTGTGTCGCTCTTAAATCAAACAAGGAATACACCAAGGTAGAAAAAAAAAGAAAAGGGTACCTTGAACGAGGTCTGGCTCATCTGGTGCTGGTAACTCTAGAGCATGAAGCTGACCACTACCTCCTCCATGGCCTCTCTGACCCTGATGACGACCACCACAATGGTTGTGCTCTTCTCTCTATGGACAAGGAGAATCATGGGGATGTCCTCTACCTGCCCCATCTACCCTCTGCTGATATAAAGCTGGCGCAACTGGTCATTTCTGCCTCGGCTGGAACTGCCTCAATGGAGGAACTTGGAGTGTAGCTCCCGGTGCATGATGACCACTATGAATGTTTGGGAACTACCTCTATTGATGGCCATGACCACCACACAAAAAAACAAGTGCCTGAACCTTTTCGATAATCCTAAGAGTTGTTACCTATGGAGAAATAAGATGTGAAGGGTTGGGACCTACCCCCGGCTGAATGGAAACTCTTCTGCCATGAAAACCGGGAACCCTAGACCACATCTCTGCTTCATGAGGAATCATGATGATTCCCCTCTCTTGATGATCCGGTCTGGGTTAAAGTCCTCTCAACATCCTCTTCCCTTTCCAACACCTCAAGATATGTCTTCAGCATAAATGGGGTGACTTGGAGCTGGATCATTGGACACAAAGCCTCCTCAAAGTTCCTTTCTCTGGCCTCTTCATCTGGTAACAGGTCCGAAGCATATCGTAAAAGGTTCATGAAACTGATTCCAAACTCTCAAACACTAGATCTCCCCTGTCGAAGGGTAAGAAGCTCCTGAAGATTGGACGCCTTTGCAGTCGATAATATAAACTCAACTCTAAACCTGTCTCGGAACTCCTCCCATGAGATCACTGACTCCTCACGATCCTCGAGGAACAAGAACCACCACTACCTCGCTACTCCATGCAACATCTTCACAACCAAGGACACCCAGTGCTCCTTCTGAGCACAAATCTAACTGAATCCTATCTCAACCTCCTCCAACCAGTCTTATGTGACTGGATCTGAAACGGATCCTTCATACTTCTAATGTCTCTAGCGCTGAATCTATCGGAGTGTCTTCCTCCAAGTTTCTTCGTCGTCAACCTCTATCCTGCGGCGATCTGCTGGAATAGTCTGCTGTACATTTTCTGCGCAAACCTGATGAGGATGTTGACTGGGAGCCATACCTATAAAATAACAACACGTTAGAGCTCCTAATATAGAAATGTGGAAGACTCAACATTAATTAAATTATTGTTTTCTTTTATTCATTTTATTCATTTTAGGTTATCCAATCCCAAGTTCTAACCATTCAAACATAGGCACAAAGAAGAATGATGTATGATCCTTTCCTAGGTCTCTACCCTGCAACTAGTATCAGCTTGTTTTATAGCCCTTGTAAACTTAAAGGTTCATACATCAGATCATAGGGGGACCTAAACACCTACGTCTCAGCCGGTCTCCAGTGTTTACCTCACTTGTTAAACATGACTGACATTGTTGCCTTACCAACCAAAGCAACCTCACCTGTGCCTAACTCCAATCTTCATCATATCCCTCAACCAGACCTCTGATACCACTCTTTCATGACCCCCTCCACACAAATTGTACCCCTCCTGGTCCAGCAATATGAGAATGGAGATAATGATCCCCGAGTCCCACCACCAGTAGGCCCTGGGTTGGCGACTAGTACTGAGTGTATAGTAAACACACAAATGGGAGGCATTACCCTCTAAGAGAACATATGCAGAAGAGATAGATAAGATAGACACCAATCAAATCCAACTCAGAACTAGAATATAATAGAAGCCCAGGTGCATATATGAAATTTCATGCAAAATTACTACAACTGGAAGGGATAAATAGAAAGTACCCAAAAGAATATAAAACAGTAGAAACCACAAGCCCGAACAGCTCCTCCAACTCCAAGCTAGTTGAAACCAGCTTGATCTCCAACCTACTCCAAGTGACATGAAAAACAATTTATATATGTACATAGGGTGAGTGTAAAAGTATTCTCCATAGGATCCTCCCCGAAGCCTCTCGTGCAAAAGTAAAGAGAGAATGCTAAAGCACAGTGAACAACAATTGAAACTAACTCGTCACCTAAACAGTTATACTATGTTCCCGTCCTCACCATGGCTACTCTCACCAAGTAACGTATACAAGAATATAGCATATAATAAAGAATATCAAGGGTACCCTGCTACTACTTCCCCACTAGTTTGCTGCGTTTCCCCAATGTTGCACGTCCTAAGCATCTCTCTCCAAAAAGTCTTTTCCGCAGACACCTGGGAGAAGCACCACAATCCGCACCTTGTGCACCACAAAGGCTTGCCCGCATACACCTGGTTGAAGCACCACACCATCCTCACAACCAAAGTAACCAGGCAGTTTCTGGGATCAACCACAGCTCGTGTAACGTGTATCATACATCGGGTATTCTACCTTAAGTCATTACAACCCGTTCACCGAGTAAGGATCCTCAATCCATCACAGCCTATACACGTTACACCTATAGTAGTCCATAGGATACTATATCCAGAATATATGTGTCTGAATAACCACAATCCACTACAGCCCTCTACACACATATATGGGAAAAACTAACTGTTGTTCCCAATGGCACAAGTATCGTCTAAGAGAAGAGAGCGGGGCCAAAGGGGGTAGTCATCCATTCATCCTCCCCACAAAATGTCAGTGAAAACACCCCAACAAGGCTCATAATCCTCGGGGTGTCAGTTTCCCTTACTGAAATGGTGGAGTAGCGCATAGAAACACAAAAAGTACAGAATATATTATAACTCACAACCACACTATGGGAATAACCTAGTCTTAGACACAACTGCAGCTAACGTCTCTTCGACTCCGAGATGCCACTTTTAAGACTAGGTATCCTATAAGCACACAACCATTTAAAGAGCTTTATTAGATTGATTCATTACCTTTTTAACAATTCCACTATACATTAATTAATTATTTATACATTAATTAACCATGAACAAATCCACATTAAATTTCATTAGCAACACACCCAAAGTCAACTTCTCCTTCAATCAGTTTTCAACCTCTTCATTATGTTCCAACATCTCCATCCCCTTGGGTTGACACCATTTATTCAATTATTCATTATAGAAATACTTTCACACATTCCCAGGCATTCTCGAAAAACATTCTATGCTACTAAACACAAGGGGGATCAACATGGTGAGTAGATGTACTACCCATCGAGTCTCTTCCGCCTATAGTAAGAGCATAAACCCATCCTCCCTTGAAAATATAGACATGGAAATCATGTGGAATACCCCGTGTGTCTTCACCTCTTTCAGAAGAAGGGTAAGCAAGACCAGCTGCCTTGAGCAGTGGGGAAAATTAAAGCAGATAAAAAACCAATCAAAATTACCAAGAATCGAATAATCACATCCACTCCATTCCATCATCCCGGGTGTCCTCCCTAACACCCACATGCATAAACCGATGCATCTCGCCACCCTAGGCGTCATCTGCTGCAACAACCAAAAGTCTCCATGCCCCCATATATCACAAGAGCCATCTAGGATCACATCACAGCACTACAGCATGAAAACAAACACCACATTTAATTGGGCTCTTGTACCTTTAACAATAAAGAGGGTAACTTGGAACCCTTTAAGAAATTATCAAACAATCAGTTCTTTAATCCATATGGAATTAACAGATTTATTATTCGTAGGTTCCAAATTTGGGAAACCTAATCAGTAAAATATCACAAATAATTAAACATGCTGACTATTCTAGTTGCACGTAAAAGAAAGAGAATAAACGAATACCATACCTCAAACAGTTCCTCACGTTATTTATCCACACCACGAGTCACGATCCTCCTCTTGCGACAACTACATCCACCCGAGGATGCCATGGTACGACAGCACCAACCAGACCCCAATAAAACCACTATTAGAAGAAAGTAGGTTACATGATATAACATGTAGAGGAGAAACATAAAGAGATGATTACAAAGGAATGACGATAAAACATACCTTAAATCGAAGATTTCCCGATAAAGCTTGGTTGCATCAAAACAGAGTAGAACCAATCCTAGGAGTAAAGTTTTATTGTGAAACTCCTACAAAAAGGATTGAAAGGTTCTAGCGTCTCGTAGCCGAGAACAAGGAGGAATATATCTCATCCCTTTTGAATATTTAATGGGGTGACAGTTTAAGATACACTTAATTCCCCATTAAAATCGTATCACATTAAACCATGCAGTTTGACCAAGTAAAAACATCCCGAGCCATAGGAATAATTAGTCTAGGATTTAGGTCCTTTGAATCAACCTTAAGGGTCCTTAAAATAAGGCTTTAAATGTATTTTACATTAAAGTAAACTTCAAAAGGTCCAAAACTATAGGAAGCTAGAAACACTGTTCACCTGCCATTATTGTACACCTACTATTACTGTACAACTACTGATCTGTGAAACCGATCTGTGAAACTGATCTGTGAAACACTGTACACCTATCGTTATTGTACACATACAATTACTATACACATACTAATAGAACAAATCATAAAACTGGAAACATTGTTCACTGAACTGGAAATTTGGAAAAGAGTTAGGGATAAGTCACCTTGATCTCCTAGAAAACCTCCAAAACCACATTTTCACAATGTAATGGACCGGAGAGGTCCAGGCCATTACAAAAAGCCCAGTAAGGAAATAATCATAAGAATAAAGATTATAGCATGGGTTAAAAGGTATAAAATAATGATATAAAAAGTCATATAACATGATAAATCATAAGTAATCATAACATATATAACATGGGATCATAATAAACATGGATTCATAGTACTGTAGACGCAACATAAATCATGTCTTGAGCACAATTCAAGGCTCATTGCACATACAGGATCATAATTCAAGGTTAAACACCAAGACCATTGTACATGGTATTATTATTCATGGATCACCTCCAAGACCATTTCACTTGGTATCACAATTCAAGTCTAACCGCCATGACCGTTGCACATGGTAGCATGAGTCAAGGCTAACCACCAAGACCATTGTGCATAACATCACATGAGACTCAACTTTACCCAATGAATTAGATAACTATCTGGTTAAACCCATATTAACATGTTCATGAATATGTTTTCCACATAAATAATCTTACCTAATCAATATAACATAAACATAAGGAAACCCAAGGGAAGAAAAGGGTATTGTAATCCTATCATAAAGCATAATAAATGGACGTATAAAAAAGTTTACATGAAAGAAAGAATTAAATAATAAATGAACATTTATAAGTTAAAAAGAATATATCATGATAATTTATGTCAAACATAAGTAAAAATGTGGAAAAAATTTAATAAAAAACTTTGGAATTAAAACATTTTACTATAGTTTTGAGAAAAATACCAAAGAGCATTTAAAATAGAAAAGGTGATAATATTTTATATAAACCAGAAGTGAACCAAGAGGGTTTTCAAAATAATGAGACTGATTTTATAAATACAATTGAGTCTTAAAAAAGTTGAAATGGTTCACTTGAAATGGGGAAATAATTCAAGAAGTTCCCTTAAAATGGGTTTTCTTATCCTGAAGTATTGAGGGGGGAACCACTTAAAACATGTATATCCCTGAAAGATATGGTGAAAGGGTATTGGTACATGAATTTGGTACATATACACAAAATTTAAAAGTTTCACATAAAAATATAAGATAACTTCATTTGGGTAAAAATAATGACAACGAAACCTGAAGGAATAAAGGTGGTTTGGGTGGAATCCCTTACGAAGTTTCAGCATGGTATCAGGTGTACATAGGAGGGATTAATGAGATAGAAAGGGTGTAACTCATAATTTATATGTCAAGAAGGAATTATGAGGGAGGAAAACAAATATACCCCATTATTAAAAATAAAAAATTTAAGGTAATAACTTAGAGGATATTCTTGAATAAAAGTGAGAAATAGAGGATCCATTACCTTAAGTCCGATTTTGTTCTCCACTTGATATTAATGAGCTCTTGAAGTAATATTTTTTGAGAGCCTCCTAAAGAAAAAGGATTTGGTATTTTGAATATACCAATGGCTTATAGACATTGGGGATGATCTTGGGTATAGAGTTTAGTATAATTTTGGAATGGAACAAGGCTTGGGAGGAGTGAGGAGAAGAGGGGGTGTGAGTGGTTTTTATAGTGGAGGAGAGGAGGGATTTCTTAATATTTTAATAATTAGTTTATTATTTTTTCATAAGAAAAGATATATTAAATATTACATGACCTAAAATAGTAATAAGTTCATGTGAGTTTGAACTAATTGGGCTTACATCAATAGAACATTATATTAATGCTGCAATATTTCATGTATTTGCATTTATTGTAATTTAGCGTATTTTACAATTCAAAAAAAATTAATATTTCAGAAAAATCCCAAATATTCACCCTAAAAATTTCTTAAAATGTAGAATCCAAAAAGTAAATCCATTATACAAAAAATAATTTTATAAATACGGTTCGTTTATTTTTTTAATGAAAATCATAATTTTCTTGAGAAATACATATTTTAACATTATAACTCATTTTATAATGATTTCAAAAATTAAATTAGGTCTTATAAAATTATCTTAATACTAGAATACATAAAAAAAATCATTTATCAACACCTATTTGGAAAATTAATTTTATTTTAAATTAATTAATTAATTAAAATTAATTATTTATTACTTAAAAAAATACCAATACTTTTACTATGGTTATATTATCACTTATAAGATTCCTAAATTTTATTTATATATTCATGAGTGAGGTTACTATTATTTTTGGATGATTTAATATTTATAAGGTTCATATTAATATTCATAAGGGTAGGTTACTTTTTATAAGGGTGGGTTACTATTCCGCAAAAATTATGTTTATTCCATTAGACCCAAAGAATCAACATAAATGCAATCGCGAATGATAGATTTTCGAATTTCAAGACACATAAGAGGAAAAATTATGTTTAATGGTCACATTGTATTTATTATCATGATATTTCATTGTGTTTCCTAATGTAATTATACTATAATGCATTATGATAAGAAGAGAAGTCCATTGATAAAACATTGGGACATTGCATTCTTCCCCCTTATGAAATTTAACCCCTGCAATTTTGTTTTACATTCTAATCCATAAATAGGTGTAGGTGGATTTATTTTATTTCTTCCTCCAGTTCCCATTTTGACTCTTCATACTTATGGTTCTGCTATAGTACCTCAACCAAGTGAGTAGTCTATTTGTGTATAATTATATCTCTACGATCCAAGATCTTCATTGGATTCTCCTTGTATGAAAGATCATCCTCTAACTATACCAATGCTGAAGATATTACATGTGAATTATTTGGTATGTACTTCTTTAAGAGGCATACGTGGAAGACATCATATACATTAGACATGGTAGGTTGAAGTTCCAGCCGATAAGTAATAGCTCTGACACGATCAAGGATCTCAAAGGGAATAATGTTCCTGGTATATAACTTTCCTTTCCTCTGAAATCTCATGAACTTCTTCCAAGGATATTTGTGAAGAAATAACCTATCTCTCACTTTGAACTCAAGGTCTCATCAACGATTATATGCATAACTATTCTGTTAACTTTGGGCATCCATGATGTTATTTTGAATGTTTTTCATCTTCTCCCTCATTTCTTCAACCATTTTAGGTCCTAGAAGCTTACGTTCACCGACTTCATCCCTACATGACGGTGTTTGAAACCTTTTCTCATAAATGGTTTCATATGGTTCCATTTGGATTATCGAGTGGAAACAATTGTTGTAAGATAATTTGACCCATGGAAGATGTTGGTCCCATCCTCCTTTTAAGTCCATAGAACATTATATCAAAATATCTTCTAGTGTCTTAATTGTTCACTAAGATTGGACATCATTTTGAAGATGATAGGAATAGCTTAAGTTTAGCTAAGTTCTTAGAGCGTTTTGGATACTTTTCTCGAACATCGAGGTGAATCATGGATCTTGATCCGATAAAATCAATAATGGTAATCCATGAAACCTTACCACTTCCTTAATATATATCCATGAAATTTGATCCAATGAGATTCCCTCTGTAATTTTCATAATGTGAGTTGTCTTTGGAAGACAATCCACAATGACCCAAATAGCATTGTCTCCTATGGATGTACTTAGAATTACTGTGAAAAATTCTATTGTAATTCTCTCTTACTTCCATGTTAGATTGAACAGTGGTTTCATCATCCCCTTGGAATTTTTTCTTTCATCTTTCACTGGTTGACATACCAATAACTTTTATGTATATTCTAAAATCTCTTTATTAATATTGTCCCACCAATAGTTCTCTTATGGAAATCAATACATATTTGTTCTCCATATGTGAATAGATAAGGTTGGGTTATCATAACTCTTTAGATCAACCTTCTTTATCTCTATATTGGATGATACACATAGCCATGACCCAAATCCTACAAATCCTTCATCATTAATTTTGAACTCAGAGGATTTCCAATTTTTGATAGCTTTGACTCTTTTCAGAATTTCCACATCTTTTCTTTGAGAATCCTTTATTTTTTCCATGAGAGATGGTTGAGAACCATTTGACAAGGTATTGATGATGTTCCTACCTTAATGATTACCATGTCCATCCTCTACAAATCTACGAATATTGTATCCTTTGAAATTCTCTTTATTGATAAAGATGTAGGATCCTTTCTACTTTGAGCATCGACCACCTTATTCTCCTTACTAGGATGGTAGTGGATTGAGCAGTCATAATTATTTATGATCTCTAACCATCTTATCTTTAGAAAATTAAGATATTTCTAAGTGAATATATATTTTAGACTCTTGTGATTAGTATATATCTCACACTTTTTTCAAAGGGATAATGCCGCCATATTCTTAATTCAAAGATCATAACTGCCAACTCCAGATCTTGTTTGAGATACTTTTGCTCATGGATTTTAAAATATCATTAGGTGTATAATATAAATTTATCATATTTCATAAGTGCATATCTAAATAATTTCTTTTAAGAATTACGGTACACCACAAAGTGTTCTCCATTTGTTGGGAGTGTGAGTACTCATGTAGTGATAAGCCTTTTTTGAGCTCCTAAATCCATTCCTTGCATTCTTAAGACCATAAAAACATCACTACATTCTATTTATGCTTAGTCCTTGGGTTTGAAAATCATGAAAAGTTCTCCACAAATCATCGATAATTCCCAACTAAACCAAGTGATGGACCTCTGTTACAGTTTTATGAATGGGCCACACTTCAATTTCCTTTTTCTTGGAAGGATCTACAAATATCCCTTTATTTGTGATATCATGCCCCAAGAATGATACTTTCTCCATCCAAAACTCACTTTTATTTCACCTTGCATACAAATTCTCCATTCTCAAACTCTTTAGAAAAATATTCCAATACTCCTCATGTTCCTCCTATATGTTAGAGTATATCAGAATATCATCGATAAAGACTACAACAAATTTTTCAGGGTAATATATAAATACTCTATTCATTATATTAATGTAAATTTCTTTAAAATTAGTGAGTCTTAAGGGTATCACTATGAATTAATAGTTCCCACATCTTGTACAAAAGGCAGTCTTGGGAATATATTACTCCCTTAATTTTAATTATTGATATCCTAACTGAAGATCCACCTTACATTCAGTGTTTATGACAATGTTGGAGGCATACTTTGAAAGACTTGTGATGTTGAATTCATACACCACGATGGACTCATCTTCCTCACACATCATTCTGAGGAAAACTCTTTCCATCTTGAGATGAAAGGTTCAGGGAAAATATTTATTGAACAAATATTCTCTTGAATTCCTCCCAATCCATGGAATAAATTTCCTCCTTTGACATCATATTTTGTATTAGTGTCCATAACTAGTCAGCTTCCAAATCAAAATTATAGACTTTCGGTATAACTTTCTATTCATTTGAGCACTATAGAACTTAAAATATATTTTCAATGAAGTTAATCCACTCTTTAGTGAGGAGGGGATTAGAAGATTCACTAAATGTGGAGGCCTTTTCCACATGAAGGATTCTACAGAAACATTGTATTTCTTTATAGGTTGAGTGATTTTCACTTGACTGAAGTTATTATTCATAACTTAGACCAGTTGTGCATGCACTGTCATGATGTTTTGAGCACCTGTACCCATAATATCATGCATATCATTATAGAAATAATCACATCTTCTGTCATATTTATTGTTTGAAATTGTTCCTCTATTTCCCACCAACAACTACGAAAAATAACATATAATTAGGGGGATAAAATACTATGTTATCAATCATAAAAAAATAAAATATAAACATAAAAGGATAAACTCTTAAAAAGAAAATTATATCCTAACTTGTGATTCCCTAGGTATCAATCTTGGTTATCCATGATATTTTTCCTAACATATATTCATATGGGGTTTTTTTTGTTCCCTTAATAATGGTTCTTACTAAGCTCATGAATTTGCCCAAGCATAATCCCTAAGAGTTTCAATATAAAAGTGCAGCAAGACCTGTTTTCATGCACCAGTTCCTGTTCGAGGCTAGCTCAAAGAGGTTTTTTTGGGTTTTACACATAGATAAATATATACCAGAGATAACTATACATTTTTGTTTCTATATAGGGATTTATTTCCTTTATAAACTAGTCACTCTATACAAACCAAAATTTAGGGGTGTTTTCTTATACTTAATATCATCCCTAGGGTTATTACTAAAGTTCTTTATTCCTATTCTCCAAAAATAACTACACCATCCTTTGATAACAACTATAGAGAACCTATCCTTTAACACATACCATTATATAATTTTTAATATACTTAAACATAAAATTACAAGCCATGGATAATAAAGTCTAGTGTCTTGGAATACTAGGTACATAAAACTGAACAAATGGGACCAAATAAAACATTTTTTTTATTTAATAATCGTATTGATCTCATAACTTCTATTGTGTTCAAACATCTTCATAGGATAACCTGGGGATAAAATGAACAAAGGGATGAGTTAAAACCCCAGTAAAGGAATAATCATAAGAATAAATCTTAAAACATGGGTTAGAAGGCATAACCTAATGATATAAAAAGGAATATAACATTATTAAGAATAAGTAATCATAATATATATAATATGTGATCATAATAAAAACATATTCCTAATAATGTGGCATGAAAATAAATCATGACTTTTTCACAATTCAAGTCTCATTGAGCATAGAGGAGAAATATTAAAGGTTAACCACCAACATCGTTGCACATGGTTTCATGAGTCAAGGTAAACCTCTATGATTTTTTCACATGGTAGCATGAGTCAAAGATAACTTCCATGACCATTTCACATAGTATCATGATTCAAGGCAAACTGCTAAGACTATTGCACATAATGTCTCTGGAGACTCAACATTACCCAATGAATTGGAGCACTATCCAGGTGCACCCATCTTAACAGGTTCATGATTATGTTTTCCATATAAATAATCATACATAATCAGTCTCACATAAATATAAGGGAATCCATAGAAATAAAAGGGTATCGTAATAAAACCATAGAGAATAATAAATGGGTGTATCATACAATTGTACATGAAGGAAAGGAATTAAATCATAGATGAACATTAATAATGAAAAAATCATATATCATGATAAGTGATGTCGAATAGAAATAACAACCTGAAAAAAAGTATTAAAGAAACTTTGGAATTAAATTAATTTTGTGTGGTTTTAGGAAAATATTAAAGGGCATTGAAAATAGAAAATCGAATAATATTTTATATAAAACTAGAAGTGAACCAAGAGAGTTTTAATAACAAAGAGACTAATTTTATAAAAAAAATGGTGGATTAAAACATATGATATATTTCACTTGAAGATAGAACAGAATTTTGTAATTTCCTTTAAAATGGGTTTGCCTATAGGGAAGTATTGAGGAGGGAACCACTTAAAAACATGTATATCCTTGAAAACGATAATGAAAGGGACTTGATACATGAATTTGGTACATATAAAAATAATTTAGAATATAAACATAAAAATATAATATAACATCATTTGGGTAAAAATAATGAAAAAGAAAAATTAAGGAATAAAGGTGGTTTAGGTATAATCCCTCTTGAAGTTTCGGCATGGTTTCAGGTGTACCTAGGAGGGCTTAATGAGATAGAAATGTGGAATTTCATGATTTATATGTCATGAGGGAATTATGGGATAGGTGAAAAACATACCCCATAAATAGGAACTAAATATAAAAGGTCATAACACAGAGAATATTCTATAATAAAAGTGAGAAAGAGAGGATCCCTTACCTTAAGTTCGATGGTGTTCTCCACTTTATATTAATGACCTCTTGAATTAATCATCCTTGAGAGCCTCTTAAGGAAAGAATATTTGGTATCTTGAAGATTCCAAGGGATGATGGACGTGGGGAAGGATCCTGGGGAGATATTTTAGTAGAATTTAGGCATGTTACACAGATTGAGATGAGTGAAGATAAGAGGGGAGTGTTAGTGATTTTTATAGTGGAGGGGATGAGGTTTTTCTTAATATTTTAATCATTAGATTATTATTTTTCCGTAAGTAAAAAATAGTAATGATTATAGAAAAAATATAGAAATAAGTTTATGTGACTTTAGACCAATTGGGTATACATTAGTAAAACATCAGTTAAATGATTTAATAATTCATGTATTTACATTTATCCTAAATTAGCGTATTTTACTAATAACAAAATACAAGTATTTATTAAAATAAAAAAAATCACCCTAATATTTTTAAGATGTGTAGAAACCAAAAATGAAATCCATTTTCGAAATATAATTTTCTAAATATGAATAATTTAATATTTAATTAAAATCATAATTTACTTGAAAAATATAGATTTTAAAACTATAACTAATTTTATAATGCATTCAAAAATTAAATAAGGTCTTATAAAATTATATTAAAACCAGAATAAATAAAATTTGAATTTATGGAAAACTTTTAGGAAAATACATTAACTTTTAAATTAATCAATTAATTATAATTAATTATTTGTGACTTAGAAAAATACCAATATTTTTACTATGGTCATATTATCACTAATAAGATGCCTAAATTTTATTTATATATTCATGTGTGAGGTTACTGTTCTTCTAGAGGATTTTGTATTCAGAAGGTTCATATTACTATTCATAAGGTTAGTTTAATATTCATAAGTGTATGTTACTATTCACCAAAAACAAAGTTTGTTCCCTCAGACCCCAAAAATCACCATGAACGCAACTTTGTATGTCAAATTTTTGAAATTCAAGACACATAAGTGGAAAATTTTGGTTTAATGGTCACATCGTATTTATTATCATGATATTTTATTGTGTTTCCTAATGTGGCTATATTATAAGAAATAATTTTAAGAAGGGAATTCCATTTATAAAACATTAGGTCGTTACAAAGAAGATGAATGATTTGATTTTATATGGATGTCATGTATATAGAAGATGATGGGTGGGGTATTATATAACCTTCCAATGAATTGGTTATGTTTTCATATCTCATGATATAAATATTTGAATCAATTTAATAATGCTCACTCTACTATGTAAACTAGGTAGTGATTCCTACTCTATTATGGGAATTAGGTAGAGAATCCTACTCCACTATAGGAATAAAGTGTTGATGCCTACTCCAACATGAAATGATGGACCTTGATTATGTTTGGGCCACTGGTTTTTTAAAATATATGACATATTTCCAAGTAAGTGCAAATGTTTATGACATTCCATGTTCTAAATATATTCTTCATACTTATGTGATGAATTCATGTTTTTTTGACTGTAATTATATGATTCCAATCCATGTTCACATGACCTTTATTGGGTATTAGGTTTTAATTCCATAATATATAAGGATAAATCATGTTTTATGACTGTAAATTAAGATCTAATGATCCTTTTATCTGATATTTATTCTTTTTCTCATATTTTTTTCTCATGTTTATGATAGAACATTTATGACTAGTTGATAAGTTTCCCTTAAAAATCATTCAATATAACCTCTTTATTATACTTCAAATACAAAGGTTATAAAGCTAATATATCATAAGATATGTCTAGAAGGGGGTCTATATGAGTACTTTTATAGAGAAATGTCAACAAGTGTTGTAAAATATGATTTTTATATAGATAGTATCCATGATACTAAACCTACCAACCCTTAATTTGTGTGACTGTGTGAGAGATGTATTATCTAAAACATGGATTCAATGTAATATTTATGTATATTTGTCTTGGATACCCATAGTTGGTATATGATTAGGGTTTAGTTAGTTTTTGAGATTAGATTAGTTACCTTTGAGATTAAGGTTAGAGAATGTTAGAGAAACCCCTAACAATGAATCAATATATAAGATGATATCCAAAAATACTAGTAGATTTTGTATTAATTTTTTTCCTAAAAATAAATCTGTGTATGGATATTAACAAGTGGATGTGGTTGTGGCCATGATTCACCTAAGGGTAATCGCTCCAAAATGGTTGGTTGATCGTTAACTAGATCCTTTCTCTAATTCCCAATGAGTGAGCCTAAGATTATGAAATTTTCTAAAAATTCATGGCAGATATAATTTAGTTGATCATATTATCTTTATGAACCATTATGAAGGATATAAATATTAATTACATTATGGTATTAGTTTAAGAAGTTTGAGATAACCCAACTTTAAGAAGCTTATGTTAAACTAATATTGATATTGGTTTAACTAAAGGAACTATAGGACACCATGATAATGTAAATGAACAAGGCTTTTTTGATTGAATTATTTTTATTATTATAAAATATCCCATGTATTTTTAATGATTCATCACTCACGTCAACCCATTTTTTTATTAATGCCTAGAACTAGAAGTAACCATGGGTGTGAGGGATATTGGAGAGATTATCTCAATAAAAAACCCATCCGGATTGGATCTAGAGTGATAAAGCTCATTATTATGCTAGACCGTCTATCAGGAAAAATGATTAACAATATAAACTTGGTCAAAGCCTCAACCACAAAAAAGATGGATTATTATTAAAGGTCATGTGGAAAAGATGATAATGGAATAAATGATCAATTTCCTATATGGAAAAACATTGAATGAATCACCATGGGGTTTTTCTCAAGGGGACCATAAACTGCTTTAATTGTGGTAAATTATGCTATCAAGCATCATACTATCAATGGAAAATTAAGAGTCCAGTTAACATGAGAAAAGAATATAAAACTTATCCTAGGGAATCACTAATAATTCAATGTATTATGTGATGATAACTCAATCATTATCCAATTAAATACCCTAATCCAAGTAAGAACCTAAGAACTAACTATTGATGAAGATGATAATATTTATTAGGTTCACTTACCCTCCACCTTGAAATTTTAGATGTATTATAGTTCCATCAACCCTATTTTATCATGTATGTTTTCTAAGAACATCAAGGTGCCACTGTTGGTGATGTGTATTTCAAAGAAAACATGAAGTGGTGTGTTTATAATTTCAGTGGAAATAATATTTGTGAAAATCATAACATCTTTCATTAAAAATACTGGTTAGAATTTAAAATAGGATGTATATCTTTAATATTAATCTGATTTAATTTCATAAAAAAATTAAAAATACATTCTTAATCAATTGTGACCATCTATTAGTGCACAGAAAGCTATGAATTATATATGAAAAAATACGAATCCTTCACATGGGTCTTCAAACCGAGTTATGAGATAAATTTCTTTGAAATAGTTAAGGGAAATAAGTGTTTTATTTTCTTCTATATGCTATTGAGGTTTATATCGCATTGGAGATAATATCTTGAGGCATGTCAATTTTTTTATAACCTTTATCCATGATGGATTCATGGAGAAGGAAACACAAGGAATGGTGAAACATGTTGGTGAATAGATGGGTGGTTATCTGATGAAGCTAGTAATGTGATAAGGTATAAGATGGAGAGGGAAAATGATTTTTTGGTGGATACGGATACTACAAAAAGGGTCGGGGAGGATCGAAAAGTAGATATTAATTAGCCTTATGAGGAAAAGGATGATTCTTTGGTGACTTCATTATTCTATGTTAAATTCCCACCAAAAACACCTAGCTGAAAAAAGATGGAGGAAATGATATAGGTTGGTGTGGTTTAGATATTATAAAAATAAGGAATTTTATTTCACACATTAAAATAATTTATTATAATTTGTCACTATAGGTATGAAAGACAAACTCAAAGAAAAATAAAATGGGAGTCAAAACCAAACCATGAGATATATTTTTCTCTAATGGATAATAATAATAAAAATATTGATAGTATTTTAATATAAGTGAATAGATTTTATTGATACTTAGTTTTTATAATTAAATGTTGTTTCATATTATAGATACACTTAGCTGACTTCATTAGTAAATACTAATTAAAATTGTGAGATTGAAATTTATTTAAGTGGGGATGTAGTGACCTAATTTTTCTCCAATTTTTCTCCTTAATTAGATAATATATTAAATAGTTTTTTTCACACACTATAAAAAATTGAAATGATAAAAAATAGATACATTTTAAATATTTAAAATAACTTTTAAAACATAGTTGAAAAATTAGAAAGTATAAATTGAAGTTACCATATCAAAAAATCAATAAATAATTTAGGATGAAATAGAATCCAAAAGAATATGTTTTTATATGAATCCCATTTTTATAATCTAGGAAAGAAGTTATCTTCACTAGGTTTTTCCCGAGACCAAACCCATGATGATCATGAGAAATTATGGCTCGAGTGAAATCCTTTACTAGAAATTGTTAAGATTGTTGAGCTCACTGCGAAATCCATGCTAGGTAAATCACCACATGTGACTACACTGCCAATTATCTTACTCCTAGATCATATATAGTTGTTATAAGGTAATTTTCATGTAGAAATTAGTTTGATATCAATGTGTAATTACTATCAATATTATCGAATTGGCATATTCGTATAAAATCCATTTTAACCGTAATTCAAATTTTTTTTCAAATTATTTGTTCCTTTATTAAATTGAAATTATATAACTTTTAGATATTAATATACATAAAAATATTTTTTCATTCATCCAATATATATTTCTTGATAATAAAATGGAATACATTCACATTAACTTAAAAATATGTTTTTTCTAAAAATTATTGTCTCTCACCATATCCCTATATATTGTTGCAACTTTTTATGAATTTTAAAATTTTATATTAATAAATTTAATTTAATTTTTGAAATAGACACATAAAAATTTATTTATTATGATTTCTTTAATATTTTTTTGCAAATATAATTTTTTAGTTGAAAAATATTGGTTTTGTGAAAATAATATTTTTTTCAATTTTATCATTATGTCAGAAAATCCTAGAAGTTTGAAAAACATTTAAGGTAATTAAATATGTATTTATGGAAAAAAATTATTATTTTAATATATTTTCTGAGATTATAAATACCATGTCCCATATTTTTAGAACTAAATTAAAATGTGATCTAAATAAAAACATTATTTAATGTTTTATTTGTATCATGTTTTTGTATGTGAGATTTGGTTTTAACATGACATGAAAGCCTATTAATTTTATTTGACTTATTATAAAAGAATTTAAGTGATTAAAATAAATAGAAATGATATATTTATCTTATATATAAATTTAAATGAAACACCTTAATTTTCTAAAAAAATTGTTTTTGCGTGATTAATCATGTATATTTTATAAATAAATTTTTACAATTTTAGATATTTTTCTTGATAAATTATTTTCAAATTTGAATTTATAAGTATTAACTTAGGAAAATATTTAATATTAATTTTTTTCACCAAAATTAGTTACTGAGGTAAAAAATTTATTTCCATGGTAAATGTAAATCAGGGTAAAATTTGAAATATTAAATTAAAAAGCCCTACAACACTCAAGGTTGATTAAAAAAGGATTGACTGAGGTGATTTTCAACACACAATCACTTTTATATCAATGTTTTTTACATTTTTTGGGCATTATAAAACATCCTCATATTTATAAATAATAATATTTTCGATAACATATACAACACGCAACACCATGCTTAAGTGAAGTATGAAATATTATTATTTTAATATGATCGTTATAAAATTGTCGTTAAATTGGAGGGTATGAATAAGATTTAGAAAATTACTAAATATATATAAATATACTATCAAATATAAATTTATTGATAAATTCTTAGGAAATAAGTACACAATTTTATAAAAAGACATTTTATTCTTAAAAAACAGAATTACTTCAAAAAAAATTATTTCATTTTTGTGAGAAAATAATATAATTAAATTATGGAACATTTATAAAATTTATTTGTTAATATTAAATTAACTTTAAACTATCCTATCAAAATTAACATAGGGGAAAATTATGGTATTTTTCAAGATGATTGATAATTCAGTGAACAGTGAAAATTGGTGAATTTTCAAATACATTATTTTTGTTCCATTAAATATAGTAATTTACCATTATATTTAAATTTATATTTAAATTAGTTATTAACCATTTTATTTTTTATAATATAATTAATTTTATTTGAATCATCAATTTTCATGATTTTCGTAAAAGTTTATTTTTATGTTCAAAAACATGATTTCCAGAAATATTTTTTTAAATGCCTAAAGTTTATCAATTTTAAATAATTAAAATAACCCATAATAAGAATGTAATTAAATAAAATTTATATATTATATATATTTATATATTAATTTAAATTCATATAATTAATAATAATTTTCATAGAATTAATTTAATATCATACATTCCTTGAAAAATAAATTTTTCTAAAGAACAACATTTCATTAAACTTTACACAATTAATTTATAATTTAATTGTTCCAATTATTTGAATTGAATTTTATAAAATGGATTTAATATTTGGTAAAGGAATAATTAATACTTAATAATAAGTTAAACATTATTTTGTGTCATTATGAATATTAACTATAGAAAATATTGTTTATCGTAGTAAGGGTAAATCAAAAAATTAGGGTTAAAAATAATATGATAAGGACTAAAAATTCATCCTAACACTTATCATTATTTTATTTGATGGGTGGATTGTATCCATGTCAACTAAAATCTCTATTATATGGCCACATGGTTTTGTATTTCATTTATTTTTTCCATTTTAATAATTAAGTAAAAGTTAAAGATAGAAAAACACCTTCCTTAAATTTAATATATTTAATAATTTATGAAATGGAAAAAACCAATATAATGAACTAAATATTAATTTGAAATATAAATTATTTTTTTATCGTGGTAATTTATATATAATTTTTGGAAATAAAATAATTTCTTTAAGGGCTTACGAAATGATGGCATGGTAATTATTCAATTAATAGAAAAATAAAATATATTATTTTGAAAATATTAGAAATAATATAATTTGAATGAATTATTGTATTCAATGATTTTATAGATAAATATAAAAATTTATTGATTTTTTTTTTGAACTTATTATAATTCCATTGTCTCCAAGTTATCTTCAATATCAAATTAAATTAATAGCATCCAAATTGAAATTAATGAAATTTTATAATAAAGAACATTTTACTAATGTTGTAAAATTCATAAGAATCCTATATTTGTCCAAAATATTATGATATGTTTCAAAATATCAACCATGTTCCATTTATGGTCCGTTTTACCTTTTATAAAAACATTATTTACCTGTAAAGAGTAAAAAGATAATTCCACTGTAATTATCAAAATGGGTTAAATGGGGTTTAAAATAATAGTGAAAAATTCACCTAAAATAACACTTAATTCAACCCATAACATCAATAATCCTTGTGTATTTGGTATATTATGTACACATAAAATAAAATTGATACGTGGATAAAAAATATTATTTAAAACATCATTAACATACTTTTAAAATTCCATTGCTCATATAAAACTGCAGGGCATAACCTAGTGACATACATAAGAAACATTTGAGCTATAAAGCCAAGTAAAGGACTAAAAAAGAATTAAATTGTTAAATTATTATATTATAGTAAATTTTATATTAAATGGGTCATTAAAGGGTTGATAATCATAAACATGAAAATCAAATCTGGATATATGATGATAACATAAGGGAAACATGGGAATGTGGCAACAACATTAAGCATTTCTTCATAAATATTGGTCAGGCATAACCAACAAGACATCATAACATGGTGGAAAATTCCCCAACATGGATTATTTTTACTCTTTAATTATATAAATTATGTATCATGTGACTAAAATATTACCCATTTTATTGGAGCACTATATAATTATGGCCATAGCCTTTGCATTTATATCATGTACATGTAAAAGTATGCCACACAGATCATTGAACATATGATCATATTTAATCATATTTAATTACAAAATTAAATATTATGAAATAAACACATGTATTTAAATAATAAATTAAGATAATTATGCCTTTTTTAATACCCTTTATTTGAAATAGTGATGGTATCCATCATAAAAAGGTTTCCCATGGAAACATTATAGGATAATTTTGGTAGCATAATGGGGGTACATAATGAATTATGAGAGGTATTATTAAGTTTTCAATGGTAATATCATAACTTTTGAATAAAAATGGAATTAATAAGGCCATATAAGAACTTATCTCAACATAAAAAGTTGATAATTAAAATGCATAATAATAAAATTTGCTTGAATAAAAAAAATTCATGGAAAAAGCATAGGATATTTTTGATAGCATCTTGGGGGTATATAATGTATCATTGGAGGTATTAGTGAGATTTAAAGGGGTATATAATCACATTTAAATAATATTTATAGTAATTGTAATTTTTAAAATAATATCCCATCAACAGTGATTGGAATACAAAAGGCACTACATAGTGAAGTATCTTGAACTAAGAGGAGAATGAGAGGATCCCTTACTAAATATCAGCATAGTAATGTCTTAGGTAAAGTTAATAATGAGATGGTATAAATGATATATAATTATAAAAAAAATCTATATTAAAGGTTAATTTATAAAGGAATTAGATGATAACCAAATATGATTCAAAAGGCTAAAGACAAAGAAGGTGATGGAATGGAAAATAAATAGAGAGGGGTCCCTTAACTTGAAAGGGTTATTCCAAAAGCTTAGAAGGAGCTTCTTGAGATCTTAGGGAAACAATTATAGGGATATAGAGGGTATATTGAATATTATATTCATGAAACAATTGTTTTTAGTGAAAATGAATGATTTTGGGAGTCATTTTATATATTAAAATAAAGGGGAGTTTTTTAATATTTTCCAAACATAGGTTTTGGACTCTATACTATGAAGTAATAAAAAATACAACACATACAATGGTTTTTGACCATTATTTCTACAAAATGGGAGATATTTTAGTAATTTTATATGTAAATAAACCTATATCATTAAAATAATACCCTTGGTTGTGTGGAAGTGAGTCATGTTTACAAAGAATTGAATTTAAACCCTTAAAAAATATCATCTTTGGCAGATTCATAAAGGGTTTATAAAATTAAAAAAATTAAATGTTGGATAATATCGATGTTCTAATTAAAAAATTTATATTTATTTTTTCATAATAATTATCTTAATATTATAAATTTCATAATTAAATTAAAATCTAGGTTTAATGAAAGGTACTGATTTTTTTGATAATAATTGTTTTCTAGACCTTATAAAAAGTACATAAAATTATATTATCATTTATATATAAAATATAATATTTAATAATTAAATTTTATTAATATATAATTTATTTAAAATTTCCAAGAAGTCATAAAAAATAATGTCTTAATGGAAATTTCAAATTACCTAAAAATACAACTAGATTTGTGTCACATTAATGTATATATTTTAACAAACTCATTAAATAAACATTTATAAATTTAAAAAAATAAGAAGTAAATATAAAAATTATTTTATTGAAAATAAAATATACATATTCATACTATTATAATTACTTTTTTCCTTGTCAATTTTTTAACCCTTAATCAAACTATTTTACTTTTACTATTATAATAAAAATTTACTATGATTACTATTCATATTATCCAAACATTAATTTTATATTTTCAACTAATATTAATTATTTTGATTAAAAATATGAAATTAATTTTATCAAATTAAATTCTCATAAGTGGAAAAATATAATTTAAAATAAAATCGGAAAGTGCAGTGAAAAGTAGTTTTTCCGAAAAAAGCATTTTTTAATGAAATAGTTATTTTACTTAAACTCTATAACTAGTAATCCTCATTATATTAAATTAAATTCATAAATATACATATATAATCTATACATTTCATTTAAATAATTTCCATATTAGTGGTTATATTAATTAATTAAATTGATGAAACATTTTGAATTTTAAAATATTTTTCAGAAAAATGTTTTATCTAGCCTAAAAATAAACTTATTCTAAAATTCGGTATAAATATGATTTAAATATAATTTACCAGATTAAATATAAATAACTATAATATAGGTTTCATTGAAATGAAATTAAAATAATAATGAGACATTTAAATTACTTAATTTATCAAAATAGATGACAGTGTTTTCAAAAAAAGTGTATTTTTATCTATTCACTAAAAAAATATAATTTCAAAATAAAATCCAAAAATATCATACTATGTTAATTATGTTATGATGATATCAAAATTAGTTTAATTTCATCAATTACATTATATAAAATTTCTAGAAAATAATTATTAAATTTGGTTACAAAATAAAGAATTTTTTTAAGAAAATACCTTTTAAGGAATAAAAAGACATTACCATAAATTGAGTGATTAATTAATAAGAATTTATCAATAAATTTATGTTTAGTATGAAATTTATATATATTTCATAAATATTTTATTCCTATTCAAACATGAAAATTTTACAACTGGGTTATAATGGTCTTAATTAAATAATCATTGTTTGTTTGGGTTCGGTGTTACATATCACAAACACTATCGAACATAGTTTTATCTTTTACAAACTCCAGGCATTACACTTAATATCATTATTTTCATTTCTTGTATAAGGTGTACTCATATCATTGTCCTCTCACATTGACATTATTTCTTCCCGTGATGATGAATAAATAGTAACCAGTCATATATTAAATTCTTTAACCCAATACTCCCATTCAGATAATGAACATTTTGAGATTGTCTTTTATCACCATTATGATACTAGAAAATTAGTTTTATGGAAAACCAAATTTTTTTATTTAGTATATGAATTTTTTCCAACACAATAATGACATGGGTAGTGTACAATACCTCTAAACAAAGGTTTTTTAAAAATAAAAATTTTAAAAATATTCCTACTTGTTTTTAAAAAATTTTGAGATCTGATCAATATCATATGTCCAACTTTTATCCATTCTGTTAAAAACATAAAAATGTCATATTTAATTTCATAAATTAATTTAAATTTTGAAAATGTAAAATCCAAAATATATTTAAGGAAAATATACTTGTTTACATTATTTAAATCACTTAGAAAATAATTAAAACAAGATTTAAGTGAAATAAATTTTAAATCACTCTCTATTTTGGTGCATGAATATCAAATTTAACATTCATGAAGACATAATTATAAAGAAAAGAATCCATTTTATCATCATAACTACAGTTTGATAATGAAAAAGACCATTTGGGAATATTTCAAACCTTATATTTATCACTCATATACTTAGTTTCATTACTCTATCCCATGAGATAATGCATACCATATATATATAACCATAATAATGAAATTAATTATAAAAATGATTAATAACTATACATATACCCACAAAAATCCAATACGATTATGAAATTTTATTTCAATAATGTTATGTGAATAAATAATTGTTATTTTATTCAAACCAATTTTATACATAAATAATACATTAATTGGTTTTTTTGGAACCCTAGGATCCTTAATGACCTTTCCTCCGGTATTGGAACTCTATTAAAAATTGATCAAAGGATCATAAATACTAATCTTGGAATTTTTGTTGGGGTCTTAATTGAAGACAACCTTGAGAACAAACCACCTAAAACCATTTCTTTCAATGCAAGGGATTATAAGACTGTTATCAATCTTGAATATGAAAACCTGCCTCCCTTCTGTAATTACTGTAAAATTGTTGGACACTCCGTCATTAATTGTAGAATTGTTCATAGAGTATCTAACCATCATAATCCTTCTGTCTGGACTGAAGTGAGGAAAAATAGAAAAGAGAAGGCCCCTTTCCCAGATAAAACAGAACCTCACAATACTAACACTGGAAAATGGATGGCTAAAACTAAGAATAATCCTTGGGTTTTTTGGGCTAACTTAGTGGAAGAGAAGGAAAACGATTTGGAGGAACAAAAAATTAAACAAAATATATAAAATGCGGTTGTTCCGCTTCTACAGAATCCTCTTACAATAATAGAGTCCCCCTTAAAAACTAATCTTGAGTCTTCCCTAACATTGGGTCATGGTAATATACCTGAATCCTTACCGTTGGATTCATTACAACCAAACATGATCAAGGGAGGGATCCCTATGAACAAAGGTGTGGCTGGGTCTTCTTATGTGTCTCAGCCCTCCTCCTCACCCTCCTTTTCTATCCCAATCTGCCCCCTATTCAGTTACCAGAGGTGCCCATTCCTGATAATGTGGATTTCAATCGAGATAAAGTTGGTTTTAGTCACAATGTTGAACACACTGATCCAGTGGTCACTGAAAATTTATCTTCATCTCATAACTATCCCCCCTCTTCCAATGAATAGTTTGATATGATTTTATCAGTTTGTTTGGTCACTGAAATTATGTGGGTACTCACAATGGCTTGTGTTGGACGCAACTCACAAGATGTTTCATCTTTGGGTCCCTCTGCATCTGATTCAATCATCGAGGTTCCTTCCAGCCTGGTTCAGGATGATGTCTCCCCTCAGGAATCTCTTGTCTCGGGTCCCTCTAAAACTGTTTCAGTTTCAGAGGCTTTTCTTGGTCCTGATCAGATCACTTCTGGCATCCAGACTACTTGTAATGTGGCAGGAGGTAAAAAATCTTCCTCTCTTTCAGGCAATATTGATATTTCCTGCACAATTGGTAATTCCCCTAGGAAAACTAGAGGACAAAAAACTGGAAATAAAAAGAAAGGGGGGCTAGACCCTAAGAACAAACATTAATGAATATACGCTATTGGAACTGTCAGGGTATTGCCAATCCTGACTCCCTTAGTGTCTTAAAAAGATTTATTAATATTCATCACTCTATGTTTCTTGCTATTGCTTAACCTAAGGTGAATTTTTCCCGCAAATTTATGCATCATTCCAATTTTGGCTTTTCCTTCTTTGGTTCCTGTAACAATGGTAATGTTATAGACTCTCTCTGGATCTTTTATCACTCATCTATTGATAATGTCAACATTTTCAGTCTTTCTGAGCAAGCTTTGACTTGTGATTACTACCTGGATAACACTCATCTTTTCAATACATTTGTTTATGATAAAAATAATTACCAGAATAGAAGACCGCTTTGGGATGAACTTTCCACTATAAATTCCAAAATTCAAGAGCCCTGGGTCTTTGTTGGTGACTTCAATGCTATTCTCTCACCCTCTAAAAAACATGGACAGTCTTTCTCTGCTATTTCTTATAAAGAATTAAAATCCTCCATTGAGACCAATAATGTTATTGAGGTTAACCTAGTTGGTTCCCAATTTACTTGGTATAGACATCATTATAATCGAGTTGTGGCGAGTAAGCTCGATAGAGCGTTCACTAATGAATTAGCCCTTGACAAATGGAACCAGATCTCCAGTGTTACTCTGACCAAACATTCCTCAGCTCATCACCCAATCTTAGTCAGTATCCCTCAAAATTTTCAGAAACCCACTCTTCCTTTCAGATTTAATTTTTCCTGGTCCTTAGACCCTGACTGTGTCACTTTAATCAGCACTTCTTGGGATTCCATGGGCTACTCCATGGACTCCTTTTCTTGCACCACTATGCTGAAAACTCTCAAATTGATTCTTAAAAAGTGGTGCAAAACCAAAGCTGACTTAGTAGATAAAGACATTCGGAATTTGGAGAAAGAGTTTATTAATATTCAATATAAGAATAAAAAAACCAGATTTAATACTGACCCTCAAAATTAATTCAATATTTTTGCTAAATTAATCTCCTTGATCAACATTTAGGACAATTTAAAGAAACAAATTTCCAAAGCTAAATGGCTCAAAGATGGTGACAGGAACACCAAATTTTACAACTCCCTTCAAAGTGCTAGGAAATATAGTATGCCTCTCTCCTACTTAAGGGTTGAGGGTAACCTCATCAACACTTAAGAAGGGATTTCCAACCTTGTTGTCTCCTATTTCACTGAAATTTTCAATGTCCCCAATACCAACAAAGAAATTTTTCCCAATATAATTCTGAACATGGTTACTTTGGAGGATAACTGATTACTTAACAGAATCCCTCTTGATTCTTAAATTAAAGACACTATGTTTGGCCTTAATCCAGATAGTTCCCCTGGTTCGGATGGCTTTAATAATGGTTTTTACCGAAAACACTGGGATGTCGATCAAAATGATGTGTGTGATTTAGTTCGTACCTTCTTTGGAAAAGTGGTGCTTCCTCATGGTCTTAATTCTCAATTTCTCACTCTTATTCCGAAAATTACAAATGCCGATGAAATTCACCTTTTCCGACCCATCTCCCTCTTAAACTCACTTTTTAAAATTATTACTAAGATCATTTCCAATAGACTCTCTGCAATTAGAAATAGAATTGTTTCTTGGAATTAGTTTGGCTTCATTAAAGGGAGATGTATACAAGATTTCATTTGTCTTGAATCTAAATCCACCAATTTATTGAATAGAAACACTAGAGGTGGAAATATTGCTCTTAAAATTGATATTACTAAAGCCTTTGACACTATTTACTAGAACTTTATTTTTAACGTTCTATCTGGTTTTGGATTCAATGAAACTTTTTTCAATAGAATAAAAATCATTTTCAATTAAGCACATATTTCTATTCTGATCAACGGATCTTATAGAGGTTACTTTAAGTGATCCAAAGGTGTCAGCCAAGGAGACACTCTCTGTGCTGTCATTTTTTCTATTGCGGAAGACTATATTAGAAAATTACGTACTCTCAATGTTGATCAAGGCAAGATCAAACCGATTCTTGCCTCTCGGAAGTTACATGCCCCCTCCCATATTCTTTATGCTGATGATATCATTTTATTCCTCCCTGGAGACAATAGAAATATCAATAACCTTAAATCCATCATCTCTCACTATGAAGAGGGGTCTGGTCAGTGTGTTAATTGGCATAAAAATTCTATTTATTTTGGTAAAAATTTCCCCCTCAATAGGAAAAATCATATTACTGATGTTTTAGGGGTTAAGGAAGGATCTCTACCCTTCACTTACATTGATTTCCCCATATTCTGGGGAAGACCCAAATCCTCCTATTTCCAGCACATAGTGGATCAAATTCATAAACAACTTTCATCCTGGAAAGGAAAATCCCTTTCAATGGCTAGAAGTATTTTCCTTGTAAAATCTACCATTTTTTCTATGTTGGTTTACTCTATAATGGTCTACAAGTGCCTTGTTGGTCTTATTAAGCGCTTAAATTCTAGCATAAGGAACTTCATCTTGAGCGGTAGCATCCTAGAGAGAAAATTGGTCACAATTTCTTGCACCTCTTGTTTTAAACCTATTGAAGAAGGTGGTATCGTAATTAAAAATCTTAAAACCTTTAATGAGGATCTTCAAGCTAAATTTATGTGGTCCCTCATTCATAATAACTCTCATCCCATGAATTTCCTCAGAACTCGTTTTCTTAATAAACTTAAATCTGGTACTCTTCACTACATGTCTTCCTCTATCAAGACCTTGATTAAATATTCATATTTTTCTATCTTGGAGAATTCTAGATAGATTGTTAGTAAAGAATAAAATTTAAATTTTTGGTTTGATAACTGGATGGGTTCCCCACTTGTCTTGGAAATGCCTAATTCTTTTACTACCGATCCCACTAACTGCTCCATCAGAGATGTGATCAACTCTTCTTTCCCACACCTTCCAGACCCTATCAAAGAGATCATTGAAAATTATTAATTCACTTCCAATGATGACTTTATGGTCTGGGAACCCGCTAATAATGGTTTGTTAGACTCAAAAAAATATTTCAATCATCATATCTCTAAATTTGATGATAATCTCATTTGGATAGCCAATTTCAATAAGGCTTGGATAAATCCATCATGTACTACCCTCATTTAGAGAATTTCTCATCAAAAAATTCATACCGATGGTTGTCTTCAGTATTATGGTTTTAATCTTTTCTCTAAATGTTGTTTGTACAGTCAACATCGGTAGGACATAAATCAGCTCTTTTTATCTTATGGGACTGCTACTGCTCTTTGTCACTATACTTTTTATCTTTTTGGGTGAAGATGGATTCCGGATAACTTTATTTTCTCGCAGTTGAAAAGGACGATTGAGCTTCCAAGGTCACCGCAAATTAGAAACCTTTTTCTCACTGTCGTTGTAGAGATTCTGCATATTCTCTGGTATGGTAGAAATGATTTCATTTTCAACAATACCTCATTTAAACTAAATGAATGTAAAATGTGGATTCGCCTTGATATCAAAGTGGCTTCCATGATCCAAAAAGATCATTGTGAAAATTCTGTCAATGATCATGAAACCCTCTGATGGATTGGATTGAGTGTAAAATTTCCAAAACCAAAATACACTATTGAAGTCTTCTGGCAGGCTTCTCCTCTCAGCTGGATTAAATTCAATATAGATGGAGCCTCAAAAGGAAACCCGGGGCCTTAGTGATGCGGAGGTATTTTCAAAGATCATCTTGATCATTTTCTCAGGTGTTTCTATGGAAGCAGCAGCATTGCTTCTGCTCTGGAGGCTGAAATGTTGGGTCTAATCCATGCAATCTCTTTTCCAAAACTTTTAAACTAGAGCAACATATAGATTTAGAGCAACTCATCTACCATTGTGCAAGCCATCTAGAAGGGTGAGACTCATCTAGCATGGCCTCTCACCCCCCGATGTATTAACTACCTCAACTCACCCAACAGTCTCAATTTCATTACAACATACACCTTCAGTGAAGCTAACAAGATCGCTGACGGACTCGCCAACATGGGAGTCTCTCATGAGATCACTTGGAGGAATGATCTCCCTCAGGATTTGATTCCATTTTTTATTAGAGACTATTGCAAATTGACCTCATTTTGTCTCATGTAATATGTATACTTTTTTTATTTTGAATAAATTACAGGGTTCTAGTCTTTTCACCAGAACACATATTCCAAAAAAAACACAGTTAGAAAACTAAATTTTAGGCCATTCACAATTTTGGGAATGAAATTTATAAACCCAAGGATAATATATGAGAAAAGGGAAATGAAATCAACATACCTTGATTATTTAACCTAAAAATCATTTTAAGATGGATGAATCAAACCAAAATCAAATTATAATTCAAGTAAGGTCTAGACTCAATCATTTCGAATTGAAAAATGAGTAGAATAATGCATTTTATGAATGGATTTGGAATTTTATCATCACTCTATACCAATGATTTTAAAAAATTGTAATTATAGGAACCCATAAACAAAGTTTTTATAAAACTATTGGTATAGATTATTCTCAAACATGCTTTACCAATAACTTTAAACAACTATTGGTATAGGTATGCAAGGATAGCTTCCATTCCAAGTAGTGGATTAAAAATGATTGAACACAGGTTATTAATATAATGCACTTGGTTACATATATTATTATTTCATAGAATATTTTTTTATGGAAATATATTAATTTCATGAAGTAAAGAAATTGTAAAGGTTAAATGTTTATTGCCATGATCCTACCATAACTAGGCCTCAATAAATAACAACCTCAAACCTACCTCCACAATCCAATGGTGTTGACAAGCATAGAATGACACATCTTAAATGAAAGGCCATTGCCTAATGTACCTGGCTACACAAACTAGACCATCTCAACACAGAAGTGAAGATGAATAATTATAAAAAGATTAAATATCGAGAATATAAACCAAGAATTAAAAACCTCTAGGTTTTATAAGAGTACGACATTGAAAAATAAAAAGTAAAGGAAAAAATACACACTCAACTAGATAGAGGTCCCAACCTGAAAAAATTGGGATGTAAAGGGTATCCAAATATCCCATATCCTGATCTCCATGCTCCATCCACCATATGTGGTCTAATGAACCAAGTATCCCCATGATTCTCTCTATTCACCAACAACCAATCTTTTTTCTGCATAAGATGTGACATGTGCAGAAAAATCCCATGGGGGTGAGTATATACGTACTTAGTAGGACACCCTAAAAGATGATGGGGTAGTAGTAAAAGACATGATAGGGAAAGATAGTAAACAACTCAACACAATGATAGTGAGTAAACAAATCCAATGACATTAATATAAATATATGTATAAATGATCAATCCAAATAAACTCAAATGAGAAAAATGGCATTTCCATCTCATAACCCAACCTATGAAAATAGAGATAACTAGTCCAAAACACTATCAATAATGCCTAGAATCTCACTCGTCTTCCCAAAATTAAACATCCAATCTAATCCACACCTCACCACTATGTTCCATAGTTATGGGGAAACATTATTGTAGTAGAGGACACATTCCTTATTGCATCAAGGAGGAGCCACTCAATAAGTATCCATAATGGACCCACACATTGATGCATTACGTGGTTCCACTCTGTAGATAGAGGAATCATATCCGGATGAGATGGGGGGTCCACTCTTGTTTCGTGAGGATTCACAACCTATCCTAGAGGAGGGTTACACTCAGTAATTAGAGGACCTACACCCATGCTGATGGGGTTTCCCACTCTGGTGTCACGAGGACCCATACCCAACCCGATAGGGGTTTCCACTCTATAGATGGAGGACACTAATACAAGATTATGGGGGGTTTCTACTCTATATGTTGAGTAAACAAGACTTGGTCTAAATGTGGGGTTCCAATCTATTGTCTCAAGGACCCATGACATATCTGATAGGGGGTTTAAATCAGTAGATAGAGGACGTGTTTCTAAGTTGTTGGGGGTTCCACTCTATAGGTGACTCGTGATACTATGCTTAATAACATCCATCGTAGAGTGCCTCATAAATAATTATCACACCTGAAACATCTGACATCGTATCTTCAAATCCATAACAGAGGCAACCCTTTCATTCTTTGGGGAAAAACACTAGAAATTCTACTTGAAAGCCTAAATCTGAGTCAAAAAAATGGATACGTGAGATTATAATGTTTTATAAAAAGTAATGAAGGGGTACATGATGTGTGAGGGGACCCACACAATGTGTGGTATCCCTCTATCTCTTGGATGTGTCCCTGATGGTACACAACTCACGGCCCATGTATGTATACACTGCATGTCGAGGGTATACATTGTGTGTCTGAACTACTCAGGATCATTTCCATGGTCCTTGGATGTGTCATTGTACCCATATCATGTTAATGTAATTTTGTGTTTGGTGTGTCCAACAACATGGGGTTCCACTTTTGTTAGTGACCAGGTCTGTATACTCCGACACATGGCATATTCCTAGTCATGCCTAGTTCTGTGCTTTCCTAGAGTAGAAATTAGGCTACCGACACAACGTCACATAACTTGTGGGGATCGCATATGGTGTTTTATACTTATAATTGAATGAATCCCTATCCACCAAATCTAAGGACCTACACACCATGTGTTCTTCAGAATACATGGAGTGTACTCCCGTTATTCACAAAAATCTAAATCTACACTCGTGCGTCTGGATCTGGTTTCACCAATTTAAATCTAGGATCATTTCTTCCGGAAAAGGTTGGATCTATCGATTTTCCATCATTCCCAACCATCTAGTGGCTTGAAATCAAAACCCCATGGGTTCTTTACTTCTTGACCACACTACGCACCTAGCGCCTATTAGGTTCCTATGTCCTTGATAATTTTGATGACAATCATAAAAAATATCACATATAACCCACAATACAATCAAATCCATCCCTTAATTTTTTATTCATCCCTTACATTCTAATCCTACAAGAATTTGGGAATATGATCAGTCTCAGTCCTAACCAACAATGTTGAAAAGATACCACGTAGACTGATTAGTGAAGAATATGAATAATTTATGGAATAAAGTCACAAAAAAGAAAGGTTTATCAATGATTATCCAATATTTCATGGCCTATGAACACAATTTTAATATTCGGGGTCAGAAAACAATTGAATAATCAATTAAATTTCAATATGTGGGGGGAATCCAATTGTCCACAATTATAACATATCAAAGAAATGGATTGATCGATCTCAATAATTTAATCAAATGTGGATGAAACCCCAAGTGATGAGTGCTACTAGAAGATTTAATTGTTTTCCATTGAAGGTAATGCTCACCAATGATTAATAGTAGTTATTTTGGTTATTTAATCTCGATATACTTGGATCCAGAGTTTCTTCATCGTCTAAACTCGATTTTATAATGGAGATAAGAAAGAACACTCTTGATCCTCCAAGGGTTTATGCGGATAACACTAGAGGATTCACCATAATAAGGAATTTTTAAATAAAATCTCTTGTTTTAATTTAAATAATTAATTAAATTAATAATATAATGAAATAATTAAATTAATAATTTAATTAATCGACTTATCATACCACCAATGGATATTTTTTCTGAACACCCAGTGCCAACCAATTGAAGTCACATCTAAGGTAAACATCATGTTTTGAACTCAATGGTGGTATCTTTTTATCGAATATTTCTTTTATGCTTATCCCATTTTAATTAAAATACTATGTGTATGTAATATAAAATATATAAAATATTTTTATAAAATTAATTCTAGAGACACTAGTCCTTGGAATCGGATGTCATATTAGCACTTAGTACTGAAACGATATATAGAAATATTATAAAGTCTTACAGGGAAATACCAGGTCTCTACTTCATTCCCTCCTTCAAAATTTTCTTCCCAAAAAAGTAAAACTAAACAAAAAACTCATAATACTAAGCCTGCATCTAGATCTCCCTTTCCCAGGAGCTCTCTTACACTTTCCCATGATTCCACAATATGTGATCCAAGGGGTTGGTCCATCCATATAGGGTCATCTCCAGTCGATCCTTGATCACCGCCAGATGCTCCAAAAATGGGTATCCAATCATGATGTCCAGCTCTCCCGAGTTGATAAAGAGCATATGTTCATGAACATATCTCCTAATATGTGGCACATGGAATGCATTGTGAACCCGCACCAACTAGGGCTGTTGGGATAACTATTTAGAAAACTCGCCAACCCCCTATAAAATCATGAACAGACTGATGAAATTTGGGGAAAACTTGCCCCCCTTGACCAGATAACTAAAATCTTCATAATGGTGAGACTCTCAAAAAAATTTGGTCTTCCTGATTAAACTGTGAGGTCCTACTATGATGATTTGTGTAAGATTTCTTCCTACTCTGAGCAATCGTTATCTAATAGCAAATTTCGTGGACCTTCTCCATTGTCACTTGCACAAACTCTAGACACACAAGAGGCCTCTGACAAATCTTTATCTAGAATAAGGGTGACATACCTGGTCTCCAATACATTGACTAAAAAGGTGTTATTCCAATAGTATAATGGTATTTATTGTTTCATGGTAACCCTACTTCAGTAAATTTATCCCTCCAACTCTGGAAAAAGTCTAACATGAATTCTATTAGAAAATCCTTAACACCTAGATAGTGTGCTCATTCTGCCCATATTTCTAAGGGTGAAAGGATATACTTATCATCATCTGGGTCTTGAATTCCTTTTGTAGGCCTCTCAACAACAATATTGTACATTGTGCGTCATAGTCTAAGAAAATAGTTGATGGGACCCCATAAAGGTGAACAATATCACATATGAACATCTTCCCCAAACTCTTCACTGATTTATACTCCCTAATATAAAGGAAGTGTGATGACTTCGTGAGTCGATCAACTATCACCCAGATTGCATCATTGCCCATCTCTTTCCATGGAAGATAATTCACAAAGTCCATTGATATTTCATCCCACATCCACTCTAGGATCTCAAGGGGATGTAACAAACCTTCTAAAACCTTGTACTCAACCTTCACCTTTTAATAGGTGAGGTACCAAGAGATGAACTAAGATACCCTTTGTTTCATTCAAAACCATGAAAACTACAACTAAATGTATCTATAAATCTTTCCTACAACATGATGTATAGACAATGAGGATGTGTAGGAGTCTCTCATCACTACTCCCGTATTGGAAATGGGACCAATGTTCATCCCTGTAGAAGGATAACATGATTATATCCTTCAAAATAGCCATATGTTGATTCCCCTTTATATATATAGTCATGAAAGACTATATAGTAGATGTATCCCAACTGAGACTCCCTCACACTCTCAAGATGTCGAGGAGTCAACACCGTTGGCTAAAGAAAAGTTACAAACTCCATCTTCACTATATTCAGTTGCATAGAAATTAACTTCTCATAAGCCTCTTGTACCAAGAGATCATGGGACATCCTACCAAGAGAATTTTCAACCATATTTTTATTCCTTGGAGTATAGAGTATCTCAAAGTCATACTCTTGATGGAAATCCAACAAGTGCTGCTAAATTATGTTCATGTATCTATACATGAAGAGGTGTTTGATACATTAATAGTCTAAGTAAACTAAAAAGTGATCTCCCAGAAGTTAGTGCCTCCACATTCGTAGGGAGAATACTACCACTCATAGCTCTAGGTCAAGATTTACAAAGTTCTTCTCATGGTGTCTCAACTTCCTAGACCTGTATGTGATATTCACCTTACTCTACATCAATATGAA
The DNA here is from genome assembly GCA_963277665.1 of Viscum album. Classification (NCBI taxonomy): domain Eukaryota; kingdom Viridiplantae; phylum Streptophyta; class Magnoliopsida; order Santalales; family Viscaceae; genus Viscum; species Viscum album. The sequence goes on along the minus strand of OY728141.1, from coordinate 822,475,433 downwards.
ATTGATCTCAACTCATAAGGAATAAAAATACACCACATACTCCACACCATCCTATCGTAGACTCAACATTGGTAAACTCATGAGCCTTAGTTTCAACTCTTAAGAGGCTCTCTAGAACTAATCAATCTTGAAAAAAAATTCTCTTTCCATGTCAGAGTGATTAAAGGGGCTTCAGTCCTGGATAAGTCTTCCAAAAACCTCATATAGTTCCTTTCCAAACCAAAAAACCTATGCACCTATGACAAACACTTAAGTGGATCCCAAGTAAGCACTAAATTGATCTTAATTGGGTCCATATCCAAACCATGCTTTGAAATGACATGCCTGAGGAAGTCAACCTCATGAATTCATAATTGTAACATCAAGATATTTCTATAAATATGTTTCTCCTGATGAAAATTGAGAACCATCCTCAAGTGCTTTAGATGCTCCTCCTCTGACATAGGTTATATGTGTATGTCATAAATAATGAAAATAATGAACCGGTCCATGTACGGTTTGAAAATATGGTTCATCAAATCCATAAACATGGTGGGATCATTCATCACACCAATGGGAATCTCTAAGAACTCATAGTGTCTATAGCAACATCAAAATTACATCATTGAAATATCATCCTCACAAACCCTCAAATAGTGGTAGTCAGATTAGAGATTGATCTTCAAGAACCATATTTCACCTCAAAATTGGTCATAGAGGTTGTCAATCCTGTTCAAGTGGTACTTGTTCTTTATCATGGTATGATTGTGGCAAAGATAATACAAACAAATCCACTAACTCCCATCCATATTTTTTGTGAACAATATCAGAGATGACTAGGGGACACACTGGGTCTAATAAAACCCTTCCCTGGAAGGTCCTCCAACTATAAACACAACTCCCAAATATTAGAAGGGTCCATCTATTATTCCACAGAAGATATCAAAATGTTATTAGGATGCAATTTGATTCAAAACTCCATCTCTAGCTATCAAAACCCATCCTAATGGGGGTTGTTTCTCTACTCCCCAACTCGTATCCAAAAGGCACGTGGTTGGTGAATAGCATTGAGTAACCATATCACTAACTTGGGAGGCCTTATCATGTGTACCTGTACACATGAACACATCTCTAAGAACAAAAAAAATACTGAAATGGTAAAACAATCGAATGACCATGCATGAATACATCAAAATACCACAACCAAAGTATATAAAGAAGTACTAGAAAGCAAACATGGCCAAATAAAATCCCACAAAAAAGAGTCTGAGAATAATTCCACCCTGAAATTTAATATGGGGACTACTATAAAGATACCACAGGAACAAACCATGGTCATTCTATCTCACTAAGCATTTCCCAGTTGTAATCCCTTGGGGACTCTATCAAAATTTCTAACATCTAAAAATGTCATGACATGTGTGAGAAAATACTGTACATGGGTGATTATAAAAATACCCAATAGAGAACCCCAAAACCAAAAATCATATAACAAAAGAATAAAAGTCATCTCAACATAGGTATATATCTACAACACAAATAATAAAAATTTCAAGATATACTCAACAGATACGCATGGTATCATGTAATGGAAAAACAATAATGTGAGACTAGGATTATAGCTTTAAGGTTCCACATAGAACTCATCTAGGAGGACACACTCCACAATTCAGATGTGACTGATGATGTTCATCCAAGAGGTCGTGCTCTTTAGGTCTCGCCATGAGAATTATTTGCTGGAAGTCTGAAGAGATACAATACATAGGTGATGATCAAATCTAAGGCCATGAAGTATACCAAAACCTCAATCTACATTAACCTTCTATATAGAGGTTTTCTTACCATTTAGTTTTGGTCATGATGATACTATGAAGTCCACCTTGGCTTAGAAGATGATATGGGATCACACTCTAAACATCATCAAAGGATTCCAAATACTCTATCCATTAATTCCAACAAAACGGATTATTTTCCTATGTGTATGAAGTGATTGCATATTAACCCTCAGGGAATCGATATAAGGAAATAACTATAATAAAACTCATCCCTAATATAGAGGATAATGGATCCAATCCATGTTGAAAGTAGTATATGATTTTCCACTTCATCGTCGGGTCATGTCTATGTAAAACAACTCATTCCCATGTCTATATAAAAGTACATGATGTTAATTTTCTTGTGTACTTGTTTCTATGTATCAATACATGGGTATTTTTATGTAAATTCTTCATATGTTATGTCCATGTGGAAGTACATGAAATTACATTGGCCTTGTACTCTTAGTTTGTGTCTGTATACCCTCCAAGGTACTTGCTGAGTAATCTGGGATAGGTTTCACACTGTGTGATAGGGACACACCCCATGCAAAACTTATCTCTATATAAAAACCCTAGTCTCCACACAGAAGGACCCACAAAGCATGTAGCTCTACTTTACATGTCGTGTTGTTCAGGATTTAGTAGATTTACGGATCAGGAATCAGGTATCTTCTTAGCTTCAATTTCCATCTATCTATCCACTTTCCTTAATGGAATTAATATTTTTCATCGTTTGGGCCATTCTGTAGTTGAATCATCGAAATACGACCACCAAATCCATTAACAATATTACATAAAACTCATTCTTAGTTGTGAACTAAAGAGCACAAAACTAAGTATCCACACCATATGATATGTTTTCTCATTCATTATCACATGTTCATCATTCCATTCTTGAACTCAAATCTATGTTTTCAAGCTATTCTGTCAATAAAGAGGTGTTCAATGTTTAATTATCTAGTATACATCGAACTATGGACCAAATGAAAATGCCCAAGATAAACTAAGAAATATAACAAAAATAAGAAAACAACAAACTAAATGAATGAACCTCAGAAAATTTTTGATTTGGTCATAATCTATCCTTATTATAATTAGAAATTAAGAATCAATAAAAATTGAATCTCCCAATAAAACCCAACAAATAAAACCATCCAACAATATGAATGATCCACAAATCAATTTGTGGGTTTATAGATTCACATTCATCATAGAAATCAATAATGGGGGAATAAATTCAAATAAACCACATCCTTAACTTTTTTTGGACAGATCACTAATGAATAATGAACTTTTTTATTGTCTTTGGTGAGATCTCTAAATCCTATTGCACAACGATCGACAATCTATGATGTGGTTGATGTTTGTCTAAGTGAGATCCTTCAATACTCTCCCCAATGGTTGTCCAACAATTCCTAGGTTATGGTGATAACCAAGAGGATTTTGAATAACCATATACATATAAATCAATTTGGGTCACAGTGTCAATGGATGAAATAAAATAGTTTAATTAATTATTTCATTCATTTTATGTCCACACTGGATTTTCCAGAAACACCTCACGTTAACAAGCATCATGTCATGGCTAGGGTAAACCACGCATTCTAAACTCAATGGTTACCATAGATATATTATCTGGGATTCCATTTAGATTTTATTCCATTTGTTAAGAAAATTTCATGTGTTTACTATTTAATATATTTATTACATTTCAAACATTTATTCTGGACACACCAAGCCTCTGAATCACACACTTTCTCTATTCCTTATCTTGAAAATAATCCATACAATATTAGTAAATAATATATGGAAACTATGAGTCATTAAAATCTCCACTCCTTGGGGATATACATCTTGAAAATTTAAAACAAGTTTCTATAAAAATAGATGTGGGTACTCAGCATGTATCTGAGCCTCCAACATTGAGATGATATCCTGAAGATTCTTTTTATGCCACTAGACATGCACAAATATAATACAAGTCCCCAGCCTTAAACATTACTTAATCTTGAGTTACTTCAAGAATACATGTTGAGGATCTTTTCAGGTTTATAGTTTCAGAGAATTAGATCATAAAACATGCATTACATTACACATTTAAAAAAAGTGGTTACATAAAAGATAGAATTCATTTTTCCCATGAACGGAAACATATTTAAAATAAAACATGGATTCTTTATTGACACTTCCTTGACACTATCATCATATCATGTAACTTACCTTTGACCTGTGAAAAACATTTCGAAAACTTTGGATGAGCATAAAAACTCAGTATGGGATATAAAAGTATGAAATGAAAAAATTAGTCCATGTATAAAATCATACTTTACCCATAAAACATAAGCATTTTAACATGCCTCATCAGATCATTAATAAATCATAGGAATCATAAGACATAAAGGTAACTTGAGGCATTCATAACATTCTTATGTAGGGAGTAACCCTCATGGTTACGTTTGGAATACCCATCATAGTATATTCCCTAAATCTCTTCAGAGAAACCTTAACGTTTAACTCCTTCATGTTAACCAATGCATTGGAGAGCTATATCGGGCTCACCCGCCCTTAGTTTATCATGGAATCACCCGTCTTCATAAAAAATTCCCAAGAACCATAACATAAATCGTATCACATAAAACATGCATAAAGGAAACATAACATTTCCATATTTCAATCACAAGATATCAATACAACACATTGATATAATAAAAACATTATGAAAACCATTTTCAATACCAAAATAAATGAAAAGTAAAACTTGGTATTTATTTTTCATTTAATAAATAGGTATGTCTTTTAGAGGAAGCCAAAACTCAAATAATGGTCACAGCGGCGGAGAAGTCGTTTTCGCCGCATACGTATAAAAAAACATTCCCTTTTGTCGTTTAGTAAAACGATTCGTATAAAAAGATTCCTTTTGGATAAACATAAAATTCAAATGGGTTTATACACCGTATAAAATAAGGTTGTGTATAAAACCAAATATGCCTCAATGAAAGGAGATTGAGACGAAGTCCCATACCTCGAGTCCGACTTGACTCGATCATTCTTTAATGTCCTGAATAATAAACTTGAGTTAATTTCTACTTTATTATGAACCTTTTTCAAGTTCATTATTCCTTTTATATCACTTATTATCATGTTATTAACATTATGTAATCATTTAAGTTAATAATAGTCATTTTGTCGATATTTGGTACTTGAGTCAAAAGTGAACTTCTTATATTTACAAGTTGTTCACGTTGTCAAATATTCATTATCTCAAGAATGATATTCATGATGTAGATTCCATATATTTCATATATATCTTGTATATACATGCATTTATAATATTACCTAATCATTTAGGGGTAAGAAATTAAATGCACCGTTCATGGAGGCGGTAAGCCGTACGTACGCATGAACGCTACTTTCATTTCTATTTCATATTTTATGGAATGGAATCATAATGGTATAAAGGTATATTATAATTCTAGTATAATATCATATATAATAACATAATTCCATCCTTTATATGTCCCACATATGGTATTAACGAATCAAATCACTTTTAGGGGGCGGTAGTCCGCACTTCCTAAAATGAAAATATCGCATTTAACCATAATGGAAACAATAAAGGTATTCCAAAAATGAAAAATACAGAAGATTAAGGAAACCATTAACATATTATATATCATATATAAATATAGTGTCATCTTAATGTCCACCTTTGAAGGTGTTAGAAGAATTTTGAACAATCATCGTTTCGTGAGGCAAAAATTCACTATCCACAGAAACAGTATGTTCTTTAACCATTATATGTAGGTTTTTGTAATTGTAGCTAGATTAGTTCATATAGAAACATCCTAGTATATTGAGGATACTGGAGTTGTTACAAAAGAAATTAATAAAAAGAGTTTAGGGTGTTGGAGAAGCAAAATAATACAAAAGAGCATTAGAGAAGACTTTACCTTTTAATCGGGTAACTCCCTTTGGTTTGAACCAAAAGGGTTTCTTGAAGAGATTCCGGCCTACGGTAAGGCTTCTAGGGTGAGTATAGGGATTTTTAGAGACAAAAGGAGCAGGTCTTGGACGATCCAAAGGCTGGAGAAGTTTGGGTAAAGAGGTAGAGGTGGGGGCATTTTATAAGAGGAGAGGAGGGGCACTCTTGGAAAGTTACAAAATGTTACTTTATTTTCAATTGAGTTTCGGATTTTATAGGTCCCACAATTATGTATTTAGAGTATAAGGTGATAAGTGTTCGAAATATACTCATCCAATAGTTATTTGGAAAGTTTAGGTCTTAGATTTTACATTATATTTTTATTTTATTTAAATCGTTAAATAATGAGGTAATCGATGCATCGTCATGATGTCATAAATAATTTAATTTAATTAATGTCTAAAAATTATAAACAAAATACTATGATGTAGGAAATATTTTTATATTTCCAATGACTATTTATAGTCCAGTATATCATTTATGTAGACAAAATTAAAAATGTTTTACTTAGGTGATACATTCTTTGTTATATTTAACTTTCTTTAAAAATAAAAAGATAAAATGTCACTTTCACACAAAAGTGATTCCATGGGGTCCCAAAGTTTTGTACAAGGCATCCCATGGACTGCCATGAGACAACCATTAGAATTAGGACACATTTTGGGGTCATTCTTTATTATTATGATATTATTTTATTATCCTTAACTACCTGATTACTCATTAATCAAGATAATTAAAGATAATTACTGTCGTTACTATTCATAATGTCCAAAAATAACAGTGTCTTAATTAAATATTTTTTACCTTATGATTCCAAATATGGAATCCATTTTACCAAATTCCAAACATATAAATTTCTATAATTAATTTAAAAATAGTTTCCGTTGTCAAAACCAATAGCGGGTTTTTTTGAAACAATATCTATGAAAAGTTTGGCACTTGTTTATGCCCAATTCCAAAGTGAAATTAATCCCAATGACCACCATTGGATTACATGGTAAAAATATATTATATTTACGCTTTAAAACCAATTAAAAATATAATCTAACCATATAATTAAATTATATGAAAAAAAAAATTTGAGGTAAAATGCAGTATTTTTCACTATTCATTAAAAAATGAACATTGTCAGAAAAATACCAAAAAATTATCCAATGTAAATTTCAGTGTCCCAATCATAAATAATAAGTTTATTGTGACAAATATAGCTTATAAAATTGTCAAAAGATTGATTTAAAATGGTTTTCCATCAAAAGGCAGTAAAACAATCTTTTAAAAATATTAGTGTATTCAATGCTTAAGATTGGATTTATTCTCATTTTAAGCCTCTAAAACACTATCTAATTCATAAATAGAAATAGATAAGAATATCTATTATTAATTACTTACTTGGGATGTTACATTCTTCCCCCCTTTAGAAAATTTCATCCCTGCAATTTATTTACTTATCGAATAAGTGAGGGTATTTATCCCTCATTGCATTTTCAGATTCCCAATTTGCCTCTTCAATCGTGTTGTTTTCCCACAAAACCTTTAACTGATGAATCACCTTATTCCATAACACTTGATCCCTATGGTTAAGAATTTGGACCGGTTGTTCCTCATAAGATAGGTTCTCTTCCAACTGAACTACCTCTGGACTCAAAACATGAGATGGATTTGGCATATACTTTCTCAACATCGAAACATGAAAATCATTATGTACCTGAGATAAACTCGGAGTTAAAGCCACTCGGTATGAAACTGATCCAACTCTCTCCAAAATTTCATATGGTGCACTGAACCTTGGACTCAACTTTCCTTTCTTAACAAATCGCATCACACTTTTCCATGGTGAATCTTTGAAAAAAACATGATCACCTACCTCAAAAGAGAGATCCTTCCTCATGTTGTCTGCATTACTCTTCTGCCTACTCTGTGCTGTTCTCATGTGTTTCTGTATTAGCTGAACATTTTCTGCCAACTCTTCTACCAATTTTGGTCCCATCAACTTCCTTTCACCAAATTCATCCCAGAAATCTGGAGTTCAACACTGCTTCCAATATAATGCCTCAAATGGTTCCATTTGTATACTGAAATTAAAACTGTTATTATAAGAAAACTCAACCAAAGAAAGATGTTGGTCCCAAATTTCCTGATAATCCATCGAACAATCACATAGCATATCCTCCAATGTCTGAATCGTTCTTTCTGACTGCCCATCTGATTGAGGATGAAAAGCTGTACTAAAATTTAATTCAGTACCCAACAACTTCTGAAGGCCTTTCCAAAAGTTAGAAATAAACCTGGGATCACGATCAGATACAATAGAGAGAGGAACTCCATGTAACCTAACTATCTCTTTAAGATACAAACATGAAAGTTGATCTAGGGAAAAAGTATCTCGTATATCAAGGAAATGAGCAGATTTAGTCAAGCGATCAACAATAACCCATATTGCATTATTACCTCGAGGTGTCTTCGGTAATCCCACTGAAGTCCATGGATATATTTTCCCATTTCCACTTTGGCACTGGTAAAGGCTGAATCATCCCTTTCGGTAACTGCCGCTCTGCTTTAACCTGCTAACAAGTCAAACCCTTCATATCAAAATCAGCAATATCTCTTGTCATTCCATCCCACCAGTAATACTCCTGAAAATCTCTATACATCTTAGTACTGCCCGGATAAACTGAGAACGGAGAACTATGAGTATCACATAACAAATCTCTCTTCAACTGTGAATCACAGGACATACACAATCTCTTCCAAAATCTCAAGACACAATCATTATCAATGTTGAATTCAGGCAACTTACCCTTCTGAACCAGATCTACCTTTTTTTCCAACTAACTGCCTTGCTTCTATTCTTGCTTTATTCTGTCTGATAGAGAAGATTTCACTGATACCTGAAACAAAACAGAAGGACATCCTGCACCAACAAATTCTATGCCAAATTTCATCAAATCCTTAACCAAAGGATCACATTCCAAACACAACATTGTTAATGTAGCATTACTTTTTCGACTCAAAGCATCAGCCACTTTATTTACTTTTCTCAGATTATAGTGAATTGTACAATCATAATCCTTGATTAATTCTATCCATCTCTTCTATCTCATGTTCAATTATTTCTGAGTGAATATATACTTTAAACTTTTTCGATCGGTATATATTTCACACTTTACTCCATATAAATGATGTCTCCAAATTTTTAAAGCGAAAACAACAGCAGATAATTCCAAATCTTGTGTAGGGTAATTTACCTCATGATTTTTCAATTATCGTGAAGCATAAGCAATTACCTGATCATTCTGCATTATGATTCAACCAAGTCCTTTCAATGAAGCATCACTGTAGATAACAAACTCACCATTCCTAGAAGGATGTGCCAAAACTTGAGCATTCACCAATCTTCTTTTCAACTCTTGAAAACAATCATCACATTCTTTTATCCAGATAAACTTAACACCATTTCGAGTCATCTTAGTCATTGGACTAGATAACCGTGAAAAATTTCTAACAAACCTTCAGTAATATCCTACCAATCCAAGGAAGCTACGAATCTATGTTACATTTGTGGGTCTTGGACATTCTTCAAAAACCATTGTTTTTGCAGGATCAATAGTTATCCCATCTTTAGAAACAATGTGACCAAGGAAAGAAATTTGTTGCAACCAAAACTCACACTTGCTAAATTTCCCATACAATTTCTTTTCTTTCATGGTTTGCAAAATAATCCTTAAATGTCTTTCATGATCCTCTTTAATTTTAGAAGAAAACAATATATCATCAATAAAAACAGCCAACATTTTTCACCTGAGTCAACTGAGCCATCACTACAAAAAACTGTTTAGTTATGACAATGACCATCTCAAGATACTTATTTGAAAGGTCATTTCCCTCTGTATGCCTTCCTAGAAAAGCCGTTCTATTTCCTCTACGAAAAACCATTCTTAACCCAGAAATACCATAGGTGAAGCAACATGGTAATCTGTAAATGCTATATCATTTCAATCATACCATAAATTAATTTATAATATAACAATTTTCTAACTCCTAAAGTTATCTAAACCTCCCTCTGATACCAACTATAAGGCCCCAACCTTAAACATTACATAATCGTGAGTTACTTCAAGAATACACATTGAGGATCTTTTCAGGTTTAGTGATTTAGAGAATTAGATCATAAAACATGCATTACATTCCACATTTAGACAAAGTGGTTACATAAAAGATAGTATTCATTTTTCCCATAAACGGAAACATATTTAAAATAAAACATGGATTCTTTCTTGAAACTTCCTTAACACTATCATCATATCATGTACCTTTCCTTTCACCTGTGAAAAACATATCGAAAACTTGGGATGAAGATAAAAACTCAATATGGGATATAAAAGTACGAAATGAAAACATTATTCCATGTATGAAATCATACTTTACCCATAAAACATAAGAATTTTAACATGCCTCATCAAATCATGAATAAATCATTGCAATCATAAGACATAAAGGAAACTTGAGGCTTTCAAAACATTCTTACGCAGGGATTAACCCTCATGGTTACGTTTGGAATACCCATCATAGTATATTCCCTAAATCTCTTCAGATAATCCTTAACGTTTAACTTCTTTGCATTACCCAATTCATTGGAGAGCTATATCGGGCTCACCCGCACTTATTTTATCACGGAACCACCCGTCTTCATAAACAATGCCCAAGAACCATAACATAAATCGTATCACATAAAACATGCATAAAGGAAACATAACATTTTCACATTTCAATCACAAGATATCAATACAACACATTGATATAATAAAAACATTATGAAAACCATTTTCAATACCAAAATAAATTACGAGTAAAATATGGTATTTATTTTTCATTTAAAAAAATTTATGGCTTGTAGAGGAAGCCGAAACTCAAATAATGGTCACGGCGGCAGAGAAGTCATTGTCGCCGCATACGTACAACAAAAACATTCCTTTTTGTTGTTTAGTAAAATGATTCGTATAAAAAGATTCCTTTTGGATAAACATAAAAGTAAAAGGGGTTTATACACCGTATAAAAGAAGGTTGTGTGTAAAACAAAATATGCCTCAATGAAAGGAGATTGAGACGAAGTCCCATACCTCGGGTCCGACTTGACTCGATCGTTCTTTAATGTCCTGAATAATAAACTTGAGTTAATTTATACTTGCTTAATAACCTTTTTCAAGTTCATTATTCCTTTTATATCACTTATTATCATGTTATGAACATTATGTAATCATTTAAGTTAATAACATTCGTTTTGTCGATATTTGGTACTTGAGTTAAAAGTGAACTTATTATATTTAGAAGTTGTTCACGTAGTCAAATTTACATTATCTCAAGAATGATATTCATGATGTAGATTCCATATATTTCATATATATCCAGTATATATATGCATTTATAATATTAAATAATCATTTAGGGGTAAGAAATGAAATGCATTGTTCATGGAGACGGTAAGCCGTACGTACGCATGAACGCTACTTTCATTTCTATTTCATATTTTATGGAATGGAATCATAATGATATAAAGATATATTATAATTCCAGTATAATATCATATATAATATCATAACTCCATCCTTTATATGTCCCACATATGGTATTAATGAATCAAATCCCATTGACGGGGAGGTAGTCTGCACTTCCTAAAATGAAAATATCGCGTTTAACCATAATAGAAACCATAACGGTATGCCAAAAATGAAAAATACAGAACCTTAAGGAAATAATAAACATATTATATATCATACATAAATATATTCTCATCTTAATGGCCACCTTTGAAGGTGTTATAAGAATGTTGAACAATCATCGTTTCGTGAGGCAGAAATTCACCATCCACAGAAACAGAATGTTCTTTAACCATTAAATGTAGTTGTGGGTAAGTGTAGATAGAATAATTATTATAACAACATCATAGTATATTGAAGATACTTTTTTTACGAAAGAAATTAATAAAAAGAGTTTAGGGGGTCGGAGATGCAAAATAAAACAAAAGAGCATTAGAGAAGACTTTACCTTTTAATCGGGTAACTCCCTTTGGTTTGAACCAAAAGGGTTTCTTGAAGAGATTCCTTCCTAAGGTAAGGATTATAGGGTGAGGAGAGGTATGTTGAGAGACAAAATGATAGGTCTTGGCCAAACCAAAGGCTGGAGAAGTTTGGGTAAGGAGGTAGAGGTGGGGGCCTTTTTTAAGAGGAGAGGAGGGGCACTCTTGGAAAGTTACAAAATGTTACATTATTTTCAATTGAGTTTCGGATTTTAAAGGTCCCAAATTGATTTATTTTGAGGATAAAGTGATAAGGGTTCTAAATATACTCATAAAATGGTTATTTGACAAGTGTAGGTCTTATATTTTACATTATCTTTTTATTTTATTTAAATCGTTAAATAATGAGTTAATCGTTGCATCATCATGATGTCATAAATAATTTAATTTATTTAATGTATAATAATTATAAAAAAAATACTATGATGTAGAAAAATATTTTTAGATTTCCAATTACTATTTATAGTCCAAGAGATAATTTATTTAGGCAAAAGTAAAAATGTTTTACTCAGGTGATACATTCTTTGTTATATTTAACTTTCTTTAAAAATAAAAAGATAAAAAGTCACTTTCACACAAAAGTGATTCCATGGGGTCCCCAAGTTTTGCACAAGGCATCCCATGGTCTTCCATGAGACAACAAGTAGAATTAGGACACAGGTTGGGGTCATTTTTTATTATTATGATATTATTTTATTATCCTTAACTACCCGATTACTCATTAATCAAGATAATTAAAGATAATTACCGTCGTTACAATTCATAATGTCCAAAACAACAGAGTCATAATTACATATATTGGACCTTATGATTCCAAATATGTATTCCATTTTACCAAATTCCAAACATATAAATTGCAATAATTAATTTAAAAATAATTCTCGTTGTCGAAACTAATAGCGGGTTTTTTTGAAACAATATCAATGAAACGTTTGGCCCTTGTTTATGCCCAGTTCCAAAGTGAAATTAATCCCAATGAACACCATTGTATTACATGGTAAAAATATATTCTATTTACACTTTAAAACAAATTAAAAAGATAATCTAACCATATAATTAAATTAGATGAAAAAGCAATTTTGATATAAAATGCAGTATTTTTCATTATTCATTAACAAAATGAACATTGTCAGAAAAATACCAAAAAAATTATCCAATGTAAATTTTAATGTCGCAATAATAAATAATAAGTTTATTTTGACAAATAGAACTTATAAAATTGTCAAAAGTTTGATTTAAAAATGGTTTTCCATCAAAAGGCCGTAAAACAATATTTTAAAAAAATTAGTGTATTCAGTGCTTAAGATTGGATTTATTCTCATTTTAAGCATCTAAAACACTATATAATTCATAAATAGACATATATAAGAATATATATTATTCATTACTTACTTGGGATGTTACATAGAATCAGTCACCCATGAAGGATCCTCTCCTTCCGATCCTTCATCACCATTGGGTACTCACCAATGGTACCTCCATCCTCAGTGTCCACCTCTCCCCATAGGTAACAAGTGATGGGTCATGCATGTACCTCCTTAGATGTGACACATTAAATACATCATGTACCCAGTCTAATTGTAATGTTAGACCTAAGTGGTATGCCACCTTACAAACTCTATGCTGTATCTGGAAAGGGATAATGAATCTCAGTGATATATTACCTCCTTGGGTATGCCTATATAATCCACATCGAGGTGAAAGCCATAGGAACATGTGGTCTCCCTACTCAAACTATAAGTACCTCCATAATCTTTTCACATAAGACTTCTGATAGCTCTGTGCAATCCTAATCTACTTTGAGATGATCTGCACCTTCTCAGTAGTAGCTCACACCAACTCTAGTCCCATGACTTCCGACTCTCATGGGATGTACCATCAATGTGGAGACCTATAGGGTCACTTATACAGAGCCTTTGATTATGTCATACTAATTGTGGAATAGTAGATATTATTAAAGGAAAACTCCATCATGGGTTGGTGATCCTCCCAACAATGACCAATGTCCAACATGCAAGCCCACATCATGTCCTCCATAACCTAGATTGTCCATCCACTCAGGATATCAATTTGGGAGTGAAATGCTATTCCCATGCACAACTAAGTCTCAAATGCATCACTCAATCCATTCTATAACTGATATGTGAAGCGAGAATCAAATTATAAAATTATTGTCTATGAAACTCCATAGACCAGAATATCTCTTGCACATAGAGGGGTCCCAAGTCCTCTACTAATCTATACTATGAAATATTTAGGATGTGGTCTGACTAAGTGAGTAGGTCAATGATCACCCAAATAGAATCATGTCCCGTTGACATAATGGTAAAACCATCACTAATTCACTATATATATCATTCCACTTCTAATTTGGAACACTAGGGGGTTGACTTAAACCTACTATAATTTGGTTCTCAGCCTTCACTTAATGAGAAGTAAGGCATCGAGAGACAAACTGTCCAACTCCCTTCATTATCCCTGGCCACAAAAACAGATGTTGAAAGTCCTATTACATCTCTTACACACTAGTATGATCTTACAAAGTACATATATGAAAATATCTTAGAACCTCCACCTACATCATCACTGGTACCATCGTGCGTCCTTTGAAAATAACAACATTCTACCTGCCATCAGAAAATCCCCCAGGGGCATGTTCGAAAGATATCTAAGAACATCGGTTCTCACGGTTTGTATCTTCCATCCATTCCTCCCTAACTTGTTGAAAACAGAAAGGGGTAACAATCATTAACTAGAGGTAATATTCACCTCTTACATCCATAAAGGACAACTGAAATGAGACCAACATCTATAATGCCTCATTCGGAAATAATGAACAATATCTCCTTCAAAAAGTATCTACCACCATGATACCCTTCCCAAGAGTATAGAAAATCACAAAGTCATAATCATAGAATAAATCTATCCATAACCTCTATCATTGGTTAAGATGCTTCTTAGAGAATATAAACCTGAGATTTTTTTTGTTATAATAGATGGTGAACAACTTTCCCATCAGGTAATTTCACCAAATCATTAGTATAATGACTACTACTACTAACTCTAGATCGTGGGTCATATAGTTCTGCTCATGTGGTCTCAAATGATGTGTACTATTGGAATTAACCTCCTTCCCCAAAATCATAACATAACCAAGACCATTTCTTAATGCCTCAAATATCACTATATACTCAACACCCCCCACTTGAAATATCAATTTGGGAACACTTATCAATATTTGCCTCAACTTAGTAAGACCCTATAGGAACCACTCTTTACACCCGAAAGGATGGCCCTATCGGGTCAAAAATATCTAGGTATATGATATCCTTGTGAAGTCAAGTATGAATCTCTGGTAATATCCTGATAACCCAATGAATATCCAGACCTCCAACATGATATTGGATAAATCCCAAGATAAAACTTCCTTGACATTTTTTGGGTCCATTGCTACACCATCTGTTGAGATAACATGTCCTAGAAAGTGGACCTCATGTATCCTGAATTGGAACATTGAGAGATTCCTACAAATATGGTGCACTCCGAGTTTGTCTATAACCATACTCATGAGTCTGATGTGATTCTCTTAAGATGATAAGTACATAAGAATATCATTAATGATGACTACCATGAACTGGTCTAAGAAATGCTAAAAATATGGTTCATGAGTCCCATGGACACTTCTAGTGAATTTTCATGCCAAATGGAATCACCAAGTACTCATAGTAACAATAGAAAAATCTGAATCCCATCATCAGTATATCCTCACCACGTACTCATAGTTGGTGATATCCTGATCTTAGGTTAACCATTGAGAACAATTGTGCCCCTCTCAACTGATCAATGTGGTCATTGATCCATAGTAGTGGATACTTGTTCTTCATGTCACCAAGTTCAATAATTTATAGTCTACATAAAACCTTAAACTCTCATTCATCTTCTTGGAAAAATACTAAGACTACCCATTGGGAAGCACTATGTATAACAAATCCCTTCCTCTATATTTCGTCAAACTGTAACCTCAGCTCATAAAGCTCTATGGGTTCCATATGTTATTGTGGTGCAGATATCTAGTTTATCCTGAGGTGTAGATCAATTCATAATTCTATCTATCAGCAGGGAGGTAAGCCTGGAATGTATTTAAGAAATATGTCTTCACACTCTACCACCATGGTAGGGAACAAAAAACTCATAACATGCACACTAATAAGGGAAATGAAATCCAACTAATGTTTAATCAGATGAACCCTCCTATAAATTAGTTCATTCTATACTACCTAGGTTTCCTTTTCACCCACAAAGAAAAATTTAGTCCCATTACTGTGGACACACCGCATCCTCCACCTAAAATAGTCAATTTGTGAATGAACTGGGGATTACTGGTATATACCTAAGATGACATCATAGGGAATCATTGCTTCAATGAATCAATCCCAATAGAAACTCCCACCTCCAAGATTTAGGTCACACTAGCAGCACAAGTGTGTGATTGATAAGTCATCTCCAATAGGAGTCTCCAAGAGCAAGGGTCAATCCAAGGGCTCAACTCAAATCTCTATGTCTCAAACTAGAAAAGTGGAAATAAAGGAATGACTACTACATGATTCTATTATTACAATAGATAATGTCAAAAATACATAGATCACACCTCATATCATTCTAATAGATTTTGGTTTTTAATCCACAACCACTTATAGCTTCCCTCGCCCCTATACTCCAGCTCCCTGAGCTAGGAATAGACCACCTGAGGGTAGTGGTGGTAACAAGACAAAGAGTATAACAGCTCCATCTACTCTACCAACCCCTATGCTTGGTCTGTCGTCCTTCTTAACTATCTAATCTGGTTGGTGACTCTCCCTCGGTGGTCTACCCACTCTTCTCCTATCAGTCGTGTGGTATGTCAGACAATCACATGCAAGATGTCCTCTTCCATAAAATGAGTAGAACCGAATCTCATTAGGATGACTAGACCCATCGTCTAAGCACTGAAATGTATACCATTTCTCCAAGAACATCCTCCTAAAATATATTGCACATCCAGTCCCCTAAGAATAATGTCAACTCCCTACTACTAATGTCTATGTTCCTAATTTCCCACTGTCAGCAATCACATTATGTGTATACTCATCCAGGAAATTATGAACCACCAAAGATCGTTCTGTCATCCCAACATATGTAATAATGCACTAAGATATAAAATTGGCTCAGATTTCCCTATGTATGCCTCTCTCAATGGTATGACCCCAAAAGAACTAATCCTAATCTATTTCCATTGAGTACCTAGAGAGGATGGTAAACTTTGATGAATACACTGTTATTTTCATGCTCTATTATGAAGCTATAAAATCTCCTAGATATGTATATCCATAAGTGTAGTTGATGGGAACTTATTTCTAAAAATGTGATCAAACTATGACCAAAATAGAGTCTCCTCATCATGCGACTAGTTTACTAAACCTCACTATCATCCGGTTGAGCCATAAAGAATGGTAGTTGTTAAGACCACCATATAATTTGATGGTGTCCTAAAAAGATGTAAATCTTATGTCCCCACCTCAAGAAATTCATCATCCACCTTTGGTTTGGTCTCATATTGGAACTGGAGAGGTCACTATGGATAAATATCTTGAATTGTGCTCAATCTTCACACCTCATCGTTTGGAATTTTGGGTACCATATACTGCTCTATAGGTGGTGGTATAGCTAGTGCACCACCTAGATGTATCATCTCTGAAATTGGTCACTATATCATTGTCTCATCACTGAGGGGATCATCCTCACGATCATTATGTTTAATCCTAATTTGAATACATAATGCAGGCATCCAAAAAGTAAACAAGATTTAATATGGTCAATGAGTGTACATAGTGTGATGATTCAAGAAGGACATAGAAACCACAACCCATTCCTATATGATGAATGAAAAATTGTTTTCCCTGCAACCAGTTTTCTCATGTACTAAGTTGAATGGTAGGTGATCAATATTCTGGTGTATACATACATTGGGCACTACACACCCACTAGATTCCCTGGCCTAAAAACCAAACTCAAAAGATTTAACACTATTTCTCCAAGCCAATCTATCAGACTCTAGTCCTAAGGTAGAACTAACTACATCTTATACCACTCTATTATAAACCATATGAATGGGGCCTCTGTTGTGACTCCCCAAGCCGCCTCTAAAAGGACAGGTATTGGTGACTAGTTCTAAGTAGGCATATCACTAACATGGGAGGCTATAGCCTAATTACCAATACAGATACACACATATCCAAGTTAAAATGAGTTTGAAATGTAAAAACAACTGAACAACCATGCATAAAAACATCTAAATCCCAAAACTAATGCACAAAAAGAAGTAATGGAAGGTAAACAGGTTAAATAGAAGAACAACACAAAGAGTCTGAGAACAAGTCCAACATGAAAGTAAGGATGTGGACTGCTGTCAAGGTACCGTAGGAACACACCCTAGTATATTCCTCTCATTAAGCACTACCTATTCCTAATTACTCAAGGACTCTATCAAAAGGTCAATAATCTGAATAAGACACAACACATGACAAAAAATAGCATGTAGAGGTGTGTAAAACAATAACTAGTAGAAAACCCTAAAAATGCAAAGCATATAACAAAATAATAACATTCATCTATACAAATTTATATTGTTACGACACATATAACAAAAATATCTAGATATAATCAATAAAGGAAAAATATATCAAGTTAATGTCACAACAGTAATTACATTATAGGATTATAGCTCAAGGGTTCTACATAGCACTTGGCTAGGAGAAAACACCCCACAAGTCATGGAAAGAATATGGTCAAGGATCTCACTATGGGCCTCACAAAAGGATTCCAACGACTCTATCCATGAATTCCTACTAAAGGTATCATTATCCTTTGTATAATAGAAGATTCACTAACCTTTAAGCAATTGATATATATATTTAACACTAAGAAACATGTCCAATATATAGAGGACAAAGGCTCCAGACCATGTTTGAATGTCCTGGATGTGTAAAACGTCATGTGACCATGCCTATGTGAAAGTACAATATGTGACCATTCCCGTGTACTTCTACCCATGTCCTAGTATAGGGCTATTCCCATGTACATTTTTTCTTGTCCATGTTTGTGTGGGAGCACATGGTGTTCCACTAGGCATGTACTCTCAATCCATGTCTATATAACCTCCAAGGTGCACACTGATCCATATTGGAGGGGTCACAAGTTGTTTTATAGGTTCAAACGTATTTTGATCCTTAACTACATCATGAAATCCTTACTAAAGCATAGAGGCTCCCATATAGTGTGTAACTCCACAGTACACACCGTGTTATTCAGGATTTTAATGAAATCCTTTTCTAGAATCATTTATCTCCTCCGCTTCTCAAGCCATCGATCCAGCCTCACTCTATGTCAGAATCAAGAAGTTTCATCAGTTGGGAATTTTTGTTGTTGAATCATTGAAATTATTCAATAAAATCTATTTTGAAGCTCCTTCAAACATCATTCTTTATTTTGAACTGATGAACATAATGACTAGGAATCCAAACCATCTAATCCTCTTCCTATTTCATTGTCACATGATCACCACATTCTGTCAAGCCCGAATCAACAATTCTGAAGCTTTACGCTACGAAATGGGTGTAAAATGATCGATTTATGGTATACATTGAACCTCATGCCAAAGGAAAATGTCCATGTTGAATGAAGAAATATGTAAGAAATTCACAACCCCCAACTCAACGAACTAACCTTATTTAATGTTCATGTTGGCCGTGACCCTTCTCTATTATAATGACTAATAAAGAATCAATAAAAAACAAATCTCCCCATAAAACCCAACAAATAAACTCAGCCTATAAAATGACCAATCTGTTAACAAATTCATTGGGCAATTGATTTTCATTCATCACAGGAATAAACTATGGGGATTAAATCTAAACGGAAAACTACCCAACCTCAATATAGATCGATCCCTAATGAAGAATGAGCATGTGACGTAGTCATTTGTGAGGTCTCTAAATCTCATTACAAACTGATCGATGGTCTATGATATAGTTTGAATCCATCTTGTAGATATCCTCCAATGATCTCTACAGTGATTCTACAGTGGATATGGGGTTATGCGGCTAACCAAAATGATTTGTAATAACCATATAATTATAGAATAATTTAGGTTGTTGCATAAATGAATGAAATATTATAATTTATTTAATTATTTTAGTCATTTTATACCCATGGTGACTTTTCTAAAAATGCTACGTGCTAAAAAAAATTATTTCATGATTTGGGTAAAACCTATTTCTTTAACACAATGGTACCCTCATATATCTCATGTATTCTTTCTTTAAGATGTTATTTCCCCATTTTAAGAAAAGTGTGCATGTGTTCTATTTAATGTATTTAATATATTTCAAATGATTATTCTGGGTACACTGGACCTCAAAATCGCTCCAAATCTCAACACCTAATCTCAAAAATAATCAATAAAATATTAAAAAATAATATATACAATATCCAAAAATAATACATGGAAAATCTGAGTCATTATACCCACCTCGAAGATAGTCCCAAAACTTCATTGGGGAATATGTTCATATAATCCTCCACAACGGAAGGAATCCAGATGATTTAAGTTCCTACTGCTCCAAGGTATATAATTTTTAAATTTCAGGAAATGTGTTATAGCCTCATCGCATAACCCACTCATCCTTCCATGAGATCTCTCTCACCCACAAAGAATAATCTCATCTCATTACTGTGATAACATCTGACTCGTCTGTGGTGATGATCAGTCTAGAATCAGTCCATGAATAAAAAATACATACCTAATATGATGTCAAATGGTTTCATTGTGATGTCCAAAATTTCCCATGTGGACCTCTCTTTATAAAGTAAAATCTCAATATTATAGAAAATAAAGGATATAGAACAATTGTTCCTTGTAGAAACATTAAGGTGATGCTATAAGGATGAAACAAGAATTGGGAGCTCCATCTCTCATAATAGAATTATAGAGATGAAGGAATGGCTTAAACATGTTCCTAATAGAACTAAATAATGATTATAATAAAGATATATCATACCTCTAATCATCTTTTGCGCCATTGTGTTGTAAGCCTCCATAACTTGTAGTTATCTCTAACCCCAGCTGCTAGCTCCTTGAGCCTAACATAGGGCACCTAGTGGTGGTGGAGGAAGGATCTAATAGAATCATACACCACCCAAAGATCCTCCTACTAGATATACACATGCTCCTATGCTATTTATGCCTCCCTAGGGTCCTCCCTTCCCTCTAATGTGAGATCCTTAATCACAATGCTACCTCTAAAATGGCAGTGTTTCTGCTATCTATTTGTGACCTATTGCACGTTTGTTTGAGAAATCAGCCACCATGTGACGTTACCCAAAATAATAATAGCAATGCTCCTCTTTGAGATTACCTGGTCCTTTCTTCTACCCCTAACCACATTCCAAAGTATGGTAATTGGGATTTCTATTACAACGAGATCATGTCAACTGGCTCCTGCTAGCCACTATAGATGAATTAGACTAATAACATCCATTTATAGCTCCAAATTCCTAGAATCCCTATGAAAAAATGATCTATGTTACCAGTGTCTTCTACAATAGTCTAGAATAGGTGGTAATTAATTAGGGAACCATACTAGAAAAGATATATCTGTTGATTCCCTGCTAAAATTTTCATTCTCAGATGTAACCATCACAGATCACATCGAGAGAACACCATGTAAGTTTTCTAAAACTCATGGAATATATAGACACTATCATCCCTCATTACTACATCTTTATAGGATAATAAATCTAAACTGACCATAAGAAAGAAGGGTATTACTCCTCATGAAATAAATCCTAGATGTCAGGCCATGAGAGTGTTCACTTATCATACATCTTGCTAACAAGACTCCACCATCGCCCATCTAGTCCATGGAAATGATATTTACTCATGAAACCACTTGATCTGTTAGTGTCTAGATAATATTGATGATATGGGTCACTGACTCAATTTAATCCTCTACTACCTAGGGATTTGGCTCTCCATAAGACCTCAGCAGCCTCTGGCATTGAAACTTACAGAGTGTGTTAAGCCTATACGTATCCTCAGTTGACCCTTCTGTTAAGCCTACACTTGTAGTTGAATAATCTCTCATTATGAACCTTGAATTGATGATTCATCACTCAACAGGTCATCATCGTGATCTGAAACTTGTATATTAAATAATTGTCATTGTGGAGGCATCCATAAAATTAAATCAAGATGTAGCATGACCTCATTAAAATATATATTTATATATACATAATGGGTATCTGACTCATGATAAGAAGTAAAAGACTCAATCCAATATGATGCATTTACCATTGATCCCTACAACCAATGTCTCGGTATTCCTTGATGACAAGTATGTAGTTAAGGTCCCGGTGAATGGATATGTTATTTTTCTCTGCAATAACTGTGTTCCTTGTCCTGAGAGACGCACTTGAGATTCATGGGAACTATTGACCTAAATCCAAACCAAATCCTTGTAAGGGGAATACTCTGGTCAATGAACCAAGCAATGAGCTACTCTAATACAAATATTTCTCAACCCAATCCTAAGTAGTGCTCAATCCACAACTACACCAAGGCCACCTCTATAAGCCAGGGGTGGTGAAAAGCTTCGAAATTCATATCCTAAATGGGAGTCCTTTTCCAAATGTACCTATATGCACACATCTTTCCATATCAACACAGAAGTGCAGATGATTAATTTTAAAAAGATGCAACAGCTAAAAATAAAACAAGAATGGAAGACATCTAGGGTGAAAAAGTGTATAAAAGTGATGAAAAAAGAGAAAATGGAAAAAATAAATGAATAACTAGATATATTTCATGAAATAACAAAAATAACATGAAAAAAGTACTGAGACGGACCAAATCATAATCTCCAATATTCAAACACTGTACATGGTGAAAAGAACCAAGTATCCATATTCTCCTCTATAGTCAATACCAACGTGTCCATAATCTTCTTAAGACACAACATGTTCAAGAAAATCCAATGCAGTGGTGACTATAGCATACCTAGTCGGATGCCCCAATAGCTAAAGGGGGAGTGGTAAGATACGAGCGAGGTAATGACTGTAAAAAACTCAAACTAAATCAAGGTAGTAAAAAAATATATTGATGTGGATATGGATATAAGTTTATATGATAAGAAAAACTAACCCCAAATGAGATAAAATGAGAGCTTCATCCCATAGCCTGACTTTAAAAAAAGATCCAACGGTTCCAAAAGCCCATCAATGATACCCAACATCTCACCTGTCTTCCCAGAAGTAATCATCCAATCCAAGAAACACCTCATCATTATGTATCACTATTTAGGGAAAACATTCTTGAAGTGTAGGACCACAAGAGGAACTATTCCCTGTTGTGATAGGGGTTAAAATATAGTTTCAGGAGGACCTATGCCTAATCTGAAAGGGGTTCCACTTAGTATATAGAGGAATCAAAACAATGATAATGGGGGGTTACCCTCTGGTGTCATGAGGACACACATCATATATTATAGGGGGTTCCACTTTCTTGATAGAGGACCCACACCTAAGATGATGGGGGTTCCACTCTCTAGTTGGAGGACTCGTATCCTTGTATCATAGTGGGTTCCACTATTGTGTCTCAAGGTTCCACACCCTATCTGATATGGTCTTCCACTCAATTGATAGAGGACTGGCACCCAAGATGGTGGGGGTTTCACTCTATAGGTCACTGGTGATCCTCTTCTAGATTACTGTCATCATTGGGTGATTCCTAAATATGTGTTAGGCCCAGAACATCTCATATCATATATTAAAAGCCACAAAGAAGACCACCATCACATTCTATGTGAAAAAACACTCAATATAGGTCATAAATCTTTCAATACCTGAGCCCAAACATAAGAGATATGAGGTTTTGAATGTTACTCAAAATGAACCAAGGGGTACATGATGTGTGAGGATATTCACACAAAGTGTGATTACTCTCTATCACCATGGATGTGACCCTTATCTAACATGGGTTTCTATCTATTTAGGACTACATGGTATGTAGGGGGTATACATAATGTATCTGAGCCACTCGGGGTCATGAAAATTCTCGTTGTCCATGTTCTTGAAACCATCTCATGTCTACGTACTTTGTTAAAAGGTGTGTCTATTCACATAGGATTCCACTTGTTCCTCTGCCATGGTCTGTGTACTCTGACACATGGCATGTGTCTGTCCATTTTTATGTATTTATTCTCTTGGAGTACACACTGGGCCACTGTCAAAAGTTCACATGGTGTGTCATACATATAATTCTGTAAAACCCAAGACACCACATCTAGGGACCTACACACCATGTGTTCTTCAAATTACATGATGTGAAGTCGTATTTTTTTTATAGAAATCTATATATACACTAGAGCATATGGATTATCCACATTTAATTTGGCCTCCTTTATCCCAAAAATGTAAAATATTATCATTTTTAATCATTTTTGGTCATCCAGTGGCCATAAATCAAAACCACTTTAGTTTTTCGCTTCCTGCAGGTACCGAAAAACTCATGCAAATATTGTTCTTCCACCCATGATAATTTTGATTTTGTTCATAAAAACAATCATCCATAACCTATAATTTAACTAAATTCATTCCTTATTTTTCAATTCATCCCTTTCATGAGAATTCTTTTTGAATCCGAGAGTTCAATTAGGCTCGGTCCTATAGGGAAACATTGAATTGAAACCCTGTAGGCTGATCGATGAAGAACATGAAAATTTTGTGGGATAAATAAAAAATAATAATGGTTTAACAATCATTTTTCATGATTTTCTTTCCATCGAACACAATTGGGTGATCAATAGTTGGAGAAAAAATTGAATAATCAATTAAATTTCAGTATGCAGTCACATGAAATTGTCCAAAATTGGTGCATATAAAAGAAAGAGATTGATATTTCTCAACAAATTAATCAAATGATAAAAAACTAAAAAAGAAGTTTTATACCTAAATATTTGATCTTTTTTCATTAAAGAACATTCTATCTAAAAATTTAGACTATTTTTTCCACCACTGCATCTTGATCTTCTTTGATCTGGAGTTTTGTTGTCGTCTGAAGTAGATTTTTTATGGAGAGGTGGAAGAACACTCTCGGTCCTCTCATGGTTTATACGACTAACCCTGGAGGTTTATCTATAAAACTAAATTTGTAGATGAGATCACTTGTTTCAATTTAATTAATTAACTAAGTTTATAATTTATAAAGTTCCCTAAAAATACTGCCAATGTCCAATTTATAAGAGCATCCTCTCTTGTCCTATTTTAGGATGTTCCTAGGGTAAAAGGTGAATTTATAATTCAACTATGGTCTCATATTTGTGATAAGAGATTATGTTTAAGAGTTATCCTAATTACTTTATAAAATTGTGTGCACCTAATATAAAATATATTTAATATTTATATAAAATTAATTTTGGGTACACCGGGCCTCGAAATCATAGGTTGTCTCAGCACCTGACTCTAGATATCCATATAGAAATATTCCAAAGTCCTGTAGGAAAAAACTAGGTCTCCACATTTTTTCCAAATAACGTTTTCTTGAGTTCCCACATACCTACAGATGTATTTATGGTTTCTCCTGTTACTGTAAATGGGATTCAATGGTTTTATTTGATAGAAGATTTATTTTTACCTGGAGAAATGTTTTATTTATGTGCACAATGTTTTATTATGGAAAAGAAAAACATATTCATTCTTTATCATTTTTTCACTAGACTAATGAGATTTTTTTTACTTCCATAACCCTAATTAGGATTGTTTTCTCATTCAACAATTTTAAATGTTTCTAATAGGATTTAAGTAAGGTTAGAAATGTTATCATGGTCAATATTCACAATATTTTGACTAGTTTTAAAAGAATCATGTGTATTTAAATAAATGTATGTGTAAACTATAAACTCTATTTGGTTGAAAAAATGTATACCATATGAATGTTCACACTCTATATTTTAATTTTTATCTATTTATCTCAAACTATAAATTAAAAGATCATGAAAATAAAATAAGGTGAATCAATTTTTATATTGCATATTTTTATAATTTGTTTAGGTTCCAGAACTTTACTATAGCATTGAATATTGTGAATTCTATTGTATTTTTTACTCTTTATTCTAAACTATTTATGATAACATATCTCAAAAAAATTCAAAAAAATGATATTAGTAGTTTCCAGAGAGTTACCTCTTGATTCCATCATCAAGACACATGACCCACCAATTTAATGTAATAAAAAACACTCCTCTTAAAGTTAAAAGGTTACTCTAAAAAACTCCATAATACATACTATTAAACAAATCAAGAATATATTTAGGAAAATTACATCTCAATAATAACATCCCAATTTAACATTTCATTTCTCTTCATATAACATGTATCTTCTATCGCATGAAATTGAAAAAATATATTCCACATAAACCTCTAGATATATCAAGTCAAACTTCAAATAAAATATCGTTAATTCTATCTATTAAATTATATACTAAAATCCCAATCCAAATTTTCGAAGTAAATCAATATTTGATTTTTTGAAAAAATAAGTTAATACACATTCAAAATAATTATGGAATCTCTAGTCAAAGATACCCAGTTAAATTTATCTATTTAATTATTTATAAAAACCTAAGAAATCATGCACACCCACACCTATTATTTCCCTAAATATCCACCCCCAAACCCTACAACCTTTTCAGCCAACTCCCTCCATCCCACAAACTATGACATTATGAGAAACCCAAATTGGATCCCAACATGCCGCCTCTCCCCCTTCCCCAACCATATCACTTCTATCCCCTAATATTGGTGGAATCTCCATCCACCCCTCTATCTCAATCCCTAACATCTCTTTCCTACCATCTCCTCAAAATTACATCAATCCTTGCATCTTCCATATTCGATTTCCCTCATGTATCATCATAGTGCATTGTTTTTGTCACAAATCCATTCTAGAGATGTGTTGTTGGATGTTTCTTGTTCATCTTTTTTGTGTTCATTTGGCATCTACGATTTCTCCAAAATCATTGTTTTGATCTCTAAATATATGCATTATTATTGAAATCATATTTTCTTTGGACATTTTTGTTTGTATATATATTATTTCTGGTTTTTTAGTTATCGCATAACAACCATTTTTTTACTCTTACTGCTTAACAACCTATTTTTTCAAAGTTCTCTATGCCGGTCTATTTTTTAGTAAGCTCCTAACAACCATTTTTTAGTCTATCGTCCAAATGTTTTTCTTATTTTGGATATCAAAATTTGGGCCATATATCATTGAATATATTAAATGGAACACATTTTTCTTATAGACTCAACTTAACAATGTTCAAGCACACTGGAAATATTCCTATTCTCGAGAACATTCTTGAATTAGAGGAGGAGAATCTTACAGAAGGAATTGATGCATTTAGTGTAGGTTATGATCTATATATTTTCTATGGTGAAGAAGTGGAATAATTTAACACTCATGCATTTAACATCACTTTGTATAAGCTGTAGTTTACCATTTCCACTTTGTTGAAACTTATAAGGTTATATTCTGCATAGTTAGGGAAGCCAAAAGGCAAGAGTCACTCATATTGATGGTAAGGTCTACGTACTTGGTAGTAGTTCTATGTTTTTTCATGGTGTTGTTTCTTTACCATATTTTTATGTGTATTACCCATTAAAATACACTTGGGAATATCTACTTGACCACCCTGATATGATTGTGAAAATGACGGTTTAGTGTGCTGTTTAATGCATTCACAAATTTCATTATTATGTATAATTTTGAAGGATTGTGGGTATATGAAGTTGATAACAATGAATGGAACAAGTGTTTATTTTTGTAAATACTTCATCCATCAACATGAAACACAAGAAAAAGACTTTCAAGGGTGATGGAAAATTCTAGAACACAAGATATGTTTTGTGCATCACCAAGTGGGATTATTTTCTAGAGAGGTTACCATTGCTTTATATACAAACATAAAATAAATGCATATTTAAAATGTAATAAAAACCACATGGAAGCTTTAATGTGTTCAAACCAAATTGAGGCATAAATGAGAGAAAATAATGAGGGTGAGGGAGAATAATATTAGAATTAATCCCCATTATTAAAATTAGTCAAATATCACCCACCCCCCAATTTATGTTGCGTTCATTGAATTAAAAAGATTTCAAACATTCTGCACAACTCTAGGAATTTGTTTCACCAAAGTGACTTTGGGAGAATGTTTGTAAACTATTCCTACCTAAAATAATTCTCAACATTTTCCACCAGCTTATCTATAATAATTGTGACATGTAGGTGGTTTGTCTTGGCTCGTCGACCATAGTGAATTTTAACTCACAATAGAAGAGCTCACAATGTGATAATCCAAGGGGTGCTCTCATCCTAAAAATGACTTCAATAGTAATAAAATAATGACAAGGGTTGTTTTCATTGATGTTAAGTGATTCCTCCATGTTGGATGGAAGCAAAGAGAAATCCTTTATGGATGATGGCATGATAATCACCTTGAACACATATGGTGTTGTAGTATCTTTTGAGCATGTTCTATTGGGTGTGGTTATTGTCTCAAGTCTCTAACAGTGTTTTTGGTCTCCATCATCCTTGGTATACATGCCCTTGTGTTTTTGATGGTGAATGGATCCTCAATAATCAACACACCTTTTTCGTTATGAGAACTCAAATCCCACTACTCCACCTCATCAAAGATGACATCGTCCATTACATGAACAAGCTTGCTGATGGGGTCTGACATGCGGTATGTCTTGGACTCAATCTCATACCAGATGAAGATCATTCACGTACTCCGGTCATCCAGCTTCTTCAAGTGATGATTCGCATTATTTAAATGTCTGATGTACCCAAAGTTGTGGAAAGAGTGAAATTATGGCCATTTTATATGTCATGCCTTAAAAACATCATCCTTTCAAGTTTGTGTGTCATTGGTCAGTTAAGGATAATGGTGGTGGTGGAGATAGAATCACCCTAGAACATTTCTAGAAGGCACTAAGCCTTCATCATTCTTTGATCCATGGAAACCATGGTCTTATTGTGTTGTTCATTG
Source organism: Viscum album (assembly GCA_963277665.1). Classification (NCBI taxonomy): domain Eukaryota; kingdom Viridiplantae; phylum Streptophyta; class Magnoliopsida; order Santalales; family Viscaceae; genus Viscum; species Viscum album. The sequence continues at coordinate 822,446,432 of OY728141.1, read as the reverse complement.
ATCTCTTTCATAAGTACAAAACATGATTTAATAACACTATAAATAGCCTTCATCAGTGCTAGAAAAGTTCTTACTACATCAGCGACATTAAAAACCCAAAACTTTTATCATCGCTGAAAAATATATAATAAAGGGGACATTTATCATCGCTGATAAATGGGACATTTATCAATTCTTTTAAAAGTGGCGATAAAGGGAACATTTCTCATCAGTTTTATTCAGAACTTAGTAAATAAATATTTTATCATCTCTTATAACTATTTTGATAACATATTTTTTTATCAGCATTGTAGAAGCGTTGATAAAGTAGACATCTATCACTGCTTTTAGAAGTAAAGATAAATGTGTTTTTTATCATCTCTTTTAAAATCACTATTCATTGTGTTATTTATCAGCACTTTTAAAATCACTAATAAATGTCCATAATGTACTGTGCTATAACATCACACTACAACACCAATATAGGGTTCTGTTAAAGCATACCACAATACTGGAAGCACCAGAAACATAATAGAAACACCCCATAAACACACCAGATGTCAACAAAAACAAGTCCCTATACAGAATTTAAATGAAATTAATTTCACAACAAAAATACCATAAACACACTATATTATAAATATTTAATTCATTGAATTATACAATTATGAAAATACAAATTATTACATACATTCAAAGGAAATACAAACTATCAATGTTACCATGATTTCCATTTACTTTCCTTACAAAATTTTAACACTACATGAGGAGTTTCAAACAAACCACCTCAGCACAAAAAAAGAATCCACCTATATAAGAAAAAAATTATTATTTGAGTAATACTAAAAAGAAACAAATTATACATAAATATGAAATAGTGAATTAATTCTATGTATAATGAATTTATTGTGAAAACATCAAGATTACGTATGTGATTGAGCAGAGTCAATGTTGTTTCTCTTCATACTACGGCATCACACATGGACATAAATATTCTTCTAAGGGATTGTTAACATTATCCTGTGTAGAAGACATATTCTTTATAATTATTAAACAAATAAATTTATACTACGTTAATGTAGTAGATAACATATAATATAATGTGGAAAAACATAATATATTAAAAAACACTTTTAATATATCAATGAGTTACCTTTATTTTAATTATGTTTTCAAGGATTTGGTTCCTCTTTTGGGAATCCAAATCCCCTCTTTGTAGTCCTCTATAAAGTACAAGACATTTTCTACATTGGGGTAGCATGAACTGATTGTGATGTCCAAATGAAATGGTCATCCTCAATTTATTTTTTATCTAACTCAACAAATACTTCAGTCACCAGTAGGATAATCAACCAATTATTTTTTGTGAGATCATAAAAATAAAGTAATTTCATTTCTTGAGATTCCATTATGAACGGATCATCTTTTTCAACTTCTACACAGAAATTCACCTTCACAAAACCCATTTCGTCAACTTTCACTCCCTTGATATTGTCAACCGATTTGTAATGGAAAAGAGGAACATGAAATGTTGTATAATACAACTTGTATATCTATTTTATATAGATAATACATGACATATTTTCATAAATTGGATTTCTATCCTTTGAACTAGATATGTGCATTGCTTCATCTATAGGCGTGACAACACAGTTTTTCATTGTACTAAAGTAATAAAGTTTTTTGTATAAAACGTATATCCATTGATAACAAAGCTGGTGTAAAATATAATATTTTCATTAATTCATATTTCTAGACATTGATTTTATTCGACAACTAAATTCATATTTTATGATAACTCCTTATAAATTTGATCTTTGAACCATCCCATAAAATGTTGATTATGTGTATTTAATATCAATCCTTCAGCCCTTGATGGAATCAAATGTCATAGAATTTCTTTGTGGGAATCAATATATGGATCGGAATATTAACTATTATGTAATATGTAAAGATGTGAATACTCCTTCTCTGTCAAGGTAATTGTAATAAGATCTCTTCCAGAAATACATTCTCACGTAAGGGGTTCACTATGATAAGACTTTGGGAGACTGATTATTTCAACATCTAACATGTAATTGGTAAAGAATTCAATATCTTCTTCAAAAATATATCCATATTAAATATAACCTTCTGGATAACTTTAATTCTGAACATACCCTTTCAAAATTATCATATACAGTTCAATGGGGCACATCAATCTATAATGGACACGACCACATAGTTGAACCTATTTGACAATGTGATCCATCAAGTAGGCCATTATATCAAAGAATTATGGTGACAATAACATCTCTAATTCACATAATATTACTTCAATCTCCTTATTCATGATGGGAAACATTGTCGAGCCTACAAAATTACAACATATGTCTTTGAAAAAGAAGCAGAGTCTAGTAAAAGTTTGGTATACATTTTGAAGATGAGTGCAACAGAATCCAAGAGACATTAAATCCTCGTCAAAATATGATATTCATGTGATTTTATTCTTTGTAAATTCAAATTAGTTATTGAAACGACATTCTAGATATTTGAAAAATACCCCTATAGAACTTTAATACTAGTAAGGAAAAGGAAAAATTGAAATTTTTCTTGTCAGGATAGAGTGTAGGCTGCTAGAGGAATAAAGGTCCACCTCTTACCATTCCCTAGTTCCAACTCTTCCCTTATCCCCATTTCAATCAAGTCCAACCTAGTCTTGATGCCATATTTCATTTTTATAGGAAAATTTAGTATCATTCCAATGACACTAGAAAATACATTTTTTTCTACAAGCATGATATCAAGGAAATGTCTAACATACAAACAATTCCAATACAAAAATTCAAACAAAATTGATATCTTATTACAATATGATTTTTTATTGTTTTTTGAAAACAATAATAAAAATAATGTCAATATTTTTTACTTTTTTTTAAATTGATCACCCATTGCTGAATATGGTGTTGTTCCTTGTTTGATATTCCCATTTAATGTTGTCTTCTAGGGTTGATAGTTATTTCATCGAGATAAAAAAAAGATTATATCATAAAAACACAATCTTCAAGGAATGTTTCAACCAAATTATGTCTGTGTATTTTTCACAAATGGGGCACCCCAACATTTCATTAATACTATAGCCAGATAAATTTCTATAAGAAGGGAAGTACTTTATCATTCCATAAAAAATGGAACTCAATGTGAACTCTTCACTCCTATGAGCATCAAACATTGTAACACATGTATCTCCCACCAATTTCGATCATTAATAAATGAATCCAAATAGACATCAATATCATTACTAGTTTTCTTTGGCCTAGATATAAACAAAGAAAACATATTGTATTTGTGCTTCATGAATAACTATGGTGGACAGTTATAATTTACCATCATTATGGGCCACATACTATGAGTACTAATTAGTACACCATAAAGATTTATTCCATCTGTAGATAATGAAAGACATATGTTTATCAATTTATCTCTAAATTCAGGAAACATGTAATAAATTTTCTTCCACTATGGAGAATCTTCTTGATGACGTATGTTCCAATATTTAATTCTTGAATATGAATTCCTTGTTAATTGTTTTGTTTTTTCCTAACATAAATATAGTCTTCTAAACCATGTAATCATAGGAAAGTACCAAAAAAAATTTAAGGACTTGATTCATTTTTCTTGTATCGATCTATACTACACTCCAGGAATTTTATAAGTGATTCATAGTCCTTTTAAAAAAATATGAAATCATCTAGACAAGCAAGTATTTCTTTAAAGATAATTCCCATTGAATTTCACATTTTTTTAGCAACATATATTTTGCATAGTAGTTCATTTTCTTCTTGTATCATTTATTTTAGAGGACCATGTAGTTATATAAAGCTCGTATATCTATATCCATTGCTAGCTCTAAAATTATATAATTTTAATACAGCTAACAATGTTGTGTATTTTTTACAACTGATGTACAATGGTTTCTTTGATAAACTTTTTTACTCCTTAGATAACATTGTATAATCCTGAATTTCATATTCAATTTCCATTTTCATTTCTTCTATACAATCTAAATCATCATTTACAAAGTTATTGAGATCAAATGATTCATAAACCCTAGTATCATCCCAATCGATATTGACATTCAGTGTCTCCCATGTTTAATATAACATTTTTAACTTTGATCTATTCCAAGGAAAATTAAATGTTCATCCAACAATTTTCAGACTAATTTTTCTTGAATAAAAATAATGTAAACACAGACATAGGATTTTATAAGGTTTTTCTGCATGATCTCTTCCAAACATGATGAACTAATTAACTCCATCATCATATTCATTTTTCAAATGATTAGCTTGCATCCATTTTTTGTTCTTATCCATCCTATTAGGTTCATAAAAGATAAGTTCAATAAAATAACCAGTTAAATATACATAAGATATTCATTATCAAAAGTGAATGTTATAGAAAATTCTAATAAGGGAAACTCAACATTTGATTGCTTCAAAGAAACTCATATCCAGTGAAAACATCTAGAAGTAGTATAGACACTAACATATTATATTATACAAATAAGAAGTTAAATTTTTTGTAATACCTTATACCTAATTATCACCCTTGTAGAGAGATTAATGGTGAGAAGGATGACTATAAAAGTCACATAAGGGATGCATCATATTTTTGATGAATCATATTATTAGTTTTGTCTCTAATCTGAGGATACATAATAAAGATATGGATAGATATAGTATTTTGAATCATATCAAAGAATATGATAATGAGAGGGAGATAAATGGAGATAATAAATGATATTATCACTAAACATTATAGGTGGAAAATGAAAGATGGAAAATGTAATGAACCTCGCCTAAATTACACAAACAACACAAGGTCAGATCACTGTATGACCTCTAACACACCTCAAAGTATCTAAAGTATGGTTTAAACATTAGGTGTAAAAGCCCATAAATGGGATGCACCCTAATAATTAGTATCAAAGGTCGAAAAAAATTCTTGCATGACCCTTAAGGTTAATTGATATAAGGACCCAAAATCATCATTACCTGATATATGCATACTCGTTAGACAAACAACTATGGAAATAAATGATGCAATATCTATATATAGACACACATACATGTCACACTAGTATAAAAACTTAATTATAGTATATTAAAAATATAATATAGATAAAAACATGATATTTAGTGTCAGATATAAAAAACAGACCATACATCGGTAGTCAATACAAAAAATTAACCACAAATCGTTCCGAAAGAAACAGATGACAAAAAAATCATAAACAAAAAATCATAAACAATGGATCATAAAATATCATAGAAGAAGAAATAAAAAATGAAACAAAAATACACAATGAAAATCAGAATTCCTACCTCACTAAGAAAATCTGATACCCTCATCGGAAACCCTTGCAAGATTCATCTGCTGCTCTAGCCTATAGATCCAACTTTAGTCTCCTAGTTAGTTCATGGTGGAGGATTCTCGAAGGCTTTGGGATGTGTGGGTCATTTGGGAATTTGTGTTCTAGAAGGTGTACCATTTTCTAGGCTTATTCTGGGTTGCAGTCTACATTGGATGGTTGATGTGTGTGGTGTTTGGCATGATCCATTCTCTACTGGTGATGGATTTTTTTTGGGCGATGGTTCGGGTGGTCGGTTCTCTATTAAAGAATTATATGAACACTTTGAATTCATGGCATTATGATCCCTACACTTCTATCCCAGTTGTCCAACCATGTTGTTAGATAAAAATCTATGATACGTGTGTTGGTTCATCCATAGTGTCCCAAAAGAAAACCCCATCTCTATTCCCATGAAGTGGATGATTTGTGTGGTTTATTCTCTTCATTGCGGTTGACTTTTGTTGGATGGTCTGTTCTTCCATCATGATTTTCAGTTCATCCTGGTGTTTAGACATATTCTTCTCTGGGGTGTGTTTTTTGGATGGCACCATTGATGATGGTGGTGATGGAAACATCCTTACATGATCGAGTCCTGAAGGTTTCCTTTAAACGATGACAAAGGGAAACATGTATAGTTAGGGTTGATGCACAGTGTGAGATGATGTGATGGTTTGTAGTTTGAGGTGTCATTATGTGATCTATTTACTGAGGTTATTGGATTTTGACAACTCGATATGGTTGTTGCTTTGGTGATGGAGTCAGTATATGCGCAGTATGAGGAGCCATCCATTCTATTTCGGTGTTTTGATTTTGTATTTAATTTTGATATTGGAAAGTTTCATGGAATATTGGTGTGCTTTTGTTTTTTGTTAATTTTTTTAGTGGGTTTTGATGACTTGGGCAATGATAGTATGCTGGATTGTGGTATTTTTGGGTTTTGTATATGGAAGCTTCTAGTATCTTTTCAAGGAGCATCTCTCGAGGAGGTTTCATTGAAGACTGCATTCACCTTCACATAACCATCTAAATTTGGATGTTTGAGAGGGTATGACAATTGTTATCAGTACTAGGCATGTGCATCTCTGCATGAGACAGCTAGACAAGCATCCATTTGATAATGGAGGCTTGACATATCAATATAGACATTGGAAAGGGGAAGTTCCTATTGTCATGAGATGTCATTAATTCTTTTATAGATTTTATTTGGATGAAATTGTTTATGTTCACACTTAGACTTTGAAAGTTCCATTTAGAAAATACAGAAATATAGATTTGGAAATAATCGAGTGGTGTGATTTGAGCTTCGATTCACCATGGAGGAGCGATAATAGCGGGTGGCTTCCATGGAAAACTTATGATATCATGACGAGTATGTAAATGGTTGGGGCTTTTAAAATAGATCAGGACACTTGTATCAGTTATTACAAATAAGAACTGATAAATATAACTTTTATCAGTGCTTATTACATAAGTGCTGATAAAATGCCTCTTTATCAGTGCTTATTTAGAGCTGATAATGAACTACCTTTATGAGCACAAAAAAACATTGATAATAGAAATCTTTATCAGTGTTAATGTTATAGCGTTGATAAATATTAATTTTATCAAAACTCTTTTTAGTGCTGTTAAAGGATTTATAAATCAAATTATAAATAAAAAATTTTAAATATTTATATATACATAATAAATATATATAAATATAAATATTGTAAATATATTCCTTTTTAAATACATCTATTAAATTATTATATTTATTTATTTATAATTATAAAAATATTTTTATAAAATAATATTTATATCATTATACATATTTATATCATTATATATATTTATATATGTATACATATATATAATAAATATAAATATAAATAAATATAGTAAATATATTCATTTTTATGTTAATTTATTATAAATTTAATAATTATATATATATATAATTATATAAATACTTTTAAAAAATATTTATTTATTTATATTTATAAATATATAATTGTATAAATATAGTAAATTTACATTTATAAATATTTTTATTTATAAATATTTTTTTATAAATATATTTTTAACATTATTAATGAATAACTATTTTAACTGCATGCATATTTGTTAAAAATGAGCGAAATTGAAGAAATTAATAATATGTACACTTTAACAATATTGAAAAAATGGATAAGTTTGGTTTTTGTGCATTTTATATAAAAATGCATTAATTATGTATATGTCAAATCAATATAAAACACATTTGATCTATGTTAAATTGAAACTTGAAACGATATTTAATTATATGTCGATTAATATAAAATTATTGTCAATATTTTTAATTCATTTAAATTTTTTTTATAAACAATTATTCAAAAAATATATAAATATTTAATGTAAGGCGCATAAATATTTTTTAAAATATAAATCATATTTATATACATAAATATATATCTATGTATTTAATATATTAAATTTAATAACATTAATTATCATAATTTTTAAATTTAAATTTTTTTTAATATTTATTAATGTATAATCAATCTATTCATTTTTATAAATAATTATTTAATTCATAAAATTTGTAATAATTTTTTAATAAACATATTTTTATTTTTAAAATTATTTAATTATCTCATTTTATTTTTTTGGACCATGATCAATTCTAAAAAACGTTGATCAAATAAATATTAATCAGCGTGAAAAATATTGTCGATAAAGGATCCCTTTCATAGCACTACAAAAAAAAAGCACTTATAAAGATTAAATTTATCAACACGTTCTTTAGCACTGATAAATATTCAATTTATAATCATTTTTTCTAGAGCTGATAAATCCCAACACTGTTAAATGATAATTTTGTAGTATTGATATTGTTGTCATGAATAGGGAGTTGTGTGTTGTTGTGGTGGTACACCAGACTCAGTAAAATATTCAATGAATTCCATTGAAGTAAGCTCGTCTCCATAGTTAGTGTAGAGGAACTTATATATATAATCAATTTCGATGTGCATGGTCTTGACGGTGTCCCATGCTTCATTGTAAATTGAATTCATGGCGAGTATGTAGATCTTCTCTGGTAGAACACTACGGAGTATGACCTGAGGCACCATCTAATATTCTGGGATTTCAACAACTCTAGTGTCGATGTCATCCCAAAGCTCGTGTTCTTGAATAAAACCCCTCATCATCACGAAAAATTTGTTGATGTTTGTCTTCATGAGGACCATATGCGTTGTTGATCCCCATGCCTCCTTCACCACCCTATGTACCACCAGAGGGATCCTACTTCCATCAACGAGGGCTCTAGGATGTGCTGATGATGTCCAGGAGATTCGGGCTAATGAGGGATTGAAGTGTGGCATCGTGGATCAAGTAAACCACACTCTAAAATCAGTTGTTGAAAATGCATGTCCGGTCAATATGAAACACAATCGAAAGACATATAAGGATGAAGGAAAATTATATAACAGAAGATATGTTTTGTACACCACCAAGTGGGATGAATTTTTGGAGATTTTTCCATTACTTTATATAAACACACATAAAAGAAACACATATTTATAACCTAATTAAACCCACATAGAATATTTAATAAGGTAAAACTATGTTGATCCATAAATGAGGGAAAATAATGAGAGGGAGGGGAAAGAAATGGTGTAATTAATCTCCATTATTGAAATTAGTCAATAAGAATTTTCACCACATAAAGAAAAGTATTCATTGGAATTGAAACCATTTTAATAAGATGTTGTTGCGACATACCAAAACATCTAGATTCCATACAATAATAAGAATGGCCTGGTTATTTGTTTCCATGATTTTAATTCTTATATTGTTTCATTTAAAATTATTGAAGAAATAAATAATGTTATCTCATCTGAAGAGGTAGCTTGTGGTTTTGTCCATAACATAGATAATGGGAAACTATGTAGTGTGTGATTTTTTTTAAAAGTATTGAATTTGATTGGGCTTCCATCATAGCCATCATTCAAGTCAATATATTGAGAAACATGGATATTAAAGGTGGGAACTATCCAATTACTATTGATCTCTTGTGTCACCATACCTTCAAGTATGGCACTGAGGCTAAGTACATAATATTTCTATATATGTTTATCAAGTATGTGTATTCTCCAACATTTTTATTTTTTTACTTTTGTGTTTTTAAGCATATCATTCTCAATGATATGGATTTTTATGTTCATCACATCATTTTTTGGAATTAACTACTCAATGTTTTCTGTAATATTTTATTTTCCACTATCATCACTTGGCTGGTAGAATTTAGGATTTCAAATTTTGTTGTATCAGAGTGGCTTTCATTTGGGATTTTAATTATTTTCAAAATTTATCACAGAACTTATATATGCCCTGGGCCTTTTCCTTGTTCTTTCTTTAGGGATGAAGTCATATTTCCTCATCCAAATATTGTTCTCTTTAATTGGTTTCCTAAATTCATTTTTTCATGATAAATCGAAATCTAGAAATCCCAATAAGCATAGTCGATTATTTTATAGAATTGGTACCTTAATTCATTATCTAATCTTAAATTGAAAAAAATTAATAACCAATTGTCTGAATGCTTCCTTTTTCATGAGAAGGTGTTTCAATTTAATAGTGTGTCCATTGGAATACTACACATAACCACACCTAATGTCTATATGGTGCATTTAAATGGACTTGTTATCATTCCTCGAAACTATAACCATAAAAAGGGTTAAAGATTGGGACCATGTGTAATGTGGTGACTTGTTAACTAGGGATGATTTGTGATTTGGATAACTAATTTACTAGATGCATAACATAATCATGTAAGAAATGTGATATCCCTATTCTACAAAAAGATATAAAGTTATTTTGTAAGAAAACCAAATTAGAATGTTGATGTAGACTTTAGTGTACCAAGAATTTATAAATGAACTACATACTTGTAATATGAATGTGTATTTTATTTAATAGGTTTGAAGGTTTGGGAAAACATGTTTTAAAATTCCATAATCTTGGTAAAATATATATGAACATAAGGAATGTTTTTGGGGTTCATAGATAGTGAATATCTGGATGTCAAATTAATTAGGTATGATTCCAAGTATTCTTTTCTTATTTCTAGCACATGTACTTATCTTTGCACAACCATATTTAATTATAATATAAATCATTCTTTTGTTTTTTATGAAGGAAGTTGGGGAAACCCTGGAAAGGTTTTATTTTTATTCTGAAGTGTATTTATAACAACCAATGATGATATATTGTGGATCTGTCCATTAAACAAGAGATTGATGTTTTTATTAGATTTCAGTATATTGTTGCCTAAATTGTAGTGTATTATTCTCAAATGTGTTCCTTATCTTAATATTGTTCAATAATAATATGAAAATACATATTTATTAGAGGATAATAAATTGAGAATTTTAGTAAAATATATACAAAAGCATTAGTCAATAAAATTCATATAGGATTTAAAACATATGAATTCATTGGATGTATTTTGTTTATAAATGATGTCAATAACCAATAATGAAATATATTATATAATTTATGAGATAAACTTAATAAATAAACTATATAATTAAATTTTGTTTATAAAATTCGTGTAGTATTCAAGATGATAGTAAAATAGTTGTACTACAGTAAGTTGTATGAAGAGTACGTAGAATCAGTAGAAAAACTGTAAGAAGATTGTAAAATTTATGCATTTTGTACTATATAGATAATGTGTATGCATTATATTAATGATTACTGATAAACTGCATGCACTCATTCTAATAAATAATATGTATGAATATTATCCTGAATAATAATGGTTATAAACTTTATGAAGATTAATCAAAATATGGAAGGTAAAACTCTAAAGCTTATCCAAAATAATAAAGGTAGTTAACTTCCACTACATCCCATAATCCTTTTAGTATGAATTTTGATTAGTTGAGTATGAGGAGGAGATTGTAAAGGAATTTCATTCATAGAAGTTGAGGATTTTTTTGGATAAAAAAATAAAAAATACCAAATATAATAGATTCCATTTTTCTGGATTCAAAATAATGTAAGGGAATAGAAAATAAATAACATAAAATATATGAAAATTGGATAATGGAAAGAATATATTGATAATTTACAAAAATATATTTAAATTGTTTGAAAAATATAGAGGAAATGTAATATAAATAAGAAAACAAAGTATTCAATTACCACTAAACATTTATTTTTGGGTAAACTAATGCTATAGTGAACTGAAAGTGCGGTATACATGTATAAAAGATGAATGTAACTTAAAATGAAATGGTGTGTCATAGGAAGTTAGTAACAATAAAATTTCAAACAAAATAAGAATGAAAATTACCAAAATAAGAATTTAAATTACCTTAATAATTCAAAAAAAATTTATAGATATTCATGTACATTAGTTTTGAAAAAAATTGAAAAATATGTTAAAGACTCGATAATAGAGAGTATAACATTTGCAGTCTATAAGTATCACATAAATTTTCGGGATACAGGATATAAAGTATAAAACCTTGAATAATGAAATAGGGAAAGGTGAAATAGAACAAGGTTATTGGTTTTGACATTGAAAAAAATAACGAAACAAATATAATATTTTATGCTTAGGAAATAATATTCAAAGTAGAATAAATTGCCGATTCAGTAATTTCAACATCTAAAAATGAAAATAACATGATGAATAAATCCTCATGATTAAGAAATGGTGTATACCTATAGTAACAATGTATGTAAGGTCGAATGATGATGAGGTTATAATAGAATTGAATTTGTTTTTGTAAAAAGATCCTATGGTTTTACGGGATATGTTATGGGATAGAATCTGATCATGATGGAGTGTTGAATATATTTGAATATATAAATGGAGGGGATATAGGGTTTCAATTAATAACATGGGTGAGGAGAGACAAACATGATAGATTTATTAGTAGAGCGAGATGAAATTGAGGTTTGAGGGGAGTTTAACATTGTGGAGATTTGAAGAGATTGGAAGAAGACTGGAATAATGACTGGGTTTGGATGTAGATTAATGGGTAATGGAGTCAGACATGGTGAATTAGCGTGGAGGATTTTCTCCCAAATAGTAGAATTATAGATATTGGACCATTGTAGTTCTATTTCTTCCATAATTTCAGAATGAAGGATAATTCATAAAAACAAATGATGAAATATGGTTGTTATATACATTAAACTATATATTAGGGTTTTTTTTCCACAAAAAGATGAAAATAATAGGATGAACTCATCATCATTAATCAGAAGTGGTGTATTCCTAGAGTAACCAAGCTTGAGAGGTTAAATTCTAGAAAGGTTCAAATATAATAAAACTGGATAGTAGAAAGAAACTAGAGTTTAAGAGGATATGTGGTGGGAGGGAATCCAAGCATGATAGAGGGTTTAATATATTCAATGAGATAAAATAGTAAAGATGCATTGTTTTGATGAAGAACCAGGGTGAGGGAAGCTAGATGTGATGGAGGGTTGAGGGGAGAAAATGTGATATGGGGGAAAGGGCATCCAAATAAGATGGAGATTAAAAGATATTGGGAGAATATTGAAGTATTGGGTAGAGAAGCTGGAAATGGTGAATTGAAGTGGATTTATATTTCCCTCATGTATGATTAAGGAGACATAAATAAATGATAGATAAACACACGTGAAGGAGAGGGCACCAAATAGTAGAATTATAGATCTTATTCCACTACAATTCAATTTATTCATTTACATCTAGAAGGATGTTATGGAATCCATGTAAAAGTTTTATTTTTTTCATGAAGTCCTATCATGACAATCAATGATGATATATGGTTGTTTTTTCCATTCAGAAAGAGTTTGATGTTTTTCTTGGATATCACTATGCTAGTCTGTGACTTTATATATAACTGACTTATTTTGGTCTCTTTTTTATAATTTTTTGTGATTATTTTGGTTTTTTATATCATAGTTTCGACACATTCATCCTAGGTTGACGTGGGTGTGAGAGTGATTTCATCCACCACTCTTGCTTGTATGACTTTTGGATTTCTTAGTTCTCATAATATGGAATTACCCCAACTAATGCTATAAATTAAACCAAACATGATTAGTGAAGAAATGAATTTTTAGACCCTTTTATTTGGGAGGAAATGGATGGAATTAAATGAATGCATTCCATCATAATTTTAACTTAAAAGCACAGACAAAAAACTAAAATACATATTTACAACTTAGGTCATGAAAATAGAAGAAATATACTAATTAAGGGATTAATGACAATTCATGATTCAAGAATGCATAAATCTTCATGGCATTTCATTATAAAAAAATGGATGAGATAAGAATGCATGACCCATATAGTCATTTCAAAATAAAAAACAAACATTGGATAAGGAATAACAGAGATAAATAATGAGGTAAACATACAATTAATTTGAATCAAGTTAATAGTAGGAAGAAACTCACTATATTTTTTAAAAAAAAAATAATTAAAATTAATATACATTTTATACACTTTATATCACATATTTAAAATTATTCTAAAAATCGTTAATATATTTCAAAATTAATGATACTGAAGTGAGAGAGAAGTCAAAAAGTCGTGATTGTGCAATTGATGTTGAGATATTCAATTTCGACACACACACAATCCATAACTGCAAGTATAATTCATTTATTCCACATATTCATACCACATGGTAAAAACAATTTTTTAATGAAAATATACATTGAAATAAATAATGTCATTGATATAATTTTTCATATTGTAGTTCTGTGTCTCTAAAAAGTTAAATGGAACCATTTATAAGATTACATCACTAAAGAATATTTTTTTTATTGGATTTCACAATCTTGATCAAAATAGTTGATCATTTCAATCAATTGAGTTTCATGAATTTGAAATGTTCATCCATACTGCTCATCTTTCATATTTACAAGGGATACTGTTTTGACCAGATATTTCTTCATTTTATTTCACATAATATTATCTTTCCAATTTCATTAGTATTAGGCCAATTATACATCTCTATATAATGATATGACATATTAATTGAAGGTAATTCCAAACAATCATGCCCACAATTTCTTCACACCACAATCCTCCATTGATCGTCAGGTTTCTAGATTAATCTATATCTCTAGTTTAATGATTTTTCCCCATGGCCCTAGTATCCTAAAAAATGTTTTTTAATTTATATTAGGGTATTGAATGTTATGATAAATCAACCAACAGGTTTTAAAATTTGGGTTACATGGTAAAATGATCTAATTTTTTCCTAAGTATGAAAACATATTTAACATCAAATAATATGTTTGAAACACAAATCATGGGTAAATTCTTATATATTAAATAAGCACATATATAAATACCAAGACCTTCCATGCCACTAATTAAGGTCATGGATTTTTCATTTTTAATTTTTTCCCAATTAATAAATAAAATATATATATATATACAACATGAAAGGATTTAAGGATGGGATATTAAAACCTATAAAACCTAAAATTGAAAGTATTTATAGCTTTCAAAATGTTTCATAAAAACATAATTAATAATTTCATTGATCAATTACCATGTTGTTGAGTATAACCTTGATAAATAATTTTTATCTATGTAAAAATATTGAAATAAATAATTTATTATCACATGTTTGATCAATTTTAATAGGTCGATAAATTTATAAAATTCAAATATTTGAAGTATAAAGTAGGTGGGAAAATTTCATGTAATGTAGTCTTATGATTGTAACAGCTTTAACACACTAAACAAGAACATAATGTAAAGTATTTATTATTTTCAATTTCAAAAATAAAAGGAATGTGGTAATTAGAAGTGATATATAAAATGTTAATGAATAATAAACATGATAAAATGGAAATAAGTAAAATAATGGAAACAAACATTTTATTGACAATACTTATTGAATCATTTAGTAATTATTACCATATGTAAAAAATATTTTTTAAATGGAAACAACCTTTATTAAATATCTTAACTATAATAAGAAAATCATTATGGGAGTTTGGGTCCTTCTCCAAAACAATCATATTGATTGGAAAGGTTGGACTCTAAGAGCCAACTGATGATTCACATAGATCTCATTAAATTTATCCTTCATTATGATGAAAAAAAATGATATTGTATTGAAACATACTCAAATTTCAATATCACTTATTCAAATATATTCTTTATAAATTTGTACTTGAACTCAATGTTCATGATTCAATAATGATGTATATTTTTTTAAATATTAGTAATTTAATATCATATATTTTTAAAGATAATAAAAACTCCTTTCTTGAAATTTTATAAGTGTTTTTATATGAATATGTATTTTTTAAATAAAAACAAAAAATTAATATTTTTAAAGATAGTTTGGAAGGGTAAAATCTCAGTTAACACATTGGAATATTAATTCAGATATTTTCAGAGTCAAGCACAAATTAATTTCATGATTCTGAGACCCGTAGAGGGTTGGTGTAGATGGAATAAAAATATGAAATATATTAAATTATTCGCACATGATTTATCCAAAATAATTGGATAACTCCAAAACGATGTGTCATATGAGAAATTGGATACCACTTTTAGGTCTGAGATGCAATGTTTAGCCTAGTTAGAGTATTACATTTGTGATCACTGAATGTTTGATCAAATCGCTCATGGGAATAAGTTATTTAATATTTTTATTTTATTTTTAGAAAAATAATTAATATCTCCCAAATGTGGCATCATAGGTGAAATAAGAGACCAACATTGGGTCCATAATATAGTGTTTACCCTATATGGGAAATAACTTTTATACACATTTAGTTTTTAACATCATTTTAAGAGATAAATCCCATTATTATATTTATTTATTTAATTATTCCGTTTTTAATTAATAAATAATTATTTTCTCTCAAATAGTACATTATATGAGACATCTGAGCCAATTGTTATGTCTTGATCGTGGGGTTGACCCTAGGCAGGGTATAACTTTTATGTGCATCGAGTGTTTGGAAACCTCACTTCATATTTACTTATTTTACTATTTTGATTTTTAAATAATAAATAATTATTATCTCTAAAACAATGAATTGTATGAGAAATAAGAGACCATTGTTGAGTTCGAAATGAGGGGTTTACAATTGGTGGGTCATAATTTTTATACGATTGGGTTTTTGACAACATCGCACATGATAATACAATTTTAAAATTTATTTATACTATTATTCTGATTTTAATTAATGAAAATTCATTTATCTAAAAATTAAGTTATCTTCCTCAATGTTTCAATGTGAAGAACACCATTGATTATGCCACATAAATCCATAAGATTCAAAATACAACGGTTTTGATTAATTTAAAATATGCAATGCCATTAATGGATGACTTTAGACACTCCATCATTTACTTCACACTGAATCAATGATTAAATGGGTGTTTTCAATTTTTGGTATTTATTGAGATTTTTTGCTGAAATAAAAAACGTGACAATGATTTGAGATAATAAAAATAAAAATAATACTAATTATTATTATTATTATTAAATATCAAAAATAATATTATTTGTGGAAATGATGAAAGTGATTTCCTAATAATAATAATATATTGTTGTTATCATTAATATTATTACTGTGAGATATTTAATAATATTAACAATTTTTGATATTATTATTATTATGTTGTTAAAAAATATTTTTGTGTGGAAATTAAAAAAAAGTATATAAATATATATATATATATATATATATATTGTTTCCTTCAATTTATTTATTGGATGAATAAATATGCATTGAGGAGGTTTTAAATTGAAGAAACTCTTGATGTATTTTTAATAGGGTAATCGAATAAAATAATAATTGATGAAATTATTATTTTATGATGGGATCTTGAATCAATTGTATCTTATGTGTTTGATATCAGATTGACAAACCGTTAATGGCATCATGACCCTGATAATAAGGTGGTATTTTCATAACCAATTTTAGTTATTGAATTTGCGATCATGGTGCAGGTCCATGAAGAATCCAATATTATGATTAGGTTGGAATATAAAATTAAAATGGTAGGGAAAGAAAATAAGTTATGAAAATAATAAACGTTATTAAATAAATTGATGAGAATGTAGTGTAAATTTGAGTTGGAGTTTGTGTGTGACATGGGTAGAAAGATCGTTATTTCTTAGGCCTCCCCAATCTATTACTCTCTCTCTATTCTATTTTATAATATTCTTCTAAAATTATCATCTCAATATATTATTCAATATTGATCTGATTATTGCGTCATCTATTCTGTTGGATTTATCTTAACGATTAGAAATTTACTCCTAATCATGTTCTTGAAGAAGATAAGGTAATTTTTTCAAAATTAATTGAATCATTTTAATTATCAAAGATGGTGATCATTCTAAATAATGAAAAAAAGGGGATGGTTCAAGGAGTCTTTGGCTTGTAATAATCTTTTGGTTAGGTGCGAGTGTGGTTCAGGTGATGATAGCCTTTTTAAACCTCGACATTAACTTGGAAAACCATGTGGTTGGAAGTTACTTACCTTCTTGGGATCTCGTTATACATATTTATGTGGTGTGATTATCATGTTGGAGTTTTATATATCAATTCCTAACTTGTGATTCCTTCTGGTTGTGTCTATGTAGCTCGTGACACTGTATGACCTTACTCCGTGAGAATTGTTGAGATAGCAAGATTCCATGTTGAATTTTGAGCAGGTTTTGATGACTTGGTCCATAACAGTATTATGGATTTTGGTGTTTTTGGATTTTGTTTGTGGAAGCTACCAGTCTCTTTTCAAGTATCAGCTCTATAGGAGGTTTTAGAGTAGGAAGCATTCACCTTCACATAGACATTTTGATTGGGATATTTGAGAGGGTAAGACAATTATCATCGGTACCTGGCCCATGCATCTCTACATGAGACAACTAGATGAGTGACTATTATTGGAGGCTTAACATATCGATCTACATGCTGGGAAGGGGTATTTTCTATTGTTTAGAGATTGGGTGACTTTTTTTATGGTTCCTATTTTGATGAAATTTTTCAGTTTCACGCTTAGCCTTTGAATGTTTCATTTTGAAAATAAAAAAAATGGATTTTTCAATAGTCAAGTGGCATGATTCGAGCTTCGATTCACCATTGAGGAGCACTGATAGTTGGTGGATTTCAAAGAAAGATTCTGATATCGTGAAGAGTAAACAAATGGTTAGGGTTTTTAAAATGTATTGGGAAACCTTTATTAGTGATTACAAATAAGCACTGATAAAGAGAACTTTTATCAGTGCTTATTACATAATCACTGATAGAATTCCTCTATCACTGCTTATTTAGTGCTAATAATGAACTACCTTTATGAGAACTAAAAGATGTTGATAAAAGAAATTTTTATCAGTTCTCAAGTTATAGCGCTGATCAATATTAATTTTATCAGCCCTCCTTTTAGCACTATTAAAGGATTTATAATTCTAATTATAAATATAAAATTGAAAATAATTATATATACTTAATAAATATATATTAATATAAATATAGTAAATATATTTCTTTTCAAATACATTTATTTAAATATTATAATTATTTATTTATAATTATAGAAATATTTTAAAAAAATATTTATATCATAATATATATTTATATATGTAAACACATATATATATAATAAATATATAGAAAAATAAATATAGTAAATATGTTCATTATTTAAGTAAATCTATTATAAATTTAATAAAACTTCATATATATATATATATATAATCATATAAATACTTTTAAAAATATATTTAATTATTTATAATTATAAATATATAATGTTTTAAATATAGTAAATTATAATTTATAATTTTTTTTATTTATAAATATTTTTTTATAAATATATTTTTAACATAATTATTGACTAAATTTTTTTAACTGCAAGGATATATGTTAAAAATGAGTGAAATTGAATAAATTAATAACAAATACACTTTAACAATGTCAAAAAATGGATAAGTTTGGTGTGTGTACATTGTATATAAAAATATATTAATTACATATATGTCAAATCAATATAACACAAATTTTATCCATGTTAAATTGAAACGTCAAATGACATTTAATAAAATATTGAATACTATGCAATTCTAGTCAATATTTTTATATCATATTAATTTTTATTTATAAACCATTATTCAATAAATATATCAATATTTAATTTAAAGTGCATAAATAAATTTTACTATATAAATCATCTTAATATATATTAATACATATCTATATATTTAATATTTTAAATTTAATAACTCTAATTATCATAAATATTAAATTTATAAAATGGTTAATATTTCTTAATGTATAATCAGTGTATTATTTTTTATAAATTTTATTTAATTAAAAAAATTTGTAATATTTTTCTAACAAACACCTTTTCTTATTTATTTAATTATTTTATTTTATTTTTTTAGACCATGATTAACACTTAAAAATTAGTGATTATGTAAATATTTATCTGCATTAGAAAAAGTGCGGATAAATGATTCCTTTATCAGAGATACAAAAAATGCACTCATAAAAGACTAAATTTATAAGCGCTTTCTTTTTCGCTGATAAATATTCCATTTATAATCATTTTTCTCTAGCGTTGTTAAATACCAACACAGTTAAATGCAAATTTTGTAGTATTTATATTGTTTTCATGAATAGAGAGTTGTGATTTATTGTTGTTGTTGTATACCATGCTTAGTACAGTATTCAACAAATTCCACTTATGTAAGCTTGTATCCACATTCGATGAATAGGACCTTATATATATGATCAATTTTGATGTGAATGGTCTTGATGGTGTCTAATAATTTATTGTAACTTGCCTTGATAGTGAGTATAGAGATCATATCTGGAAGGAAACTATAGAGTATTGCCTCTAGATCCATCGGATATTCTTGGATTTCAATAACTCTAGTGTTGATGGCATCCTAGATTCCACATTCTTGAAGCATAACCATCTTCATAAAGTACAAGTTTTTGTTGTTTGTATTTTTGAGGATTTGATACATCGTTGATCCCCCGACCTCATTCACTACCCGACGTAACTCTAAAGGGCTCCTACTTCCATCAATGAGGGATATGGGATGTGCTGATGATGTCTAAGAGATTCGAGGAAATAAGGGATTGAAGTGTGACACCATGGATCAAGTAAACCTCTCCCTAATACCAATTGTTGAAAATTCATGACTCGTCAATACGAAACATAAGTTAAAGACTTGGAATGATGGAGGAATATTCTAGAACACAAGAACTTTTTCACACCACCAAGTGGGATGATTTTTTGGAGGGGTTTCCATTACTTTATATACACACATAAAAGAAAGAAATATATACAACATAATTAAAACCACATGACATCTTTAATGAGGTCAGACTGGGTTGATCCATACATGAGGGAATATAATAAGGGGGTGGGAAATGTAATGGTGGAATTAATCCCCATTATTTAAATTAGTCAATAAGAAGGGTCACCACATAAAGAAAAATATTCATTGGACTCTAACCCATTATAAGGTGATGTTGTTGCGAAATTACAAAACATTACGATTTCATACAACAAAATCCATAGCCTAGTTGTTTATTTCCTTGATTTTAAGTCTTCTACCATTTCCATTAAAATTTGGGAACAAATAAAAAATGGTATCACAACTGATGAGGTAGCTTTTGAATCTATCCATCACATAGTAAATGGGAAACTATGAAGTGTGTTATTTTTAAAAAAATGAATTTTATTGGGCTATCATTGTAGCCATATTTCGAGTCAATATTTAGATAAATGTGGATATTGAAGGTGGAAACTATCCAGTTACTATTGAACTCTTGTGCCACCATACCTTCAAGAATGGCACTGATTCTAAGTACATAATATTTCTAGATGTGTTTATCATGTTTGTGAATTCTCCAACATTCCTATTTTTTTACTTTATTTTAATCAGTATATCATGCTAAATGATATGGTTTCTTATGTTATTTACATCATTTTTTAGAATAACTACTCAATGTTATCTGTAATAATTTATTTTTCACTATCATCATTGGGCTTTTATCATTTAGAATTTTAAATTTTGTTGTATCTGGGTGAGTTTTATTTGGGATTTTAAATATTTTCAACATAAATCATAGAACTCCTCTATGCCCTAGGCCTTTTACTTGATGTGTGTTCAGTGATGAATTCATATGTCCTCATCCAAATATTGTTCTCTATAATTGGTTTCCTAAATTTAAGTTTTCATGCTAAATCAAAATCATGGAATCCCGATAGGCATAGTTCATTATTTTGTAGAATTGGTAACTTAATTAAAGTTCTATTGATAAATTGAAAACAATTAATAACCAATTGTCTATGTGCTTCTATTTTCAAGAAAAGGTGTTTCAATTTAATAATACTCCCATTTTAAAGCTACACATAACAACACCTATAGTATATATGGTGCTTTTAAAAGGCCCAGTTATATTTCCTTAAAACTATAACCTTAAAAAGGGTTAGATCTTGTGACCATGTGAAATGTGATGACTTGTTAACTATGTATGAAGTGTGATTTGGATAACTAACCGAGTATCATTATATAATAATAATGTATGAAATATGATATACCTATTGTATACCAAGATATAAAGTCATTTTTAAAGAAAACCAAAATAGAATGTTGATCTAGACTTGAGTATACCAAGCATGTATAAATGAACTGCATCCTGGTAATCAAAATGGGTATTTCATTTTATGGGTATGAAGTTTTGGGAAAACAAGTTTTAAAATTCAAGAATCTTGGAAAAATCTCTAAGAAGATAAGGAATGTTTTAGGGGTGTACAAAAAGTGATGCTTTGGATGTAAAATTAATTAGGTATGACACCAAGTATTCTTTTCTTGTTTCTTTCACATGTACTTCTCTATGAATAACCATATATAATTATAATATAAATCATTATTTTGTTTTTTAGGAAGTGGGGGAAGCCATGGAAAGGTTTTATTTTTGTCATTATGTCCATTCATAAGAACCAATGATGATATATGGTTGATGTGTCCATTCAACAAGATTTTAAGTTTTTTATTAGATGTCATTATGTTGTTCCATAAATTATAGTGGATTTATCTTAATTGTGTTCCTTATCATATTTTTTTCCATAAATAATTTGAAAATACATATTTATTTGAGGATAATTAATTTATAATGTTAATAAACTATATCCAACAGGTTTCATCAATAAAATGCATATATTATTTAAACTATATGTATTCACTAGATGCTATTTTTTATAAATGTTCTGAAGAAACAATAATAAAATATATTTTAAATTTATGCATTAAACTTAATAAATAAAATATATAATAAAGGTGACTCGTGAACATCATGAAATATTGAAGATAATAGTAAAATTATTGTACAATAGTAAGTTGTATAGAGAGTACACAAAATTAGTAGAATAAACTGTATAATGATTGTAAAATTTATTCATTTTATATTGTATGAATTTATTATATGCATTATGTTATTTAGAAGTAGTAAAATCCATGAAATCATTGAAATAAATAAGTTTTATGGAGAGTATAATTAGTGAGAAAGGTGATAAACATTATGATGACTTTTTAGAATAGGATTGGTAAAACTCTGAAGCTTATCAAGATGACTGAAGGTAGTTAACTTCTGTTACAGCACAAATTCTATTCAGTAGGAATTTTTATTAGGATAGTATGATGGGGATAATGTAAAGGAATTTCATGAATATAATTTGAATATTTTTTTGGATAACAAAATTAAAAATACCAAATTTATTAGATTCCATTTTTATGGATTCAAAATAATAATATGGAATGGAAAATAAATGATCTAAAATATACTTAAATTGTATAATGGAAGGAATATATTGATAATACACTAAAATATATTAACATTGTATGAATATTATTAAAGAAATTCATAATGAATAATAAAAAAAGTATACAATTACCTTCCGATATCTATTTTTGTGTAAACTAACGCTGTAGTGAACTGAAAGTGGAGTATATATTTATAAAAGATGAATGTAATTTAAAATGAAATGGTGTTTCATTGGAAGTCAGTAACATTTAAATTTCATACAAAATGAAAATTAAATTTAACTGAATAAGAATTAAAATTACCTTAATAATACAAAAAATAATTATAGATATTATTGTACATTAGTTTTGAGAAGAATTCTAAATAAGTTGAAGTCTCTATTACAGAGACTATAACATCTGCATTCTATAAGTATTATATATATTTTAGGGATATAGGAGATGAAGTATCAAAACATGAAGAATGAGATAGGGAAAGGGAAAACTAACTAAGGTTATGGGTTTATACATTGAAAAAAAATTATGAAACAAATCCAATATTTTATGGTTAAGAAAGACTATTTAAAGTGGAATCAACTATTGATTAACTTATTTAGACCAATAAAAAATGAAAATAACTGGTTGAATTAATCATCATGATTAAGAAATGGTGTACACATATAGAATCCAAGTATGTGTGTTAAAATGATTATGATGGTATAATATAAATGAATTGGGTTGTAAGAAGATACTATGGTTTTGGGGGGTAAGTGGTGGGAGATAATATGATCAATATGGAGGGTTGAATATTTTTGAATAGATAAAATAGATAAAATGTAGGGTTTCAAGAAAGAATAGGGGTGAGTGGATACAAACATGATGGATGGATGAGTGGAGTGAGATTCAATTGAGGTTTCAGGGGTGTTGAACATTGTGGAGAGTTGAGGAGATTTGATAAAGACTACAATAATGATAGGGTTTTGATGTTGAGTAATGGGTAATGGAGTCGGACATGGTGATTTAGTATAGAGAATTTTTTCCCATTTTATTATAATGGAGATGTGACTAAATGAGAGATAAACATGTTAAAAGTATATGACATTAAATGGTATAATTATAGATATTAGACCACTATAGTTCTATTTCATCCATACATTAAGAAAGAAGGAGAATTCATAAAAAACAATGATGATGTATGGTTGTTGTGTCCATTCAACTATAGATTCGGTTTTTTCAACCCCAAAAGATTAAATAATAGGACAAAATCATCATCGTGATTCAGAAGAGGTGTCTTCCAAGAGTAACTAATCATGAGAGGTAAAAAAATTTGCAAGGTTCAAATTGAATGGAACAGGGTAGTAGAAAGAACCTAGGGTTTAGGGAGAGATGTGGTGGGATAGAATCCATGCATGATGGAGAGTTTAATATATTCAACAAGATAAAATAGTAATGATATATGGTTTTGATGAAGAATAAGGGTGAGGGGATCCACACGTGATGGAGGGTTGAGGGGGGACAATGCGATAGAGGGGAAATAGGATCCAGACATGATGGAGATTAAAATATATTGGAAGAATATTACAGTCGTGGGTATGGAAGCTGAACATGGTGAATTGAAATGGATGGATTTCTTCCCTAATGTATGATTTTGGAGACATGACTAAATGAGAGATCAATAAATGGGTAGGAGAGGACACCAAATAGTACAATTATAGATATTATACCACTACATTTCTATTTCATCCTTACTTTAAAAAGGAAGAGGTTAAATTCATGGAAATGTTTTTTTCTAGGAATTCCAATCATGACAATCAATGATGATATATGGTTACTGTGTCCATTCAGCAAGAGTTTGATGTTTTTCTTAGATATCACTATGCTAGTCTGTGACATGATATATGTATGAAATTTTTTTGAGCATTTTTCTAATAATTTGTTAATATTATTTCGTTTTTTATATATCATAGTCTCGACACTACCATCCCATGTGGTTGTGGGTGTGACGGTGTTTTCATACACCACTCATGCATGTATGAATTTTGAATTTATCAATGCTCAAAATAGGTAATGACCTAACCTAATGATATAAATCAAACCAAACATGATTAATTAAGAAATGACTTCATAGACCCTATGATTTGGGAGCACATGGATAGAATGAAATGAAAAAATTCCATCCTACTTTAAACATACAAGCATAGAAGAAAATATAAAAAACATTTTTACAACATATGTCATGAAATTAGTAGGAATATTCTTATTAAGAGTTGAATGAAAATGGATGATACAAGCATGTATGACACATCTTGACATTTCAATATAAAAAATGGATGAGATAAGCATGGAAGACCCATGAAATCACTTCAATATAAAAAAAAATTGGATAATGAACAACCAACATAAAAAATGAGGTATACATACAATTTATATGAATCAATGTAAAATTAGGAATAAACTCTCTATAATTAGTGAAAAAAATAAATATAAATAATTAACATTTATATACATTGTATACACATTATATAAAACTTTTTATGTTATGATAAAAATAAATTATATTTGTCAAAGTTAATGATACTGAATTGATAGAGAAGTTAAATAGTAGCGATTTTTAAATGGATGTTGAGATATTAAATTGATAGAAACATACAATCCATCAGTGGATGTACAATGCATTTATTCAATATATTCTTACCACATGGTAAAATGTCTTTTTCAATGAAAATATACATGGTAATAAATAATTTCATTATTGGATTTTACATCTCATAGTTCTATGTATATATAAATATAAATAGAACCATTGATAAAATTATATCACTAAGACTATTTTTTTATATTGGACATCTCGTTCTTGATAAAAATAGACGATCATATCAATCCAATGAGTTTCATGAATTTGAAATGTTCATCCATAAAGATCATATTTTATCATTTCAAGGTATATTGTTTTGACCAGATATTTCTTGATTTTTTTCACATAATATTATATTTTTAATTTCTTTGGGATTAAGACAATTATAAATCTATATACAATGTTATGAAATTTTCATTTAAAGTAATTGAAAACAGTCTCAGCCACAAATTCTTCACTCAAAAATCCTCCATCGAGCCTCATGTTTCTGGATTAATCTATATATCTAGTTTATGGGTTTTCCCCATGGACCTAGAATCCTATAATTTTTTTTAAAATTTCAATTAGTGTGGATAATGTTATGAAAAAACAGCCAATATGTTTTTAAATTTGGGCGACTTAATAAAATGTGATAATTTTTTTCCCAAATCCCAAAACCTATTTAACATAAAATAATATATTCAAAACAAAAATCATTAGTAAATTCTTATATATTGAATAATCACATATAAAAATACCATGTGATTCTATTCCACTAATGAAGGTTATGACCTTTTCATTTTTTATTTTTTTATTAATAAATTAAAACTATATATATAATGCGAAAGGTTTTAATGATGGAATATTGAAACTTATAATACCAAAAATCGAAAGTTTTTATAGCTTTTCAAATGTTTCATAAAAATAAAACTAATAATTTCATTGATCTATTACCAAGTTGTTGAATGTAAAATTGAAGAATAATTTTTATCTATGTAAAAATATTGAAATAAAAAAAATTATTATCAAACGTTTAATCAATTTTAATATGTGGATAAATTTAGAAAATTCATATTATTGAGTAATAAACTAGGTGGGAAAATTTCATTTCATGTAATCTCATTTTATAACACCTTAAACACACTAAACAAGAAAACAAAGAAAAGTATTTTTTATTTTATATTTCAAAAAGACAAGGAAAGTTGTAATTAAAAGTGATATAAAAAATTAAAATGAATAATTAACATGAAAAAAATTTAAAATAAGGAAAATAAGGGAAGAAAACATTTTATTGACACAACTTACTGATTTTTTTCTATTTATTATCATGTTTTAAAAAAAATAGAAATAAAAATAGCATATATAAAATTTCTAAACTATCATAAGAAAACCATTATGGGAGGGGGGTCTATCTCCAAAACCATCATGTTGATGGGGAAGGCCGGACTCTAAGATCTAACCAATGATTCTCAAATATCTCATGGGATTTATCCTTTTTTATAATGTTAAAAAATTGATGTTGTGTTGAAACATACTCAAATTTCAATATCCCTTGTTCAAATTCCATCTTGATAAATTGATACTTGAACTCAATGTTCATCATTAATGAATTATGTATATGATTTTTTTTATGATTTTAAATGTAATATCATTTATTTTTAATGAGAATAAAAACCCTCTTCTTGAAAATTTACAAATGTTTTTATATGAATATATAATTTTTCAATAAAAAACACCTAATAATAATTTTAAATATCTTTTCTAAGGGTAAAATCTCAGTTAACATATTGGAATATTCAATCAAATATTTTCAGAGTTAATCATTGAGTAATTTAATGGTTTTGAGACTCATATATGATTGGTGTAGCAAGAATAAAAATATTAAAAATATTAAATTATGCACACATAATTTATCAAAAATAACTGGATAACTCTCATATGATGTGTCTTATGAGAATAAGATACAACTGTTAGGTCTGAGATGTAGTCTTTAACTTAGTTGGGGTATTACATTTGTGATCGTCAAATTTTTGGTTAGGTCGCTCATGAGAATAAGTTATTTAATGTTTTTTTGTAGAATAATTAATATCTCTCAAATTTTGGATCGTATGAGAAATCTAAAACCAAAATTAGGTCCAGATCAAGGTGTTCTCCCTAGGTGGAATATAAATTGTATACGCATCTGGTTTTTAGCAACATTGTACACGATAAAATCCATTTTTATTTTTAATTATTTAATTATTCCCTTTTTTAATTAATAAATAATTATTTTTCTCTCAAACAGTACGTTTTATGAGAAATATGATACCACTATTAGGTCTATATCATGGTTTTTACCATAGTTAGGGTATAAACATTATGTGTGTCAGGTGTTTGGAAACATCGCATTATATTTAATTGTTTTATTATTCTGTTTTTTAAATGATAAATATTTAATATCTCTCAAACAGTTCATTATATGATAAATATGAGACCACTGTTAAGTTAGAAATGAAGGGTTTACCCTAGGTGGTCCATAATTTTTATGTTCATTGGGTGTTTTAATACATAGCACGTGATAATACACTTTTAATATTTATTCTTTCAATTATTTTGATTTTAATTAATGAAAATTTATGTATTTAAAAATTAAGTTATCTTCCTCAATGTTTCAATGTGAGTAACACCATTAACGATGCCACATCAATCCATAAGATTCAAAATACAATGGTTTTGACCAACTTAAAATATCCAATTCCATTAATGGATGATTTTAGACACTCCATCATTTACTTTAAATTTAATCAAGGATTAAATGGGCATTTTCAATTTTTTTTTTATTTTATGAGGGTATTTGTAGAAATGATAACTGTGAAAATTATTAGAGATAATTAATAATAAAAATAATAATTATTATTAATTATCAAAAATAATATTAATTATGGAAATGATAAATGTGATTTTCTAATAATAATAAAATAAAAAAATTTATTATTATTATTAATTTGAGAATTATTATTATTATGTTGTTAAAAAATATTTTTTAGGGTGGAAACTAATAAATGTATATATATGTATATATGGTTGTCTTGAATTTATTTATTAGATGAATAAATTTGATTTGAGGAGGTTTTAAACTGACGAACCACATGATGTCTTTTGAATTTGGTAATTGAATAAAATAATAAATGATGAAATTATTATTTTATGATGGGATCTTGAATCAATCATAGCTTCTGTTTTTGATATCATATTGATGAACCATTATTGTCATTGTGATCATGAAAATAAGGCGGTATTATCAAAACCAATGTTGGTTATTTAATTCAGGTTGATGGTGTTGGTCCATGAAGAACCAGATATGATGATGGTGTTGCAACACGCAATTAAAATGAGAGAGTAATAAAATAAGTTATGCAAATAATAAATGTTATTAAATTACTTTATGAAAATATATTATAAATTGGATTTGGGGTGTGAGTATGACTTGGGTAGGATGCCCATTTTTTCTCTAGCTTCCCCCCTCTCTTACCCTCTCTCTATCTCTCTCTCTCTTATATTTTAGCATCCCCCTATCTTACTCTCTCTCTCTCTTATGTTTTATTTTATTCTTATAATATTCTTTCATTAATATCTCATTCAATATTGATCATATTATTGTGTAATCCATTCCATTGGATTCTTCTTGATGAGTATAAATTTATTCTTAAACATGTTATTGAAGCTGATAAGGTAATATTTTCAGCTTTAATTTAATAATTTTAGTTATAAAAGATATTGATAATTATAAATAATTCCAAAAGGGGGAAGGTTCAAGGAGTCGATGGCTTGTGATCATCTTCTGGTTAGGTGAAAGTGTGGTTTGGGTGATGATAGACTTTTTAATCCTTAACATTGACTTGGAAAACTGTGTGGTAAGAAGTTACATAACTTTTGGG
This sequence comes from Viscum album, assembly GCA_963277665.1. NCBI lineage: Eukaryota > Viridiplantae > Streptophyta > Magnoliopsida > Santalales > Viscaceae > Viscum > Viscum album. Next base: position 822,416,759 of record OY728141.1, on the reverse strand, counting down.
GATCTCATTATAAATGTTTCTATGGTGTGATTATCATGTTGGAAAAGTTTTTATTAATGTATGACTTGTGATTCTTTGTGATTGTGTCAGTGTAACCCATGCCACCATATGTCCTTACCCAAAGAGAATTATTGAGATAGTTATATTTCATGTTGATGTTTGATGCACATGTTGTATTGTTAATGATTATATATTTTCTCATGATGTGTTCCTTGATATAATGTTACTATTTCGTTGAGATATTCCTTGTATATGTTATTTATTTATTTTTCTTTTTTATAATACCCATGAGACAGGTTGACCCATCATGTCTTGCTATCCCTAAAGGGGTATCATGTTCAGACACTTCATGTGACTTGATAATGAAACCAATATGGATGATGGGGCATGATTTCCAAGTCTGGAATGAACTAGGTGAATTAAAACCATGATTTTATGAGACCCGTATGTGATTTATATGGGGAATAATGATCTCGAGTGATCAAACCTATGTGGTAACAATGGGGAATGATGGTCTACGATTTCGGACCTAAATATAACACCAGGTCATTATATCCTAGTGTGGCCTCACCTAGAGGCCTAGGGTTTGTACAAATATGAAGAAGCTTGAGGATGGCTCTATCAATGATACATTTCCATGATTGTTCTTATGTTCTCATACATAGAGATGAAACAAGTATGATCGGGGGTTTTTGGTGGCTTGGTTAGCACCGTACCACTCGGTTTTGGATTCTATATTTATTATTCTTAAACATTGATCATTATTATGGAATAAATTGTTATAGTTGAGAACATCAGGTTACAAACACATTGGTTGGGTCCCACTTAATCTTGTACTCACACCCTACATAGGCATTTCGATGTGCTTATAGATTGCATAAGGGATCTGATGAAGGGAAAGTGTCATGTGGTGGATAGATGATACGAGGAGTGTCAAGCTACTAGTATACCTTGACAGACACTGTATGACATGGGTTTTATATATTTATTCATCTCTTTATTTATTACAGACATGCTTTCTACTTATGGGAGCTACATTATTTGTAGTACAGGTATGTCATCTCTATTTTCCTGTAAGTTTAGTATGATTATTTATAACATTGTTTGTTATTGATTATTGATCCTATGAAATAATATTGACGGTATAGCCTCCCCACTGAATGAATCAGACCCTTTCTTCTAGTTGGATGCCTCTTCCACATGGGCAAACATGGATGAGGTAACATGAAATTTAGGCTTAGACCCTGTGATTTGGGTCAGGGTGTTAAAAAATGGTATCATATCATCAATACTAAATAACATATTCTACACTTTCGTCTATTTGAAACACAATAGACATGATTTAGGATGGTTTGGAATCTGTTAGGGGAACTATCATAGTGTATGGCTAGAACTGTATAGTGAATCTATGAGTTTCCATAAAATAAAAATTTATGTTTGGTTGTTACTATTGATTATACTTAACATGGGTGATTAATATGATGATGACATGTGATTTATGGGATTTGAAGTGAATTAATGCATCACTACTAGACATGTAGGGTTAATTTAGATATATATATACACCTTTCATTATGTTTCATAGTAGTTTATTAGATTAATTCCTTTATTTGTACTGTCAGTTTGAGATAGTTTATCTTTGAGTGATATATCTGTGTTGGTAGGATATTTTGATATATCATTATTATAATTAATTGGTTAAACTGAGCATCAAGTTTTTTTAATATATATATATATATATATTGATTGTGATTAATGTGGAGGGATGGAAATAAAGGTTAGGGCTGGGATGGTTATACCTTGAGTTATGGGTAGACTCTTAGGGAAGCCTTTGTGTTACCTCAAAGACTAGTTTGGACTTTTTATAATCAAAATGTTCTACTTGTTTTGGAGATGTAAAAGTTGTAGCATGATGTTTGAAATTAGTAGTCTAAATTATTTTAGCAATACCTTTAGGGATACATCGCAACGACAAGAATTATATCAAGGGGGAGAATTGTAATATCCTGAATTTTTAAAGATAATAAAAACCCTCATCTTGAAAACATATAAGTGTTTTTATGTGAACATGAAATTTTTTAATATAAAAATTAATAATTGGTTTAAAGATCATGTGTAAAGGTAAAATCTCAGTGAACATATTATAATATTTAATCGAATATTTTTGAAGTAAGGTTCTAATTAAGTGTGAGATTCCGAGACCCGTAGAGCCTCCACGCAGACAGAATAACAATATTAAATATATTAAATTATACACGCAACAATTATACAAAGTAATTGGATAAATCCCAAATGATGCAACATATAATAAATCTGAGACCACTAGTAGGTCTGGGATGCGGTGTTTACCATAGGTGGTGTATTACATTTGTGAGTGTCAGATGTTTTCTCATATTTCTTTTGAGAATATTTTATTAACTATTTTTACTATATTATTTTTTGATAATTATTAATATCCCTCAAATGTTGTGTTGTAAGAGGAATTTGTGACCACCGTTAGGTCCGTAACATGGTGTTTACCCAAGATGTGGTATAAATTTATGTACATCGGGTGTTTCAGAACATCATTTGTGATAAAAACCCATTTTATATTTAATTATATTATTATTCCATTTATTAATTAATAAATAATTATTTTCTCTCAAATGGTGCATCGTGTGATAAATATGATACCATTTTTATATCTCAAAAGTGGGGATTACCCTAGGTAGGGTAAAACTTTTATGTGTGTTAGGTTTTTTGAAACATCGCATGTGATAATACCTTGTTTATATTTAATTATTTTATTATCAAAATTTTTAAATAATAAGTAATGTATATCTCTGAAAAATGCATCATATAAGAAATGTGAGACAACCATTATTTCTGAAATGCAGGGTTTTCCCTAGGCGAGACCTAACTTTTATGTGCATTGGGGACTTGACAGCCTCTCATCTGATAACACCCTTTTAAATTTAAATTATATTATTATTGTGATTTTAATTAATTAAAATAATTTATATAAAAATTAATTTATCTTATTCAATGTTTTAATGTGAAGCCTGTCATTAATGATGCCACGTCAATCCAAAAGATTCAAAATAAAGTGGTTTTGATCGATTTAAAATATGCAACACCATTAATCAATGATTTTAGACCCTATTTTTATTAATGTGAGATATTTAAAAACATTAATAATTTTTGTTGTTTCTGTTATTATTATTATTATTATTATTATTATGTTCTGAGAAAATATTTTTTTTATGGAAATTAATAAATGTATATATAGATATATGGTTGTATTAAATTTATTTATTAGATTAATAAATATTCTTTAAGGGGGTTTTAAATTATATAAACACTTGATGTGTTTTGAATAGGCTAATTGAATAAAATAATAATTATTGAAATTATTATTTTTTTGATGTGACCTTGAATCGGTCAAATATTCTAAGTTTGACATTGTATTGATGAAACATCAATGCCATCATGAACCTAAAAATGGGGTATTCATTTCAAGACAAATGTGGGATATTTAATTTAGGCTCATAGTGTAGGTCCATGAAGCACCTGATATGATAATGGGGTTGGTACATAGAATTAAAAGGAGAGTAATAAAATAAGTGATGGAAATAATAAATGTTTTTAAATTAATTGATGTAAAGGTATTGTACATTGGATTTGGGGTGTGTGAATGGAATGGGTATGAATCCCATTATTTCTCACCCATGTCCCCTCTCTCTTACTCTCCCACTTTTATTTTATTTTATTCTTCTTAAATTCTCTCCACAATATAATATTCATTATTGATCAGATTGATGGGCCATCCATTCCATTGGATTGTCCTCAATGTGTAGAAATTTATTACTAAACTTATTTTTGAAGTTGATAAGTTAATTTTTTTCATATTTATTTTAATATTTATAATTATCAAATATGTGAATAATTATAAATAATGTCAAAATGGTGATGGTTCAAGGAGTCGTTGGAATTTTATCATCTTCCAACAAGGGGTGATCAAGGTTTGGGTGACTATAGCCATTGTAAACCTCAATATTTAGTTGGAAAAGAGTGAGGTAGGAAGTTCCTTAACATCTTGGGATCTTGTTATACTTTCTTCTATGGATTGATTATCATGTTTTCATATTTTATATCAATTCTTGAATGGTGATTACTTTTGGGTGTGTGTGTGTATCCCGTGACACTGCATGACATTTTCTTGAAGGTCTGATAACTCATGATCATCATGTCCCATGATAATCACATATAGGTCCAATAACTCATGATTTCCATGACCCCAAGTTAGGACACACTACGCCATCATGCAGATAGTTTATGTGAGCTAACCCAAAGACATCACTAGGGAATGATGGTCAAATGTGGACTGACATGGTGCCCTAGGTCCTTACAACTATCGAGCAGCTTGAGGTTGGATCTAATGTTTGGAAACATTGACATTTAAGAAGACTTGTTAAGACTTATCAAGAGAGGTCACCTCATAGATTGAGGTAGGGGTTTCAATTGTGTTCCTTTATTTTTCATTTCTTGAGTTTTATAAATTTATTTTTGATTATATTATGGTTATTCATGATACCCATTATACATTTTCATGTCATTTTCAAGAATAAAAATCTTGTTATAAATAATTTTCTAAATAGATTTCATGTTATTCTTTGACATTATATATATTTACATTCTATACACTTATAAAAAATGATTCTTAGACCTTTTAAATTGTTTTAATGAAAAATAAAGTTGGATTGGCTCTATTTTTTTCTAAATAATAAAAATCATGTTTTAATGAATGAATTTTAATGGGAAAAGGGATTGGTTTTCTAAATTATTTTTAATGAAAAATATCAATTTGAAATTTTAATAATTTGAAGTGACTTGGAATTCCTAACTAGGTTCTCAATGAAGTTATGTTTGACACAATATCAAAATTAATGGTTGGTGTTCATGATAGCCCCATTGTGATCCTTTTGTTTTTTTCATTCCCTTTATGGATAATGTTTTCATAATGTAGAGTTTGGTTAACGATTTATGGGGTTTTTTATTATTATGGAGTTTTAGGTGAGGTGATAAACATAGTTATTATTTTTATTGGTGAATTTATTTCTTGGTTGATGGATCACCTCCATTATTTTCTTGATTTCATGTAGAACTAGAGTAGATAATCAATGTTTTGGATGAATTTTTTTATAACCTAGTGAGTGAAAGATGGATAGTTCTATAGGAGATATGTTCCATCCTAGGGGTTCATTATATGGTACTTGATAGTCCATGAGAGGAATCCACATAGGGATACTGTAAGGATTCACATAGGGTCCAATAAATCTAAGAACCAAGTCTAGTATCATTCATGTTTAAAGTGACCATGGTTTTTTGTACATAAATATCTCATCATTTTAGATGAATATTCATTACATTAAAAAAATTTGAGGACCATAAAAGTTTAGTGTCTTTGGAAATGTGTAAACGTAGACAGTAGGCTCATAATTGAACTACGTCATCTCCCACTAAGCTCTTTATAATTATCACCCTTCATAGATATATCATACAAAATAATTTTCTTCATTTCATAGGGAAATGGACATAATGAAAGGTGAATTAAGATCTTCTATACAGTTAATCAAGGGATATTTGTAAATATAACATGAGTATAAGGGTATGAGAACATGATCACAACATTTGAAAACCGTACCCCATATTTCAAAGAACATAATCTTTAGTCATGTCATAAAGATTGGAAATTCATAAGACATGAATAATAAAGGAATCAAATAACACGAGTCATTAGATTTTAACATTGGAAAAAGACATGGAATTATGTTATACACATAATCATGGAAACTCATTTCCATTGTAATAATATCTCATATCCAAGGTTATCATAGTGGAATGAGTTCTCTACCAAAATCATCAAAGTAGTCAAGGTTCACTACCAAGACTATCATAGTGGACAAATTACCTTACTAAACTAGGTTCACTTCCCATTTTAGTCATGTTTATCTTATGAGATGTAAATATTTACCGAAAGCATTGGAGAGAGATATAGGGCTCACTCAACTTGGTTCTAACATAACCATCATCTTTGGTTATAAAATAACCATTTTACAGGATTATAACATACCCACCATACTTGGTTAAAAAGTAACTAAAATCATTGGTTATAAGATAACAATTTTCTGTGGTTATAACATAACCACCCTTATTGGTTAAAACATAACCACATTCCTTAGTTTATAAAAGAACTTCCCATCACATAATGAAAACCATACATATATGTGTCACAAGGTCATAAAAAATAATCACTTTGGAACCATTCAATATAAATGGGTTTCATAATCATTTCATCATATCATAACCATTGGAAAATAAATATTATTCATAAACATTTCATCATTTCACCATAGCATAATTGGCAGAAAAAAGAATGAGCTCTAGAATCATTTTTTCATGGTATAACTTGCGAAATAGAAATAGGTTTCTTAAACATCTTATCATTTTAAACATAAAACTTTAAAATAAATATTAAGTATGACATCATTAGATAAAATCCCATGTAAATCATAATTAACATCAAATGATTTCATCTTAAAGGGGAAAATATTTTGAATGATCACTTGGAACATTTCTTTAAGAAAATAGACTTTCCACTTTGGAAATTATATTTTAAATTTAAAAATTCACAAAAAAATATTAATACATTTTCCATTGAAAATATCCCTGTTAACTTTTAATGTGATATTCAATGTAATTATTGGTCAAGATGGTGGAAATTTTTTCATGTCATACACATTAAAACAAATATTCTTTTCAGAAAGACAAAAGAGCCTTGTTTGTAAAAAACAAGAAGATTCATTTAAAACCATTTTTAAAGAAATAAAAAATGACTTTAAAAATTATTGTGATAATATTTAAAAAAAAATTATAGAAAACATGGATATGAATAAAAAACCTTTTTCTACTGATGAGAGAAATAAAGTCGGTTTCCATTTAAAACATTGTTTTGGAATCTTGTGTGTATAAAGTGGAAAATGAAAGGAAAATATGTATTCTTAATAAATAACCATAGGATAAAAAATCAATTATTTTCATGATATATAGATTATATTATTTAATTACCAAAAATATAACCATAAACAATTCAGATAAACAATGAGATTATAACATAAAATCATTACCACTTTGATAACATTTGAATCATAAGCCCCATGAAAGAATGACCATAAAAAAACATTATATATCAAGAAAATAAATTAATTAATGATAAAAAATTTCAAAATTTCAGTAAATACACCTCATAAAAGAAGATAGGTTCATACCATAACTAATTTCTCAAAGAAGATAATTTGAGACGAAAATCACTTATCTCGGGTTCTCCTTTCCTGAAAAGTACACCAGATTCCTATATAATAAATATAAATCTATTATAGGACCAGAATAATATTCATCACACCAAATATGTACTTATAACCTTTTATCTCTTTTTTTATTATCAATTCATTATTAAAATCCCTCTTTCGAGTGATAATTGTTTTGTTTTTTCATAAATATTTTGATTCGGAATTTTTTGTCTTTGTACTTTGACCATGGTTCCATAATCTCAACAATGATAATAATTATATTAATATAATATTTTATCATTATATAAATTTATATATTTAAAATCACTCATAAAAGTTATATATAGAAAGTTGAAATGCATCATTCAGGGAGATGGTAGGGAGTACGTACACATGAACGTTGTTTCCATTTTTCAATTGATGGTATGAAAGAAATGTAAAAACACATTTCAAAATTTTAGATTCATTATTATGTCATTTATATAATATATATTCTACAAATATATCCCAATTACCATCAAAGTAAAATAGAAATAAAAAACACATCACATTAGTTTGTGAGGAGGTAGTCCACTATACATATGATCAACGTTATAGTTTCCCAAAGGGTTATAAGGTAAGAATTTAGATGTTATATTATAATTCTAGAAGAATTTTTACATCATAAATATCACATATATTAATTAATTTTTCAATTATCTCCTTCCATATAAATCATAAGTGAAAAATAAAACACATTTCTTCATGAGGCGGTATTTCGTTGTAGACATGATCAATAGTTTCATTTCCCATTTGAGAGATGACGAAATGGATATCGTTCTTGACCTTAACATGATAAAAAAAATTATTTAGAATATACTGATTTTATTATATTATCATGGTTAAATTAGATTTAAAGGAGGTGGAAGAATAAATAAAAAAAAATTCTCATTTAAGAATAATCCATCTTCTTTTGATAAACTTATTAGGTTAGAACCACATGACAAACACTTTAATTTAGTGAAATTTCCTAAAAACGTTTCTAATTCAGTGATGTTTCATATAAAAAGTCCCTAATTTAGTGACATTCCATGACAAACTTTACCTAATTACAAATGTTTTATGAAAAACTCGCTAAAATATGGATGATTTCTTGAAGCTTTTCTAATTTAGAGACATTTTAAAGGAAATGTCCTTAATTTAGCCACATTTTTAAGAAAATTCACTAAATTAGAAAAACAAATTAGTAAGTGTCCCTCAAAATTTATAAATTTATATATCTCATTTACCCACATCAATGTAAATATATATTTATATGTATATATATATTAATATATATAAACACACACACACATGTATAACCCTCTATATAAAAAATATATATATTTATATATATATATATAAACACACACACACACACACACACACATATATATATATATATATGTGTGTGTCTATATATATATAAATAAAAAGACATATATATTTAAAATTTAGTCTTGATTTTAAGAAAATTTTGATATTTTAGTGACTATATTACCAGTGTATTAAATCCAGGCTAATTATATATATATATATATATAATTATATATATGCATACTTACACATATACATATAAACACACACAAATATATATATATATATATATATATATATATATATATTAATATAAACATATGATATATATATATATAATATAAACATATGATATATATATAATATAAACATAAATATAAATATTTAATATAAATATAAAATATAAACATATATATATAATAAAATCATAAATATTTTTTATTTTTTTATATTTTTATATTAAGTTATAAAATTATATATATTATTTATTTTTTAAATACTGACACATATATATAAACATATATAAACAAAAATACACACACAGAGAGATATATAAACATAGACATACATATATAAACATATATATAAACACACAAGCACTTATGTAAATAAATATATATATATACACACACGCATATATATTAATATATATAAACAAATATATATTTTAAATTTAGTCATGTTTTTAAAAAATGTAGCTATTTTAGTAAAAATTTTATCAGTGTTTTAAAATGTAACTAATTATATATAATATAATATATATATATATATATATATCTATGTGTGTATATATATATATTTATATACACACATACAAATATAAATAAACACACAAATAATTATAATATATTATAATAAACACAAATATATATACATATAAATAAAAAATAAAAAAATATAAATAAACATAAAATATTAATATGTATATTATATATTATATAAAAAATAAGTAAATATATATAATATAAACATATATATGTATAATATAAAATATAAACAAATATATAATATAATATAAAAATTAAATATAAAATATAAAATATAAACACACATATATATATATAATGTTAATTTTTTAAATATATAAATGTATTTATATATAAAAAGAAATATAATACAATAAAATTGTCAAAGTAAATGTGGGTGTGTTGGTTTGATCCTTCGAAGTCCATTTAGGCGACATGCATTCAAAAACCAATAGAGGGTATATTTCCTATTGTGCATGTGTGTTTGGGTGGGGAACCGGATGGGAGAGGTACTAGATAGGGGGTGTATTTCTGAGTAGTTTTTGGTGTGGGGAATGGGATAGATGATGGTTGTTGTAATAAATAGGATGGGTGGTGGGGAACCTGGTGGGAGATGTAATGGAGAGGGTGTTGTGGTAGGGTAGAGAAACATGATGAACCTTGTATGATAATATTTTTTCATTCTAAAAAAATAAAAATTAATAATAAAGATAAAAAAATATCATTTTAAAAAATATATATATATATAAATTTCAATAAAAAAATCCAAAGATTGTTTACAAAAATTTCCAAAAAAACAGTAAACGAGGTATCTTTAAATAGCCAATTTTATAAAACTCACTAAATTACAAAAGTTTATTTATCGACATTTCTAAAAAAACTTTGGAAAATGATTTGTCTCTAATTACCTATTTTTATAAACATTTATAATTTAGAAAGCTTATAATAATCACTAATTAGTGACATTTACAAACATTTTTAAATTAACGATGATTATAAATGTTGCTAATTATTGTTTTTTGTAGTGCCAAAAGACTTACTAGGATGGATTTTTTATCAAAATCAGGGCTCCAGGTTATGGGGAGGTAAGTAAGGAAGATATTCGGGTAGGTATTTTCTGAACCAAAGGGCTTTGGACGTATTAATCAGATAAAATAGGGGTGACTTTTTTTAAGTTGGGGAGATGACACACTAGGAAATGTTAAGAAGAAAAAGGTGTACCCACATTTTACACATGCCACAAGGTTCCAAAATGGCTCATTATCAGAACATAGAAGATATAAGGTAAATATTTGGTCATCCAATAGTAAATTATATATTTTTTAGGTCATTTATAACTCTCCTCTTTTATGTTTAACCCATCAGTAATCCTATTTTCACAATAACTATAGTACCAAATTTATAGTGATTTTACTATTAATTATAGTAAAAAATTAATTCCACCTTATTTGATAGTATTAATTATATTTAATAAAAAATATTGATTTTTATTTTATCAAATTCAACTGAAATAATTGATTGAATGTAATAAAACTAACAACAATGATGAAAATGTGGTTTTCCAAATATAAAGTTATCATAAGAATGAAAATTTTTTAAATCAAAATTGAACATAAATTTGACTCCTATTATCAAAAATGGATTAATAATAATCTAATTAAAATAATTTCACTATAAAACCATTTTAAAACAAAATTAACCTTTTTTAAATTCTTTAAATGACGTAAAACATTTTCATAATAATTAGTATTATTCACTATTTATCGAAAAAAATTTATTTTTAATAAATTCTCAAAAAAATTACTCTATGATAATCATTACATGTTGATTATATAAATAAAGTTTATTTCCTTAGATAATCTTATGAAAATTATAAAAATTGTTTTTTAAAATAAGCACACAAAATGCGTCAAAATGGATTTTTGAAAAATATGGCTTTATGTGTTAAATTGGATTTATTTGAATATCATTCCAAGAAAATATATTAGATTAATGTTAAATTTTTTTATTGAAAATATAATATATAGATATCATTAAAATTAATCACCAATTATTTTTAATTTAACTTATTAAGATAAAGACATTTTGTGGGAATAAAAACGTTTTTCATAAAAATCTTTCCTATATTTTCAATTAGTTTTTATTTTTATTTATTAATATTTTATAATAAATGATTTAATTTTATATTTTTAAAAACCATATATTTTAATAATTTAGTTAATCCTATTCAAACTCACAATTTAAAATTCTAAATGATAACTATAATATTAAATAATAATATTTTATTGTATATCACGTTTCTTTAAAAATAGGTGTTGCGTGTAATGAAAGCCATCAAAGAAATCAAATTTATTTTAAAAATACATTTCATAAAATCTTGGGGTGTTAAATTATTCCCCCTTAAAATGTATTTCACTCTCAAAATTCCATCAATATGATAGAAACAACTTAGGATACTTCTGTCTCATTATATCCTCAATTTCTCATGTAGATTATTTGATTTGATGATTTCAAAAAAAATTGACCAAGTAAATGATATTTTTTCTATCACATTGTCTCTACGATCCAAAATCACCACCAGCTTCTCCTCATAAGAAATATCCTACTCATGTGGTATGAATTCTGAGTTCCTTACATGTGAAGGATCAAGTATTTAAATCCTTATAAGAGATATATGGAACACATCGTGGACTTGAGAGAGGTTGGTAAAAAGAACCAAATGTTAAACTATTGTCCTGAAAGGATCAAAAAATTTCAATGGGGCCAATATATTTTGGGCTCATATTTCCTTTAAAACTTAAGAAAAATTTCATCCTTTGGTTGTGCTTAGATAAATTTCCACTTCATTTATAAATCCTTGAAATGAGGATGAATTTTTCATTCTTCCAGGACTAAAATTTACTTCAACAAATTATAAGATCCATAAAAGAATGAAAATTCTTTCCTTACATCTCTAGTTATCATCAAACAAAAATAATTAGCAAAAGTAATAAAATATGACTAAATATTCATATGATTAAATATCATAGTGATCTTTAAAGACTCATCCAAATTAAAACATAAACCATTCCATAAATGGCTAAACTTAAGAACCTTAAAAAATAAAAAACAATTATGAATATGGTCACTAAATTTTCCAGATTAGTTTAGAATTAATCCCCCGAATGTCATAATATATTTCATTACTGTCGCATAAAAAATATGTGAATACCTTGGTCATATATTCTTTTAAATAGAGTAATAACCAGAATTACCCAAAATACATCAATGAAAACATATATGTTTCCTCATTCCTTAAATAAAACCATATATTATTTAATATATTCCATGAATCAAAGAATATATAAACTCTATTAGCGATAACATAAAACATTTTTTCATCAATTCATTAATCAGTTCAAATTTCAAAAATACTATCCCATTTAATTTATTTGTATCAATCATATCATTATCCCAACTAAAAATAATTATCTAAACATTAGTAACATATTACGATTTATCTATCCCTTGATCATTTTTTCCATAAAATATCAATTTTCCATTAAATCACTCTTCTAGGTGATCTTTACCATTCAACATATTTTTTTAAATCCTTAATAAAATATGTTTCTAAAACAATATATATATACCATGATTCAAATAACACAATTATTTAATTTAAATATAGAAACACTACAATAATTCCACTTCATTCTTAATTCATTAAGTAGGCTTCATCATCTTATTATTTAACACCTCGTTCCGTTAATATGTCATTTGTAGTCTCTTTATCATATACAAAAAAACATTATATATACAACCTTTCAGATCTACTTCTTGAGATTCCCCCCTAGAAAATCTATTTGTATAATGAACATGATTTCCACATTTAAACTATTCATCCATTGATTATGTGTTATAGAATCCATTCTTCCATCATTGTGTTAAATAGACTTCTCATTTTTTTTAATGGAAATTTTTTACTCTATGACCTTCTTATTGACACATAAAACTTATAATCATTCATTTAATACATTTCCTTGATTGATTTTTCCCAAACTCTTAAAATATAGGTAACTATTTCTTCTTTCCACCATCGTCTTCACCACCCAAAATCATAGTGAGCTCTATCTTTATCTTATTTGGTTATTCAGAATGTTGGTTAAGGGGAAATTTGTTAATCATATAATCTGATAACTGATTAGGAATAATCATAATATCCTTTACTCCTTTCATCATCCCATTTGGTTTCTCATCAACACATTGTCTATAAAATTTTACATTAATCCAGTTCCTTCTCATTCTTGCCATTAATAAAAACCAAAAAGCCTCATGTGAGAAACAATATTAATAGTGTAAAACTACATAGTTATAAAAAATCATCTACATGATTTCTAAATCAATACACATTAATTTCAGAATATGACACCTTAGGTTTAACCTAGGTCATATGTGATTGTCATCTATTCAAGTACTCCATAATGGTTCATAAAGAAAATTTATATTAACCAAATCATATCCCATTAGATTGTAAAAACATGAACTTGGAAAGGACGCAATCATTGTGCACCAGAATGATGGAGGACATATACTCAATCAACTCTTTTCGAGGTTTTATCCTCTATATGAAACTATGTAAAAACCAAATCGACTTGTAGTACCCATAATGGGATATATTTCTAGGAAAACCACATACTCTCTTCCTTACCAAAATTTTTGGATGTTATCGTATACTTAGGATTATCCCTAGGATTTTGACCAAAGTTTTCTCATCCTAGTTTTCAAAGAATAACTAAACCTATGATATGATACCAACTATAGTTATCTAGGATTTTAATAAATAAAAAATAATTTTTTAGAAAAATATTCATTACATTACAAAAAACACACACCCACAGACCATAATGGTTTAATGTATTTGGAAATTTGGAGACACAAACAACTAGTTCATAAGTGAACTACATCATCTCTGAATAAGTTCTTCATAATTATCACCCTTCTTAGAAATATCACACATAATGAATATATTTATAACTTGGGGAAAGAAAATGTAACAAAGGGTGAGCTCATATGATCAGTAAGGGTAAACAAGGGAGATATGTAAATATAACACCAGCATGAGGGTATGAGAACACACGCCTAAAATTTTAAAATGATACCTTACATTTCAATGATATTAAAAATGAGTCATGACATAAATATTGAATGCTAGTAAGTCATGAATCATAATGAAATCAAATAACATGATCCATGAGATAATAACATTGGCCTAAGACATGAAATCATGGAATACACATAAGTATATAAAATCATTACCATATTAGTCATGTATCATTTCCAAGGCTATCATAGATGAATGATTTCACTCCCCAAATCATAATAGTATCCAAGGATCACTCCTAAGACTACCATAGTGGAGAAGTTCCCCTACCAAACTGGGTTCACACACCATTCTAGTACCATTTATCTCATGGGATATCCATCTTTACCCAATGCATCTGAGGGAGATAAAGGAGCTACCCATCTTGGTTATAACATAACCACCATATTTGGTTATAAAATAACCACTGTATATGGTTATAATATAACCAACATCCTTTTTTATAACATAACCACCATCCTTGGACATAATGTAACCACTATCCTTGGTTATAACTTAACTACCATCCTTTATTTATCATGTAACCCCCTATTACATAATGAAAACCATACACACATGTGTCCCAAAATCATAAAATATTCATCACTTTAGTGACCATGAAAAGTTATGGTTTTCATGAACATTTCATCATAGCATAACCTGTGGAAAATAAATAGTTTTCATAAAAATTTAATCATTTCATCATAGCCAAACATGTGGAAACAGGAAAAAGTTTAATAATAATTTCATAATGGTTTAACCCGTGGAATAGAAATGAGTTTCATAACCATTTTTTCATCATAGTTATAGACAATTAAATTAAATAATAAATAATAAATCCATGGATCTCATCCCCACTAAATTGTAATTAACATCTAAGGATTTATTTTTAGATGAAAAAAGATTTTTGAATGATCAGTTAGAACATTTCTTGATGAAAATAGCCTTTCTAATTTGAAAATCAAATTTTAAAAATAAAAATTCAAAGAAAAATATCAAAGTTATTTTATTTGAAAATATCACTGTATAATTTTAATGGAGTATTTAAAGGAATTATTGGTAATTATGATAGAAAATTATTTTCATTATTTACACATTAAAAAAAATATTCATTTCCCATTTTTGGTAAAAAGGTCAAAAGAGCCTTATTAAGAAGACAATAAGAATATTCCTTTTAACCAATTTTGTAAAATTTAAAAATATAATTAAAAATTAATTTAAAAAACAGTGCGATAATATTGAAAAAACTTAAAAAATTTAGAAATCATGGATATGAAGGAAAAAAATTCAACCAAAGAGAGAAATAAGGTTGGTTTCCCTTAAAACAATTTTTTGGAATCGTGAGTGCTTAAAGATGGGAAAGGGAAAGAAAAATATATATTCTCATAAAATAACAAGAGGAACATAAAATTCTTGAATTTATTGAGATATATAACATAATATATCATCATCAAAAACATAATCATAAATAATCCCGATAAACAATGATATTGTAATATAAAATCATTACAAATTTTGTATCATTTGAATCATAAGACCCATGATAGAATAAAATTAAAAAAATTTACATATCATGAAAATAATTATATTCATGATATAAAATTTCAAGTAATAAGTATATACACCTCATAAAATAAGATAGGTTCATAACTTAACTTATGTCTCAATGAAGTCAAGTTGATAAAAAATCACTTACCTCAAGTTAGTCTTGCCTAAAAAAAGCTCTAGATTTCGTTATAATATATATAAATTTATTATAAATTTATTACAGGAATATATTCATATATAAAATAACATATATTATGCACTTATACAATTTTATCATGCATTTATTTACAATTCATTATTAAAATACCTATTTTGAGAGATAATAACTTCGTTTTTTCCAGTATTTTTTTATTCATTAGTTTTGGTCCTTATAAATAGATCATCATTCCATCACTTACATAATTTTAATAATTATATTAATATCATATATTGTAATTATATACATATTTAAATTTCTTTAGAGATAAAAATATTAACTGCACCGTTCCTGAAGATGATTGGCCATACGTACGCATGAATGTTGTTTCAATTTTTCAACAGATAGAACAAATTAAAGTTAAATAATAATCAGCCCTTATATTATAACTATTATATAATTTATATCATATATATTATATAAATATTTCTTTATCACCTTCCAAGTAAAATTAAATTGGAAAACATGTCACATCACATCGTATGGCATTAGTTCGTTGTACACACAAGCGATGTTATTGTTTCCCAACATGTTAAAATGTAGTAATTTACATGTGATGTTATAATTTAATTGGTATTTTTAATTCATAAATATCACATATATTAATTGAATTTATCCTTATCAACATTAATGTTAATATTATGTGAAAAAAGAATCACATTGCTTCACGAGGCGGTATTCTGTCACACACATGATTGACAGTATTCTTTCCCATATGAGGGATGAGAAGATGGATATAGGTCCTGACCATAAAATTATAACATTTAATTATATTTATGATACTAATTTTATTATATTATCATGGATTAATAATATTTAAAGGTTTTTTAAGAACAAATAAAACAAAAATGTTCGTTTAAGAATGATACCCCCTCTTCTGATAACATTGTTAGGTTAACACCAAAATCCTTCTTAAGATTAATTTATAGTGAAAAAGGATCTAGGTAATTGGGATGGAATTAGGTAAGGAATTTTGGAAGTTATTCTAAAAAATAAATTGAACTATAAGTGTTAAGTGGAGAGTATAGAGGGTTGAATTTTATAAGTGGGGGAGAGGACACATTTGAAATTTCTGAAAATAAAAAGGCATACCCACATTTTATACATTCCAAATAGATCTAAAAATGCCTCATTATTTAATATTAAAATATATAAGGTTTAAATATGGTCAAAAAATTATAATTGGACATGTTTTAAGTCATATTTAACACTTATCTTTTGAGTTTTACCCCCAGAAAACCCATTTTCACCTTAACCACAATAATAAATTTTATTTTTTAACTATTCATTGATGTAAAAAATTATGTTGAAAATATTATATAATATTAATAATTATTATTTCAAATATAATATAGGTTATCAAATTCAAATAAATTGTTTTTACTAATTTAACAAAATCCAAAAAATGTGATGAAAATGTGATTTTCCAGAGAAGAAGTTTTCTTAAGTATGAAAAGTTTTTAAATAAAAAGTGAACATAAAATTGATTACAATGATCTATTAAATGGGGAATTTAATTTAAAAATATTGTGTCATTATATCATCCATGACTCAAAAATTCATGTCTTTATATTATAATGTTAAATAAAGTAGTTTACCATATTTCACTAGTCACCAAGAATTCGGTAAATTTTTAAAAATACTAAAAAAATTACCCTCTTCATTTTTCAATGTTTATATTTTAATAATTACATCCATTTTATAAAAATAATTATCTATATATGATAAATTTTATTTTTTACATAAAATCCCCATTTAATTTTAAAATACAAATTTTAATATTATGATGAATTTTACAACACTTTTAAAAGTACTTATTATATCATAAAATTGTCTTATTATTATAATAGAACATGATATTACATTATATATACATTTTAGGAAAATAAAATTTATTTAAAATATTTATATTTATTATAAAATTTCAAATAAAACATTTATGTTTTACAAAAATACAAACAACTTAATATAACATTTTAAAGAATTTTTTATTTGTACAATAATTTAAATATTCCATATTTAAATGTTATAAATTATATAAATATTATTTTAAACATAAATAAGTGAGGTTACCATTATAATTTCATGTTTACTATTCCTAACATCCATATTACTATTCTAGTGGTCAGGTCAATATTGCAATGGCAAGATTACTATTCTAATAGTCAAATTTGTAATGGTCTTATGGGGACTATAATTCTTAAAAATACTTCATATTTCATTCATTATTAATAAAATTGTATTTTCTCTCAAGGTTTTATGTATTTTCATTTTCAGGATGAATATTGTGTTACTAATATTTTGTCTCATATATAAATTATTGTTCGTGAGTACATTTATTCTGTTGGATCAAGCATATCCAAATTTTCATATTTTAGTTATATTATTTTCTCTTTTTATCCCACTATGATACATTGAATTATTATATCCTTTTTTATTCTTTAAAGTAATATTCAAATTAATATAATACAATTCCATTGGTTTTTTCATGTAGTGCTTGTGAATTATATTATATTACTAAATATGACATTATAATAAGATGTAAAATCCCATTATAATATTATATGTTTTTACATTCTTCTCCCTTTAAAAATATTCTTTCGTAAAATTTCATTTTTCATACTATTGTGAAATCATTTGAGCATACTTCTGCTTCATAGATTCCTCCGGTTCCCATGTATCCACCTCTTATATATGGTTTTTCCTATAGTATCTTGACTATGTGAGTTTCCTTATTGAGTATGATTTTTTCGTTATAGTCGATGATCTTTATTGGTTACTCCTCATAAGAGATATCATTTTCTAGTTGTACTACATTTAAAATCACTATATCTGAGGGATATAATATTTACTTCCTCAAAAGGTATACAAGGAATATGTTGGGTACCTGAGATAGGGTTTGTGGGAGTGCTAGTCAATAATTCACGACACTAATTAGATCAATAATTTCAAAGGGGTAAATATAACCAGTATTCAGATTTACTTTCTTCCCAAATCTCATGAATCTCTTTCATGGGGATATTTGAATGAATACATTACCTCTACCTTCAAACTCCATGTCTCATTATCAATTTTCAACATAGGTATTCTATAAACTATGAGCTTCTCTAATGTGTTGTTTAATGGTCTTGAACTCTTCTACCATATCCTTGGCCATCTCAGGTCTCATCAGCCTGTGTTCACGGAATTCATCCCAACACATATTTATTCTATATATATTCCCATAAATGGATTCATATAGAGGTATTATAATTTTTAAGTGAAATAAATTATTTTTTGTGATCTCAATTAGAGGAATATGTTTATATAATCCTCTTTTTAAGTCTATCAAGAATTATCTATACATGTCTTATAGTGTCTGGATAGTATTCTTACATTGGCCATAAATTTTGGTGTGATAAGACATACTGATGTTCAACTGAGTGTCCATAACTTATTGGAGACTCTTCTAGAACTTGGAGGAAAATCATAGATCTCAATCAGATACAATTGATAGTGGTGTCCCATATAACCCCACCACTTCCCTAATGTATATACTTTCTTGTTTATTGAGTGTTTAGTCCTCTTGAATATATATGAAACTAGTATTCTTTGTAAGATGGTCCTCCACAGCTGATGTATAATTGTTTCCACTGGATGTCTTCAGAAGACTATTGAAAAAGTCCACGGTGATATTCTCCCATTTCCATGTTGGTATGGGTAATGGTTGCATTATGCCCTTTTATTTTTGCCTCTCTTTCGTTACATGATAACATACTAGGCACATTTATGTATATTCCTCGATCACCTTCTTCAAATTGTCTCAGTAATATTTCTCTTTGAGATCTCAATACATCATCATGTTTCCTGGTTTGATGGAGAAGGTCATGTTAAGTTCATCAATAAACATATGCTTCATTATCTGAGGATTTTATGGTACAAGTAGTCATGATATGAAACTTAAAACTCCCACTTCATCACTTTTAGCATTTTAGGATTTCTAATTTCTTTTTGATTCAACCTTCTTTTTAATTTTTAAATCATCTCTTTGGGCACCCTTAATCTTCTCAAGAAGTAATGTTTCAACATTAATTTTATAAAAAATGATTATTTTCCTTCTTTTATGATCACCATGTCCATCCATTATAGGTCTAATAATTTTGGATCCATCTCAATTATCATCATTGATATATTTCTAGATCATTTCTACTTAGACTATCTGTCACTTTATTTTCTTTTTCAACATGGTAGTGGATTGAGAAGTCATAGTCCTTAATCAGAACTAACTATCTTCACCGGTGCTTATTAGGAACGTTCTGGGTGAATATATACATGAGGCTCTTATGATGTGCATATATTCCATACATATCCCCATAAAGATAATACTGCTATATTTTCAATGTCAACATCACTAAAAAAATCAATATCATGTGTTGGATAGTTTTTCTCATGAACACTCAACTACCATGAAGATTAGGATATCCCTAAATCATTTTTCATTAGTTATAGCTTAATCCCTTCTTTAAAGCATAATTATATACAACTAAATTTTCCCCACTTATGGGTAGTGTATGTACTAGTGTAGTGATATGCTTCTTTTTAAATTTTTTGATGATCTCTTTGCATTCAATGGTCCATGAAATTTACTCCATTCTGAGTCATCCTTTGTTAGTAGATTTTAAAATTGCAAGATGATCCTAAAAATCATCAATAATACTTGGATACTGAAAGGAAACTATAAATATTCATAAAATATGTTGGTATAATCTAATCATAAATTTAATTTTTCATAGAAGGGCCCACATATATCCCATTTATGGAAATATAATTCCTCAATAATGATACTTCCTCCTTAAAAAATAATATTTACTATATATTGAATATAGTTTCTCATTTCTAAAAGTATTTATAAAAATATTCAAATACTCATCATGGTCTTTATTTCTCTAGGATTGTATCATAATATCATTCATAATGACTACCAAAATTTTTTTGATGCAATATTTAAAAAATATATTCATTAATTCTGTGAAAATTTCAAGAGAGTTAGTGAGTCCGAAGGGGATAACTATGAACTCGTAGTGTTCATAAATTGTTCGAAAAGAAGCCTTGGGAATATCTTACTTCCTCACCTTTAATTTGTGATATCTCAAATGAAGTTCCATGTTATAAAAGTATTGGTTCCAACTTAGTTTACTGAATAATTCATTTTTTTGGAGGGGGATACATGTTCTTTATCTTGATTTTTTGAGTTCACGATAATTGATGCAGAGGCACATTGACCCATCCTCCTTAAGTAAGATGACAAGAATACCCCATGGTGAAGCACTTAGATATATAAAACCATTTTTTAGATTCTCTTGTAACTAATTAAATATTTTTTTCTAACTCAATGGTGTCTATTTTGTAATGATTATTTAATATGGGTAGATATCTTGGTATAAGTTCAATCGAGAACTCAAACTCTCAGCAAGGATGAAGTCCGGAAAATTTTTCAATGAATACATCAGCATAATACCACAAAATGGGTATGTATTTAAGAATTTTAATATCTTTTTTATCAATAATTTCAAATATATATAATTTCTCATAAGGTAATAATATCCACACTTGACATGAATATTCCAAAGGAGATTCATCAACCTCCTTATACTTGTACCGAATTGGAGGATGACTGAGGATGTGAAGAGTGATATCTCTCTCTTAATAGTTGATGTTGGATTAATATAAGAATATAAAATCCATGCCCAATATATCATCATAATCAAGTAAAGTAATTAAGACATGATTTTATTTGTGGTTCAGTATATAAACATTAATAGAGGTGGAGTAATATTATTGGGATGTAATATTTACCTCATTTTTTATTCTAACAGATAAGTCAACCCCCTCATTTTGAGCTGATATTTTAATAGTTCAACAAAACTTTCAATATATGAAATAATTTGTAAAAATATAATCATATAAGACATTTTAATCTCATTAATAAATAATGATCACAACTTTCACTATTTTATTTTGGTTATATTCATTTACTATATCCAAAATAAACATAGGGATGAAAATACTTACACTGAAAACATATAAAAAAAGAAACTATGAACATAGAATGTATAAATAATAAATAACACATATTTCCTAACATATGAGTATCTAAGTTTCAATCCATGTTATCCATTGAAATTTTTCCTTTTAGGTTGTCTAACCTACCAATCTATTCAAGTGCTTTATAATGGTACGTAAATATTTAGTGAATTTACAAATGAATATTTCCGAGGAGTATCAAACTAGGTGTGCAACAAGGATAACATTTTTTTGCACTAGGTGATGATTGAGTTAATACCCAATTTTAAATTTTTAGGGTTATTACATCTAGTTATAACTATTCTATAACCACATAATTTTAAAGTATACAGATAGGGATGAAGATTCTTATAAACCACTCACTCTATACTTCAAAAAAAATTATGATATTTTCCTACACTTAGACTTATCCATATAATTATCCTTATTTTTATCAGTAGATTATTCTAGTATAAATCCCCTAAAAAAACTATAACATCCTATGACACCAACTATAGATACCCAAATATTTCAAACATTTTATTGTGTGATTTTGAACATAAATATTCATTAAATTAAATCGAAGGATCTATAGAGCTAGTGTCTTTGGATGACTATATACATAAAATAAAAATAATAAACTAAAATAAAAAATGATTTAATCTAAAAAATGATTTCTTAAATGCCATTTAAATCCTAAAATATATAGTATAACCCTAGGAATACTTAAAAGAAAGGGGTGAGTTATAAAACCCAATAATGGAATAATCATTGTAATGAAGAATAACATATTAATCTGAAGGTATAAGATGATAACATAGCCTACAAGAATCGTGATTATAAATATTGACGAATGATATAAATATAATTGAATAATAATATCATTGAATAATATTTTTTGTGGAAACTATATAAAACCTGACACAAATATAAGTCAAGGATAACATCAAATACAACATCACATAGTGTATAAAGTCCCATCATTGATTATGATTACCCCACTAATCCCATACACATAGTCTCGTGAGACAAAAACATTATCCAATTCATTAGAATTAAATATTTTACACCCACAGAAACATTTACATACATATAAACTCCTTAAAAATAAATTTAACAGAAGTCTTAAGCAAATGAATTACCCATGGAAATAAATGGGTTCCAAATTCTTGCCGCATTAGGAGAAACTTTAAAGAAAATATTAACACATTAAAGGAAGGGATAATAGGATAGGTATATATGTAATATATATATATATATAATCCTTTATAACATTAAATTGATACATATAATGTGATTTAGTGAGAGAAATTCCGTATCCAAAAGAAAAGTGTGGTTTAGAGAGATCCATTGCCTTATGTTGCAGAATCTCTATGCACTTACACTTAATGTATAAGAGAATATTATTACAAAAATTAATTAATTCAAAATATATTAAATCTATATTTGATTTATCATAATTTTATAAAGTCTATTCATAACCATTTTTATGAGATATAAAGTTTTATTTCCCTTTTCTAAGGGCCTTCGTTACATGATTTCATGGTCAGATCATGTTTGTATACTTATAAAAGTTCTTTTCAAATGGTAATAACAATCTATAATTCAATTTAAATTTTATTAATTAACTTATATAAATATAAATGGTCCCAAATATCATTATTAGTTCTAATATATGGACTGTCCATTTAATAAAAACATTATTTTAAAATGGTCGGTTGGTTTTTGCGGTTTCACCAACTATCATGACCTAGTTTCATTTTAATTAGTATTATGGAAATATATTCTTTATAGAATGTGGAAAAATATATAATATAAATATATAGGTCATTTTAAACAATTTTATCTTAATTTTAACCTGGGATAAATGTGGTAATTGGAAAAAATCATCTTCCATGAAAAAGGTGAACTGACATATTACGAATGATGTTTTCATTTTTAAAATAAGAGGAGGAGAGATGGTGGTGGATGGTAGATACTACATTAACACAACAATATTACATAATATGTATGAGGTTGAAGTTATTATAAAATATTTAATTGGAATATTTTGGAGGGTGATGAGGAAGAGAAAAATAAAACACTTGGTTTAGGGTATTACCTTCTACTTTGGATGTCTCCTCTTATGAGCCACCTTGAACTGGTATTTTGATGATATGAGAAGAAATAGGATGTGGGTAGAGTATTTTTAATATGTTTGGGTGGAAAGATTAAAATCATCATGGTTTAAATGTTTTAAGGATAAAGGGTAGTAAGGGGTGGTATTTATAAGGGGTGGAGAGGGGTGTTTTTGAATATTATATTCATGGTTTTATTATTTTGAATCAAAACTATCAAAATATTTTATTATTGTGACTATATATATAAAATGTTTCATGTGAGTTTGAACTAGTGTGTTGTTACATCGTTTATTAGTCAAAAATATATGTATTGAGCTTATAATGTTAAATACAATAATTTATTGTATTTCACTATTCACTAAAAAATCAACTATTTTAAAATGATACCAAAAATTAAACCTAAGAATTTTGGTGTGTATATTTCAAAAATGAAATCTATTTTATGAAAATAATTATATAAATATGATAAATTTACTTTTTAAAATAAAATTCAAACTTAATTTAAACAATTTCAATTTTAATATTATGATCATTTTTCCAACCCTTTGAAAAATTACATTATTTATCATAAAATTATATTATTATTACAAAACAGAATAGTATAAATTTATATATCCATTTTTATGATAATAATATTTATTTTAAATAATTATATTTATTATAAAAGTATAATTAAACACAACATGTTTTACAAAAATACAAATACATAATTTATCAATTTTAAAACATTTTTTTTATTTTTACAATAATAAAAATATACCATATTTAAATTTTGTAACATAACTAAACATTATTTTACATTCCATAGGTGAGGTTACTATTCTAATTTTCATGTTACTATTCATAATGGTCAGATTATTATTCCATTGGTCATGTTACTATTCCAATGGTCTGATTACTATTCCAATGATTATATTTTTAACAACAATATGGGTAATATAATTCCTATAAATTCCTAATATTTCATTCATTGGTCATTCACTTATATTTTCTCTCAATATTAAATGTATTTGAAATTTTAGGATAAACATTGTATTACTAATATTTCATCTCATTTCTACAGTGTTGTTTTTGAGTGTAGTTATTCTGGTGGATCGAAGAGATTCACATTTTCTTATTTTAGTTATCCAATTTTCAATTTTTATCCCATTTTAATATGTTCAATTATTATGTCAATTTTTATTATCTAAACGTAATGTTCAAATAAATTTGATAATATTTAGTTGTTTTTATCATGTGGTGTGTGTAGATTATATTATATTACTAAATATGACATAATTATAAGAAGGAAAATTTCATTGATAATATTCTGTTTCATTACACAAGTGGCCATAATAATCAAAAACTCGCCAGGATTTCAAAAAAGACCTCTTAGAGTGGCCAGGTTCTCCACACTAGAAGCACATAAGATGACTCTTCTTTCCTTTAGAGGATTGTCCCCACTCAACCAACTTTAATGAATCTCTAAACATGGAAGCTCCACCTAAACCAACCATGAATGTGTCTTGATCCACTTATTTCTATTTTCTTGCTTCCTTTAAACTTAAAAGTCCCTTTTAATCACCTTCAGATAAAAGGCTCTATATAATGTTGATACAATAGCTCCACGTTCTAGGTGAAGACCTACTTTAAAATAGAGAGGCTTAAGGGAGTCATCCCCAATGAACTCAGTTGATAAGAATAACAAACATTAAAATTTCTTGGGATAATCACCAACTAATTTCTCACCTTTAATGATACCCATGAGATCAGAAACATTATACTTATTTACTTCTTTGGGATATTTGCACCTAATAAAAACTGACATGTAAAATTCCCAATAATTCTTAACTATAGGCATGAAGATTCGATGACTTCCCATAACTCTCAATAAGGTCCATAAAATAGGGGACTCAAAGACATTGCATTTAGAGTATTAGGAGTCTTGATAGAATTCAATATTCATGAAATTTCATTTAACTAGATCATTGCCTCCATAAAACCATGTTATCCTCCATAAAAATGTGGACAACGATTCAAGAAGTTCTGAATAGGATTAAAGTTTTGAAAGACTTCATATCCACCACATGATTTGGAGTCTAGGTGGATTCATGAACTTTAAATTTCGCTTATAGAAGACATTAAGTCTACCTTAAAGACCATACTAGTGAATATAATTTCAACCTATCTGTGAAAAAATTGTTTCAGATATTTTGGTACTTGATAAAGTAAAGGCTTATCAACTCAAGCATAAGTCAAAACCTATGACAGAACATAGACATAAATAATAGGCTTTTAAACAAATACCAAAACAATTTTATCAAAACATCATTACTTTAAGTGAAAACAAGCTTTCTCCATTTATAATACAATACACATAAACATAAAAATGAGAAGTTGTGATATAAATCCATCACAAGAAAAATCTTTTACCAGCATCTGGAAATATTTCCATGGTTTCAGAACATAATTTTTAAATATCAATTTTGAAAACATTTCAATTTTAAATCCATCACACAACCAAAATTTCTTCTAAAATAATCCCCATAAAAACATTACATAAGAATATTTGAAAATTAGATTTTTTTTTAAATCACAAATTTAATCTTATGGTAATTGAAAACATTTTTTTCAAATAAATTAAATGGAACATATGTAAGGCCCTGACCATTGAGTCCTAGATTCTATGACTTACTTTATTACATTATCACTATTATAAGAAATTATATCTCAAAGGATAGATCTCTTTAGCAGTTTTGGAAAAACAGATTACATAGATGATACCCATATAACATTTTGAAATAAAAAATAAAAAATAATACATGATAAATAAAATAAACTACATCCTTGAAAGATCATACAAATATTTCATCTTAATATCCTCAGGAAAGTAAACAAAATAATGGTGACCTCAAATGATTAGTAAGGTTATTTATAATAGAAGAATTAATGAATCAATGAACCTAATAAACATTAAAAGGTAAATAACTTGGCACAATGCCATATAAATATCTGGATAAGGTATAATAAATATGGCACCATAGATAATTATAACACATTCTATATAATCGAAAAACTAAGAATGAAATGAATCCATATATGATGTCAAAGAAAAAACTCTCATGGGAAATAATAATAACTGAATTCTAAATAAATGCAATTCTTAATTATTGGACGTTATGTTTCCCAAGAACATGATACCTCTACCATCAAGATATATTCTCAAGATATTTTAAATTACTCTGATTTGTCAAACTAATTTGTCTTATGATACTTCCGATGAATTGGGGGTATTTCTTTAACCAGACACAAAATAGTGTATTTTATGTCCAAATAATTCCCCATATAGTGAAATAATCAACATAAATAATAAATAATGTGCCTTATTAAATATCCATATCAATTAAAAGATACATATTTATCAATAATCCCCTAGTTATTCAAATATCTGTTAGAGTGAGAACCATATATAAACATGGTATATGATTTAGGTATTAATAGTATCCATTACATGAGAATATGTATATTTAATATAAATGTAATTTATAATAAAAATTATTATTATGAAGTGATTGTTTCAATAGAAAGTTAACAATCACAAAAGATAGTGATTTTGAAAAGAAAACTTTTACGTCTTGATAATTATTAAATCAAAACCCCTTGGATTAGATAGTTAAAAGTGAAACTTAAAATAATTTGAAGTTTGATTGAATCGTGATATTAAATTAAAACGGGGAATTATATATACCGCATTAAATTGAATTGGTGTATAATAACAAATACATCTCAATGGAATGTATATTGAAAAGAAATACCTTACCTTGAGTACGACTTGTCTTGTGTGTCATTATATTCATGAATAATAAACTTAAGTTAATTATTTAATTTATTAATAACATTTTTTAGTTTTATAATTACTTTTATTTCAATTATTACAATGTTTTGTACAACTACTTAAACAATTAAGTTCATTCTAGGTGTTCTGACCAAATTTGGTTCATGTATCAAAAATGACTCTTGTAGGTCGACTACGGTGAAAGGTTCCCTTATATAAACATTTCTAGAATAATAATAATTATATAATTATCATATTTATACATTTAATATTCCATTAAAACCAATCATGGATGATGGTTATGACAAATTAACCAATGTTATAATCATGGAGACGATAGGTCGTATGTGCGCATGAGTGATGTTCCCTTTTTTCAATGACCATTATAGAAAGAAGGTATGTAACATTTTTTCTTTCCATAATGAAAATTATATCATAGATAAAATTTCATTTAATCATATATACATATATATATATAATTCTTATGGTGTAAAAGGAATCACATCGTGTCAAGAAGGCAATAGTCCACACGTCTACAAACGAAGTTATCACATTTTTTAGTGTGTGAAAAGGGAAATAAAGAAAATGATATATTATATCTAAATAAAGGTAATTACATCATGAATGTCATATAGATTTCCTTTATGTCAAAAAAATTAATTAAAACCATCCTTAATACGTTCACAAATGATGTTATCATATTTACAGAAAATGGATATCATGAAGGTATGTGTTATTAAAATTCCATAAGTATGAATACAACATAAATAAAACATATATCTTATTTAAAAAAATTTCCCATAATTCCAAAACATGATATGTGGTAAATTAAAAATGAATGACATTGTTTTGTGTGGTTGTAGTCCATCGTACACATGAATGGTAAATTCATTACCCATTAGATGTATTTGTGTGTAGGTGTAGGTATAACCCTTAACATAATAAAATATTAGTGTATTTAGAATAGTTATGTTATTATATAACAATGTAATAAGAACAATTTAATGGTTTTTGAAATAAATAATTCAAAACTAGTCGTTGAATAATGTTACCTCTTTAATGGGAAACTCCCTTTAGTTTTCATCAAAAGAATTCCTTTGCTTCCTTAATTCCCAAATTCAGCCTTCTAGAATGAGGGGAAGGAATTTGGGAGATTATTATTGTTAGGTTTTGATTTTCCAAAGGTCTTGATAGGTCTGAATAAGTGGGTTGGGTGAGTGTCTTTTTATAGTGGAGAAGAATTGACATTTTTGTAAATAAAAAAGGTAAGCATTATTGAGAGGTATCCCTTACATAATATTCCTAAAATAATGAATAAAATTACATAAAATGGAATATATGGTTTGAATATTTCCATAAAATAGGTTTTGGACATGTTTCTAGGCCATTTTCCCTTAATTTTATGGTTTAGTTCCTTGTTAATATTAATTTTACCTTAATCACATTAATTAATTTTAAATGAATTATAAAATATATTTGGTCAAAAACAATGTTGAAATTTATAAAAATTATAAATTATGATGATTCAAAATATTTAATCCATTTTTCCAAATTCAAATCATAAAAGTGGAAAAAATTAATTTAAATTATCCCATGGATGGGAGGAGAAAGAGGGTTTTAAAAGTAAAAATATTAGAATGTTTGAATTGTTTTTACATCCAATATCAATGTTAAATTGATTAAGATAACATAACATAGATAAATTTATATATAACTGATCTAATGTGACTTTAAAAACAATTTAAAATATAATTTAAATATATAAATAAATTAAACAAAAATGTATTTTTCAATTAAAATTCAATATTTTTCACTAATAATTTAAAATGAAACATCATATGAAAATACAAAAAGTTAACCCTAATCTAATTTTGACATAAAAATTTGAAAAAAATTATTTTTATAATTGTTGCATCATTAAAACGTGTTAAAAGTTCCATTATAAAAATATAGATTTATTTGTGTAATATTGGGCTTGTTCTTATTATATTCTAATAAGATCTATTAGATGATTATATAAAAAATGATTTAATATACTATATATATATATTTAATTAATATAATTCAATAATATTAATTAATTTAATTTATTAATATAACATAACATTGTGAGGATAAAAATAGTTATTTATAAAAACATTCCCTTTACATTTAATTAGTTTTAATATTAATTTATAATTAATTTGTAACCAATGAATTCAACCATATATTTCGATAAGATATACAATCCTAATAATAACTGTCAATTTCACAACTATTTTTCATCTTATTATATTAAATAATAATTTCCTAATAATAAATTTCTGTACTGTAAAACTCAATCTTATGTGTAATACAAACTACCAAATAAAGTCATTCTTGCATATAACGCAAGATAACTCAGTGTTGTGTGCATTAAAAGATATAGAATCTATTTATTTAAAATATTAGATATATCATAATATATCATGATGTTATATTCATTTCTACACTTAGTGTTTCTTATCTTACATGTTACTAAATACAATGTTCCTAATTTATAATTTTTGGGTGTTACATTCTCACACCTTAGTTAAATTGCATCCCAGCAATTTCAACTTGATCTCAGTAGTCAAGGGTTTGATATTTTCAAATAATATAATTGGAAAACCCACATAATAAATAGGGTTAATAACACATACTATTAATAATAGGGAAAATAAAATATGAAGGTCACCAAAAAACTGTGCTTTCAAATTAGAGAACATTAGTGAAAACTTGGCCATCGAAGAGAAATATAACCACCATGTTCTAATGGAGAGTGATAAAAAACATGTTCAGTTGAAATTTGATGACAAAAAACATTAAATCACATTTGTGGAAAAGGTCATTTATATCAACAAAAATGACTATAATAGGATATAATTTTTTTTCAAGACAATTTTTCCTAAAGTTGAGGAATTCTTTTACTATCTATCAATATATGTAAATATACGTTTCTATTTCATAAACAAAATATTATCCTTTGGTTGTGCCTTGAACTATTTATAACTCATTTCTCAGCAGATTTTTCATAACATGGTGATGTAATACATTAATATCTAAAACATCATTCAAATATCAACATAAAAAATTTCATAAATGGTTAACCTTTAAAAAATATTATGATCCAATACTTCAGAATCATTTCCAAGGGAGTTAGTATTACCAAATTTACTTTACCAATATGAATCGTAACTGTGTATAAATTTCATTAACTTAAAATTAGGAACATATTAAGGCTTATAATTTCCTCAACCATGTGTTTTAAAAAAGTTTAAATTTCTACAGAATCACATTTCTTAGTTATCTGTACTAGGCAAGAGAAGATTTTAAATTATTGCTGAAAATTTTCCACAAAAAATTCTTTATACATTAAATAATACTTATAACTAGTATATCATCAACAAAATACTTTTACAACATTATTCAAGGATCCAAATAAATGAATAAATTAATCATTCCACTTCAGCTATATCAATAGCATAAACTTGACCTTGATCCCTTATATTATTCTGAGGTATATTCCCTCTATGATTGGTTATTCATTTACATATTGCCTAATCTAGGTTCAGTTGTAACACTGAATAATATCATTCTCTTTATTCTCTTTGAATTCTTTTTCCTGGTGAACTTTTTATTCGAACATTTAACATACTCCAAATCAATTTAATCATTTCTATGGTTAGTTTTTTCCCTAGTTATCACATGTGGGAATATCCTTATTTCCATTTTCCCATTTATCCATTATTTTCTCTCCCATACTATTATTCTCTTTCTTCCCTTTAAATCCATCACAATTTGAGAATTATATCTCTATCCTGATAGCACATAAAACTATTTTATCATATGAAAAAAGTTTGAGAAACCAACTCCCATTAGATAATTTTCTTATGTCCTTCAAATAAACGGTCAATCATCCATTCTATGATGCATATGAATTATGTAACATACCTTTATATCCTTAAAAAAGGTTGCTCAATACTCTAAAATAATTTATTACTAATTTTTATCTAAAATAAAGAACTTTATCTTTATCTCATTATGTTTCTCATAAGGGAAATATTTGTCAAGGAATGTGTCCTTAAAAATTTATCATTCCCTGGGATCTATTTCATCTTCTTTTCTAGTATTCTA
This sequence comes from Viscum album, assembly GCA_963277665.1. NCBI lineage: Eukaryota > Viridiplantae > Streptophyta > Magnoliopsida > Santalales > Viscaceae > Viscum > Viscum album. The sequence continues at coordinate 822,384,377 of OY728141.1, read as the reverse complement.
TATTAGTGACCACCATTGATCCATATCCTCATTGAGAAAATACACTTCAATTTTAACATTTTCATTTTCACCATATCCAAATTCCAAAAATATATTCTCCAAATACTTAATCCATTTATCATATTCTATTGGATCAGTAGTCCCATTAAAAGATGGGGGCCTCTATCACATAAAGTGATATAACACCATATAATCTCATTTTGGAAAAGGTTTCTCTATATAGTAAAGGTTATGTTTCATAACCTTATTAAACATCACTAATATATCAATTCCTTACTTAGTTTGAATACCAACTACATTGACTTTCTCTAAAAGGAAACCTTTTTTTGTCAATGAGTATTGATACAATTATTAATTTCAAGTACTATTTATAAAAATTTGGATAAACTATATTATATTATAACATAATGTAACATAATTCTTAATCCAAAACTTGTGGAGTAATTATCATAAATTGATAAATTTGTTAATATCTAGTATGATAATAATAAATATGGTTTCTTTTAGCCATTCTTCAATACATATCCTCAACTTGTATCTTAGGTTTATATCCCCTAATCTATGCCCTCCTAAATCTATTTTACAAGGTTTATAATAAACTTCTTTTGATACCAAAAATAACACAATGACGGCATAATCTGAGAGGTGGTGCCTTACATTATTACACAGACATGATTACAAGGAATCAAATCCCAAATGTTCAATCTGTTTAGCAGTTTTGGAAGACAATATTATATATATCATAACCATGTTACATTAGGAAATATAAAATAAAACATGTTACATAATAAAATGAAATAAACTTCATCTGTGAAAGCACATTCGAAGATTTATTCTTCTTATCCAAGGGAAAGGAATAAAATTTGGGTGATATAAAATGATTAGTATAGGTAAGTACAATGAAATAAATAATTAATTAATGAGAATAATCATCATGTAAAGGTAAATAATTGAGCATAAATTCCTCATAAATATTTCGATAAGGCATAATCAATATGGCATAGTAGATAATTGAAACACATTGCATTTAATCAATAAACTGATAATGAAATGAATATATAGATAATTTCAAATAAAAAATCCCATGGTAAACAATAATAACTAAATTAAAAATAAAAAAATTGAATAATAATCGGATTTCATGTTTCCTAGGCACATGATACCTTTACCGCTAAGATATTTTCTCAATACAATTTAAACTACTCTGATTTGGCCAAATGATTCATCTTGTGAGACTACCAATGCCTTGAGAGGATTCTATTAATTGTTCCCTAACCAATATATTTCATGCCTAAATAGTTCCACATATATTGAAATAATCAGCATAAATAATAAAAAAAATTCTTATCAAATATCTGTATTGAATAAAGGATACTGATTTTCCAATAATTCCCCAGTTAATCAAATAATAGTTAAAGTGAGCTCTGTATATATACATGATATACAGTTTAGAAAATATTAAAATAAATTTCATGAGAATATATAAATTTTAGATAAAGGTAATTTATAATAAAAATTACTATAGGGAAGTTATTGTTTCAAGAGAAACATAACATTCACAAAATAAAGTGCTATTGAAAAGATAACTTTTACTTCCTGGTAATTTTTAAATCAAAACCCTTTGGATGAGATGTTTCAAATTGAAACATTAAATAAAATAAATTATTGGTTAATAATGATAATAAATAAAAATTGTAAATTATATATACCACATTAAGGTGAATTTGTGTTTAATAACAAATAAGTCTTAATGGAATGTAAATTGGGATGAAACATATTACCTTGATCATGAATTATCACATATTTATTCATATTCTTAAATAATAAAAATATGTTAATTATTTAAAATATTTAGAATATTATTCAATTATATTATTACTTTTATTTGACAAATTATAATTTTGTATAAAACTACTTAATATATTAAGTCTGCATTGGGTGTTTTGACCAAATACAGTTCATCTGTCAAAAATGACTTTTGTAGGTCAACTATGGTCAAAGAGGTCATTATATAAACATATCCAAAATAATAATCATAAAATAATTATAATATTTATACATTCATCATTCTTTTAAAATCAATCATGAATGATGGTTATGAAAAAACAACAAACGTTACAATCATGGAGATTGTAGGTCATTTGTATGCATGAGTAAAGTTCCCATTTTTAAATGATCATCATAGAAAGAATGTAAGTAACATTTTAACTTTCTAGAATGATCATTATATCATAAATACCATTTTATTTAACCATATATACTTATATATATAATTTTTGTGATATAAAACGAATCACATCATGTTGAGGAGGTGGTGTCCATACATCCATGAATGACATTATCACTTATTTTAGTGTGTGAAAAGGGTAATAAAGAAATTTCTGTATTACATATACAAAAAGGTAATTATGTAAAGAATATAATATATATATATATATATTATGTAATATATTTTTTATTAAAATCACCCTTAATATAATTTTTTACTGTGTGATCGTATCACATCGCTTTGAGGAGGTGGTAGTCCACACATCCACAATGTTATAATATTTAAACAAAATGGAAAGCATGGTGATATGTTTTATATAATAGTAACAGAATTATTAATGAAACATAAATATTAAATATATCATATAAAAATAGTGTGTCCAAAATAAATTCCCAACCATTAGAGGTCGTAATGTAAAAAACGAATGACATCGTTTCATGAGGTGGTAGTCCACCGTACACATGAACTATAAATTTGATACACATTTGATGGAAGTGTGTGTAGGTTTAGGTAAAAACCATAACATAAAAACATAAAAGTATATTTAGAAAAATTATTTTATTATAAAATAATTGGATAATAAGAATTTAGTGTGTTTAGAAACAAATAAATAAAAATTTATCTTTAAATATTATTACCTATTTTTTGGGTAACTCCCTTTGGTTTGCAACAAAAAATTTCTTTGGTTTTTATTCTGACCAAAGTGGGGCTCTTAGTGTTACCATATGGAATTTGGAAGATTATTTGGACAGTGTTTTTATGATACAAATGGATTTAGTGGGGTTAATAAGTGGGAGGGGTGGGTACATTTAAAAATCCAAAGAGGAGTGACATTCTCGTAAATATAAAATGGTAAACAATATTGAGTGGTCTCCCTAACATCACGTGAATCAAATAAAGAAAAAAGTATATCTAATGTATTAAATGGTCTAAATAATTCCATTCAATATGTTTTGGGAATGTGCATAGGTCATTATTCTCTTTAATATTAAGGTTTACTCACTTTTTAAGCTTAATTTTTCCTCAATTATATTAATTAATTTTAAATGAATTCACGAATGTTTTTGGTCAAAAATTAATTTTGAAATTTCTAGAAATTAAAAATTATTCTGATTCCAGATATGTAATCCATTTTTTCAAATTAAAATCACATAATTTTCATAAATTATTTTTAATTTAAACCCGTGGATAGAATGTGGAAGTAGGTTTTTAATGTAAAAATGTTCAAAAGTTTGAAATGTTTTTATATACAATTTCAATGTTAAATATATTAAACTAAATTAAATTGGATTACTATATGAATTTTTTATTTAATGTGACATTATAAATAATTTAAAATTTAATATAACTATATAAATAAATTAGATAAAAAGTAGTTTTCAATTAATATTCAGTATTTTTCACTATTCATTAAAAAATAAAACATCACAAAAAATACCGAAAGTTCACCCTAATCTAATTTTGAAATTTCAATTTCAAAAATTAATTTTATTTTGACATTTAAATTTTTTAAAATTTACAAAATTTATTTTTCAAATAGGTACGCATTAAAATGCAATAAAATTCCTTTTTAAATATATAGATTTTTATGAGTAATACTAGGTTTGTTCTTATGTTATGCTTATCAAATATTTTGGATGATTGTAAAATTGAATATAAAATATATATATATTACATTAATATCATTAAAAAAATTTAATTAATTTAATTTATTAGGTTAAAATTAATTTCTGATAATAAAAATAGTTTTTTATATAAACATGAAATTTACACTCAATTGTTTCTTATAATCATTTCTTATTAATTGGTAATCATTCAATTAAACTATATATTTTTATAAGTTTATAAATAATATTCATAACCATAAATTTCATATTTATTTTTTGTGTTATTATATTAAATAATAATTTCATAATAATATATTTTTGTTCTGTAAAACTCGGTCTTGCATGTAATAGAAACTACTAAACAAAGCCGTTCTTTCTTGTAATGCAAGATAACTCCGTGTTGTGTGGATTACAATATATATAATAGATTTATTTAAAATATCAAATATATTTTAAAGTAGTTGTAATTTATATTATTTTTTATACTTGGTGGTTCATGTCATAACCCTATTAAATACATTTTTCTTACTTTATATTTCTAGAGTGTGGCATTATCCCACATTTTATAAAATTTGACTACACAATTCAAACATGATCTCAGTGATTGAGGGGTAGATATTTAAAAATAATATTTTTCAAAACTCCACATATTAAATAGGGTTAATAACACATATTATTAATAAGATGTAAAATAAAATGTGAAGTTCACCACAAGATTAGGCTTTCAAAAAAGATAACCTTAATGAAAACATGGACATGGAAGAGAAATCAACTATCAAGTTCTAAGAGGGAGTGATAGAAAACATGTTCAGCTAAAAGTTGATTCCGAAATATCCTTAAATCATAGTCATATAAAATTCCATTGATATCATAAATTATGATGATAATAGGATAACATTTTTTTATAAGACCATTTTCCTAGAGTTTAGGAATCCATTCACTCTCATTAAATATAAGTAAAACTAAATTTTATTTTATAAACACAATATTATACTTGTGATGTTCCTTGAAATATTTACACCTCATTTATTAGAATGGGTTGCATCACATAGTGAAGTAATACATTAATCTCTAAAACCTCATTCAAATATCAACATAAACAATTTGATAAGTGGTTAACAGTTCCAAATATTATGATCAAACAATTTAGAATAATATACAATGTAGTTACTAATACCCAATTTACATTTTCCATATGAATAATATATTTTTCTAAAATTTATTAACTCCCAATTAAAAACATGTTACAACTTATCTTTCCCTCAACTGTGTTTTTTTTTTTTTAAAATAAATTTCTACTAAATCACGTTTCTTGGATATTGGGACCAATCAACACAATATCTTAATTACTTGATAAAAAGGTAATTCACTAGAATCCTTATAAATTCCAAAAAACTTATAACTTTTATATCATCAACAACATACCTTTTGAAAATTATTCAAGGATCCAAAAATAGGATAAAATTAATCATTCAACTTTAGATATATGAATAGAATAAGCTTGACCATGATCCCTTAGCTTCTCATGAGGTGTATTCTCTTAATGCACAGGACATTCATTTTCATAGTGCCCCATATCATTATAGTTGTACAACTGAAGAATAGAAATTCCCTTTTTCTACTTGCATTATTATTCCTGGTGAACATTCACTTTTCACTTATAACGTACTCATAATCCTTTCATGTATTTTCTTGGGTGATTCTTTCTATAGTTATCACCTATGGTAAAACTCTTCTTTCCCTTATTCCCTTTTTCTATTATTTCATATTATATCCACTTCTCATATTTCATCATTTTTTATCCATAATAAATGGATAATTATTTCTCTATAATTATAGAAGATAAAACTATTTAATCATATAAAGAAAATATTTGAGATACTGGTGCCCTTCGAAGGAATGGCCTATATCCTTCAAAGAAATGTTCAATATTTCATTTTGTGTTGTATATGAAATATATAAAATTCCTATCACAACTTGTAAATGTAGCATCATACTCTAAAAAACATTCTTCATCCTTTTTCTTTAAACTAAATAACTTTCTATTCATCTAATTTTGTTTCTCAAGAGGTAAATATTTTTCAAAGAACGTGTCTTTAAATATATTACATTCCATGAGTTCTATTTATTCTTCCTTTATAGTAATATCGATCAAAGAACTCCATTGATCTTCACCACTATTGAGACAATACACTGTAAGTGTAACCTTTTCCTTTTCACTACATCCCAATTCCATAAATATCTTCTCTAAAATATTAATCCATTTTTCAATTTACATTAGATTAGCAGTCCTACTAAACGATGGAGGACTCTATTGCATAAAGGGATCCAACATATAAAAATCTCATTGTGGATTAGGTTGCTTCATTTAGGAATGTTTATGTGTCATAACCTGATTAAGATTCCCTAATATATCTATAACTTTCTCAATTCTAAAAAAACTACATTTAATTTCTCAATAAGGAAACCTCTACATTGGTGATTAGTATTAATACACTTCTTCCTTTCAGGTTCCATTTCTAAAAATAAACATACAATATAATTGATCATAACATTATGTAACATAATGATTAATCCCAAAACTAGTGGAATGCTTATCATAAATTGAAAAACATTGTGCATATCTAATCTTATAATCATAAACAATGTTTCTTTAGGATGTTCTTTTATACATATCCTCAAAGTATATATTCAGTTGATATCCCCTCATCTATGTTTTCATATATCTAGTTTCTAAGTTATCTACTAAATTTACTTTGATACCAACTATATCACTTCAACCCTAGAAGCTCAGAGTCAGTGATTTACTTTATTACATTGACATGATTATAAGGAATCAAATTCTGAAGGACCTATCAGTTTAGTAGATTTTTAAACCATATTGAAAATATGATTACTATATTACATTGGTAAATATAAAATAAATCATGCTACATAATAAAATGAAAAAAAATAATTCTTGAATGTTCATTCAAAGATTTTATTTCATATCCTAGCAAAAGGAATAAAATAATGATGAGCGCAAATTCTTGGTAAGGGTTAAACAATAAATGAAATAGTAAATCATTGAGAATAATCATCATGGAAAGGTAAAAAAACTAATCACACATTCCATATAAATATTTATATAAGGCATAATCAATATGAAATGGTAGATAACTAAAACAGATGTCATTTAATCAATAGACATACAATGAAATTCATCCATAGATAATGTCAAAGAAATAATACCATGGAAAATACAAAAAATTTAATTCTAAAAAAAGGAATTATTAATTGTTGGACATAATGTTTCCTAGTCACATGATACCTTTAACATCAAGATCTATTCTACAGATAGTTTAAACTACTTTCATTTAGTCAACAAATTCATCTCATGAGATTATCGATGCATAAAAGGGATTTCATTAACTAGTCCCAAGCCCATGCAATTCACATCTAATGAATTCCATGCATAATGAAATAATGAAATTAAATAATAAAAAATGTGCCTTATCAAATATCAGTATTTAATAAAATATATGGATTTATCAATAATTCCCAAGATAATAAGATAACATTCAAAGTGATAGCTATATTTAAAAATTGTATATGGTTTAAGAAATAATAATATCCATTGTATGAGAATAAAGAAAATTAATATAAATTTAATGTACAATAAAAATTATCATAAGGAAGTGATTGTTTCAAGATAATGTTAACAATCACAAGAGTAAGTGATATTGGAAATATAACTTTTTCCACATGGAAATTTTTAAATCAAATCCCCTTGGATGAAATAGTTCAAATTGAAACTTAAAATACCATTAATTATGATTTAATAATTATATTAAATGAAATAGGGGAAGTATATAAACTACATTAATTTGAATTGGTGTATAATAACAAAGAAGTTTCAATGGAATATAAATTGAGATGAAATACCTTATCTTGATACAAACTTGTCACGTGTGTTTTTATCTTACATAATAATAAAGTCATGTTAATTAACTAAATTATTGGGAACCTTTTTAATTTTTATTATTATTTTTATTATAATTATTTCAATGTTTTATACAACTACTTAATCAATTAAATTTTTGTTGGTTATTTTTAATAAATGAGGTTCATGTGTAAAAAATGACTTTGGTAGGTCAACTATAGTCAAAGTGTCCTTATAGAAACATTAAAAAATAATTATCATGCTAGTATCATCATATTTATAACCCAATAATTCTATTAAAACCAATAATGAAATATTTTTATGAAAAATTAACTAAAGTTACAATCATAGAAACGGTAGGTCCTACATAAGCATGAGTGATGTTCTTATTTTTAAATGACTATTATCAAAATAAGGTAAGTAACATGATATAATTCCTAAATTATAATTATATCAAAATTTTAATATTATTTATTCATATATACATATATATAAAATTCTTGTGATGTAAAAGGAATCACATCGTGTCAAGTTGGTGGTAGTCCACACATCCACGAACAACGTTATCACTTTTTTTAGTGTGTGAAAAGGTAAC